>CM067476.1:4934754-5030386 GCA_034552555.1 Semaprochilodus insignis | reverse complement strand
GAGAGAGAGAGAGAGAGAGAGAAAGAGAGAAAGAGACAGACAGAGAGAGAGAGAGAGAGAGAGAGAACGAGAGAGGATGCGCATGTGGTTGGGTAGCTCTGAGGCTGGATACTGCTCTGGTCACTGGTTTCTCTCTCTGTTATCTGGAGATTTTCCTCCTCTTGGGTTTGGGCAGCTTGACCTGCCGTTCCCGCTCTCTCGAGGACATCGGATGTACCTAAAAAGACAAACAAATAAAAACTGACTGCTGTGAAAACTGATAACTGATATCATTTTATATTCATACACGCATACAAACTGACAGATTTCGACAACGATGTTCATTTTGTAGATTGTTCATACATTCATCCTGTAAACCACTTATCCTGCAAATAAATAAATAAATAAAAACTACAACAAATTCTGTTGTCAGTAATCTGGCCAGTAATCTGGTCAGTAATCCGGGTAATCAGATAATGGGGAATCTCAAGGTCTACATTAGTCAGGTAGTTTTTGGACTTCTGCTTTGGAATTGGACAATAAAATTACTTTATGTCAAAACTTGTAGCACAATGAAGTTACTTAGTGGAAAATATATATATAAACCATCTACAAGATAAAAAGTATTTAAATCCTTAATTTTGTCAAGCATGCATTTGGTTTCATCGTCACTAGAAAAAAAAACGGTCGCCATCTTGAGACTGCTTGCTTATTTCTGGTATGCAATGTTTTTTTTTTCCTGCACATGCGCACACTAGTAAAAACTAAAGAAATCAGAGTAAGGATACACATGTGCTGAGAAACCTGATTACTGAGGTAAAATCTTTACATCTTTACATGCTGTTTACATTACTACAAATAGTCAGGTAACTGCCGGAATAATCAGATAACTGCTAAAATCCGATTTTGATTGGATTATTAAGTGCATGCTAACGCACTTAAGACAGCGCTCATTGGGCAAAAGGCAGAAAACACCCTGGACAGGCAGCTAATCCATCACATGGCAGACATACACATTCAGACACGCATTGTTCACACCTAGGGCTAATTTAGTAATTCCCGCTAGCCTGACTGCACCTCTTTGGACTGGGGGAAAACGGAGTACCTGAACAAAACCCACAAAAGACATGAGGATGAACCCTAGTCGCCCAGTCGGCTAATCAACCCCAAGCCTTCTTGCAGTGATGTGCTTTCTTGCAAATGTACTTTCACTGATGTTTTGATGTTAGTAGTTGAAAGTAAGCAGTAAAGTTGGTTTCACACTCATATATTCATATTTCTTCCTTCACTAGCTTTTAAACAGCAAAATTTGTAAGTATTTGTAAACTGTCACTGCACCCAAGAACGGCAGCAACAAAATAGTTTTATTATGAAATCTGTGGGGTTTTTTTGTAAGTTGGGACATGCCTACAACTGCAGATGGTAATCAGTGGGGTCCAAGCACGCAATATGCCAATATAATGACATAAACCAGTATAGGACTTTCAGCAGCTACAGCACAAAACACAGGCAGTATGAGTTTTTATAATGGCTGTTTATACATGGTCTTAAAAACACCTTAATATGCTAAAGCAAAACAGTTTCTGATATTGATTGTATTTTAAAGTCAAACCTGCACAGCAGCTTTTTTAGGTTTCAAACATAAAAGAAATATATTCTGCTGGATGATGTTTCCAGATCCACTTTCAACTGGAGGGACTGATTCTTTTCTACACTTGTCATCCCTCGTTTGCATCTCTGTATACAGCTGAAAGGTAAAAAGATTCCAACAGCTGCAACAGTGCTTTAATGGCTGATGTGCCTGTCACTTGTCAGTTGTGAATGGCCAGATAACATCATTTCTTAGTTGCCAAGTATCAGATTTCTTCATTTCAAATACAAGAGACTGCAAGTCCAAATTATGATTTTTGTCCTGTCATACATTTTTATCCATAACAACGTCTAAATTGTAAACATACAAAAATTAAAACTGAGTGATTTTAATGAATGCTTAGCTCACCCACATAACATTATGTCACAGAAAAGCTCATTTCCTGTTTCTAATTTTATTAGAATATCAATATTTCATTTGTGCTCACTACAACATTCACTCCAATCAGGTTTTGGCAGGATTTCTGAGATCTGTCTGGGTAATAAGACTTCTAAGGCCCATTCTTAAAACTGTTTTTTCTAAAAAAATCAGATTGTCTTTATGTTCAATAACACAAATCTCAGCATCTAGAATATCTGCATTCATAAAATTATACACGTTCATTCCTAACCCTATTGGGAATGACATTATAGAAGGACCTTCTAACATAGTGCTCACAGCTGGATTGATTCTAGATGTTGTATGTCAGTATACTAATAAAAATGAGTGGCATAAAACAATAGGAAAAAGTCAAAAACGTATGTATATTTAAGAAGTTCACATATATACATTTAGAATATATTTACACTAATTAGACTTCTAATACAGAAAAAACATTGGGAGAAGTTCAGTAGAGATTCACTGTAATATCTATTGCTTTAAAAAAAAATGACCATAATCCCCTGTAATGTCTCACCTTTAAGAACAGAAATACTGTACGGCTGATGATGGACCATCCCAACATTCTGGGCTGTCTTATTAGTTATTATTACTTTAATTAACTCTTAATTTGTCTTAGTTTTGCATGTTGGTACCTAAGGTTAAGCTTGCACACATTTCGGCAGGGTTCATATTTTGTGTCCATGTTTTTCAGTCCAGCTTGCCGTAATAAAGGTGACCAGCGTATGACCACCAGTACAGCAGCCACTACAAAGAACAGTATGTTGTCAAACACATGGAACCTCAATCGCACTCCCGCCCTAATATGAATACGGCACTGATCAGAATTCAGCATCGAGTGTGACGGAGCATTTAGGTTACTCACAGTGCCTGACATCTTGTCCAGCTCACTCATGGCTTCCTGGATAGCAGCTTCTAAATGATTATTCAACTTCCCAGCTCTGCGAGAGAACAGAGACACAACCTTAACATTCACACACCTGGCTGCAAAAAAGGCTGGCGCGTCAAGCACAGGCAAACCTGCCGAAACAAGACTGATTTCATGCTGGGTGCTGGAGAAGAATCTGCAGACCACTGAGGTGTTGCAGTTCCACTCTCCACCAGCAGGTGGCCCCTGATTCAAACACTCGCTGTGCAACAGTCCACAGAAATCTTTCTCTAGCAAACTAGCAGCAATATTTAGAGCTTGGAACGCAGGCCAAGAACTGGTTTCGCTGCAGGTTGGTCTGAGCTGTCTGCCAGGCATTCAGGTTCACTTCAAGGGCCTTGATTACAGCAGACTTGGGGTCATAATAAAGACATGCAGACACGCCACACAGAGACGCTTACTTTCGGTTCCTTTTGGCGGCTCTGTCCAGCGCCTCCAGGTCCTGCGTTAGTGTTTTCAGCTTCTCAGGCTCCACCTGAGTGACACAATGGTACATTCTATCAGATCTCCTCCAGTGTACCAGAGGCTCAAACCATTATTGTAGTAATATCACTAATCCTATGAAGTAAAGTCTTTTTAAAGTTCACCCAAGGATGCATTTACCAGCCACATTAATAAGTCAACTCTTACATAGCCAGCTTGTGCATGTGCCAGACTGGATATAATATGCATTAAATAATGATTATGAATGTGGATTTCATAACAGAAAAGCACACAATGTTAATGCTAATAAAGAACATAATATAATTCATGTTTTTCTGATTAGCATTCCCTGAAAAGAACGCTAATCACTAATAATTATAATGTCAATAACAGAATAAAGCTGTCTGGATAACTGATTCATGAAAAGCCAATCATGCTAGCTTATTTCATAATTAACTCTGCTTAATAACAATACTTAAATCTATAACGCTAACAATGCTAATAAAATACAAAGGCATATAAGCTAGTATATGAGCTGCTACGCAAACCAGATCATTCTAATTTGCAGCATCATCATCATCATTAGCTTCCCTACACGCAATTGCAGATGAGACATTCTGTTCATCATACCTTGGCCTGGTCAGACAGCTGCATGCTGGGATTGTGCCCGTGCTCCTCCCCCACCAGTTTGTTGGGCCAAGGAGGGAAACCTTTAATGGGCCAAACGAGCTCCCCCATGTTGAAGCCTCTGGACCGGTAGTGCAGCAGGTCGGCAGAGGGCGAGTCCGGGTGCCGCAGCTCCTCCTCACTGCTCAGGCTCTTTGTGTCAGAGGGGCTCGGCGCACAGTGCCCATTAAAGTGCCCATTGAAGTGAGCGTAGTCCTTCAGCAGTGGCCCCTCTAAACTAGTGGAGGAGCCTGGTGACTGGTCGTCCCCAGTCAGCGGCTCACCATAGCCACCGCCACGGCCAGATGGGGGCAGGCCACCGTTGACGTGGGCGCAGCGCTCCACCGTCTGCTCCAGACGCTCCTTGAAGTTGACTGGCGTGCGGGTGCAATGGTTGTATCGGAAGTTTCCGGCATCGTCACCCTGTGGCTCAGGTGGGTCACGGGACTGCGGGGTCGTTGCCATGGCGCCTGCTCGATCGCCCCCATCGCCACACGGGCTGCTGCGCACCTGCGTGGAACATTCCAGAAACTCGTCCCCCCTCCACTGGGCGTGACCCGGCTCCTCCCACTGCTGGCGGGGCGAGCGGAAGTACTCGTGCGTTTCTGTGCTGTCCGGCGTGCTCTTGCCCTGCTCAGAACTCCTACGGGTTCGGCCGGCTCGTGACGGAGGCGGCGGGGGTCTGGCTAGTGCCTCCGGACCCTCTGACCCCCTGGGACCATGGATGACTGCGTTGACAGCGTGTGGCAAGCTGTGAGGCTCGCCAATGGAGGCAGTGAAGGCGGTCATGGCACTGAGCGCAGGAACGGGGCTGGCCTGCGTGCTGCTGCTCACCGTCGTGGTGATGGTCACTTGCATGCCTTTGCTTGCAGCATCCACTACCGCCCGATAGATTGCATCTACTGCCTCTGCGCCGCCACCCCCCGGTAACCTCTCTGACCCTTGGCTTCCTGCGGCTCCTGTCATAGTGACCTCGTTCTGACCCTGGAGCTCCTGCTGACCGTCCTGGAACATTCCCGTCTCAGTAGGAAGCGACGTCATGCCAGGCTGAGAGCTCATCTGGGTGTGAGAAACAGGAGTACTGTCAGGCATGCATCCCTAGTACAGACAGGTAGGGAGATTAAAGGGCATAGTCATTAGGATTTATGTAATTTGCAGAATGGTATGCTGGGAATGTTTAATGCTTTACATGTTTCTTATATCTGATGCAAAGTTATATGTAGAAGACATATGTAATTCATTATTACATGACCGCTTTCCAAGCTGATTCAGACTAAATGTACATCAATGACCCCTGTTCTGATTGGCTGTTTAATTTCGTGCTTTATTCAAACAGCAGCCTGTGTTGAAATGTTGTTAAAAAGTTTGGACTAAAATCCAAATCATCCACCCCTCTTGCTTCAATCGGTAACAGCCAGGGATGCACCGAAATGATTTTTTTTGGCTGAAGCCAAAACCGAACAAAATGAAACATTTGGCCGAAGGCCAAAGGTCAAATACCGAACACGGTTTTCACTGTGTTTCATTCATTTTGACAGTTTTTCACATACATAAATTAAAGAGGGCTAAATATCAGATAGCAAGCGGATGTGGGCCATATCTGGCAAAGATTCGGCACAGGCAATCTGCTCTGAGCCAAAGCTGGCCCACATATTCACAACATGCATTTGGCCCACCTGTCCCAAAACAGATCTGGTCCACTTCTGGCACAGATACAGCGGGGTTGCCTACTCTTGGCTGAGGCGTGACCCTAGTGTGGTGCATATGTGGCTTACATCTTGCTACCCAAGTGCCATCAAATTGGGGTATGCAGACACGAAAGAGCGAGAGAAACAGAGAGTGAGTGAAAAATGTGGAAGAAATAGCACGTTAAAGGGGTTTTACCCCTTGCCACTAGCCCTGGAGCTAAGAAAAAGTTCCGCTCTGGTTCCTGTCTACATCTGGGAACTAGAAAAAGGTAACACAGTCATTAAAAAAATTGTTCGGTATAAATTATTCATCTGAACAACTAAATTTTTTTTTTAATTTATATATTTATTTTTAAAATTATATTAATAATTTTGGTTGCCGAACATTCTGTGCATCCCTAGTAACGGAAAAATGTCTTATAATCTCTCCTCCAATATCGCCCTGTTCATACTTTTACAAACACTCTGCAGCTACAACAATCCTTATTACTCAAGTATAAGAAAGTGGGCTAAACTGCTTTAAGGTCATGTGTGTACATGTTCACGTATATGATTATGACCAGGGCTGAAAAATTAGCATCAGTTAATCGGTTCATTATGACTTAATTGTTCATTATAATGAACTGATTAATCAGGAAAAGACAAGGTGTGGCATGTAGTCTGTCATTAAGTACAGTTTACCCATGCGGTTTAGATGAAATCCCAGTGCTTATGTTGCCAGATCAAAACAGAGCTTGCTGAAAAGCAGACGACTTTTGACTACAGCTGTAGCGGCTCCTCACCATGAGCTATTTCTGCCATGAACGTGTTTCTCTAGGTCCTCATGTCTGACAGTCACGCTGTGAAGTCGTCGTCATTTCAGATGATGCTCCAATATTTCACAACTTTTCTGGTTGTGCATAACTCAGTACTGTAGTCTCCACCATGTGTTTCCCCTCTTCATGACAAGTACTCGATAACAATGTATTGCCAGCAATTTTTTATCATTAGCATTACTCATAATGTTGATTACGACCCTGTATGTTATATCACAGCCACAATGCATTAAAACAGGGCTGGGTTTTGCAGCATGGTTTCCATATATGGAATGTAAGGATTAGGGAGAAGCTGCATTAACATAGTACAGCCCACAATTACATTTCCCAGGTTACCTTTACTTACGGGTATATTGTTATCAACGGTATTTCCATCTTCTTCGTTGTCGTCTTCCTCCACATCTTTGTCCACTAACTAGGAATGGTCCACTAACTAAACGGGATTGGTGTGCTTGCAACTTTTGGATCCGACTTACTGTTTTTGGAAAAACTTGCGATGAACTGTACTTCCACTCGACCGACAGACGTGGTTTCACTTACACCATCTCAGGGCAGACCCACAAGATCCACAAATTCAATGTTGTTCTGGCCTGCCTTCGTCTATTTGCCCTTTCCTCCGATAGAGTGTCATTCATTTCCACCCCCACTCAAACCCTACTGTCCCCTTTAACCTATAGCCTCCAAGCTGCACGTACTCACTCAGAGCAGGTCTCCAAGCTCTCATCCACAGCCATACCGATCTGAACTCCTCTATGTGTCGTTTATTCATCCCTCATTCCTCCAATACAATCCCATTCACGTTCAGTAACACCTATCAACCGGCTAGCAACAACCTTAACTTGCGCCATCACGCCGTGTTTCCTTCCACTAGTTCAAAACCCTGCTGTGCAGTGGGCCCAAAGAAACCACAGACCTCTGTCCAGCCTCCCCCTTTAATGTCTTATAGGATATGAATGGCAGAGCTGATGGTGCATTGGCACACTCCTACTCAGACTGGTGTACTGGCCAAGGAGCTCACCTGGTAGTCCTGGTACAGACAGGTCATGTTGTTGGAGTTGGGGGCGTTGTTTTCAGGAAAGGGCGTTTCTGAATACGGGTGCCCCTGGCCCTGGTAAGGGGAGACCCCACGTACGCCCTGTAGAGCTGGGTGCAGCTGATGCTGCTGGTACATCTGTCCTGCGTTGCCCATCATGCTGCCCATTCCGCAGTTCAGCGATGAAGCGTCACCTGTGAGGAAGACGGGAAGGCAGCACTGAGTAAGGTTGCAGTTAAAGATTAATTTCTTCACAATCAGAAGATTCTTCTGCACAATCTCGCTTTCTCAGGTAACACCTGCAACTGAACAATGTAGCGGTGAAGATAAATCACCGAGTGCTATTACATGGCCAATGAGAGAACTAGAATGCAAACCAGAACACTACTATAGCGTTCACTGTGAAAACTGAGTTTCTATCCAATCAGAATGTGCCCAATATCTGTGCCCTTTCGATGCGAGCGACAAGGTCTGCGACACCCCAGCAGACACAAATTTAGTCTCTTTTACATCCCTTTCTTTTGTCAAGCAACACTTGCTGCCTGGACTATAAACTGGCCTTTATACTCTTGGCCATCAGCTCTGGATTGATTCTAAGGCTACGCTCACATTACCAGGCTGAAGTGACTCAAAGCGGATTTTTTGCCTTAATATGACACAGATCTGATTTGGTCAAGGCTGTGTGGACACGCCAAACCGGATCTCTTTAAATCAGATTTGAGTCACTTATACAGGTGGTCCTAGATCGGATACATATCTGATTTGTAGGCATGTGATATGAATGTTCCATCACAATAAAGAGTCCTTTTGGAATAACACGTACTGGAAAACCTGTGAATGAATGCCAAAGAACCGGTACCCTGAACTACTGATTGCTCGATTTCTGTTTCTAGATTTATTACATCACAACCATGACTAACTAGTATCAAATCTCAAGCCTGAGAAAGTGAATGTTTTGTTCTAACGGGCCAGAATATCAAGTCTGGACTTTAATTAACAGAAAGTAATCACAATTTAAATCACAATATCTATCAGAACAATCGCAATTACATATACTTCCCTAATTGTTCAGCCCTAATCTAGAGCAGTGTGAACCAACAGAAAAGACAATTAAAGTATTAATCCCAGTTGTTATGATGGCTTCAGCAGTCTCTCAAGCAGGTGGAAAATAAACTAGAACTAGATTTAGAACCGGGAGTTGTGTGTATTCACCTCGTGGGGTTAGATTTGCACAGATTTACCAAGGTAAGCTAGAACACCACCACAACGGAAAACCTAAAAGGCTCACACTGCTTGCTTACTTTACTCATCGTACAACTCTCAGACAACAAACGTCTGATGGGGAAACAATATGTCATTCAATTAGATCATGTTTTGCTGTCATCCACGAGTCTGTTTCATGGCAACCGCATGATGCTTCCCGCTCAACACTCTGGACGGCGCTTTATGACCGGTATTCTGTATAAACAGCCGCTTACCTTCAGTATTATCATGCTAGCTGAGCTGCTCGGCAGAAAAGGAGCAACATGGAAAGTACACAGACCTAACCGGCTATCGGCACAGACAAGCAGGCGCTATAAAAGACTCTAGAAGATGATGCCATGTGACCAGGAAGATACTGCAACAATGCATCAATGCTCTCGATCTGTGGATACTCTGCACGCGTTGCCGATCTACATTGAACCTGCATTCACTGGCCATTATTCAGACACACCTACCCTGTACAGCGATATGCAAGTGTTTGGATACCCCTCAAGTTATATGATGCTGATTTTCCAGGTGAAACTACCTTCAAACATCTTCTACAGTAAATATGATAAAATCCTGCACATTTCAGTGCTTAGTTTCTAACTATTTGCTGAATCTGACATGTTAGAAAAAGATAAAACCTATTAAATGTGCCATAACCTTTGTACATGCTATGCTATTATTTTTTTTTATTGAAAATAAACAATAACTGTCCACTAAAATGTGCAGAAGTGCGTTTTATGTAGAGAACATGTACTTATGAAAGTCATTTGATCATCAGGGGCTTCCAAACACTCACACTTTCGACTGAAGGGTCACTTTAAAGGCTCACTTACTGACTGTAGCTCTTCTGATGGTGCACAGATTATCAGCCCCCCGTACCCCGAACATTAATGGAAAGGAAGCACCACAGGACCAGCGATATGATTTGGGTGGTGGACCATACTTGGACATCAGTCAAAGCAGCTGTGACTTCTTTTTTTGATGGATTTTTCATATTATTTTTCCTAATTTGTTTGTACGTGAATACCCATTAACTGCGCCGGACCCATAGAGGGCGCTCTCAGTGCTTTATGGCCAGGGCTTGGTGTGATTGGCTCTCTGCTCTCCAGATGGCACAGACTCTGCTGTGCTCTCTCTGGTTTTCTCTCAGCATGTGTCTTCCTTTCTCTGCCTCTGTCTTCCTCTCTCTGGCTGGCTGGCTGACTGGCTGGCTGAGGCTTGCTTTCTCTCCCTCTCCCTCTCTCTCTCTCTCTCCCTCTCTCTCTGAATAAAGAAAATAAAGGCTGCCAGACATCATGGCAGGTGAGTATTTCTGAATATTTGTACGTATGACTAATACTCAGCTGTGCTCCACTGAACTCCACCCATACATTTCCAAAGCTTCGAACATTGAATAAAAGCTAACGGTGACCAATCAACACATATGCTACTCTGTCCTCACTGGTAGCCAAGCTAGCAATTTTGGGTGACAGGTTATACGTTTTCAAGGCAATCAACTAAGACAAACTAGCTTCCTCAGTTTTGCACTTGACCTAAGAATGGGCAAAGTTCAACCGCGAAGACGACTGGTACTACGGCTTTTAGCTATGGAACAGGCCGGTCATCCTCTCGTCCTTCATCAGTGCTCACAGGACACTGCCTAAAGGACACGGCACACAAGACGCTGCCAACTGGACACTGCACACAGGATGCAGCCCACAGGACACTGCACACAGGACGCTGTTGGCTGGATAGGTTTTGTTGGTGGGCTATTCTCAGTCCAGCAGTGACACTGAGATGTCCACCAGCACTGCTGTCTCGGATCCACTCAAACCAGCACAACACACACTAACACACCACCACCACGTCAGTGTCACTGCAGTGCTGAGAATGACCCACCACCCACATAATACCTGCTCTGTGGCTCAGTGGTGGTCCTGACCATCTTCAAGCTTCAATAGTCCATATATATAATGAATGTATATATGAATGAACTAATGAAGCTTTTTAAAGTTCTATATATATATATATAGAACTTTAAAAAGCTTCATTAGTTCATTCATATATATATATATACAAAAACATGTATTTTATCCATAAAACACTTTTACAGCGACTTCTTTAGTAAACAGCCCCGTCATAGAGCTACTGCTGTTCCCTTTCTAACAACTGACTAAAACCTGGTTAGACCGGTGCATGGATATCTCAGACACTGAGGTACTTCTAGCAGGTGGTCAGTCAGACATGTAAGGCCTTCAGTTCTGCTGCTGAAGGATTAGACAACTTAACTAAATGAAATGAGCATTATTACAACATTTTAGATTTTATAGTCTAAACGCATGACAATTCTTAAAATCATGAAAATAAAATATTCTTAACTCTTACAATAAACTACATACTACATACGTAAATGTATTTTTTCAGAAATACAACCTTTGAATTTGTAGTTTATTTTTATTTAATAGACTTATCTGAGTTCATCTGCAGTTTGCACAGTAATTTCTACATTTGATTTATCATTTTAAGAGATCAACTTATTGCATGGGCCACTGCCATACACAAACCAGTTTACAAACCAGTTTTTATAGTGTTTCCCTGCCTGGCTCAAATTAAATTAAACTAGATATGTTTTGGGGATTTTAATGGCAGCTACTGATGCTCAAAACCTCTAGAATTTCATTGTCACTTGCTGTTTTAAAACACAACACAGTATGTTACATAGTATTAACTCCTCTGAAATGCAGTCATCACAGATAATAGCAATTTTATGATTTATTTCTTACTTGTAAATTCCAAACTTTCAATTGCTACTGCATTTGTGACGTGATGCAAAGAAGAGTTTTGTTTTGCCAAAAAAAAAAAAAAAAACCCACATGCAAATCTAATTACGTAACTAACTACTTAATAGTAAGTAAAACTACTACTTAAAAGTACATCAAAACTAAAGCTGAGACGTCTAGAGTTAGTTAAAGAAGAGCCCACATCATCTAGACCCATTCCCCATAACAGTGAAATCTCACCTGGCTCAAAAGGTTTGCTAGTGCTGTACAATACCGAGTGGTACAGCAGAAAGACAGCATTTGAAAATATTGTGCACATGACTCAGCACTTTCACTCCCATCTCCTTGATAACAAAGAATGCTGACTCAGCATTACGGCCGCCGTCTTAATAGGCTTTGACATCTCAAAGAGCAGGACGCCACAGAGGGAAAGGCAGTATTGTGTGGTAGACTTGAGCAAATATCATTTCTCACCCTGACATTAGCCAAATGAAAGGCTCTAACGAACAACTCTAAAATTAAAAATCTCATTAATTTTGGTACGATGCCTGACTGACTCGTGGTGAGTGGGCAGTGAATCAGATCCGATTGCTTTTAGCTGAGGGCCTTTATACGCTCAATAGTGAGAACACACCGCAAGCCTTAAAGATGTTTACTCCCACAAAGTGGGAAACGCTCACGTACGACGTTCCGTTGGAAACCAAGTAGCAGCTCGACATGTTTGATCAGACCGTCAACAAGTCAGTCAGAATTTCTCAGTTTCTATTTTCAAGAAGAGCAGATACTCCATTCAGGACCGGGCTACAAGAAAGGACTACTGTGATCTATCGATTACTGAAACGGAGAATCGATTATTCTGATTACGAATCTCTCAATTATCAAGTAACTTTTAGTAAGCTTTTAATTTTAGCTCGAGGTTGTTTTATGCATTTGCTAACCAACAAGGAAGTTTGAATTTCTTATTCTTAATATTAGCCGTTTTAATGAACTTACCTGCTAATAATAAAAGACAAAAGTCTTTGAAATCTCTATTTATGATCAGAAAGTTTAAAACAAAGCATGCGCAAAGTAGCAGCAATAAAATATAACAATTAAATCAGTTTTCCCTTAATCAAATAAGTAAAAAAAATAATCTAAATTTAAATTTAGATTGCCACAATGGACTCATTAACTTCTACAATCACAGGTCTTTACTGAAATGGAGGAAAGTCAGCATCTCTCTCGACCGTTGAATTAGTTGTTATCTAATCTGACCATCGATTTTAATTGACGAATTCGATTAATCGTTGCACCCCTAATTCAGGATATACTTCATATAGACAATAAGGGATGGGGTGACTGGAAAACATGTAGTCATGCTATTCCACAGCAAAATGACCCCTGGTTTAGTTATCGCAGCAGTATTGTTAATATTAACTGAGAATATTTAAAAAGCACTTTTAAAAAAAAATCTTCAGCTGGGGGTGCAAATTTTGGCCAATTCTTTTGACCAATAACTGACCGACCAATATGACAGGAACCTACTGCAGTTATCTTACATTTACCAGCAGTGGACGAAGTACACAGACCATGTAGTTAAGTTAAAGTAGAGATACCCAAGGTAAAATACTCCTCCAGTAAAAGTAGTAGTTCCTCCCTTTAGACCTCCACTGGAGTAAAAGTACTAAAGTATTTACTTTCAGATGTACTAAAGTATGGAGAGTAACAGGAGCATGATTTATTATGGCTCTAATGTCCTATTATCATTTCTGGAACAAGACTCTTAATCAGCTCAGTGTAGGTGAAGAGGCTCTAGCGTCTCTCAGTCCAATAGTCTTTAACAGAAGCTCATTAATTAGTCTGACACTGACGTCTATTCAAATGATCATAAGCACAGAACACTGAAGGAGATCAAGTTCCATTAGCTAGAACCAAACTCTGTGCAACAGGTCAAAACAAGCTCAAAACAAAGTGACCACTGTAGCCTGACTCGCTTCACGCTTCTTTCGTTTGGACATGTTACATTTTTATGGTCACATAAGCCAAAAAGAAGAACAGATTAGGCCATAATGTAGTGGAATAAACAGTAAGATATTAGACTTTGAAATGTAGTGGAGTTAAAGTAATAGTCAACCAAAATACTTCAGTACAGATACATGAAAATACTTTAAGTACAGTAATTATGTACATTTACTCAATACCGTCCACCACTGCCATTTACCACAAACTATTAGCCCAGGTCAACAAACATTCCCAGCTAACCACCTAGACGGTGGTCCACGTGCATGAACTGCAATCGACATAAGCTCTGCATCTTGCAGCTTTTAAGCTTTTTTGTTTTGTGATGGGACAAACTACATAGGCTAAACATTAGCTAAGCAACACTTTTGTAGGCTACAGCTTAAGGTTACCCCCAACCCATGCAACCCCCCCCCCCCTAAAAAAGTTGCAGCCTTCCTTGGCACTGCACCATATGGCTAAATATCCAAGTCATTGTTATTTAGTCTGTTTACAGTCAGACCAGCAGCTACTCTGCAGTTACTGAAGCAGCCGGTATGCAAAAGCAGCGCCTAGCCAAACTTGCTAGCTTCAGAAATCGTGCGCTGTTGACCTATGCAGAGAATTTATGTCCAGAGCTGGCTGTATATTGTTGAAATGGCTGTTTCAGAGTTATCAACTTGAGACAAGCAGTGTTCTCCCAGGATAAACATCATGGCATTTTTCTTTCCAGCTTTTTCCGACTACCTCTTTGTTGATGGAGCGAGTTGCGCTCACGTGTCCACCTTTGTACGAATCCGAAGTTGAAAAAATAGCCCACCTATCCAAATATCAATTGTTTAACGGATATGAGCTTTTTAACCCAACCTAAGTGTTAGTATGCTTAAGGTGTGCTAGCGCTACATCCAAACCTGGCTTGGAAGTTTTCATTTACCACAAGTTGCAATAGCAGCAGTTTTCAAACATGCCATTCATTTTCGCCACAGAGAAAACTAGCTTAGATCCAGAGTTCCAAATATGGGCATGACGAAGACCAGAGAAAGACAATTGAGACCAAGTCTCTAGCAAACCTGCTGTATCCTGCCCACACTCACCAGAGCATACTGTAGAACCTGGTTTGGTTTAAACTGAGGAGCAGACAATAGAATAGAGGTCTGCACGTGCCTAATTACATTAATGCCTGCACCTGCCTGAATCAGCCACTAATCACATCCACCTGCACCCGCACGCTCTAGAGTGATTTCTGCCCAGTCCAAGCCGCAAAACCAAGCACCATTTTTGACCGCACCCGCCCACTTCAACCATATGCCATGCCCCTCCGCTTCTGCCTTCTTTGGGCTATGCCTGCGGTCATCCCTGGTAACCCCTGCCTGTGTTTGCTGGGACATGTCTGTAGCCTTTAGACGAGGTTGGGGAGTATATCGACTTTTTAAGGTGCATCAATTGTTATGGTTTGATGTTGCGTTAACATGTGACCAGTTTCTTCCGTAAAGCCATGCCAGTGCATTTCTTCTTTCTGACATTCTGCACAACCACACCCCCCACATGACGTCACTGCCGACAGACAAGCAGGTAGCACCGCACCCAAGCAAATACTACCATTAAAACGTTGTGTGGTGTGTGTGGCTCTTAGCTGTCACTGAGCTACTATCCTTAGTACTTAGCATTGCCGAGTATTGGTAAGTATTATCTGGCTCTGACTTCGTTCCATCAAAGCCACCTATCGGCGAGTTCCGACACCAGCAACCAGTGAGCCCCTCTAAAACAGAAATGGGTTGAACGTGTTATGATATTCGACACCTCATCATTTTGAAATGCCATGCCCAACCCTAATGATCAGTGGTTGTTGTTCATCCTTATATTACTATATTTTATATTACCAGAACCGTTATTATTATTAAACCATCCTCCTGTATCAATAACCAACATGTCCATTAGAATAGATATGAGGAAGGAGGGGGCAACTTGAACTAGGCCTTGTGCTGCGTTTCCAGCATGTCTTTCAGCTTGTGGATGACTCAACACCAACTCCAGTGCTTAGCGCACACCCACTCATTGTTGGGGGTGGGGTGGTATAAGCTACACTCCCTCAACATGTGTATGTGGCCAACAACTGCCACATATCCATCCCTGTTGGAGTGAAAGCTGCAGCACACCGTGTGTGTGTGTGTGTGTGTGTGTGTGTGTGTGCGCATGTACATGACACCCACTCACCACATATCTATGTGGGTGGAGAGGCTGCGATTCACACTGTGTGTGTGTGTGTGTGTGTGTGTGTGTGTGTGTGTGTGTGTGTGTGTGTGTGTGTAAGACAGATGCATCAAAGCAGTCTAGTGGCCCACCGGGCTCCACGTATGAGAGCGAACAGTAGAGACAGCAGTCCGAAGAGCTACGGACAGGAGAGCTTACAGCCGAGAAGAGGAACCGCACGTCTCTCCAGCATGTCTTGTACAGTAAGGGACTGTATAGTGTAGAGAAGTATGGGATACATAGTAATATATCAGAAAGCAGTTCAGTCTAATACAGTACACCGCGCTATGTAGGGTGAGGAAATGTCTAATGCAGTGAAGCCTGGGACTGCGGGAGAACAGGAATCCAGACACTCAAAACATTACACAGAAAGTCTTATGATGCACTTACGAATATGAATTTAAGAACGCATTACTAATCAACAACAATGACTGGTTTAAAGACGAAACTGATGGGGGCAAAAGAGTTCAGACGCTAGAAGAATAAAAATAAAAATAAATCAAATGCTATGTGTTTGTTCTTGTGCAAAATACACCAGCTGTCCTTATAAAAGATGCTGCTATCGGTTGGGAAGATTTCATGCAGCAAGTCACACTTAGTGAAGGGTCTTTCTGTTGTTCACAGGCAGAATGTCACTTCATTTCCATGCATCCATCCATCCATGCATCCATGCATCCATGCATCCATCCATCCATCCATGCATCCATCCATCCATCCATCCATCCATCCATGCATCCATGCATCCATGCATCCATCCATGCATCCATCCATCCATCCATCCCTTCAGAGCTGGGAACAGGTCAGGACAGTCAAGTACCCGTACCCTCTTCATCCACAGCTATTCCTTTGTAAAATGTGCAGCATGTGGTTTTGCATTGTCTCGTTGGAAACTGCATGGATGTCCCTGAAAAAGGCATCTTCTGGAAGGCAGCACATGTTGCTCTAAGATCTCAGTGTACTTTTCCACATTAATGATAAATCACAGAGGTGTAAATGACATTTGATTAGGGCACCGACACACTGACCCCATACCATGACAGACCCCAACACTGACACATTGACCCCATACCATGACAGACCCCAACACTAACACAGTGACCCCATAGCATGACAGACCCTGGCTTTTGGACCTGCTGTTGATAGCAGTCTGGATAGTTCTTTTCGTTTTTGGAATACTAAAAACATCTGGAATACTGATTCGTCTGACCACAATACAACGATTCCACTGTTTGATGGTCCATCCCAGATGCATCCGAGCCCAGAGAAGTTGACGCCGCTTTTGGACATGGATAGTATGAGGCTTCTGTTTTGCCCAGTAAACTTTTAAGTGACATTTGTAAATGTAACTCTGTATTGTAGTGCCAGTGCAAGGCCAGCAGTCACTTAAGTGTTGCAGGACATTTACATGTACTGAGGTCAGACTAAACTCTTAGGCAGTTGGTCATGTTCAGAGAAAAAGGGTATTGCCCATACTGCCCTAGTAAAACTGCGTTCACAGTTCACTGTGGGAGAATTTAATCTCATCTGCCAGGAAAATAGAGAAGATGGCTGTTTCAATGAGACCATGACCGTAAACATACAGGCAAAATTGCTCAGGACCGGTCTCTGAAAAAGGTGAAAGTGCTTCTATGGCCAGACCCAAATCCCACAGAATATTTATGGAGCATTTTGAAATTGGGAGTCCCACAAAGGGGATCCTCCTAACAGAAGGGAATTGAGGACAGTCTGCCAAGAGGAATGGGACGGAACTGAACCACAAAAGTGAATTACTTTTTACCTGTACATCTCCAAGCTTTAACTGCTAATAACAGCTTTGCAACAGAGCACTAATGTACTAACAAGTTTTTCCCTTATTAATTGCCTCCCTATCATACGTTTATGCTTATGAATACATACTTTTTTGTTCATACTTGTGCTCCAAGTTAGTCTGGAACCATACGGAAGGGACGGAACCCCCGTCTTCCAAATGTCCTGCATAGTTAGTCACCAAGTTGCTCCCCTGCACAAGGATGACGCTCATTACATCTGAGCCTTCCATCACAATTTCTGACTCTATTTACTGAGGTCTTTCCCACACATCTGGAGATGACATGTTCTACAGTCACCGTTTGTGCACTAACCAGTTAAGTATTCTTTCTGGCTGAAGCCTCTGCCATCCTTAGAGCTTTTCTTCTTGGCCTTCTTGACCCAAAACTGAGATCTGTTGGGTCAGAGCTTAATTGTATCATGCCGTACATCTGTCGGGAAGCATCTGCATTTGTCGCATTTCTCCAGTCATTTATTGATGGTTCTACTGGAATTTGTCACCCATCTGTACATCTACCATCTTAAACAGTGTGAACAACTGCAGTAACTATAAAATCTACACTATAATAAATATCTAAAGATTTTCACTGTAGGCATAAACACTGCTACAGTGTGGCGTAGTATGTTATACCAAGTGGTACAATGTTCTGGTACCACTTGGTACCAATATCGGACCCTGTTCTGAATAGAATTGTGTCCTGTGTGCAGTGTTTCTCCAGTACCTCACTGGATCCTTAGAATTACAAGGTTGCTAAATGGTCTTAATCCTAATATTGCTATATGCAAGCTAATGCTACTTTGCTACCTTGTGCAACCGTGTTGAAACGTGCTACCGCAGGACATATCTATAGGCAGCTCTGTACGTAAAACCTCTAGGCAGGACATTTTGATAGCTTAAATCATGTTATCAAAAACATACTATTCGCATTAAAACTACTAGACGCAAGCCGGTTTCATCTTTGCCAGCTTTTTTGTTCCAATTTTCCAGTTCCACCTTAAATGACGTAGCGGTTATCAGAAGGTCTCAGGCACCAGAATGTAACTGCTGCACCAATTAAGGTAGAACTGGAGAATGTTCAAGAATAATTAGATTATTACACCTAAATCAGCTTATTCGAGGTGAAATTAGGTCTTAATTAAGTCTGCACTGAATTAACATTAAAAACACAAGAAAATGTTCAGTTACTACACAGAGCTGAGTGACGACACTGTACTAACGATATGAGCATGCTCAGTAGGACCAATCAAAGTGCAGGAGAAATTGTTGGCACATGGGTCAAGTTAGCTGTATCACTTTGTGGTTTGTAAGCCTTCTTTTAAGGATCACCAGAAGAGCATTAGAAGGGCTAAATGCACTTTCAGTCCGGTGATGTTGAGCAGTGAAGCCTGAGTGAAGGTCAGCTTGTAGCTACCACACTGGTAAAGCTTGCTGTTTGCACATTGTTGTTTCAGGAGGCTTTAGCTTACAAGTAGCAATGTGCATATATTTTTAACTTTTTAATAACCACAATAATTCGGAGGATCTAGTGATATTCGAGAGGACAGTGTCCATAGGGCAAAACGTATCCCGCTATTAAACAAATCCAGCTTTGATTACCGCAGGATGCGACACAGACAGTTTTAGAAAACTCATTTTTCCTTTTAGACCTGGAGCTTCCAGGAATAAGGGTACAGGAGCATAACAGCTTGGCACCAACTACAGAATGACGAGTAGACTACAGTAGCCTAGCCTAAGATGTTGACGAGTGCAGCACTGACAGAACATAGACCCCCTAACAGAAAAAGCTGAGTGAGGAGAACTGCCACCAAATTACGTCTTCTGGGTTTGTCAGACGCTAGAGGATGCTCCTAAGCCAGTCCAAACCACGCAGGTTCACAAGGAGTGTTAGTGCAAAACCATAGCTTATAAAATCATTTTTTTATCTAGAAAAACTCACTCATGTTCTCAACACAGAACAGCGTCGAATATGTCAACACCGCTCTTCTATCTCAGTGCTGCTGAACTCCAGTTACAGAACTTCCCAACAGGGTCTTATACACATTTATGACAACAGTGAGCGTGGACTCCAGCCAATGAGCTGATCAGTTCCCATACCAACACTTGAGTAGCAGTAATGCCAACCAATCAGCATTCAACAGCAGTAACGCCGTCCTCCTACTGTCCAACACTTTTTTGTTATAGAAAATAGAAAGATATTAGTAAGTCTTTTCTTTCAGTAAATCCATCCGTCTACTTTCCAAAATTAAAGAGGCTTGCACAATACTCACATCGTAGGACGTGCAATGTCACGCTACAACTTGCATGGTTCCTGGACTCTGATTTTGGGCTTTTTGGATACACAGAAAATAGTAGTCACAATTTTCACCTGCTTTTGTGTTTGGTGCACTGAAACCAATGATAGAGCAGAAAACTTCAAGAAAACATGGTACACACACACACACACACACACACACACACACACACACACACACGAGTGTTAAAAAGTCATTTCTCAGCTTTACTATTCTATTTATTTTCACCCCCGATTCATTTTACAATGACTAGTGATTTTAAATAATGCTGTTTAAGTCATTTGATGACGATTCCTGAATATTTTTTCATACTGCTATATCCATCTATCCATCTCTCTCTCTCTCTCTCTCCCTCTCTCTATATCTATCTATCTATCTATCTATCTATCTATAAATGGGAAACAGTCACGTCACAGGATGTGTCAAGTGAGTGTCAAGTGAGGCACATTAAATCAAACGCATCAAGCTACAACGTATTTTTTGCTGCTTAAACAAAAACTGGCATGGTTCCCATTTTCCACGGTTTGTCTAGAAGAGAAGTCTGTCTGATAACACAATTTTATCTGACTTATTTATCTAAAGTTAGCAAATCCCAAACTAACTACTCAATCAAATCAAAAAGTTCAAGAAAGAACAGTTTGCATTGAAAAATAAAGTCTTCATAATAAAAAGCAATTTTTCAGCTTTTCAAAGCTATTAGTCTTCTTTTCTATGCAGATGCACTATGCTCCAAAACCATGCCGTTCATTCTAGAGCGATAAATTACTTCTAAACAGAACTATTCAAATCATCTGGTGGAAGTTCCTGTAGTTTGTCATATCGCAATACGCATCACCTACATCTTACACCCCAAGCGGACAGTTTGATGTTTTGGCTTTATTTTACCATTGAGTTCTCATTTGTAGGTGGCCTCTTGCGTTTTGAATTCTTTTTTCCTATATAACAAAGAAATGGGAATTGGCCATGCTCCCTTTAAAAGGGCTCCCGTACTTTGAGCCCCGCCTTGAAGAGGCACTGGGCCGGTCACTAAAACTCCGCCTGCAGGTTTCACCTCCAATCTTTCCTTCAGCTAATCAAGCAATTCGGAAGGCAGCAATTAGCTGGTGTAGGTGGGGTTGATTGGGGTTGATGAAAACTGGTTCGAATTTTCACACTCCTGAGTTTGTTCCCACCCTAATGAGTCTACGTTCCCACCTACATTTAGGCCAACCATTCCTAATGGCTGTCCCAGACGTTACGAGCTCACGTCTGGCCCCGGGAGACACACGCGGTGCGAAGTAGGACAAAGCAATGTGAAGAAGCAGGCAGGCAGCTAGCAGAGCAGAGTTCCGGTAATGTGTGCTCTGGTAGTGTGGTGTAGTGTGCATGCAGGTAGCAGTACAGCAGTGGAGTACAGTAGCGGGATGGAGTTGCAGTGGAGCAAAGGAGCGAGTGAATAAGAATGAGAACAGCTGCAGCAGGGTCAGGTGGCCCGCTGGGCTCCACTCGTCTCCGCCGTGACGGCCGTCAGCGAGGGCTCGCCCAGTGCGGACAGCATGTATGATCTACTGATGCTGGTGGTTGCCGGGGAAGTTGCCATGGGAACGGTGGCGGGATGATTGGTGGTGCTGTCCGCGGTTTGATTCAGACAGCAGTCCCCCCCCACCCCCTCCTCTTCCCGTCACCCCACAACACACACACACTTGCACATGCAAGCTTTAAAAAGGAGGAGCGTGATTTAACAGGACTGGGGGGATTGGGGTGGGGATGTGTGGAGCAAAGCTATGCAGGGCTGTCAAGAGTGTTGAGTGTGTGTGTGTGTGTGTGTGTGTGTGTGTGTGTGTGTGTGCGCGTGTGTGTGTGCGTGCTCTCCACACAAAAAAAGAGGCAGAAAGATCTCAAGCCAGTAGCATAGCGAGATCTGGAATCATCAGCGCAGTTTAAACCGTTCAGTCAGACTGCAAAGCCAAGCAGCCACTCCTTTGGAGGTACACCAGAATTAAGGTACAAACAAATCCACACTTAATAAGAAGCTGGAGCAATAGCGCCCCACTGTTCTGGGCCAGTGGCACATAGCACCTCCAAGTGCAGTGGGTATGTGCAGCCTAGCACAGTCAGACAAGTGCTAGCACAGCCAGCAAGCGACCTGATCCCACGTTAGCAATCCTACTTGGACAATCTTTATGGTTCCTGTGCTGGGAAGGATCTACCTGGTAATTCAGAACCAATCTCACAAGAGCATACACCACTTCTTTTGGTACCGAGTCCATTAAATCAGCAAGTGGCAGCAACCATTTTGTACTGAAATGTTCATCATATATAGCCAATTCCTAGTAACCACCTGGAATGTGACTGAACAGTCTAGTGCTGGGAATAATATAGGCATTACTGCTACTTGTAGTAACATGATGTACACTACTATGGTTAAGAAATTTAGTCTGCGATCAATCTGTCATTTCCTGTCAACAAGGCTATTAAAGCAACACTATTTCAAAACCATTTAAATGTCACACTGACTTATAATTGGGAGAATTCCAGATCCGGAACGCCTGTTATAGCGACATGTAACTTTGGAGAAGCAGGCATGAGACCGGTCATGAAAACTGTCCAACTCTTTACAGCACCTTGTCATACACTGACAACTATGGGTGAAGGCTAGCTAGGTATTCCCAGCATTCCCGAAGATGATGACGATGATGATGATGATGTAGGAAGCAAAGAAGAGAAACTGAGAAAGTGACCGAGCAAGAGACCGGAGTAGCCCAATCTCAGACTGGCTTTTACTTGTTGGCAAGAGCTCAAAGAGATGACAGGGTGCCAGAAGACAGTCTCACGGCTAACGGGAAAACAACGAAAATCCGACAGCAGAGTGTTCATCCCTGCCAATGTTATTTATGAAAGATTGCAATGTAGGCTGTAACTTTATCTCCGTCATCTCTGTCTGTGTTTTTTCAAGACTCATCTAACCTCAGTCCAGTTTCACCAGAATTAGAACTTAAAACCATTAACCAACTGTGTTTGCACACAGAGGAATCTGTCTAATGCAATGACGTGAATCGCCCACATAGACACACATTAGTGAACACAGACACACACACACAGGGGGCAGAGAGCACACTTGCCCGGAGTGGTGGGCAGCCCTCTAGATGGCACTCTGGGATTAGGTAGCTTGTACAAGGGCACTTCAGTCGTGTCCTATCAGTTCAGGGAATCAAACCGGCAACCCTCCGGTCACAAGGCTGGTTCCCTTACCCCTAGCCCATGACAGCATCCAAACTCATCTCACGACAAACGATTTGGTCAGTCTTTGTCCATCTCCCACCAAATTAGCCTTTTTGTTTGAACCTCCTGCAAAACAATCCTGTAATATTACTCTGCCTTGTAAACTGACATGGTTCTTTCTCTTTGGATGTTGTTTTTGCCGGTGTTGTTGCCAACAGAAACCGATTCCCCTTGCGTGCACTGTGTCATGAAGGCATATTATTTGTACATTTGTACACAGAAACAACCAGAAGCACTAGCGTAATCTGTAGCGCCCATATGTCTGCGTGACGCAGTGTCAAGGTGATCTGGATTCTGTGTCCATCAGCTTGTCAACAAATGCACAAGTACAGCTGTTTATTCATTAATTCCTGAACAAACATCTTCTTAGCTGCATATCCTTCTGGGTTGGGGGGGGGGCGCTAAGTGGGCAGAGGACAGGAAACACCGTGGACAGGCCACCAGTCCATTGCAGGGCAGATCCACATTTACTCACACTAACAACTAGAGGGGCAATTTAGCATCTCCTATTCGTCTGACTGCATGTGTTTGGAATGTAGGACCAACAGTATGTGTCCACTTGCCTTTTAGCCTCGATGCATTCTGTTCATTTGAATGTAGAGCGCTGCCGCATGTACATGGTGCATGACATGTCGCACTGAGAGCAGTCTCGCTGTATGGCAATAAAATTCAGCAGATTTCAACTTCATGCAAATGAATACGGCAATCACGCTGCATCTAGCCAATCAGCAAGAGTACGTTAGACGAGCGTACACAGAACAAACCCCACATACACAAACACAGAGGAAACGCTAATTTATGCTAACTAGCTAGACAGCTAACTGGTATACATACATAGTTTTTTTTTTTGCAAACAGAAACATCACAGCCACCCCCACGTGGCGACCAGGGAGTTCCGGCATGGCATAATGTGTCGAAGGAACATGCAAGTGGACACGTACAGTGAACCAGAGCACCCAGAGAAAACCCACGCAGACACGAGAAGAACATGCAAACTGCCAGGCCCTTCTTGATGTGAGGTGACACCACTACCCAGTGCACCACTGTGCTGCCCCCAAGGCTGTTTATGAGGGAACTAAAAGTGCAGTCTGTATTTATGACCGTGGTGTAAAAGTTAAATACAACTCTATAACCACAAGAGCAAAAAACGCAATTCGGTGACATATACACATATTTAACACAACACAAGAAACATCAACAACATCATCTTATATTTTCCACACCTCCAAAGTTTCAGAGTGCTGGAGTGGAGCTTGATTGTCTTCACCCTCTCAAACAAAAGTATTAGGTAACTGATGGTGATGGTTTTGGTGGTCCACCAGCTCCTGTGCATAGTCGCCAGAAGTCACCTTGTCTCTGTATCTTAATATTTGGCCTTATAATGACCTTCACTCACTTCAAGCTAAATAAAGGTAGAGTGGTCTCCAGCTGTTGCACAGTATAGATTGTTCTTTCGCCAGTACTGGCAGCTTAACGAGCAAGACCGGGCGACGTATAGAGCATTTATGATGATCTTCGGCGACACAAATTTGGCAACATCACAGGGATCTTAGCATGCCTCATTATGCGGACCCTATTTACACAGTAGACTTTCCAAGAGACTGTCGCAGTTAGGCTCACAAGCATGAACACGATAAGCTATCGCTTAAGGTTTTGCTAATGAGGCTTAACTTGTAAAACAGCCGTGGATAAAACAGCACCCTGCACACAGGAGAACAGGGTACGATCCTCCGTTCATGGGAGTTCAAGACTCAATGCGTTGCATTGGTTTTCCATGTTTTGCTGCACTGGCTAAAAAGACACCGAAATGTGGATCATTAGAAACATATGTGGCTACAATCTGCATATTTCTAAGCCTCACTGCATTTGAAGACTCAGGGGACACAAAACGAGTATCATGTGAAAAACGTTTGGAAGATACTAAACTTGAGTGGTAACATCCAAGTTTCATATTAATATAAAACTTCATAAACTATCAAAGCTTGAATGAAAAGTATATGAGCTACAAATATGACAAAAAGTTAAAACGAACACATGAACACATCAAAAAAAATCGCTGATCAGGTCCATTTAAGAACTTTGTGGACGTGGCTAATGAGCAGTTAGGTGTAAGCGTGTATGTTGATGTCTATGTCTGTCTGTTTCTGCCCTGCGATGGACTGCCGGCCTGCCCTGGGCGTTTCCTGCTGTCCGCCCCTTGAGAGCTGGGATAGGTTCCAGCACCCCCTGCGACCCAGTACGATTAAGCGGGCTAGAAGATGAGTGAATGAGCGAGTGAGTAATAATTGCCCAGCCCAACATCCAACACTATCCTTAAAATAAGTTCGGAAATTCTATTTTGTGCACTATACACACTGTACAATGACCAAACAGCAGCGTACAGGCGTATCCATTAGTCTGAACACCCTCATGTTTTCTTGATTTCCACAAACCACAAATCTTTAGCCTGGTGCTAAAGAAAATATGCTAAAGTTCAGTGGTCAAGACCCAAAAGCTCACCAAATGAAAATGTATAGTCAACATTAGCAACATTAGCCTGTCCTCCATGGCCTATAGGCAGAGCCATTCAGCAGAGCTTGTATACACTCATCAAAATGATTTTCTCTGTGTTTGATAACATACGTCTTGTAGCACCACTCTTGCAAGCAAGCCCTCTGAGACCACCTCCCCGAGGTTAAAAACCCCTACTCTACAGGGAACAAACGTAAACATGGCATTTCTTTGCTAATTGTTGGGCATGGTTTCTGTTTATTTGCAGACATTATCGCATCAAAAAAAGATATACATTATATATAATCATGCCACTACTTTTTTGCACAGTCCACATTTTATATTTCATATGTTGAATTCAGCAAATAAGCAGTAATTTTACATTCCAATCTGCAGAAGATCATTCTCCATATAGAATGTGCTGTGTTGATTTCTCACGTAGTCATTTGACATGGAGTACCCAAACTTTTGCCTGAACCGTGATTTGTGATTTACCAGGTGCTTCTCAAAGTACAGCTGAAAAGAACATAAACCCCGTAACAGTACATTTCCTTTCTGGAAATCTGGTTTAGGTCTGGTTAATGTTTACAGCACTCTGTAAGGTTCCTGTAGTGAAACTGTGCATCAGAAACTAGCTGAACAAAACAGTCAGGCAGTGTTAAGTGTGCGCATTCTTCTGGCATAGAGTTATTAGTGTTCAGGACTTTATTAATGCAAATTTAAATACCATCAGACCGTGATATGCACTATATGTCCACAAGCATCCAGACACCCCTTCTGAGGAGTGAATTCAGCTACACTACCATGTATGCTCAATTGTGTATGCACAACTTGTATAACCCCCATAGAAAAGCATTACCAACAGACTGGGACCGTCAGCAAAGGCCATTTACACTTCGATGAAACACTGGACGAGCAGATGGCAACATATTGTACATATCGGAGAATTTCTACACAGAACCCCCCCAGTCTCTGTATATTCTGTATTTTGTGTATATTTAGTGTACTTTGTATTTATCTTATATATCTCTTTATTATGTATGTTAATGCTGCCCTGCTGTAGAGTATTAACCCGAGCTTCACCACATGCATTTCAATGAATAAATGTCTTGACATGTCGTGCTAATGACAAATAAACCTGAAACTTGAAACAAACTTTGCAGACATATAGTGCGATTCTGATACTGAATTTTCACAACACCATCCTGCACTACGACAAACCAACAGAGAAGTAACTTAAAGGTTATATTCAATGAACTGCGGACCCCAGTCTACACCGAACCGTAGAGTAATAAGTATAAAAATCAATAAATAATAATTAAAAGCAAAACCAAACTAAACTAAAGCTCACTATACTGCTGACTGGTGGATCGAACACTTCATCTTCCTGGGCTTTTGGATGACAGTCTCCTGGATTCTCCTGTAGGGAGATTTGCTTGGACGTGGCCCACTGATTGACAGCTGCCAGCTGCAAAATGTAACCCACAGTAACCCATTTCTATGTTTATCTGCCTGCCTCGCTCCTCCTGCTGTCCTTTCTTCAATGTCCTGGCGTCACCTTGTCACGTTCTGTCTTCTCATTCACCTGCTCCCCTCTCTCGCTGCCTCTGTTGGATTTCTCTCCCTTCCTAGCACAACACTGCTGGACTTCATTTCCTATTCTCACAGAACTTTAACTCAACAGTGTGTTAAACAATCAAACACAAATGTGATCAGCCACGACATGTTTGAAGCTGTTGCTTATTTAGCTTTTCACCGGACATACGAGGCTAATGTAGCAAGTTTAACACAGTGTTCAATAGCATCGAGCAAACTGTGAGCCTAAAGATGCTGTACTGCTAAAAAGAGCAGCAGCTATTATTTCTGCTAATAGAATTTAGAATTTTTAGCATTCAGAACCATTGGCAAGTTGTGCTGGCACACAGAGTAATTTGTCCATCCGCATTTGACCCATCCGTGCAGTGGAACACCCACATACACACTAGAGGGCAGTGAGCACAAGTGGTGAGCTGGAGCAGTGGGCAGCCCTATACACAGGGCCCGGGGAGCAGTTGGAGGTATGGTGACTTGCTCAAGGGCACTTCAGCCATGTGCTGTCAGCTCAGGGAATCAAGCCAGCGGACCTTCCGGTCACAGGACTGGTTCCCTAAACTCCAGCCCATGACTGCCCCCTTCTACCACACTGGCTAATGCTAATACTAATATTGATACATCATGCCTGGGTCCAATCATCTTCGCAGCATGCCACAGTTCTGTGTTTCTTGTCGTTTGAACAGATCAGAGTCCAAAAGCTACTCAACTTCAACTAAGAGGAAGAGGAAGGATAAGAGGAAATGGCTGCAATCAATTAAGTTACAAATCTAAAATGAAGGAAGAACAACAAAGTTTGGTGCTAGTGGACCCTAACATTAGTTAGCTAGCCTAGCTAACGTTAGTATCCACCGGCAAACGCCAAACTGGCTCTTTGCTGGCCTTTACAGGCTGTTTCTTGCTGTGCACCCGCATCTTCGTGTTTCTGTTGTTAGGTCTTTTTCTGTGCTGCAAAACTAAGACAAAGAAAGCTAGCCAAAACGCCAAGACGTGGATTCATACTCAAGGGTCCCTGGACTGCAGCATGTTGAAAATATGACCCTCTCAGCCAATGGAGGACACCATTGGACACGGATGGCGTTGAGGGGCAGTCGTGGGCTTTGTGACTGGAGGGTCACCAGTTAGATTCCCTGAACCCATAGGTTATGACTGCAGTGCCCTTGAGCAAGGCACCTAACACCCAACTGCACCTAACTCCCAGGCGCCATGGATAGAGCTGCCCGCCGCTCATGGCAAGTGTCCTCACTGCCCCTAGTGTGTGTGTGTGTGTGTGTGTGTGTGTGTGTGTGACTTCAGAGGTTTAAATGCGGTAGGCCACTCCCTCTGTGTGTAAGCACCAACGGCAAATGGTTCCACATTCTAACAAGCAGGCCAGAGTTGAAAGAATTTAGACCCTTTTTAACACTCAGTGGTGACCCATTAACGGAGGAAGTGATTGCGAAAAGGTAAACTTGTTTAATTTTCATATCTGAAGGAGTGTTTGGAGCGGGAAATGGCTACTAAGCATGGTGCCAGACCTGATGAGTGGATAAGGTTAGCTACATTAGCCTCATCGCTACAAAGCAAAAGTAAAGGTGACGCCAAATACGTCTCGGCTGTTCGGTGACATCTGGGGGTAAAGGCAAATCTGCAAAAATGAGTTTAACAGCTTTGGAAATTAACATGAACTTCTGAACTAAACTACCACCCAAAACAAGGCTGTTAGACATTAGTCCGCATACCTGGCGCTCCTCCATTGCTCTCTGCTCCTCACTCGTTTGCTTCGTCACCACAGCACGGCTCATTAGAATCCTATGAGTCATGAGACGAGTTAAAAGCTTTGCTGTGCGGGACCCAAGGAGATTATTTAATTTCACCTCATTTGCGTACACGCGTAAACCTACACATGTGGCTTCAAAAGTTGGAAATGGAGGACGGCAGCTCGCTCCTGCTTAATGAGAAGAGAAGAAATGCTAAATCACGCAGTGTAGGAGTGCACACGGCGTGCAGCTGCTTGGGCCTCGAAACACATTTGGCATATGTGGTGGTCTTTCACAGAGCTTTATCTGAAAAGCTAATCTTTAGTGCAAGCTCTTGCAACTGCACATTTCATATGCATAAAGCCTCGCAGCGCTAAGACGCTGCTGTGACTCAAGGCTAAAGACAGAAATGATTTTACTATCAAAACCAAATGTCTAACTGGCCGCTAAATCCTTGCATCTAGAAAGGCACAGACAGTCTCGCAGTTTTTAATAAAACGCACTAAAATAATCCCTCGGACCGAATTTGAGAGGGGCCTTTTTATGCTACACGGAGAAGTAAAGACTAAAAAAATTTCTGAGCTGATGATAACAGATGTTTTAATGTTTTAAAAAATGACATTAATATCAAAGTAGTGATAATAAAAAGCAGGACAACCTGAAAATAACAACAAAAACTACGTTATCACTGTTATATATAATACAGTGACTATACACACCACTTTATTTCACAACCATGGTTGCAACCAGTACATGAGGTATTAAAAACAGCCACACACCAGGAGACAAAACTCTCTCCCACAGAAACCACTTTCCTCAGCGGCCCGAAACGCATCAATGGAATTCCAGCCCTTTTCTCTGCTACAAGGTGATGTGATCTCGTAATACTTCTTCCTACTGCCTGCCTACCGGCAAGCTTGGCACTTCCCTCGCACAACACACTGAGAGCTAAAACAGTAGAAACTGGCCACTCTGAAATCTCCTGCTCCAGCCTAGTTCGTGAAGGTGGATCAGGTCAGCCAACTTGTTCTAACTGACCGGTGATGCTGATGCGGCAGGAACGACACCATTGTAAGAACGACCACAACGACATGGAGGCGGAACTTATAGCAGGATGCCACTCTTTTGGCTGTCCAAGTATGGTTAAACCGACCCATCAGAGTATGCTGGGCTCATCGGGAAGCTCAAAAAAAAGTCCTAATGTTCTAAAAGTATCAAGACAGTAGCATTATCTGTTGTCTTTACAACATCCAAAAAACCAGAACTGGCTGGCTTAGATTTGTTTGGTGCAGGCAACTCAAGGTAATATGTGACGCCATTTCTTTTTTGTTCAAAGCACATTGGCTGTTGTGGTGCTGGGCCTGCAGCAGTACTATTCACCAAGCTGAATTTCTGGTGTGCTTGCCAAAATACAAATAAGAACTGTTACTAGGATGGGTGGCATCCACATATTTCATCCCTTCAAACAGTCCACAACTATTATCGTAGGGGAAATTTTCAAGCCATCATTCAACAAATGTCAAGCCATCTATCTAACAATCGCTAAATGTCAAACGGCGCTTTGCAGCATTACCTTAACTAGCAAAATAACAGCTCTGCTCACCACAGAATATGTTCTATTCTGATCAAGTAAACCACAGACACGAGTTTACATGACAGTGATTCAAATCTGACAAAATGAAGTCAAACAACTGAAGGACAAAAAACAGGTAAAGTTAAACAAGCTTTATGGTGTTTGGATTGATCGACTGACTTAACATTAGATTAGCGTGGAGGTTACAGTGCCACACACTGCAATACAGGTTTGATTCGGACTTACTGCTGCTCTGCTGAAACATGTGTAGATGAGAGAAATTAGGAGAGAGCAAATGTCGAGTGACTGGTGTCGTCAAAATCAAACCTGTTCTGTGGTGTTTGGGGATGTTATGTGTTATGGCTAAGCTTAGTTAGCAGGTCGAACATGCCACACACAGTAGCTAATGGACGACAACATTACACATATATAGAAGACATCTAAGGTCCCCTTTGCACCTCATCACTTCATGTGTCTTGAGCATCAGGATTATATCTAGACAAGGCCAAGTCACATAAACATGCTGGTGATACGAATTTGATCATTTACATCACTTCAGAAGGTGAGACACATTTGAGCAAAATTATAGCAGTGTAAATATATCCATCTATCCAGCACACAATCAAAACCCTTCCCAGCAAAACCACACCCACCCCATTGCAATGCAAATTCCTCCCAGTGCAACCCAAACACCTGCCAGCACAACCATAACCCCACCCATTGCAACCCAAACTCCTCCCATTGCAACCCAAACTCCTCCCAGTGCAACCCAAAGCCCTCCCAGTGCAACCCAAAGCCCTCCCAGTGCAACCCAAACTCCTCCCAGGGCAACCCATGCTCCTCCCAGTACAACTCAAGCTCCTTCCACTTCAACTCAAACTCTTTCCAGTACAACAAAAAAAACCAAATTCTTTCCAATACAACCAAAATCCCTCCCAGTGCAACCCAAACTCCTACTCATACAGTTAGTAACTGGGCATATGATCCGTGTCTGCAAGGAAGATGATCCTGGAGGACGCATGTGGTTGAGGACCAAACAAAACAAAATGATTAAAAGCAATACGGGCTAATACGAGCTAAACAGTCCTGTGAAACAAACTGGAGTCAATAGAGGCTAAACGGATAAACAACCGGTAATAACAAGCAGATTTGCATATTGTGTCCCACACAGCAATCAGACTTCCGTCTAACTAACCAAAGATGCATTTGAGTACCAAGTGTAAACGCCTTTGGCTAAAATCTTGGATTGCATTTCTGGATTGCAACCTGATCCCCGTCACATGATGTGATGAGTGCAGAGTTAACTCACTGGTGTGAAAGTCAAAACTGAACGTGTTCTCTGTTGTGTGTAGCTCTGAGCTATCGCCATATGCTGCGAGTATCCGCAAGTTTCCCCCATTTTCTAACTACTGGTACTATCGGCTCCCACACCACCAATCAGCGAGCCGATCTAAAACCTAAACAGCTGGAATGCATTTATTTGCCTGTTCAAAATCTGCCACGTCATCATTTTTTGAAATCCCGTCTCCATTTTAAAATAGCGCAACACATCTTCTCACCTTTATACCAGCCAGCCACGGTGCAAAAGGACTAAGCTGTTCCAGTTTAATTTGTCTTGGGGTGGGGCTGTACGTCATGTACCTTTGATGGGGTCATTGTTCACGGTGTTCAATAAATTTTGTATTATCCACATCCATATCACACTCATCGTCAGAAAAATAGTTGCACAAACAGGAACAACCGACAGGAATGAAACTTGGTGGGTAGATTGTGAGACATGCAAATGATTCAAGTTTTACCCTTAGCCGCGCATGTGACGTAAGCAAGGATGGGCCTTATCGCGGTACCTGACTGTCCTAACAGCCACGATTGCGGACATTCAGCGAGCAGTGATGTCCGTCATGAGTCATCCTGTTAGTGTCAACACCATTGGCAGACAGCTACGCGACACAGGACTACATGCACACAGACCGTTACAACGACTACCCTTAACACCACATCAACGTCACCAAAGACTGCAATGGTGTCATGCCAGACTGTCATGGAGTGACTCAGAATGGCAGCAGGTCATCTTCAGTGATGAGTCCCGCTTTTGTCTTTTGACGACCAACAAATCTGTGTGTGGAGGCACCGTGGTCAGCACCAAGATAAACAGTTTGTTGTCACGTGTCACATGTCCAGAAGGCCTGGTGTCACTCCACCTCCATCCCTACCGCACAATCTGCAGGAACTGTGTGAGAATATTCAAGCTGCATGGGATGGATTATCACAGGACACCATTAGGAACCTCTACAACTCCAATGTCGAGACGTCTGTAGACACTACTTCTGTATGTGTAGCTCAATAAATATTGCCCATATCAGTCCAAATTTCATTTTATTTTCATTTATTGTTCCTGGTAACCTTTATCTTCCCACCGAATAGCATTGCTATCCAACACTTCCTTCTGGGTGCAACCACTCCTTTGACGATAAGTGTACCTCTTACCGGTACACCTATATAATCTTTAGTCCTCTAGCCCACATGTGTTTGCAGAAACAAGAAATGAAGGCATGGCAAGTCAGAGGGGAGAACCATGGAGGATGTGGGCAGTCAGCGAAATGCTAATACTCTCAAAGAATGCATGACCATTAGCATTAACTGCCTTATCTCCAAAACACTCATCTCTTACATCGATAATAAATCCTCATTTATATCTTCCCTCAGCCCGATCGCGCAATCTCTCAAAGCTTCAAGAAGCTGCGCTCGGCTTTGAGAATGTTTTCACCACGGCAACTGGTTACCCAAATGACTCATCAGTCCTTGATCTGATTGTTAGGAAGCTGATGGAGAGAGACCCAGATATGCAAATGCAGTGTAAAATAAGACTAAAAAGGAATTCAGGATCATTCCACGGTGATGGCGGCTCAACAGCCAGAACAACTTCACTATAACTGAACCGATGTTGGTAGCTGGGTCCATACTGACCATACTGTGTACTGGTGAAATGGTCTTCAGGCCCAGTTCTAAGGACCTTATGCACCGTACATTTGTGCGTGCTTCCCCTACACCTGCAGGCTTGATAATTACCTGAGGAGTTGATTCTGGAGTGCTGAATGCAAAAAAAAAAACAAAAAAAAAAACATACGCCGCAAGGGCGCCTCAGGACTGTTACCGGGAAATCACGACCCTAGAGCCTACTTCACAGGGGATATTCCCACAGTTCAAACAGCCTTCAGCGCTAGGTACACAATACCTTGCTGTCAAATGAGTTAACTCATCAGACACTGTGTCGATGGCCAAATCTGGTTCATAGTTAATTGCTGAGCACATTACTATCCAACCCTGTCACTAGTTAAGAAAATCCAGCCACTTACACTCCACTTTATATGACAGGCAGCCTGTCTAGCCAAGCTCACAAGCCACTCAGCTTAGACGAGATGCAGGCATTAGAACGGAAAGGCTAATGTTTGCTTTCTAACATTCGCTCTTCTGTGGTATTCGCTCCTCTTTGGAATCACGCCGTACTCACCAAAATAGTTATGAATCATAAAAGATACAGATTTTGGAATACACAGTCGAGTCACATTATTATGACCAGAGTAACTGCTGTGTGCAGCACGGACAGCAGGTAGATGGGCTGGGAAGGAGACTCAGTAAGGCCCTGGTCTGCTGTCACAGGTAATGGGGACCCATGCTGACTAGAGCCAGTGCATCCCACATCTGCTGGAGGGTGCGTGGGGGAGGATTCATAGAACGAACAAGACCATCGAGGGGGTCCCCACAGATGCTCAATTGGGTTCAAGTTTGGGGAATCAGGGGGCCAGGGTAGTACTTGGAAGTCTTGGTCATGTTCTTCCAACTACTGACATGTGATATGTTGTATTGTCTTGCTGGAAGATCCCACCAGCCATATGGAAGACACTCTGTATACATGGGTATATGTGGTCTGCAGGATGGATTCGTACCCAGTTCGGTTGAGAGTGCCTTCCACACGGATGAGTGAGCCCGGAGAATGCCACGAAAGTGTGACTTCCTTCATGAGCTACACGCTGCTGCCGTCAAAAGTAAGAAAAGGTCATACTAACGTGGCTCGAATGTGTACATCTGAACAGACCCAGGGACTGACAGGGCAATGTGATACAGCAGTGTGTGGAGTTGGTTTGTGCCAGAGGAGTTGCAGTTAGCTCCGGCCTTCTAACATTTACAGCAGCCTATAACCAAAGGATTTATTGGTACGTAAGAAATATTTTTTTTGTTTGTGCCAGTTGAAATATTAGTTTAGGTAGTTTATTTAAATATGGTGTGAAACTCAAGCGCAATGTTTCATTTACACCATATTATGGATTCAAAAACCAACTGGGGTGCCGTCTTCTTCTTAAACATAAACAAACGCTCCTACAGTATTCTTCAAGCCGTAATACCGAAATGAAGATCCACTCGGGCTACGTTTCTAAAGAAAAATATGCTTATAAGTTACAAAGAAATTATTTTTCAGCCCAGCATGAAACTGGGTGTGAACTACTCCCATGCATTTTTCAAATATAAAGGAACTGAATATTATAAATCAGTGTAATCAATTACAGTCCAGTGCAATAGTGTAATGGCAATTTCCTATTACAAACAAACCTTCAGATCCCAAAATCCAACGACAGTGATGAAACCTGTGAACCTTTCACGATCACTTCCTTCTTTAGTGAGGCACCTTTGAGGGTTAAAAAGGATCTTAATTCTTTTAACTCCAGCTAGCTTGTTAAGACACGTGGGTCCAAGCCTCTACTGTGTTGGCAGAGTCTCATGTCTTTTCCACAGACTGCAGGTGCTGTGCTCCTAGTCCAAGAAGCTACTCAAATGTCATTCTACTGCTTTCCTTGTGATGAGAAACAGAAGAGGAAATTGCAACTGCAACTGCTAAGTAAGTTACAATTCTTAAACAAATAAAGGAAACCAAAGTTTGGTACCACTGGATTCTAAGTTTAGCATTAGCACCCATTGGCACCCACCAGCAAAAGCCAAACTGACCCTTTGCAGATACCACTGGTATAGGCTGTGGTGTTCATATAGGGTGTTTCTTGATATGAACTAACATCTTTGTTGGGCTATTCTGTCTGCATCCACCAGCTGAGGTTTAGATAGCTAGCCTTTGTCTGACCAACAAGCCAGACAACCACAACATTAAGATCTGGTTTACAGCAATGTTAGCTAGATTAGCATTAGAGCCCAGTGGCACCAAACTTTGCTTTTCTTCACTGGTTTAAGAATTGTAACCTACCTCAACCTTCTTTTCTCTTTCTCTTTGCAAGGAAAGCGGTAGAATCACAATTGAGTAGTTTTTTTGGACTCAAGGCAGTAAAGGCTTGGACCCCAATGCGAATGTCAATCCGTCACGCCTGAAGAAGCAGACAGCACTTCAAACTGTCAAAATGTGTAGAGAACATTTGGGAAAAAGAAGTATGAATGTCTGAACAAGAACAACAACAAGAACAACAACAACACTAACACTAATCATAATTCACAATGAGAGCCCACACATTTGACACCAACACTAAACTGGTTTCTTTGAAAGACCACCTGACCTAAAAAAAAACCCACCTAAGACTAATGTGAATCTCGACAGGCGATGAGATCTGGATGAGAACCAGTGCCTAAACACAAAGGCCAAGTGACAGCAAGTCACTGCTAAATAAATGTTTAAAATCATTATTTGAAAGTCCTCTCGTTTGGCCAAAAGCCTGAAGTGGCATTGAAATTGAATCAATTCATTTCAAAACAAATCAATATCAATTTAATAAAAGGACTGCACAACAGAAAACCCCGCTCTCCAAAAATGGAGGTCTAAGAAATCAGCTGATGGTAAATATGAGATTTCTTTGACATTTGACAAATGCAAAAAAATAGTATATGTTTCCGCAGGTTCTTACCTGTGTCAGACATGGCTTGGGTACAGCTACCATCACTGCTATTGGGTACCATACAGGACATATTTGGCCGGATGTGCCCATGAGGATGGCCTTGTTGCTGTTGATGTAAGTGAGACAGCTGCTGTGGATGAGGGCTCGGGTGTCCCATGGCAGGGTGTCCTAGAGGAACCTGTCCACTTTGGCCCAAAGGTGCACAGTTCCCCATAGCTGGGACTTGCATCTGGTTCATCATCCCTGGGAACTGCGCATGAGGGCCTTGAGTACCAGGTTCCAGGCCAGGACAGTGCATTGAGTCTGACTGGCCATGAAGTCGCTGCTGTAACTGCATGCTTTGTTGGGCAACGCCTGGGGGCATTGCACCCTCGCCAAAGTGCATTTGACCGGGGCCTGAAGGTAGTGGCCGACCGCCCCTAACCATGTGGGAGCTCTGGTTGCTCATTGACTGGAGCAGTTGGGCCATAGACGTGTTTGGAGGTAGACCTCCAAGCCGTGGTACTTTCCTCATCTGCTCTGAGGGGGGACATGGTGGCCTGGGGCCGGCCATGTCTGGTTTCAGCATGCCGAAGCCCATGTTGTCATGACTGCCACTGTTAGGTGGCTGCTTGCGCTTCCGGAGGGGGTCACGCTGCTGGGCCATGAGCTTGTCCCGCAAGGCTGCACGTCCACTCTGGCCCTCAGGCATGGGCATGAGCATGGTGGAACTTGGTGGCAGCATAGGATTTAAATTATTGGGCCCTTCAACAGCCCTGCTACCACTGCTACCACCACCACTGGGGCAAGGCATCCCACTGCCTCCACTTCCATTACCACCACCACCGGCAATGCCAGTGCCTCCACTCGCCATGCCCCCAGCACCAGCACCCATTCCTGCACCAACACTCATGCCAGCACCACTGACACCCATCCCTCCACTGCTACCACCTAATTTGTTTTGATTTGCTAGCTGTGCTTTGGCTGCTGCTGAAAGGAGACTGCTGGCAGGGAAAGAGGCAGCATTGTGTTGGTTGAGGATCTGGTTGAGGGGCATGCCCAGGAGTCCAGGGTGGTTCTTCTGGGGGGCACTGCTGCCTGAGGCTGGAGGAAACATGGGGTTGTGCTGACTACTGATCGCATTACCCATTCCCACCAGAACCTGGTTGGGGTCCTTGTACTGGTGGAGTGCGTCGGGCTTGGCAGAGGGACTGGAAGGCAAGGCAGGTCTGGGTGAACCCATGGAGGATCTGGGTGACCGAGGTGGAACCTTCATGCTGCCACAAGGGGCCTGGGGCCCTGAGGGCATGGCAAAGCTCCCGTGGTCTGAGGAGGTGGAAGAGGAGCGAGATCGCTGTGGAGAGGCCTCAATGCGGCCAAGTGCAGGCCCAGACATGTGTACAGGGGATGTAACGGGTGAGGGGGAGATGGAGGTGGCTGCGCCATGCTGAGTCCTCTGCATGTGCCCACCATGGCCAACCGGCCCAGGTTTCACTGTTGGTAAGGGAAGGTTGCTTGGCAAGGGGACAATGGCAGGAGGGATGTTTACATTCATCATTGGTACCTGAGAGTGGGCATTGGGCTGGAAGTTGGATGGGTTTGGGTTTGTCATGGGACTCTGAATGACTGGTTTGCTGGGGATAGGGTCCAGGATTCCCAGAGGGTCCTTCTCTGAGGTCATCTGTTTTTTCTGGAGAGCACACGAGGGGGGGATCGCAGGAGGAGGAACAGGATGAGGTGCAGACTGGGCCTTGTGATGAAATACTGCTCTGGTCATGTCTATGCTAGGTGGGTAGTTGACATTACAATGTGGCTTTTTCATGATTGGGCTTTTGTTGGGGACTGGGGGAGAGAGGGGCGTGTTAGTCCTTCCAGCCAAAGCACAGGATAACTGAGCGGCAGGAGAACCATGAATCATGATACCAGGAGGAGAAAGGGGTATTCTGCTGTTGCCATGAATTGGGCTGGGGCTACCAGCCCCCTGGAAGCCGCAGACATTGCTTCGTGCAAACCCATCTGGACTGCCCAAAGGGTCAGTTCTTGGGGACAGGGAGCCGTCCCCGTAGACCTGTGAGCCAGACGAAGGGCTAAGCATGCCTCCAGGCCCACTGCGGTATGGGGACTTAGGCCCTGGCTCGCTGCTGCCCAATCTCTGTCGAGAGTAGCCAGGATAATGTTCCGGCTGCTGAGCACCGCTCATATCCGTGGAGTAGTGCCGTTGACCTGGTGCCATCATCATCTTGAACGGGTTCTTACAGTCAGGCAGCGTTGAATTGGGCAGCCCATCATGGGACTTATTCCTTATTGCTCGAGGGGTTGCAGATCGCTGGATGGTGGGGGCCAAAGAGGTGGCACCTGTTATAGAGGAAAAAAGGAAAAAAAAACATTTAGATTTACATTTATATTCATCTAAAACAATCAAATCATAAGTGTAACATGCAGGAGTCTAGCTATTTAATACAGGACAACATATGCATAAACGTGCATGAATCTGAGATCTGTATTGCAAATCATCAATAGATATTACACAGGTTTAAACGTGGTGCAACAAGAATCCTAGTAAAAAGTAGTTCAAGCACAAATTTGGCAAGTGGAAAATAAAATGTCGTACTTGTGCCTCCGCTGGGACCGGTCAGCGTTAGGGAGTGGTGCGGCAGCTCCATACTTTTGTGCAGAGTGGCTACAGCAATTAGCTTTCTCTTGTGGATGCAAAGCTTTGTGACATCCTCATCAGCCTTCACATCCTCCGCAGTCCTCTGCTTGACAGCGGCCCCAGGATCGAAATTAAACACCTGGGGAAACGGAGATTCTTAACACGGCTCGCCCCTGCCCGTTGCAGGCTCTCAGTGGTCATACATTTGCATCTGAATGCATATTCCTTCTGACCTTGCATATTAATATTGTGACCTACTTACTTCAACAGCTTTAGCGAAATAAGGCAATGCAAATTCATTCAGAATTTTTTTTTTTTTTGGACAAAAGAGATTGGTCATGGTGTGTAGGAATGATGTTCCAAGGGCCAGAGCATACAAGGGAACACAAAACTAAAAGCAAGCTTCAGATTACTTACTGGCTGGACTAAATCTGAGCAACCAGAAAGAACTGAGGGATTTTGAGAAATATGATCAGTGTGATTATATGGAGCAATATTGCGATGGTTGTGTGATTATAGCTGTAACTTTGACAGACACAGCACACTCTACAGGAAGAGCTACGACTTGATATGAATACCAGTGTCAAAATCCTCACAGGACACTCAATACTTAATATCTGATTTGTCATCATGCAGTTTCATTTGATAATCAGAAGCTTATGGCTCAGACACTTTCGTATATTAAAAGGAATAGTTGGAAAGTGCCTGCCAGTGGGAGCAAACTGCCAAAATCAGCAACACCCCATGTCCAGGCCCACCTCTAAAGGCTCTTGCTTGTGTAGAGTGGTAACTAAGGCCCAAGTAGGGTCGTCCCGATTGCTGTTGAGATGGAGGGGTAGGGCAACAAGTGGTAGGGGTAAAAATAATAAATGGGATTGGGCCTTAGTGATAGCAAAGACCGAGACTCTGAGGTCAAGAAGGATTAACTGCAATTTGTTTTATTATCATGAAATACACTGCAGAACTTAATAACCCTATCAACAGTCTCAATAACCACAGGAAGGACAATGCATTGTGACACTTTACCAACTAATGATCTCTGGTTGCATCAATAATCGACAAGATACTAGATGCTAGTCCAGCACTGTTAGCATTATTAGCATCACAGCTCTGGAAAAATTAGGAACTCAGTCCTCAAAGCCCCCATCCCAGACAGTCCACATTTTTCCTTTATCCCTATGAGTTGTGAGCTAGGTTGGAGCAAAAATGAGGACCGTCTGCGGGACCCTGTGGACTACCTGGGAAACACCGCTTAATGCTAAAAGGAAATTTGAAACTTTCTGTGAAACTTTCTATAATTCATGTCAAACAAAATGAACAGACAATACATTGCAAACTTCGAAGACACTTCCAAAGAAGTTAATTTAGCGGCTATTCTGAAACCAAGCTACAGGTGTAAGAGAACAAGTGAGACCCGAGAACAAGTGAGACCCGTGGACTGACCTTGGGGAGGATGAGTGGACACTCCAAGCCACACTTACAGGTGCCATCCGTTAGTAGGTAGGACTTCACCTGTTCCAGGCAGGACAGCACAGAACCACTGGGACTAGAGAACGACACAAGGAGACCATCAGCCACAAAATAGATACTTTTACTGCCCTCGCCAACTTTGACTTATCTCTGAAGTGCATCACTCCTATGTGTGACCTACAGGAGTCTTCAGGAGGAAGAGAGGATTTTTGCCCTTGGCTGCCCTTTTGCCACACTTTGCAGTGTGTTTTAACAAGTCTCAATATAGAACTTACACTCGTCGTCAAGAAAATAGCTGCACAAATAGATTCACCCAGAAGGAATCTACAGACAGGAATGAAACTTGGTGGGTAGGTTTGACATCAGGAGACATGCGAATGATTCAAGTTTCACAGCTATTTGCAGCACCTGACTGACCCAACAGGCACAATTGCAGACATTCAGCGAGCTGTCATGCCCTCCATGAGTCATCCAGTGTCAGCACCATTGGCAGACGGCTGCACAACACAGGACTTCATCCACACAGACCACTGCCCTTAACACCACGTCAGCATCACCAAAGACTGCAATGATGTCGTGCCAGACTGTTTATGGAGTGACTCAGAATGGCAGCGGGTCATCTTCAGTGTCACACGTCCAGAAGGCCTGGTGTCAATCCACCTCCACCCCTACCACACAATCTGCAGGAACTGTGCATAGGATGAATTATCAAGGACACCATTAGGAACCTCTACGATTCTGAGACACCTGGCATGCTGCATTAGCAAACAAGGCGACCCAACGCCATACTGAGAGACACTACTTCTGTATGTGTAGCTCAATAAATATTGCCCATATCAGTCCAAATTTATTATCGTCTATTGTTCCTGGTAACCTTTATCTTCCTTCCCAATAGCACTGCAATCCCACACTTCCTTCTGGGTGCAGCTATTCCTTTGACATTGAGTGTAGTACTGGAACGGGTATTCAGACTGAGTCAGGGATTTCTTCAAGGCGATGAGGTCTTGTTGACAAAGACATTAAAAATTCTGAAGAAATCTTACTATCATTGCAAGGAAGTGCAACCCTCTGGCAACTGCTACTACATACTATCTACCGAGTGTTTCAATGTTTTTAACATGCCCTTGCAGACTTCGCCTCACAACACACAAAGCACCTACAACTGTAAGACAAGTGGAAAAGCAGACTATAGAGAGGATGGATTATGACAGAAATCCACTTGCCTTCATCTATGCTAATGAGTGGCTATGCTAATCAGTAAGTTAGTTGGCTAGTTAAGCTAACCTGAATGATAACCAGAGTGCACTGTCCTTCTCTTTCTGTTGTTGCTCACTATGTAGTTTGCTAAGTTGTGAACTAGAAAGCTAGCAGGGTAAAGGAACAGTTAGATCAGCAGTAATGAATAAAAGTAGTAAGTAGAGTAGTTCGCTGCATAAAGCTCATATGGCAAGTCTTACATTACAGGTTATAACGTTGTATATTCTAACTTTATATGGCTTTGCTCATTTTTCAGGTTTGAAAAGCAAATTGTATCAAATTGTCGGGGAAGTCCTGCTGCTGAAATCTCTGTTTATGCTAATTATCTTACTTCCTTGACCTTACAAGGGGTCATCTAACAAACTTCATTTGCTAATACAGCAACAGAACAGCCCTTAAGATGGGGTAAGGGACCTCCCCTAAAGGGAAATGGCAAGGGCAAGTTGACAAGGGCATGTTAAAAACAGAACTGAAACGAGGTAATGCTCCTATTACACTCCTGTTATAATGTAAGTAACTGATTCAACAGTGCAACGCAGCAATACAGCAATTAACTGCCATTTGAATTAACCAATTACTGCATGTGGCCTAATCATTATGCTGTAATGGACTAATCTCTTCCAATCCTTGTAGATCTTACCACATTTACAGATAGCTGAAGATCACAGACGTATCTCTGATTAAGTATCTAGTACCTGATATAGACGACCCCAGTGGACTCCACCTTCCGCTGCCAGCCAATGGGCACCTGGGCAGGTGCGGGCTGCCCCTCCGCCTCCCCTCTTTCACTCTCCTTTCCGCCATTCATTTTTCTGGGTTAGTGCTCGACTCCGCCGGAGAGATCACACGTTCTTCACTGTCCCAAAACTACGTGTCATCGTGTCTCTCGGAAACGGGAGGACAAGAGCACTACAACTTTCCTCTAAAGAAGTCAGCTGCAGGGGAAGCGTTTCCAGGGCGAGTGAGACGGGCTCACAGTGGGACCAAGCCTCTGACGAGCCTCATCGCGATGCTACTAAACACAGATGGGGTTTCCCATGTCGGTCTCTGACCAATCAGAGCCATGAGCGCTTTGATGCAGTTCCTGGGCTACATAGGCAAAACACAACGCACCTCAGAGAAGAAGAAAACACATGATTACAGCCTCAACACAAGAGGCTGCTGTCCAGGATACAAGGCTGCTCCCTCCAAAGATCGACTCTTCTCATCTTCTCTCAGGCAGGTAAGTTCAAACCCAAAATTCCCATCATATGCATGGCCGGCACGTCACAGCAGACATGACTTGCATGATTCCTGTCACAAAGAAGGAAAAGAGACACGTTCAGGATGGATACAAAAATGATATTGATGGAGCAGTTTCTGTGACTGGAATTGAGGGCCATTATATACACCAACACGGAGAAATAAAAAATAAAAGCAAACTGCTTAGTGTTCAGTGACCTTCAATCGACGGATACTGGCAATTTACAGGGTTTAGTGGCTTTCAGTAGGAAAAAGAATACAAAATTAAGCATTGTACAGTGGCGTTCAACATAAGAATGTGTAAATTAATACAAATTAAGCAGAGTGACTTTAGTACGAGAAAAGGGGACAAAATGTACAAATAAAGCAGAATACAGAGGAAAATCGACAAATTAACAAGAACATAGTAACATACAAGAGAAGAAAATCTACAAATTAAGCAGCACATAGTGATTTACAATAGAAGAAAACGTACAAACAAAGCAGTGTATAATGACTTATATAGAAGAAAAGGTACAAACTAAGCAGTGTATAGTGACTTCTATAGAAGAAAACGTACAAACGAAGCAGCATATAGTGACTTCTATAGAAGAAAACGTACAAACGAAGCAGCGTATAGTGACTTCTATGGAAGAAAATGTCCAAACGAAGCAGCGTATAGTGACTTCTATGGAAGAAAATGTCCAAACGAAGCAGCGTATAGTGACTTCTATGGAAGAATATGTCCAAACGAAGCAGCGTATAGTGACTTCTATGGAAGAATATGTCCAAACGAAGCAGCGTATAGTGACTTCTATGGAAGAATATGTCCAAACGAAGCAGCGTATAGTGACTTCTATGGAAGAATATGTCCAAACGAAGCAGCGTATAGTGACTTCTATGGAAGAATATGTCCAAACGAAGCAGCGTATAGTGACTTCTATGGAAGAATATGTCCAAACGAAGCAGCGTATAGTGACTTCTATGGAAGAATATGTCCAAACAAAGCAGCGTATAGTGACTTCTATGGAAGAATATGTCCAAACGAAGCAGCGTATAGTGACTTCTATGGAAGAAAATGTCCAAATGAAGCAGCGTATAGTGACTTCTATAGAAGAAAACGTACAAACGAAGCAGCGTATAGTGACTTCTATGGAAGAAAACGTACAAACGAAGCAGCGTATAGTGACTTCTATGGAAGAAAATGTCCAAATGAAGCAGGGCCCAGTGACTTTCAACAGAACAAAATGTACACATTAAGTAGCGCGCAGAATAAATATTACAAATGAAACAGTACAGAATGACTCAGCAGAAGAAAATTTACAAATAAAGCAGAAGAGTGAAGAAAATCTACAATCTGCAGTAACTTTTAATAGAAGAAAATGTGTTTTTGTGTTTAGACAATAGAATCTTTAACAATAAACAAGTGTTGACTCTTAATACTGTGATAATAACATTAATTCACACTTTATTACACTTGTTCAATCTGATTTACAGCGTGTTAATTTGGGGGCATTTCTTTCACTGTACACTGTAGGTGAGGTTTTGGCCCCTGTTATTTCAGATGATCCAGGTCATTCATTTTAAAGTTACGTTTCCAATTCTAATTTTAGAATTAGATGCTAATTTACCCCAGGAGAGCCAGAGTTTATAAAAGCAGTAATTTTTTACATGATGTGAAAATGGCAGCTGTCCTTTACACAGTATTACAATTTCATGATGAATTCAAATTAATCCAAATTTCTAGTTAAAAATCTTGTTCCGTCAACTTCAATACAAAATGAAGAACCTCCCGTAAAACCACTATTTGGAGATACAAGGTTTTGCCTTGACAAACCAATTGCCCCATCCCATTTAAGATTGACAGAGCTATTATCCATCTCAGAAAGAAATGCCCCATGTGGATCTATAACGTGCTTTATAACATTAAATTAAACAACAACAACGATGATGGTGAACTGGCCAATATTAAGAACAGTTCTTTACCAGCTCAGAGTGTTTGTTGGAGAACGTTTCTAATTCTAATTAAAAGGAAGTAGGCGGAGCCAGAAAAATATTTAACAATAATTAAAACCATTAAAGGAATTCTGTAATCGAAATCAGGGTATGCTGTGTTTTCACTATCAGTCTGAATCCCTGGGTCCTGTCAGAACCTTGTTATGGAGAAGGGAGTGCACGATCTACGCTGCATACATTTCAGCCCTGGGTGAATCATCCTCTCTGTGTGTTTCCTGTTGTGGATGACTAATACTGTAGAGCGGGACCAAACACACAGGGAAAGCAGGAGGATATGAAAAGGTATGAATCCTCGCTCTCGTCACATACATCAGTGCAAAATGAAAGCGCTAGGGTGGGTCTTACTTTGCATTTGTGGACATTAAGTAGCACTGATGCACACAGTTTTACTTTAATTTGAATTTAAAAGGCATAACTGAGTCCCATACCACTAAAACAGATTAAATCTAAAAGAAAATATGTCCATGTCTGCGCAAGGATAGAGATGTTTTAGCTTCAAACAACAGGAATCTGCAGCTGCTAGAAAATGACGCTAGCATCCAAACTAGCAATACAGACTCAAAGATAGACTTCTGTATTAGTCTGAACAGGCATTGCTTACAACAGCCTACTGTAACAACCGTTTATAAAGCACTTTGAGCTGCCATGGAAGCTGATCTATAAAGACTATGCTGCTACTATTACTACTACTTCTTATTCTTCCTCTTATTAGCAGAAGTAGTAGTAATAGTAGTTCACTACCCAGCCGAAAGAGGCCCAAAAAAAGGGGGCTTGAAAAGATTTTTCATTTACAACTTTAGGATTAAGCACGTCTAATACTTGTTTTCCAATTTTAATGCATCAAATTTGTTTTTATTTGAAGGAATATTTCCACATATTGCTATATTTCTGTATAGCGTAGAAACTTTAAGATTAACCTTCATTTTTTTAAAAAAAGCAAAGCAGAACTACATTTATATAACTATTATTATTATTATCAGCACTATTGTATAACTTATTTATTTACTTGATTTATTTGTTTAATAAAACTTGATTCTTAATCCTACAACGTAATAAAAGCCATTATTAAAAGTAATTTCTGAGTCACACGTGTATAGCTGCAGGTGTGTGCAACATGCTAATGCTCATAAAAGCAGTAAATGTGTAATTTTTTACATGATGTGAAAATGGCAGCTGTCCTTTACACAGTACTACAGTTTCATGATTAATTCCAATGAATCCAAATTTCTAGTTAAAAATCTTGTTCTGTCAACTTCCATCGAAAATGAAGAACCTCCTGTAAAATCACTATTTGGAGATACAAGGTTTTGTCCTGACAAACCAATTGCCCCATCCCATTTAAGCTTGACAGAGCTATTATCCATCTCAGAAAGAAATGCCCCATGTGGATCTATAACGTGCTTTATAACATTAAATTAAACAACAACAACAACAACAACAACAACAATGATGGTGAACTGGCCAATATTAAGAACAGTTCTTTACCAGCTCAGAGCGTTTGTTGGAGAACCTCTAGACAATGTTGTTGTTTCCCTCCCGCCCCCATTAATGATAAAACCATTTTAATGGATTACACAAATAATAGCATGAAAGCAGTCTCACACACGGGCTTAGCACTCCAGGATGAGTAGCTACCATTGTTGATGCTTGGCTGCTGTCAGGTTAATGTGTGCATGTGAACACAGGAACCGGTCTGATCCTTCATGTCGGTTTGAAGAGTGCCAGAAATAATGTTTTCAAAAGCATCAGCCAGTGGCGGAGAGGGAACAGGGTGCGAAAACGCTGAAACAAACCCAGAAAAAATAAATACAAATACGTCTCGGCTCTTCCCCTCCACCATCTCCTCTCTAAGTCCCACTTGCTAAAGCTTCTACTTTAAAACACAGTTATCCATAATGAAGGGTGCGTTCCTTCGCTTCCGCACAGCACCACAACTACAGCTCTACGATATTAAAATGTAGTTTAGGACAAATGGGCTGGTTCTTAGAAAGGTTTTAGTTTACATTTACTTAGGAAAACTGCAGCCTTGCCATTTATCTTCCCTTAAAGAATGACCTAAAAGACGATAAAAGCAACAAGACATTAATATCTTTTTTTTTTTTTTTTCCATGGGACACATCATGAAAAAGAAGCCATACAAATATCCTTATATGGCAAAGCTACAGTAGCAGACATAAGCAGAAATCTTATCCTAGACCAGAGGGATGAAGCAAAGGGATAAGCAGAGAAATATGCATGTACTAGAGGTGGGTAGTATGTGTTGTGGTTATTGTGATGAATTACAAAATACTTTCAACCATGATATGCACTCATGGTGAAACAAATAGTTACACAGGTGATCAGGTGATCACATACTTTTGGCTGTACAGTGTATTTTCAAAGGCTAATGAGACACCCTACAAACGTCCCAAATACAACATATTTTTTTTCAATCCACTTATGACATTTGCCTAATTTTATGTACCTCAAAAAGTCACAGTGCTGCTGCTCTGTGCTTAAAGAGTCTTACAAACCTGATATAGCTTGTTCTGATTAGACAGACGACTTCTGCTTTCTTCTCTCAAACTTGCACCATAGGAAAACCTTACACCATACTCATTTATACATCTCAGGTGAGGCCAATCATTCTCTGAGTAGAGAGTTTAGAGCCATTCTTTGCCAATTGTGTTTGCACACAGAGGAATTTGTCTTCCGCATTTAACCTATCTGTGGAGTGAAGTTTGGGGTTATGTGCTCTGCTCAAGGGCACTTCAGTCGTTACTGTCGGTTCAGGGAATCGAACCGGCGACCCGCCGGATACAAGGCTGTTTCCCAAAGCCCATTTATTTATTCATCCTCTGAGCCGCTTTTCTTTCTAGGCCACTGGGGTTGCTGGGGCAGAAAACACCCTGGACAGGTCGCCAGTCCATCACAGGGTAGACAAACAGAGATACACATTCACTCGGACACTCACAACATAGGGGGCAACACAGAACTCCACACAGAAGAACCCCGGACACCCCGACCGGGAATTGAACCCAGGCCCTTTATGCTGTGAGGCAACAGCGCTACCCTCTACACCACCGTGCTGCCCTTACACCATACTGTAAAGCTTGACTGAAAATATATCATACAAATATGATAAAACATGGCTTTAAAAACCGCTGATCAGATCTATCTGAGAACTTTGTGGGTGTGGCCAATACAGCTCTTATATGATGCTAACCGGACAGAAAATCCATGGACGTAAAATGTGCGGACAGACAGATGGACGAACGAACAAACAAACGGATACTAAGCAGTGCGGTGCAGACGGACAGAGATGAATAAACGGACGGACAAAGCAACAAGTGATTGAACCAACAGACGGATAAACAATGTTGGCGCGCGGATAAAGGAATGAATGAGCAGATGGCAGGTAGCTACAGACAGGTGATCTAGCTTGCTAGCTTTTGGTTATGCTGATTAACTCTAGCTTGCTAAGTTTCTCTGACTGTTTTGTGTGGGTGGGGCAAGAGACGTCAGCTTTGTGATTGGTCAGGGGAATGCTTTCAGATGGGTTAGCCTATTCCTCAGTTTACATGGAGAGAAGTACAGTATGGTGAAACATGTTGGTCATTTATGTGGTCCCTGGAACTTAAAGGTTATACTTAGTCCATGTTCACTGTTTGCCTGCAAGAACAAGACTAGCGTAGTTAGAAAGACACAGGTACAGGTCCTGTAACGCTCAGGTCCTTCAGGATGTTTACTGACTATAACATACTGGGTTTCCCACTTACAGACTATACTGGGGGGCCCACCCACCGACAGCTCTGGTTTACATACAAACATTCTAATCTCGTATCGGAACGCAGGTAAAATGTTTTTGTACGGCTCAGTTTTAAAGCATGTCCTTCTTTGAAAGACTGAACTTGAAGCCTGTCTTTCATTACTGGTGTATTAGCCTCTTAGCCAGCTTACTCTAGTGAGGACAGAATAGCCAGAGGACATAAGGAGTAAGCCAGTTTAGGACAACCTGTTAGCCGCAACCAGTAGGTCAGCTTGAACATGTTCAAGCCGTCATTTGGTCAGCTTCTACGGACATGGATTTCACTGATATTGGCTGGGTTTTTTAAGCCCTGATTACACAGCCAGATTCAACCCCCCTGCGCTTTTTCTTGAGAGGTTTATGCTCATAACATTGATGATCTTGGATTACTTTTAGTTTCACTCAACCATAGTGACAGCAAATTGCATGTTTTCCCAGAACGCCTTAGAAACAATTAATGTGACAAAATAATCATTTAAACAGTGAGAGCATTCTTTGCCTTCCTAGCTAAAACAGTACTGAATGACACGTCGGTTCCTCAACCGGATATTTCAGACACAATCGTGAAATAAAGGTGGATATTGCATGAACAGCAGCACACTGGGTCGCTGATGTAAAGCATTCCTGTTCTTCTCTGTGGTCATTTTCCCTTTTCAGTCTTTAGCTGAATAAATGCTATGACGACACTGGATATCCATATATTCAAACAGCCCACCCCACCCCTCCCACGGTCCTCCCCTCCCCCCAGTATCACGGTACCGGTAAAGACAATGTCACCCAGCCCTAATCATGATGTTATACATTTGGCATATTGCCCACCCTTAGTATGTGTGTACAAGGCTTTTGATCACTGTGGTCTATTCAGCGCTTGTCAGTTGGCCATTGGCCGGATCATTCTCTTTTCCCTGAATCCTCTCTCCTGAAGCTGAATAGAATTCCTTCTCCCTCACATTTACCTGCTGTTCCTATTTGCCTGCTGTTACCTCCCCCGTCCCAACGCTACTCGCTCCTGCGTGTCTTCCTCCGCTGGCGTACCCTCCATGACTGCCTGATTAGTAAAGAAAGCCCTGACCTGCTGAGGTAACCCTGTAGTCATCACTCTTTTACAACTGAACTTAATAGGCTTTCCATGCAGGTGGCACAGTAGTGCTATTATGGAAATCATCAAAGCTGTGTACCTACAAAAGCCAGTGACAGTAAAACTGTTTTCCATCCCAAGGAAAAAAAAAAAAAAAAACACGAAAATGGAACCATTGCTATTTCTGTTGTACACATGCTTCTTCACCTTCTACAGTACTGCAACAATATTCCCAAAGAGTGGGATTGTCCTGTTTAAAGGGAATGAAACCCCCTTCTGATGATGTATTTTGAAGGTGGGAGGAGCTTAAAAAACTGCAATTGCATTGGGATGAACACACGATGGGCAGTAGGTCTCAAATGTTAGTTTTGCCATATATGTTTTCCCTCCTGCTAGCTGGCTATAGCAAAAGAATGCTACCAAGAAAGACAGCAAACGTTGCTGCTTTGGAGCCTCTACATCAGCGGACATCTTTACCACCAAGACGCGATTCCTAATGGTTGTATGACATTTGTGCAATGCATGCTGGGTATTTCAGGAAAGGAACACTAACGGCAACACAAAAAGATACAGAAATCAGGAGTTCTGTCAAATCAGTGAGTCTGAGCTGGACGCAATGCCATGCTGTGTTGTGCTAGACAATATTATATAACATCATGAATAACATTAAATCCGAGTTTCAGGCCAGAGTGTCCCTTTTAAATGAACTGATCACAAAAAACAGGGAGATAATACTAGCTAGATATTCTGCTAGCTAGAACATGACAAACACATGCTAACAGGTGCACCCAGAAGGAATCAGGAAACAGAATTCCAACAGGAATGAAACTTGGGTAGGTTTTGACATCGTGAGACATGCGACTGATTCAAGTTTCATGCTCAGCTGCGCTTTAAACGTAAGCAAGGACAGGCCTTACTGCTGACTCTGACTGACTATACAAGGTGCTCTCCATTCTGACTCTGCTGTTGTGTTGGTAGCATCCTTTGTAAGCGACGTATGCCTCGGAGAAGAGTTCGAAAGCAATTCGAGTGGTTGGAAGAGTTTAAGAGGGGTCGGATCAAAGTTGCATGGTCTATGGGCATACTGTGTGCCATACCGGTTGATCTGGGAGGCCCACACAAAGGACAGAGATCGAACTGACAAACTGTCCCACATGAGCATAGTAACCCAACAGCCACAACTGCGGCCATTCAGTGAGGAGTGATGCCCTCCATGATTCATCCTGTTAGTGCCAGACGGCTGCACGACACAGGACTACATGCACACAGACCGTTACGATGACTGTCCTTACGATGACACCAGACTGGAGAATGGCAGCGGGTCATCTTCAGCGGCGAGTCCCACTTTTGTTTTGGTGTCTAACTATTCTTTTGATGATGAGCATGCTCTAATCAACAAAACCCAAACTAAATGTCAAATTATTAAATAGATCATGTACTTGATTTTATTTCAGGTCCAACTCTAAAATGCACCTAGATCTGTATCATATTCTCATCTTTGGTTTTGATGAAGGAGGAGTCAAGCAGCGATGTACGAACTGTGTCATTAATGAATGCAAAAGAAACAATAAATTAGACTCTGTATTGCTTCTGTCAAAGCATGGAAGAATACAGAATGGAAAGCATACTTGTTGCTGTACTAATCTATAGTGTCTAATCAACTACTTCAATCCCCAATATTACATAAGTGTCAAGAGCTCTTGATGCTGATATTAAGACTGTACTGCATTAAGATGTATAATGAGAATGCTGGGTCATGCCAAGTGAATTCACTCGCTGACAATGCTCAGCCCATTAGTAGTCCGCACAGGTAGACATGGTCAGAGTCCCACAGAAAGATGGCTGAAAGTTTCTCTCTGGAGTTTCTCCGCTGACAGTCTGTAGAACGATGACCAGAGGAGGAGGCCTCGCTTGTGAGCCATGACCTACCTTACTAAGCCAATTTCACAGCTTTACAACATTCTCAAATATTTACATAGTTAATATAGATTAAATAAAGAGTAACTCTATAGACTACTTTCCAAGACCCAGATTACAGCTAGTCTCCATCTGATGTTCAGCAGTAAAATGCATTATTTGTATTAATGGGTATCAATATCAGGTCACTCTAGGATAAAAATGACAAATTAATTTGATCCAATCCTGAAACAAAAATCGAACACATATGTAATATTAGGGCACACTGGCTGCTCTTCCACCAAACACTGAAACACAAGAATGGCCTTTTCCACCGAAGTGGAACGGGTTCGGTTCTGGTTCAAGCACACTTCGGCCAAAAATGGCAAAAAGTTTGGAACTCGGCAAAAGTTTGGAGCCCAAAAAGTTTGTTCCTAGCAGGAACCAAAGAACATTAGGTTCGTCAGCACAAACCGTAACGACATCCGTGGGCGTCAGTTGTTGAGGAAAGAGAAGTCAACAACGGCGACACCCAGTGGTCAGCTGAAGAACCTCTTTTACGTCGTCTTATCACCAGCAGTTGATTAATTCTTGCTTTCTGGATATAAACAGACATCTGGAAAAACAGCACAAACGCTCGCAGCTAATCTGTACACTCCGCCATCTTGCTCCTACTGTTTACGACCACTGTGTAACACCCTTTGTTGACGTTAATGACGCATCCTTTGACGTTCCTTGGTTCCAATTAAAGCTGGTGCAAACGCGGAATAGTTCCCTAAATAGCACCAAGGTTCTATGAAAGTAAATCTGAATGGAACCCGTTCAAGAACCAAGGTTCCTTTGGTGGAAAAGGTCTAGAAGTAACCCAAAAAGGAACCAATGGAACTTGCAGTTCTACTGCTCGTTCATACTGCACCTAAGCAATAGCTGGAACCACCAAAACAACCGTGAGTGCAGGGAATTATGTGCAAAATCTAGCAAAGCTTAAATATTTCTGAGTGTGATGAAATAAGCAAACATGTTTGTTCTGTGGGCGCTAGGATAAGTCCTAACTAGGTATTACCTCAGCAACTCCATCGACACTTTGACGTACCACTCTAGTTTACATTCTGGTTCACACTTTGGCCATGTAACAATGCTTGGTGACTTCCACCTTCACCTAAAAGCGTAAAGAATTCAAAAAACTGTTACTTGCCTTTAGCTGCAGCAAGTGTTACACCCTCGAGTACCGCAGTTTAGTCCATAATTAGTTTTAACCCATGTTCATTAAACTGGCTCTCAGGGTTACTGGGATATTAGGCTAGATTTGTACATGACCAGACTGCCTTTGTAGTAATCCAAGCCATCCAGCCAACCGCACAGGTGCCTATGATGACTTGGCTTGTGCGAGACTGGCTATCACCTACGTAAGTTTATTTTGTGCTTGTTTTGGAGTAGAACCTGCTTCACTAGTGCTTTAACTATGTGGTGAGAGTAAAGCAAATATTATGTAACAAAAACATCATTTTACAAAAGTGTCACCCCTCATAGAACACTCTGTGGCTCACCACGGAGGACACCGAGATGTTTCCACAGACCACAACATTTTCTAGAGGGTGGTTTCAATGGGCACGTGTCTAAAAAGCCCCTGTATGTGTAAAGCAGAAAGGAGCAGGCCTCTGCATGTGTGTGTAAGAAATGATTATATTAAGCTCAGACAAGAACAGCTCCACAAAAGTCATAAAACTTTACAGAAGAAGGCAAAAATATTCTTCACTTTCTAAAGACAGTGCCAGTAAAACTTTCTATCTGAACAAAAAAAAAAGAAATGAAAAATGGAAACATTGCTACATCTGTTGTAAACATGCTTCCTCACTGTCTACAGCACAACCCCCTTCGGATGATGTATTTTGAAGGTGGGAGGAGCGTCGGGATGAATACACGTTGCTGTTTTGGAGCCTCTACATTGGTGGACGTCTTTATCACCAAGACGCGATTCCTAATGGTTGCGTGATGTTTGTGCAATGCATGCTGGGTATTGCAGGGAACGAACATTAACGGCAACACAAAAAGATACAAAAATCACGAGTTCTGTCAAATCAGTGAGGCTGAGGGAAGCAATGCCATGCTGTGTTTGTGCTGGAGATTATTACATAGTCTCAGGACAGAGTGACCTTTTAAAATGCCTTGATTACTAAAAATAAATAATAACAAACAAACAAACAAACAGGGAGCTAGTACTAGCCTTGCAGCTAGCTAGCTAATATGTTTTAAGTAAAAAAACACAAGTTAAGATAAACAGGTTTTCTGATTCTGGACCAATTCTATTGGTCCAATCATCATGACAGTTTCACACAAAGACTGCTGTGATCAAACGATGTGCTGAAATAGAAACAAACAAAAATCGAAATACATCCATTTTTAGACAAGAACACTTTATTAGCTGTATCACAGGTCATGTGGTACTAACGCTATTAAGGCTTTTCCCTAGTTTGACCTTTTGAACCATCTGTAGTTCCAGGCTGAAGCTCAGCTGCTCACGTGCTGTTGCTTGTTCGGCTCTCTTGATAAAACCCCCAAGTTATTTCCGGCAACCGCCATCAGGAATTTACTACTGAGGGCTGTCCAATCTTAAGTAAGAGCTGATGCTGGCAATAGCAGTATATCAGGAACGCTAGCCCTGGAGGACGCCCTCAACAAACGCAACGGCAAAGTGAAAAGCTCCAGCTCCCCTTGAAACGAGACGTAGGGTGCCATCACGGACAAGCTGAGAACATGCATGTTGAAGTTCATGTGAAGCCTGCATGAAAATAACATTATTAAAAATGACTAAAAGTAGCATAATGTATAAAGGACGCTGCTTTTAGTAGTAGCTAAACATTCTTTAGGGTTAAATGTGAGCAAATAAGACAACCGTGATTAATCAAGATGCATTATTTTATTAATTTTACAGCCCTAAAATTATACACACACACACACACACGACCAATTTCAGTCTTTCAGGTCCAGCTGTAAGGACAAAGGGGACCTGATCCTGGAGCAGTACTTTTAAATGCTTGATAAATACGGGCCCAGGGCTGTATGTGTGGCCTTGAGTATCAGAGGGCCACAGTGTGTCACTGCTTAATCCAGTGTCTCTGTTGCTGACTCACTAGTGGTCTGTGTGAGCAGGAACCGAGGAAGGCCAAGGACACGTTTAGCGCGGCACTATCCTTCATTAACCTGTTATAATACAGCCGTTATAATGGGCCAACAGTACAGTCACAGGTCAGTGCACAGAAAGATCTAACATCTGAGTCATTAAATACACAGTATGTCAAAAAACCTATATTCATGATGGCAAGAGAAGCACCTGACTGCTTACTAAACCAAAGGAGAGCTAAAACGTGATCTTAGGATCGCATGAGAACCATACGGTAACAAGAAATCTACTTATAGCTGATGACATACCTCCTGCACTAAACTGAGTGAAAGCAAATGTCACCTACTGGTGTAAACAAAGGGGTAACCTGGAAAAGCCTCTCTGATTTTTACAGTTAATGCTTTAGTAAAGTCTCAGAAGGTTTTTACCTGAAATGAAGGGGGTCCCGTTACATTTGCAATAACCGTTGACCAGATTTTTCATTTACAGTGCACGTTTTGCTGCATGCTTTCTGAATCCATTTTATACCAAAATCACACTTTAAAAAGAGCCCAATATTCAAATCGCAAAAGCTGCTATTTTAATTATAGGTTATTTAATCACAACCATGTCTTAAACGGGGAACGTTAACATATTACCAGAGCCTGTAAACTGCCTGTAGATGAGTTAGACCAATTAGAGCCAGCCAAACAGCTATATGTTGCGACATCACAACCACAGTTAACTGAGAAAGGGTATGCTCTGGTCTTACCGACCAAATAACAGACCTGGACTTCAGTTCCCAGAACATCACTGCACTTTAAATTGCACTCGCAATACGGATCAGAAAAATCACAACTAGATATTCTTCCCAGATCGTTCAGGCCTACCTCAAACTAAGGAAGCTCTCACTAAAGCAGGTCAAGCTCCACCGTCACAGTGAAACGTACCAGTGCTGAGGTCTGTTCAGACAGCTAAGCAGTTCATCGTTTTGGGTGCTGACTCTCAAGTAAAACTTCTTTTGATTCCTAAGGCTGTGCTTAAACGGGACATACTACGTTTTTCGATTTTCCCCTTTCCTTTAGTGTGGTGTAGCTTTTGGTGCATGTAAAGTTAGAAAGCCCAAAGTACACGCCAGAGAAAGAAATCTACCCCAGAGAAACCACTTCCCTCAGCTGCCTGAAATGCCTCACTTACTAGAATTCCAGCCCTTCTCTCTGTTACATGGTGATGTCATCTCATTACAGAGTCCTTACTGCCCGCCTACCAGCATGCTTGGCACAGAGAGCTAAAACAGTAAAAACTGACCGCTCTGAAGCATCCTGCTCCAGTCTAGCTTGCGAAGGTGGATCTACCACTGACTTGTTCAACCAGGCTTTCAGGATCGGACTCTGGCTCAAACTGACAGGGCAGACCCGAGGTCGTTGTTAGAACACCTACAGCGGTGTGTGGACGTAACTTGTCGTGGGACACTGCTCTGGCGGGTGAGCAGTCAGAACAGAGAGAGCGAGCGGACCAAATCAGAGCACAATGGGCTGGTCAGGAGGCGGGGCTTAAAGACACAGGAGCTTCAACAGAGCGTTTCAGACAGAGGGTGAATACAGATGTACAGTATGAGTAAAACTTGAGTACCTCTGTTCTAGTAGACCCCAAATATACATTCATAAGCATTAAAACATGAGCACAATGAGCTATGAATAATCTGCGTCTGAGAGATGATCTGAGCCAGGCCCATAAGCCAGCCTGCACTTGATGCCCTCACTGACAGCTAGAAGCAACCGGAGGAACCCTTCATCACTAAAGCACCAAGTAAAACGAGTGATTTACAGTGAGTCGCAGTGCTTTACGTCAAATAGGTATTCTCAAAACGTATCATCTGGACGTACTCTTCTATATTCGCAGCACAAATGTTTGAACCAAAATGGTTCAGTATTACGATCCAATGACCCCAAGCCAAGGTAAAGTGGTCTGAGCTGCAAGTCACTGAGCCAACTGCACCCTGCTCCACAATCAAATTGTGTTTTTCCATGCATTTGCAAAGCAGTTATCCTGATCATTTGACTGGGACATTCCCCAAGACAGCTTTCTCGGATTTCCATAACCTGCATTTTAAAACATGGCCACAGACTGACTGGCCGGTGATCTGAAACAGTACTTGCTGACTGACTTCTCCATCAAACCCTAGTAGGACAAGAGTGCAGCACCGTTATTAGCTTTGCTACTCAGTCATGGGCTGATACCAAACGCAGTATAACCGTGATTTACCAGGCAAAATGTGCACCAAAATACAAGCCAGGAGTCGCTAGCCGTTCCCAACTGACCCCAAACCCCCCACAAAATCGCATTAATCAGAAAAAGCCCATCAAGGTATGTGTCTGGCAGACTGACAATCTGAAGCTGAGTGATATAGCGAGCTTAGCTTACTAGCTTCCAACTACACTGGCCGAGCTGCTAGCTAAGCCTTCAAGCTAGCCAACCTCGGCTAGCTAACATGATAACACGGGAATAAACACCAGCCGGTGATAAATAAAGTACACCACGTAGAGAAAGGGCAGGCGGATTACGCTGAGATTCGTTTACCGTGATGTAAGATAAATTTGCTGTCTGGGTGGACGTGACAATAAAGAAAAAAACAAGACAGCCAACACCGACAGCAGCTGCAGCTACAACAAATAAGGCGAACTGCTGCTACTACTGCTGCTGCCTTAGCTCGCTGGCTAACGTTCATTATGCTAACAGCTAGCTGGGTGGCCTGACCCATGAGAGAGAGAGCGAGAGAGATAGAGGGAGAGAGGGAGAGAAAAATAGATATAAGAGACACACAGACGAATATTAAATACAACAAAAATAACTACAAAATCCCACCACGTACGTACCTTGTTCTCCTCCTTCCCAGCGCGAAAACAGCCAAGTTTTTTGTTGTGTTGTAGCCGAGGCTGCCTGATCTGGCTAAAGTATCCAGTGAAACGTCTCAAAGCAGAGAGGCCAAGCAAGCGGAGGAGGCAGGAGTAGGGAGAGGGAGAGAGAGAGGGGGGAGCTAATGCTAGCGAAAAGGGGGTAGATAGCCAGTGTAGCTCGGAGGGAGAGCAGGAGAGACGGCGAACGAGCGGAGGAGAGGAGAGAGAGAGGAGGAGGAGAAGAGGAGGAGGAGGAGGAGGAGAGGCTTTTGGATCCCTCTCCCCGGATTTTCTATCTCATCACAGCCGTCCCGCGCATCGTTCCCGTCCGTTTCGAGTCCCCGAGAGGTCGACGGCGAAGAAGGAATAGTCCGTTTTTCTCGGGCTCGTCACAAATCGACTCTGTCCCTTTAAAAAGAGGAATAAAAAGCTGCCCCATCCGCTGCCTCTGCTCCGCTGCCTCTCTCCGGGCTGCTCGGTTCGGGGTAGAAGATGGAGCTTAGCCCCGCTGCGCCCCCAACAGGACACACCGGGAGCGGCTGGCTGCAGGACCACAATGCACCGGGGCTCACACATGACACCCTCAAGGGGGAGGGGGTCAACAGGGGCAGATGAGCTGGGGATGAACGGGTGATGTGGAAAAGTTTACCAGGGAATGAAGATGTGTTGAAAAAGTCCTTCAGCACAAACATATATACACGACTTACAGGACGACTTGTTCATATACATGACTTATACGTACAATGTGCCACACTAAATATATATATATGCATATATATATATATATATATAGTTATAAATGTATAATTTATATATACATATGTGATTTTTTTTACATATATAAAACTTTACATATATATATATTTTTACATATGTATATATTTTCATACATACACTGTTCTATATATATAGTAGTACATATATAACTATATATAGTAATAAAACAGTTATATACGTATACAAATATCTATAACTATATATATATAATATATATATACATATATGACAGATATTTATATACGTATTATAGTATACATATTATAGTAATAAAAGTTTAGATATAGATGTTTGACTATACGTATACAAATATCTATAACTATACATACATATATAAACTCTTTTATTACTATAATAATAATAATAACAATAATAAATCATTCATATATATATATATATATATATATATGAATTATTTTTTACATATATATATAAAACTAAACATATATATATATATATATATATTTGTACACATATAGAATTCTATATATCTAATACATATATAACTATATATAGTAATAAAAGAGTTATATATGTATACACATTATCAGGTTTATGTATTATTATGTAAATAGGTATATATACATACTTTTTCTATCAAATAAAAAACTTGATAAAGTACACAGTTAAAGGACCCGTATCTTGGAAATGCAACATTCCCTCCATTGTTTTGAAAAATGTGATTATGATGAACTATGTAAACATTATTAAAGGTGCCATTTGTAAGATTTAACATTTCAAAACGAACTACAGTTATCAGCAGAATGTGATAAGCTAACCATTTTGACATCCATGTATCATGTTGCAGAGCTAGCTACTGAAGTTAGCATGCTAACCAGCTAGCTCCAGCCCATCCTGTCTTGTAGTAGCACTGTGTAGCTGAAGAGGCAATAGTGAGTCACTTTAATGGTTCGTCTGCCTTCAGTCCAACGTGAGACGATGAAGAAGTAGCACTGCCTTGACAGAGTGTTCTAACAATGCCTGTGTCTGAAACTGAAGGCAGCTGTCCTGAAGCCTTGCTGCCTGCCCTGTCTCTACAGACAGCAGTGACATGCACCACACTGGTGCTGACAATGAGGGATACACCTACGCTGCCTTCATGAAACAGCCAAGGAACCTCAGCAGGCAGTGTTTAATCCAAATGTTAGATTTGAACATGACTTGCTAGCTTCCTACCGTGGGATACTGTCTAACTAGGCAGCATTTATGATGTTCCAGATACAACCCAAGTTCACTTGGTGGCCATCTTTGCAACTCTGCCAGGCCATACATGATCAGGCTACTATCAGTTTGAATGAGAACAGACCAAAATACTAGAAATTGAATGTCAAATTACAGTTTATAAAATGTTTATAAACACTGATAATATCTGACAAGAAAACGTCATAAATGAATAAAGCACTAAAACAGTGATTTGCGGCTTTAGTGGTTTGTTGGGCTACTGCACTTGTGCAGATCTCCACAACAAGGGGGAGCCTTTCCTCACTCGCAGCGTAACCAGCAAGTTGTGGGACTTTCTCTGTAAACAGACACCATGTTAAGCTGATCCAAGGACCTGACCATCAGTTTATAGCTTCAACATAAACATATATCCACCACAGAAAAGCTGCCCTCAGTAATATACACCACAGTGCAGCCTCACTGTATGATGATGAATTTGAATAAGGATATTTGATAATTATTACTCACTCACTCACTCATTTGTTCACTCACTCGTTCACTCACTCGTTCACTCACTCATCTTCTAAACCACTTTATCCTTCTTGGTCATGGGGGTGGTGGAACCAATCCCATCGTTTAACGGGTGGATGGCAGGAAACACCCTGGACAGGTCACCAATCCATCGCAGGGCAGACACACAGACACTTACAACTAGCACCTGCAATTCACCTGACTGCACATCTTTGGACTGACATGGGGACGCAGGGAGACCATGCAAACCCCTCACAGAAAGAACCCTGGACACTCCAGCCGGGAATCGAACCTAGGCCCTGGGTGACCGTGCCTCCCTGATAACTGTTATTATTTAATATGTGTTAAAAATGTATTTCACAGTGATCATATTTAGCAGGAAGTAGTAATTAAAGTTTGTTATATGGCGAAATTGCACTGTGCTGAAAGGCTGCAGTGATTTATGTATTTTAAACAAGCTCAAAAATGAACAACAATGGGGTAATTTAAACTTCACATGGGAGATTTACCACATTATGGCATCTGTGCAGTCTCATGAGTTCCTGCTATCCACTGCACAAGATCGTGAAATGACCTTATCGACCACTTAAGGATGAGCAGACTGATGAATGGAAGAGTAAACACTGTCGCTGCCTGCTCCCAGCAAGAAAGCACATTCGGCAGCAAACAAAAGAAATCATTTGGATAGAAGCAAAGGAAGAGTCAACAGCGGCACTGCTTTCCACCACTGGAGATACTCTTGGTGAATAAAGGGATGAAGTGAAGTGATGAAGTGATGGTGAACATTTCTTCTAGGCTGGTAAGGAGTGAAGAGAGGTGGAGGAGGGATTGTGCATTGTGCATCCTTGTTTCTTATGATAGGTGATGTGTTGCCCCCTATTTTTGGAGAGTAAGAAAGGTACATCATCTTACACATTGCACCTTTAATGCTACACAAAATGCGGATTTTGGAGAACCTGCTGGTGGAAATGCAATGACTGTAGCGTTGGTTTTGCTTCTGGCCCTTCCCTGAGTGGATGAACATGATTCAAAGAAAATGCTCAGTGACTGATATGTCTTCTGAGGATGTGAGTGAATTATTTACTATTGTCATCATATCTTCACCAGTATAATGTTGATTTTGCATTTTGAGACATAAACATCAAGCCAGACCTTCCTTTTGAGTCACGTGACACGGTTCAAACAATTTTTTTACAGGATGATATGGTAGTAGGACACCACATTCAATTTTAACAATAAGCCACATGCAGTATAAAGCTTCTAAATGAACTATTCACTCCTCAGTCCATGCAGCACTTTAAAAAACAGCTCGTTTTTAATGAAATGTTTTTTGTGACATCACAAGGAAACAACACATTTACATATTTCTACCTGTTCTGCCCATGTCAGTTTTGTTCTGCCTATTCACTGTGAAGTTATGAGGACTGAATCAGCCTGATCTGCTTTCTGAATGAGGGATAATACAGTGTGCCCACTCAGAACAGAGCTCATTTACATACATATGTCATTTACAATCCACACTCTGGCTCTGGGCTCACTCAGAGTAACTTATTACATAGGTTTACATGTGTGTTTGAGATCTGAGCTCACATCCCTCCAGTGTTTTTCAGTAATATGCACAAATGAGTGCATGTACACAGAGCCACTCTTAGGATCACATTAAAGGAGAACTCCACTGATTTTTCAGAATTGTGGTATAATTCAGTGGTTGTGACATGAACAAGGTCATTCTGAGTAGCTTGTTGGGAAATACTTCATTTGCAGGGACTGTGTCTACACAGTGGTTTTATTTACTATCTAAAACCATAACTGAACCTGAACACACACGTTTTTCTATGTTACCTTGATGTCTGTAAAGCAGTGGTAAATCTGAAAGAATAAAACTAGATTATTTAAGTACTATTTTGCCTTAGAAAAACATCCATGTATCCCTCCACCATGAATGGATAATAAAACGATTAAACCATATTTTAGACTAGAACTCTATCGCAAAACAATGTCTCAAGACATCCAGCAGCATATTTATAACTATTCAATTGATAACTTTCTGAGGGAAGATTTTAGAGGTGGACGTCTAATTCCTATCAGCACCACTGTGAACAAATCTGACTCTGTTAACTTCTGTAGAACGGAGGATTTAACCGCACTTAATGACTTTGTTGACATAATAACCTTTTAATTATGCAGGAAATTTGAAAAATCAGGAGTTCCCCTTTATAACAGAATTAAACGAAAATATTTTTTGTCAGAAATAAAATAGTGTAGCACAGCGATAATTAGTGTTAAAATATTAGTTAAAAATTACAATTTATATATCGCATATATAAATATTATTAATAATATTGTTTTTATTGTTATTTGTATAGAAGTTCCGTTTGGGATTACACTACTTTTACTCTTATTTCTAAACCGGAAATGATGCGTCTCTACTTCCGGTGGCTCTTTACAGAAGGGGCGCGAAAGCATTAACTGTGTTAAACGTGACCGGGAGTTTGTTGTCGTTAGCTTGTTGGTTAACAGCGGTCAAAATGTAAGTAAAACCTTTTGAATTTATATATATATCGCGTTCAGTGATGTTTTATTTAGTGAAGGCCGCTAAAAGAAGATGAATATGGCTTCTTATACTCCAGCTGCGTGTTCGTATTTCCCCGTTCCACCTTAAATGTTCCACCTTAAATGCGAACAAGCAGCCGGCGGATAAGAAACTGACTCCAGTCCAGTCTTCTCCTGTGCTCTTTCTGTTCGTTGAAGTGTGTTGATGAAGATTCACATTAGTTAGCTATAGCTGTACCAGATGTTGTATATGTATACCATACTATATATGTATTACTGTGTGTATATATATCGAATTAACCTTATTTGGCTCTTACTGTGGTGCCTGAACTCTCCCTTTCCTTCTTCTCTAGTATCATGAGCAAGCGCAAGTCCAGGGAGGCCAGCCTGGCTGTGGGTGAATGTGTATCCCAGGTTGGTGCTGCTTCTCCATCCAGGCGGCTGCATGCGTCAGTGTGGAGTAGCGTGAACATATGCGTGACAGCTGTTATACACTGTATGGAACTTGCCTTAGATCCCAAACTACAAAGTATTTAGCCACCTGGGAATCCAGATGTGAGACACATACCACTATTGAGCAACAACCTTAAATGGGAATTCCATTTCATTTTCCTTAATTTCTGCATGGTCACATGATCGAGATGTAAACAGTAGGGGTGGGGATCACCTAAAGCCTCATGATACCACATTTTCATGATGTGATATTGCTTCGATTTGAAAAGTATTGCGATGTGAGCACTGAGCGCTGAGCACTGCGATACCATACATTGCAATATATTGTGCTTTATTAGCTTTTTCAGCTGCAAATGTGTCCCCAATTAAAAGCTGTCAGCATCAGTTCTGCTGATCTCAGTTCGCTCCTTTTTAAGCAGACAGACTGACTATTACTGTCATAAAATATCAATGTCTGTGTATCAACACAATATTATCATGCACAATATATTATGCAGTATCGATTTGTTTTCCCATCCCTAGTATTCAGAGTCATTCAGGTTTAGTGTGTAATGGCCTGTTCTAGATAAACCTACCACATCAGAATTGCTCGTAGTGGTGGTAATAGGAGCCACATATCTAAAACATTCAATGGTCCATGCTTATTAAACTTCTCAGGGTAAGAATGCTGATCCGGGCTTCCGCTTTTATGTGGCCCTGAATAGCATGAAGCACATGAGCCGGCGAAACCTGATCTTGGATCAGTGTTTTTTACTTTTTTTAAAGGCTAGTTATATGTGGACCATTGTTTCTAGAAGCTCCTTCGCAAAAACGTATTTAGATAAAGCGGCTTTGTTGACTGATATGATGCGTTGATCTGCAGTGGTTGTACTATAGATGAAGTTTGGGCCTCAAATACATTTTCAGTATATTTATGCAGAGCATGTACTACCGTAGAACTGGAATAGTTAAGACGTTTTTTTTGGATTTAGTTTTACCATTATAAACGTCACGTAACATTTATCAGAAGGCTCAGCGCTCATTTACATAAGCAAGGAAAATCGCTATGTTTGTGGAAGAAATCTGAGTTTGTAAAATTCTCTACGTTAAATGATTTCACACCTGAACATTCTGAATGACTTTGTTTACATCTTGGCAATAGAATCATGAGAAAATATTAATGAAATATTTTACGATCTGAAGGTGTTTGTTGATTTATTGAGTGAAGTCTTTTTGATGGGGTTCCCTTTACTGGAGGGAGAAGATGAATTAATCCAGAGAGAAATGGGACTTTAGTTTACGTGTCAGTCAGATGGATAATTTTATTACCCACATTAATATCCTAGAACAATAGTAAGGAGAATACATTTCTGTGCTGAGTAATGTGCCTGACTGAGCAAATATTATGTCCCAGATTTAGAAATGTTTATCTGGTGCACTTTTTCCATCTCTAATCCCAAGGGTCTTGTGAAATATCACCATTTTTGCGGTAGTGAGTCATGGACATTCCTTAAAGGGGCACTCTGGGCAGAATGGAAAAATGCAGCAATTCCCGCATCTGTTGTAGATGTGCCTACTTGTGTCAGCTAGAATACTCCCATAGTAGAAGAGCAGCATACTCCCAAGAGTGAGATTTTGAGACTAGAAAAGCTTAAAGAATGGGAAAACCCTGTTCCGATGATGATGATGTATCTTGAAGAAGGGAAGAATGTTTGGAAAACTGCAGGTGTTTTAAGGTAGCTGCATTAGGGTGGGGTGTTTCTGCTAGTTTCTGCTGGCATATGTCCGTATTTATTAGCCTCTACATCAGTCCATTTCTTTGTTGAAATAAGGGGGAGTCTCAGTGGTTGTGCTACACCGATAGATAAACACTAATCCAGTACAAAACCAAGAATCCTGCCAAACAGATGAGGCTGAGGGGATGTAATGCTGCGCTGCAGAATATTATGACAAATAGCATGTTAAATGCTAGTTAAAGGTCAGAAAGCCCCTCTAAGAGCTTTAACTGTACAACAGGGTCCTCCTTCTGAGGCTACGGTGACCGACATGCCCTTATTTGATGACTATTTTCTGCATGAGTGTTTTTAATTTATATCCATTTGTGCTGTACAAAATAGATTTGATTTGAACTTTGAAACACTTGCAGGTCCAGAGGATGTTTAGGGAGCGATTTTGTCACCAGAGGCTTCCAGATAAACCAGTGGGCCTGGAATCACAGTACAAGTGGGTATTTACATGGTACATAGTAGAGTGTGCTTTGGATTAGTTGTAGTTGTCTGTGGGTGCATTAGGTGATTGTTGATGTAACAGCTGATGAGGTGGTGAGATGCAGTAACTGTGTGTATGTGTTTAGGCACCTGCTGGAGCTGTTGAGGAGAACAGCAGTTCATGGTGAAAGTAACTCAGTTCTTATCGTGGGTCCACGTGGAGCCGGCAAAACTATGGTACGGAAGTGATTCACTCTTTCTTCCACTCAGCAGAAATGGTTACATGGTACCGGCTGATACTGTATTTAAGTGCTAATAGCAGTGAACACTGAACAGCATTTGTTAAACACTGAACAGTTATTGTTAAAACTGATTAACAAACAATGTTATGCCGCTTGTTTCCCAGAAATTGTTTTATGTACACTGAATCTGCACATGCTTGATTTGTCTGTATTTAACTAATAGATATGAACATATCATGCAAATTCAGTGTGCGTGTTATGAATATAGGGATGCTTCTCATCCAGCTACGGCATAGTAATGAGATTTCTGTGTGTTTGTCTCTCTGTATCTCTGTGTGGGTAGCTGCTTCGCTGTGCTCTGAGGGAGCTACTACAGCTGCAGGAGGTGAAGAAGAATGTTCTCCAGGTTCAACTGAGTGGTAAGTCGTGTCAGATGTGTTTAACCGTCCCGTGGCTGTTAAGGTGATGGTTCTGCTGACAGCTCTGTGTACGGTGCAGGTCTGCTGCAGACGGACGACCGGATCGCTCTGAAAGAAATTACTCGGCAGCTCCACCTGGAGAACGTCGTAGGAGACAAAGTCTTTGTGAGTCTGCTGAGTCAGCATGGCTAACCTAGAGCTGCATAGACATGATGGGCAAAATACCATGTTACAATTTTATTAATACTGATTTGCGGTTTGCTTTGGTATTCGTTACAGCAGGGCTCATTTCTTCCCTTTCCTTTTTTTCCCCCCTCATAATTTTTTTTTTTTTTTTTTTTTGCTCTTTTGAGGTCCTCTTACAATGTTTGTGTAGTAGTATGTTCCAAAAAGGATCATAATTGATGACTAACGTCTCTATATTTTTAGAGTTAAGCAGTTTTTGTAACTGTGCCATTAAGACTGGTATGAAATACATGAACTGTGATCTGATTGGCTGAGCTGTATTGTGACTCATTCAGTGTGCACTCAGCGTTGAAACAACAACAACAAAAAAAAGTGTGACTGAGTGGAACTAAACTGTAGGCTGAATTGGCGGATGTATGGGAATGTGTTGGTTCCCATGACATCACAGAAACAAGGAATTCAAACCAGACTGTTTTTGGAGCTTATTTTCCATGTATGGACCATATGTGGAATGAACAGTGAGTTTCGACACTTTAACAGTGTTTACATATGACTTACAACCTTAAAACGGCTGTTTTACTGGCCCTACAACTCGCCTGGCCATTCATGTGACATGATTAAACACCAGCTTGCGTTATTTGAACCCTCTGAATGCCTTGATTAATCAGTACACCCAGTGGTTGTTCAGGATGTTCCCAGCGCTCTATAAACATTGTTAGAAGTGCTCATTTATTGTGATTTCAAAATCGCAAAGCAGAATATTGCAACATTAATGAACAAACGTCTTTACCAGGGCAGTTTCCACATTTGTGCTGTTTTTGATTTAGAGGAGTCACTTGGTTGTAGAACTCTCCTTTCTTTTGCAGGGCAGCTTTGCAGAGAACCTGGTATTTCTGTTGGAAGCTCTTAAGAAGGGTTGGTACCAATCTGCAGACTCTCTTGCATGTACACAACACTGTGTATTTTTGTTGTATCATAACTCCTCTGTGTGTCCCTTTATGCACACAGCTGTCTCTCTTTTTCGTGCAGCCCTGTTCATGTTTAAGATTGCTATGTAGTACAACATACAAGTATCCTAACAGTAACAACAATCATAATAAAACAACAGTAATTAACTCCTCCTTTCTCTCTGTCAAGGTGATAAGAGCAGCAGTCGTCCCGTGTTCTTCATTCTGGAAGAGTTTGATCTGTTTGCACATCATAAGAACCAGACCCTCCTCTATAATCTGCTGGATGTGTCTCAGTCAGCTCAGGCTCCTGTGGCCGTGGTGGGGCTCACCTGCAGACTGGTACGTCCATTACCTGCGAGACGAACATACACGTCGTATACCTACACTGCATGCCAAGTATAAGGGAGCAGGCAGCAAATTTAGTTGTTTATTAGCAAAATAATGAAGCACCTCATACGTCAGTACCTGGCTTTCAGCTTTTTCTCACCGTCTCTCTGCTCTGCTCTGCTGGTCGCTGGACTTGTTATGGAAATGAAGGAACGGTGTTTAACATATTTGCTGCAGTAAACAATCTTGTACGCTTTTTCGCTGCTGCACAGACGCTTACAATGAGATTAAAATACTGTGTGATGTTTAGGACTGGGCAATATGGCCAATATAATACCTTAATACCTTAAGACATAATATAAGATAGGCGCCATCGCATTCCATCTTTTTGAGATTTAATAAATAGCCTGTTGTAGTGCCACATAAAATATTCTATAATAAATTAAAACTACAGTGATTTCTATTCAGTGTTAATCCAAACATACAGGCTTAATTGTGCTTAGTTTATAATGAACCCTTAGCCAGTGTTCTTTAATTACAGACGATATCTGTGATGTGCTCAGTAAAAAGTGTATTGTGATGTCATATACAATGATAATGAAAAGTCGCCATATTTTGTTTAGGATGCATCAGTGGAAAGGGGGTTTTCTACTTGGGTTGAACCTGACCTTATGTAGTCAGATAGTAAAATGTGTCACAATAATGATTTAAATATTCATATTGCCCACCTCCACAGCCTACCCTGAAGTGTCTGTGCCATTGCCATTGTAGGATGCATCACTGGAAAGGGGTTTTCCTAGTCCTTCCCACACCTACTTATGCTTTTGTCGGTTTGTGCCAGTCGTCCACAACATTACAAAAGTTAGTTCGCTCAAAGTCATTGGTGATATACCTTAGCATGCAACCTGTGTGCTTTCTGTTATTTCAGTTTTACCTTCCCACTTGAGCCATGGAAAATCTTCTCTCCAAATCTGGACTGTCAAAGGTTCTTCATAACCCAAATATTTTCGTTATTATGTAAGACTGTGAGAGATTCTATAAAGAGAAAAGGAGCTTTTGTTGCCCCTGTCTACTTTCTGATTGGCTAAATGCACTATAGCAGCCACACTCTTTTGGACAAAGTTTTTGCACTCACATTTAGCAGGGTGAATATTTTCCACAAGGGAATGCCCTTGAATATTTTGGTGCTTTGCATTACTGACATCAGTGTGCGTGATTCCTAAATATTCCTTTGATTTGCAGTTCTGCAGTCCTGCTGTAGGGCTGCAGGGCTTCCCAAAGCGTTGTCTTTGAGGACCTTTGATTTGACATTTCAGAAAATTAGTATAATCCGCCTCCTAAAACGACAAGAGAACATTTTGATACTATATAAAACTAGTTAAATAGCTATTTATCCTTTTAAACGCTATTTATTTTGCATATATTATAATATATACATGTATATGTACATATCTAATACATGTATAAAAAAACGTTGTTAACCTTAATTTAAAATCTGCCTGCTTTCACTGTTTTGGTGTATGTAATGTGCTTATTTCTGGGTGAACAAATGATGATTTAGAATGATGATTGGCTACTTTAAACTTGTGTTTTGTGTGTTTTGCAGGATGTGCTGGAGCTATTAGAAAAGCGAGTGAAGTCACGTTTTTCCCACAGACAGATTCAGCTGTTAAGCTCTATGAGTTTCCCTCAGTATCAAGACGCGTTTCGCTCCGAGCTCACCTTGCCAGATGATTTCCCTGACAGCAAGTTCTCTCAGGAGTGGAACCTCAGTATCTCGGTACGACACAACACGTGTTCCCTTAAAGTAGCTGATGACTGATGAAAAATCTAGGGCCTCTGAGTGACTTGCAGTTTAAAACATGCAGGCCAACATGTGCCTTTATGTGATGGCGGCACCTAGTGTTTGAAGTAGGCAGTGTGTCTGTTTTTATTTCATGAAGAGCTGGATACATTTAAACATTCCACCTTAAATCCGGCATTTAATGTTGCTTGTCATGCTTTGTAGTGTACTGTGTTGCAGCATTGCATCCCTCAGCCTCACCGGCTTTCACAAAGTGTGCGATTTATTTATTTATTTTTTCATTTTTATGTTTATTTGTGTGTTCTCACACTACAGTACCCAGAATGCATTACACAAACACATCGTATAGTCACTGGTAATACGTCTCACTCTGATTGTCTTCATAGCTATCTGGATTCCTTTGATATTAAAGAAAAACAAAGTAAAACACATTTCAAATGGCCCACTAGGTGAACTACTGAAAAAAAAAAATATCATTTAACATTTCACATATTGCATTGAAATAATTATGGTCTCGTTTTGATGAAGCTGTCAGATAATAATTAAATGCATCACAATAATGATAAAATATTGCTATATTGCTCACTTCTACAGCCCACCCTAAAGTGTCTTCACAGTTGCCATTGAAGTTTTTCCAAATGTTTTTTCCATCCTTAAGATACATTACCAGAAGGTGGTTTTCCTAGTCTTTGCACTGGAAAATCTCACTCTGTGGGATTTTGTAGCACCGCTGCAGGAGGCTAGAAGACATGTTTAAGCAAATGAATCAATGGTTATATTTCGATTTTGGCCCAAGTGCCCCTTTTCTTTGTATTTCCCTGATACTGCAGGCTGTTAAGATAAAGCTGGCAGTCTGCAGATTGCCTGTAGGCCGTAGTTTGGACACACCCGCTTTGGAGGAAGTATTTGGTGTCCCAGTATGATGATACTGCAGCAGGATATATGGATTAGGAATGAGGGATAACCAGTGAAAAATTTGAGAGAAGTCATTCTCAGCAACAGATCTGCCCCTAATGCCTCTCTGTTTCTTTTCCAGAAACTCTGTGAGGAAAAGTCGGTGGAAGAGATTTTACAGAAACATTTTAACTCCTGTAAAGATTTCCGTTCGCTGCATTTACTGCTGGTAAGAAGAGCTTTCCAAATCTATCCGCATCAATTTGCTGTCCCTGTTCTTTTCCTGAAGCGGCTGACTCTAAACCCTGTCTGTGTACTTGTATGGTTTTTCAGCTGCTGGCGCTGACTCGTGTGTCTGTGTCGAACCCGACTCTGAGAGCTGCAGACATACTGGAGGCCAGTCGGATGAGCTCTGCTGACTCAAAAGCCAACATTCTCCATGGTGAGTTTCAAGGGCACAAACTACTCTAAGCTGCTGTGTGTAGTAATAATAATAATAATAATAATAATAATAATAATAATAATAATAATATGTGAGATCATAAGATCGGTACTGGAGTGCTGTGGAATAGACCTGGGGTTTAAGACATGACGGTATTATGACCATGTTGTTTTTTATTATTATTATTATTATTATTATCATTAGCAGCAGTGGTAGAAGTCTTTTAAATATCATTGAATACAGTACTACTCTGGGGACTACTCTGAACATTTTAAAGGAAATCTTTAACTTCTTAAATAAATAAGTTACTGAAATAAAATTCTGCAGGTGTTGTAAAAGAAAATAGTTCCTAAAAACATTTTTAACGCTGTTTTGCGACCACTAAAATGTAAAAGCTCACAATAGACATTAAAGTTCATTAGTCGATTGTGTTGTATATTTCTGCTGCTGTAAAGAAACCTTAGTCATTACAATTCTGTACTTTTGAGCTATTTCACATCAAGTTTTTGTTCTCATCGAGTGTGTTATATCTCTGTGTTATTCTCTTCAACACACAACAAAATCTAAATGCCTGCATGTTATTCCTAAAAAACAGTGGGATACTCAATCAGCCCTAAAATATTCTGAAGTTGGTTTATAGTCTAGGGTTGATTTAGATTTACAGCATATGGCTTGAGGTAATCTAAGTTAAGTTTGAGAGCATTACCATGAATGTAAACTGAACTAATAAGACGGATGATGGATGGCATTGTCACTTGTGTCTGACACACTAAGACTTATCTTACCAGCTGACACATTTATATCTAAGGCTTTGAAAATGACTGAAAATTCTTAAGATTTGACAGAATATTGTCATCATGATATAATGAGTGATTTAAAACAGCCCTAATTTAACCTCTTGAATAAGTGAATAATTTCTATAAACAGACCAAATAGATTTTACTTTACTTAATTGGCCACATCCATGCTCACAGCCTTTGTGTATACGTCTTTGGACACTGACAGAACTGCAGAAAATCGAAGTAATTATATCAAACTCACTCCTCTGTTTTTATTCTTCTAGGTTTGTCCATCTTGGAGTTATGTTTGATAATAGCTATGAAGCACTTGAATGATATCTACGAGGGAGAGCCCTTTAACTTCCAGATGGTTCACAACGGTATGAATTAAGTGGAGATTTCCTTTAACTTCACCACAGCTGATGCAATATTAATTAGACTCTTAAATAAGTAATTCAGTAATGAAAAGGTAAAATTCTAAAATGAAAAGATGACATTATTTCTGCTGTGTACGTATGTTAAATGTGTCTGGGTCTGCGTGGAAATGTTTCAGGGTCAGTATTTCTTTTCTCTTCTTCCCTCCCTAGAGTTTAAGAAATTTATTCAGAGGAAGTCTCACTCCATCCATAATTTTGAGAAGCCAGTGGTGATTAAGGTGAGAAAGCTTTTAAAGCTCTAATTTAAACTCACTTAACCCCCCTGCCCCCCACTTAAAGGGGAATTCCAGTGATTTTTTTACAATCCTGGGTATTGAATAGGTGTAACGCAGAGAAACCCATTCAGAGCTGTTTAATGTGAAGTACTTCATTCTAAAGACACCGAGTCAGAATTTCTCCCAGTGGCGGTGATGGGAACCAGACGTCTGAAGACTTCAGTGCCTATAAAGGCTCCCTCACAGAAAGTTACTAAATGAAGTGATTATGAAAATGTTGTGTGATGACAGACATTGTTTGGTTTTATGATGGGGAAAGGCTTTGAACTAAAACATATTTTTAAAATACTTTAATGGAGGAGAGGTACATGCTTACAGAGCTCTGTAAGTTAAACAGGCAGATTTACCACCATTTTACTATCATTACACACAGCTCAAACACGTGTAGGTCTGCTTCTTATACAGAGTTGTTTGCCACCTTGATACCATCACCTTCACTGTGAAGAAATCTGAGTTGGCACGTTTCTATAAAATGAAGAGTTTCACATCAAACTACTCTGAATGACTTTGTTTACATTTTAATGATTGAATTGGGCCAAATGTGTGATAACCTGGTGGAATCCATCTTTAATAAAACCCTGTAATTCTGAAACATATAAAAGCTCCGTCTGTGAACTGCCTTTTGAGTCACGGAGTAGGAGAAAATAGCAGAAAGGCACCCCTTAAGAGCAATATCATTTTGCTGTGAAGCTAAACTATATTTGTGCAAATGTTTGGAACGCTGATGCATAAACACCATGCATGTTAGTATTCTTTAGAGAGCTCTTCCTTCTTCATTTTAGTTTTAAGTTTTAATCTTCGGAATTACCCTATACTGGCATTTAAGACATCATGGGACTTATTCTGATCAAATATGCTTGGACCCCACTGATTGCTTCTTGTGGCTGTTTTTAATATTACCATTAGAGTATTAGAATATTCACAATATATTCATTCATTTTTATGGCACAGAAAACCAAAATGTATTGTGCTTAGGTTGTATAGATTGGCATTTTGTAGTCATATCCAATAACACACTCAGATTCTTCTGCAGCAATTTATAGTTAACCACGACAAAACTCATTCAAGGGTTTGTGGTCTAATATGTTTGTAGATGATAATGGGAGGCCAGTTTGGTTATTGGTTCCTGATCATATCTCAAATGTTACAGTGGTGAATGCAGATTGAAATCAAGCCAAGTTTACACTAAATATGCCAATGTTAGCACTTTGACCTCTTGTGTCTGTAATGTTGAAAACTGTAGATAACTCAGATCCGAGTTTCAGAAAATAATAATAAGAATAAGATGATTTCAGCCGAGTTTTTGATGAGCCTTTCTTTAACGTGTTTCAGACAGTTAAAACCTTTTACATTGCTGCCATCTAGTGATCACACCTACACACAGAGACACAGTACTGTTCTTAAAGCCGTTGAAGCCTCACAATGACATTAAACCTTCCTGTAACAACCCGCAAAACAAGACAAACAAAACACAAGTACACTCAAAAAAAAAACAAAAAACACAAATCTCTGTTCTTTAGCAGGGGTGCACGATGATCTCAGAGTCATATCAGTGTCAGCATGAAAATATCGGTATTGGACAAATGATTAGATTTGAACGGTATATGTTGACGTATATATCAATATATTAGAAGAGCTGAATATTAGGTGAATATTTTACTTCTTTTGTAATCCTCCACAAAAAAATTTATTTTTTCTGAAATGTTAGTGGATTTCGTCTCATTTTCTGCATTTTATAAAGTGTTAATGTATCAACGTGTAGTTATATACAAAATATCAGCTATTGGAACTGCCCAGAAATTCTCATATTGGTGTTTCTGGATTGAATTGAATTAAATTGAATTTAAATATACTGACCACACAAATTTGGCGTGAGTAACAAATTCCACAGTTCTGAAATAAAGACTTTTAAATTAAAGGTTTTAAAAAAAATACCAAGAGAATTTTATTTTGGACACAAAAGCACATAATTAGTGTACTTTCATTGAATATAAAATTCATTACTGGATTCAGTTTTGTGACCGCTTAACCAGTGCAGTTGTAAATACTAATGAAAATAAATCATCAGATTCTAAAACCAAATGTACTTTCGTATGTTTTATTAAATATTTCAGGTGAAATGCTATTCTGTAGTTATCTATAAGATTTCTTTCAGATGTGCTTCAAATTATGGTTAATTATATCAAAGCGCCTTGAGGTAAGTTTAGTATCACCTACAATTCTGTTTAATGTTCTGGAACCATTTTTGCATTTATTTTATTTTACAACTTTGTAATAATTGTATGTAATTATATAAAGTAAAAAGGAAAAGGACGGGTATTTTAGAATGATGTTTATCTGCAGTAATGCTGCCTTTATGTAATTGTAAACATTGATTCCAAACATTTGAATGGTGATTCCATTCATTATTCATGCCACTGTTTATTAATTTGTTTTCTCTAGTTTGACTCTTTAAACTGTCAGTGGATCCACCCTGAACAGTGTTTATCATTGTAATTACTGTCACATACTAATTTAAAGTCATGAGGTCAAACTTGCAGTAATAATTACAGATATAGTGTCAAGTCGCTATTATATTTATGAATAGAAATCTGTCTAATGGCAGCATATGATATCGGCCATGACAGGTTTATAATATGGTTATGTCAAGTATTAGATTCTAACATTTCAGAATCTGTGCAAGTGTATCTGTATCTTCAGATCAGTATATTATAGTCCACTTCTATACCTCTAGTAGAAAGCACAGTGCATCTAAGTAAAGGCAAGACCTGACTCTGAGCAGCTGTTGCGCTGCTTTTGCTCAGGGTTTGCAAATGCCAGGTTATGGTTTGCATGCTCCAGTGCACCTGAATCAGCTGATCAGTTAATTATCGAGTTGACTCAGGTGTGGCAGAGCAGAAAAACACACACACACACACACACACACACACACGGTGCTGCATCCCGGCAGAAGCCCGAGAACCCCTGATTTAGCTGATATGATGATAGTAATTATAGCATTATTACAGAGCTTTATCTCTCCCTCTGTGTATGCGTTTGTGCTGTAGGCGTTTGAGCACTTACTGCAGCTGGAGCTGATCCGGCCGGTGGATGGAGGGGTATGTAAGGTGCAGAGAGAATACCAGCTGATGCGGCTGATGCTGGATCACACACAAGTAATGGAGGCTCTGCAGAGATACCCACAGTGCCCCACTGATGTCAAACAGTGGGCCGTCTCTGCCTTCGGGTGACTTCTTCCAGCTCCACTTCAGTTTAAATGTTGTATTTAAGCTTCACGTACTTCTTGTAAATGATGTAAACTTGATCTGTATTGTTTGTTTGTTTGTTTGTTTGTTTGTTTGTTTGAATGGAGGATGTAGTCCCCATGGCCATATCATATTAGGAATTTCAGTCAGGTTTTCTCTATGGGACAATTGAATTATGTTTTCGGGAATCGCCACTAATGCATTCTCTGGAAAACAGTCCAATCCTCTGTACATTTTGTACTACTTACATTTTCACCCCGAGTGTCACAGGGTTCTCCGAATTACAAAGTCGTTTGGCGGTCGACAAACAAATTATGCTAAAAGCATACTGATGCTGCCGTGCGCTGAAATGTCATATGCAAGTAGGTCTAGTATTTAAGTTGAATTCTACAGATTTTTCAATATTTCTGCATAATTAAATCATTATCATGTAAACAAAGTCAAACAAAGATGCTCAGTTCAGAAGAATCTTGGCAGGGTGTTCAGTTATTGTTCACTGTGAACCAGAAGGATAAGCGGTGGTGGGGGATGAGGGAGTGAATGTGCTCTTTTGCATACATTCCAGTGGTTGTAAGGCAAAATGGTCCCCAAAGAAAACGTTTCTGACTAATTACTGTTTTATCATTTTCAGAATGACCTATAAAACACATGTAGGTTCATGCGTTATTTTTGCACAGTAAATCGGGGAAAAAGATTTGCACTGTATGCATCACCCATTCTCTCACCACCACTACTGAAATCAGAGTCAGTCATTTCTCTACAGTGGACAGTTTCACGCTTTCTGAATGAGGGCCGTGCGTGGCCGTGAATGAGATGTTCAGGAATCAGCAGAATTTCTCCTCAACACAGCTGTATACCAACACCAGCTACTCATCCTGCAGCCTGAGCCTCTTAACAACCACGTTTCACAAAGCCTGCTGGTTTGTGTGAGGTGTTTTGGTTAATGTGGTCAGTCTTGATGTCAGTTCGGTTGTGCAGTAGTGTTAGCTTGCATGTAGAATTAGTCACATTTCGGCTCCTTACCAACCTGAAAATTCAGAAGATCCTGTGATATCAGGAGGAAAATGTCCGGAGGGCAGACGCATCAGCTTTGGAACGTTGTAGCTCACCACTGGACGCAATATTGGCGATTTTCAAAGAAGCTATTCATTTTTCTAAAAGCTGACCTGGAGTACCTAATATGGACCTCAGACCCCAAACAGAGAGTGTAGACACTTATTACTACACCTGTGTAATTTTGATGATGGAGAAATGAGCATCTGTTTTGTACGTATGTAATATTCAGTTGAATGCCTGTGGATACCTGCCATGTTTCTGAAAAGCCGTTTTAGCAGCTTGATGGAGTAGAACCTGATTGGTGGCCCTCAGTGATTTAGTTTCATTATGGTAAACTCATCTAAAGGCAGTTAGCCAAAAATTGAAGGAATGTTCCAAATCTCTGTCTGTCTCATCTTAGCATACTGTCAGTTCCCTGTCAACATTTTACCTTCAACTGATAATAACAGAAAACCTCCCGAGTTGAAACTCATTTATGATGGAGTTTAATGGGCAGATAATCACAAATATGTGATTATATGGCGCAAATTCATGACTTCAGTCCAACGAATATTAGGCACTAACGGTATAGGTGTTGGAGCACACGCACTTAAAAAAAACATTGTACTCCAAGGGATCTATAGTGGAGGACCATGAACACTTAAAGAACCTGTGATCAATGGGTTCTTCAGATTGATGGTGTATGTGCTAAATAGGACCTTGTTTTGAAAAAGGTTCTGCTGTTGTGAGGAGCTCACATCGTCACATCGTTTCAATAGCACAGCCCCTTAGGAACCATGTTTTAAGTGTGTAGAATATATAGAATGTCTTGCGAAAGCTGTTGTCTTGAGGTTCTGTGCGTCTTTAGAATATTGGAGCAACTAAGTAAAAAACAAAGGTCCCGTTGGTCCCAGAAGGTCCACTAAGGTTTTGTCCATCAGATGGAGTCAACTCTGAAAGAACAGATTATCTACAGCTTGGTTTGTTCAAGTATTCATGAAAGCTCTGTTCACTGACAACAGTCAGCTACTGCTGGATAGCTTCTGTTTCAAGTCATCATGTTTTCTGTGGTGCAGGCCAATGTATCGAAACGTTTTTCCATGGTATCCATATGATGCAGATGGGACAGATAGGCATTAGGTGGAGAAATTGCTGGAATATTACCTTCAAAAGCCTTAAAGCATGTGCGCAGCTCAGTCAGCTGAGTGATACTGTGCGCAGCTGGTGTTATTTCTCACTTTCCCAGATCTGTGTGAAAGGGTGTGTGTGTGGGGGGAAGAGGTATCCTAAAAAAAACAAGTGTAAAAAGGAGGAATGTGCCTTTGAGCCTAACTAACGAAAGTGTGAAAGAAGAAGAAACGGATTTGAAGTACATCAGGATGCTGGAAAAAGGAATTGTATGGCAAAGACAATAAAGAAAGCCGAGCGAAAGAGCAAAACTTCATCCTCGCTGCCTTGTGTTCTTGCCCTTGTCATCTAAAGCATAGTTGCACAAATAGTTGCACCCAGAAGGAATCAAACTTTACATCAAGAGACATGCAAATGATTCAAGTTTCACGCTTGGCCACACGACACTGACACAACAGCCGTGATTGTGGACATTCAGCGAGCAGTGATGTCCTCCATGAGTCATCCCGTTAGTGGCAGCACCATTGGCAGACGGCTGCACGACACAGGACTACAGGTACGCAAACTGTTACGACGTCTGCCCTTAACACCACGTAAACGTTACCAAAGACTGCAGTGGTGTCGTGCCAGACTGTCATGGAGTGACTCAGAATGGCAGCGGGTCATCTTCAGTGACGAGTCCCGCTTTTGTCTTGGTGGAGATGACCACGAATCTGTGTGTGGGAGGCGCCGTGGTCAGAGCCAAGATGAACGGTTTGTTGTCACATGTCAAATGTCCAGAAGGCCTGGTGTACGGCACCATCTGCAGGAACTGTGAGAATATTCAAGCAGCATGGGATGGATTATCACAGGTCACCATTAGGAACCTCTACAACTCCATGCCGAGACGTCTGGTGTGTTGCGTTAGCAAACATGGTGGATAGATGCCGTACTGAGAGACACTACTTCTGTATGTGTAGCTCAATAAATATTGCCCATATCAGTCTAAATGTATCATCATTTATTGTTCCTGGTAATCTTTATCTTCCTTCCCAATAGCACTGCAATCCCACACTTCCTTCTGGGTGCAACTGTTCTTTTGACAATGAGTGCATTTTCTTACTTTGGCTGTTTCTAATAAATATAGTTCCACTGTCTTTGTTTACACGGTAAAATGTCCTGGCTTTTGGAAGTCATGTTGCTTTTTGGCTTCTTAAGGTTTTCCTTAGTCATCCCAGGTACTTCCAGACCTTCTCCTGGAAAGAAATGCTGCAGTGAATTCCAAGCTGAACTTAACCTGCTCATGCCGTTCACAGTATAGAACAGACATGCTTTGTAGCGTGCTAGCAATTGCACCTTCTCTGTTGTTCCCACCCTAATACGTCTATGCTCCCACCCGCATTTAGCCCATATGTTCCCGATATGAGATCACATGTGGTCTCGAGATGCTAGTGGCCCCTGGGGTAATTTGAGTTTGAAACCCCTGCACTTAGAAGATATTTCCTCTTCGAATTCAATCCTTCTCAATGCACATACCGCCGTTCAGATGCCCCACGCGAGCCTGATCTGCATGCCTGAAAGAAACCTCATCTTTCTGCATACCTGGGCAGACGGCCTTCATCAGCAGAGCTGAAGCTGTGACACCCGCGACACATCAGCAGGTTTATAGAGCACCACATATCCATGAGTGTGTGTAATGCATGTTTATAGTGCCAAGCTTATGTATGTCTCACTATGCATTACTCAGTGTAGATATTATTCAGGATATGCTGGTAGAGGTGTGTTGTCTCTATACTTGATGTAGCAGCTTATAAATAACTGTCGGTTTATAGGAATGTGAAGGCGCAACGGAGGGGGGGTCATGCGGCGCTGGGGACACAAGAGAAAGAGAAGACAGACAAGATGAGAGGAGATGCTGAAATGCCAAATACATGATGCTGAAGAACTGGGTGACCCTCAGCCTCTCTCTCTCTCTCTCTCTCTCTCTCAGCCTTTTTTCCTCATAGGTAACGCAGCTTCTGATGTGATTCTTGCTGACAGCATGTCCCCTCAGAACACTGTGGCCTCACAGGAAGCACAAAAATAAACAACAAACAAACATGTAAGGTAATAATCCAGCACCAGCCACCACATGCTTGATTCACCGAAGCGTTCCAGGCCTTATTGTAGTGTGCTAATGGTCCCCAGGAGGGAAAACGGAGAGGAATGTTTAAGCTTGGAGTTAGCTTCCATTTCTCAGGCCTTTCTTTGTAGATGTGAATAAGAGGAATGACTTAACCTGGCAGTGTATTAGGCCCGGAAAAAGTCGTATATACACCGTCGCTGTCCAAAGAAAAACAAGTATCTCCAAAATGGCAACTTTACAGTGGAGGCCAAAAACCTCGTATCATTTTAATGGAAGTCAATGGAACCAGACCTCTCTCCAAGCAGCTTTGGGCCATTTCTGTTGGTCCATTCATCATGTAATTTTGCCACAGTATTAGTGGCAGCCGCTGTGTTCAAATGATGCATAGAAGTAGAAATTGACAAAAAAAATAGATATACATGGTTTTTATTGGACAACGACGGGATATAGAGTACTGTGCATCTCTGAGAAGAGATTAAAAAGGGACCCATTTTATCTCATGTTCAGTATTTATATTTGCATTTTTGGGGTCTACTAGAATAGATATACATCAGTTTTCCTAAAAACACAGTATTTATCTCACGCTGTACATCTGTATTCACCCTCTGTCTGAAACGCTGTTAAAGCTCCTGTGTCTTTAAGCCCCGCCCCCTGATGAGCCCTGTGTGCTCTTATTGGTTAGTTCAGATCACGGCTGTTGTTGGTGCTCGTGGAGGTATTACAAGCTATTAGTTACGTTTCACTCACAGGTGACTAGTTTTTGGCCTGGTGAGCTTTTGTTTTCAGCTTCTTTGTTCTAGATGTTGAAATATCAAATACATAACTTCTCACAGACTTAAAATGCTTTAAATGTGCTTTAAATGTGAAATAAATAAATGGAAGGAGGTCTCTGACTTCTGGTGTGGTGCCATGGATAACACCACTACCTGCCAGTGAGGTACCACCCCATGTGGGAGACTGGGGTTCAATTCCCAGTCTGAGTGACTCTGCTGTGTGACACCAATAAGAGTCATTGGGATAGACTCGTAACACTACTGTGGCCTACCTGGAATACAATTAACCTTGTAAGTCGCTTTGGATAAGAGTGTCCCCTAAAATGCCATAAATGTAAATGTATATGTGTCTATACATACATACACTGTATAAGAAAATACTGTATATATGCTCCTGTCATATCTGTACGTCAGTTTACAGTCACTGATGCACATTTCACCATGAGCATGTGATCTGGCACTGATCTGTGTAAAGCTCAGAGTGAAGATCTGAGCATGCTCAGTAGCGCTGTACCAGTTTCTCTTGCCTCTGTTCATATTGCATCAACTCTCTGAGCGCAGTGCTTCTGCACACCCTGTCTACCCCGAATCCTTCACGCAGTCTCCGCCTTACTGCTGCTCAAGTGTTTATGGTGTCATGCTTTGCTTTGGGGTTGAACATGAAATAAGACCTGGCAGCTGATGAGCATACCACAGTGCTGATAAGGATGTATGAGGATATTTTTAATCATGGGAATTGGAGATCATGTGGCCTACAGGTCATACATTCAGAACCCCAGACCAGAATTGTCCTTGTTAAAATGTAGGGTTGTTTTTTTACATATAAGGGGCACACTGAGGAACCAGGACCACCTCAGGAGTGATATAGAAATCTAGATATCGAAATGTGATATGCATATCCTGAGAGAGAACTGTCCATTAAAAGGGACCTACATGTGGACCTACATGTGTCTACATGAGTTTTTATATGTAATGTTGATGATGGTAAAATATCTATATACACTCATCGTCAAAAAATGGTTGCACCCAGAAGGAATCAACTGGCAGAAATGACATTGTGAGACATGTGAATGATTCACACTCAGCCATGCATGTGACGTAAGCAAGGACGAGCCTTATCGCAGTGCCTGACTGACCCAACAGCCACGATTGCAGACACACAGCGAGCAGTGGTGCCCTCCATGAGTCAGCCTGTTGGCATCCCATTGGCAGGCGGCTGCACGACGCAGAACTACATGCACAGCGGGTCATCTTCAGTCCCGCTTTTGTCTTGGTGGAGATGACCAACGAATCCGTGTGTGGAGGCACCGTGGTCAGCACCAAGATGAACGGTGTGTTGTCACATGTCACACGTCCAGAAGGCCTGGTGTCACTCCACCTCCACCCCTACCGCACCCTCTGCAGGAACTGTGTGAGAATATTCAAGCTGTATGGGATGGATTATCACAGGACACCATTAGGATCCTCTACAACTCCATGCCGAGACGTCTGGCATGTTGTGTTAGCAAACACGGCAGCCTGACACCACACTGAGAGACACTACTTCTGTATGTGTAGCTCAGTAAATATTGCCCATATCAGTCTAAATGTATCATCATTTATTGTTCCTGGTAATCTTTATCTTCCTTCCCAGTAGCACTGCAATCCCACACTTCCTTCTGGGTACAACTATAATTTTGATGATGAGTGTTTCGTAGAGGTTTAGAGGCATTAAACTCTTCAGACGTCGGGCTCCCATCACCGCCACTGTGAAATATTGTGTGTTGGTAAGTTTTTCTAGAACAACGCGTTCCACGCTAAAGCGCTCCAGAAGTCTTAGTTTATATCTAAGCCGTTCATTTATGCTGAAACTCGGAAAACCCGGAATTCCTGTAAAATGTGCAGAAGTGTGTGTTCTCTGTTTAACTGAAAATCAACAGGGCTTGTCATTCGACCAGGCACGTCCAAAATCCTGAATCTGACTGTGTATTATGTGTATGGAAATGGGATTTTCTTAGGAGCTCTTTGATTTGGATCCAGGGAAATCAACTCTGTATTCCAGATTCAGTATTGGATCATTTTAATGCCTTCTTGATGGAAACAGACAGTCTGCTGATGAGACTCTTGTTCAAGGCTCAGTCAGGAACCCAGGTGCCATGCTGATGTTTGCTACTGGTTATTCGACAACAACGAGGACGATGTCTCCTAACATGCTTCCGTGTACCTTTATCATGCTCTCTCATTAAACACCAGACTAATCCAACAAGCAGATGTGACACCTTTTCAGTTTCTGCTCCTGCCTGGGGCTTTGAAATATGCCTGACAGCTCGTACAGCACACCGCAGACAACAGCAGCAGTAATTTGCGTGATTAATTGGAATGTGCGTGCTTTGCTTAGAGACATCTGCTTCATTAATTAAATTCATTAACTCAGCAACCCACCGTCCAGCGCACACCTGAGTCAGAGCAGAATCAGCACAGCTTATCCAGGGCTGAGACGGCAGTTAGCAGCGCTTTAGAGCATCTGATAAATAATGCTGTATCCTATCAGCATGCTGTGAAAGGACAAAGGTCAACTAGACGCAAATAGAGGGGAGGGGTCCTGCTCGTATTCCGTTAGGACCCCCCGGCCACTCCCAGCTTTTATGCCTTATTCACCCTCTTGTCCATATAGACCATATATACCGACCAGCCACATTGTTTCTGTGCATACCCCTGTGTTAGCCCCTTTATCCTGTTCTTCAATAGTCAGGACCCCCACAGGACCACCACAGAGCAGGTATTATGTGGGTGGTGGGTCATTCTCAGCACTGCAGTGACACTGACGTGCTGGTGTGAGTGGATCAGACACAGCAGTAAACACGGCATCCACTCACTGTCCACTCTATTACACTCTCCTACCTTGCTGGTCCACCTTGAAGGTCCACCTCCTCTAGTCCTTCATCAGTGGTCACACGACGCTGTTGGCTGGATAGTTTTAGTTGGTGGACTATTGAGTCCAGCAGGTGTTTAAACACATCAGCAGCACTGCTGTGTCTGATCCACTTGTAGACGGATTTATTGATTTGTAATAAAGTACTTTGCAAAAGCTTTTTATTTTACTTGCTTAATAAATAAATAGTTAAACACACCACCTGAGTCCGACTGGAGCTCCAGAGTTAAACTTCAGTAGAAGTTTACTATAACAGTCCCTACAAAAATCTCTTCTTTTTAGATCAAAATCTAGTGCACAATGGATTCTAGGTGGTGTGCACCAAATATAAATGTGGTGTTTTGTTTTTTTTGTTTTTGTTAAAAGATAAATTTCTGGTGTGCACTGGATACTATACGGTGTGCACCAGATATAGATGTGTTTTTGCCTCATTTTTTTTTTTTAAGTTAAAAATCTAGTGCACAATGGATACTATGTGGTGAGCACCAGATGTGGATGTGGTGTTTTTTTAATTTTATTTTATAAAATTTTATAAATTCTGGTGAGCACCAGATATGGATACAGTGTTTTTGGCAAAAAAAAAAAAAAAAAAAACATCACATACTCACTTCCACCCTGTAAATAAAAAATGCAAATACAATGAAATAAATAAAAGAATAAATTCAGACTGCTCAAATGTCTTAAATGTCCATGTGGTGTTAAATGTGGTATTAGCAAACATGGCAGCCTGACACCATACTGAGAGACACTACTTCTGTATGTGTAGCTCAATAAATATTGATCATATCAGTCCAAATTTATCATAAATTATTGTTCCTGGTAACCTTTATCTTCCTTCCCAATAACACTGCAATCCCACACCTCCTTCTGGGTGCAGCTATTCGTCTGATGAATATATACAGCCATACCCTTTAACAAAACCACAAACAGAAGCTGCTCAACATTAAAGATCTCTCTATAAATTTAAATTATACACACGTGACTGAACAAGTTTATTTTAACCAAAACTGTTAAGACTGTACAAAGTAAGTACAGTAAAGAGAGAAGTCGGCGGTCAGTATGAAGAGGCCAGAAGCAGCAGGTCCGACAGAGCAGTCACTTTATTTAAGGGAACAGCATACAATTCAACATCTGTACAGTATTTAACAAGCACTCCTTCAAGGCCTGTTCCCAGATCAGCAGGTGAGACTCTTGAGAGACAATGATGGCGAGAAAGAAAGAGAGAGAGAGAGAGAGAGAGAGAGAGAGAGAGAGAGAAAGAGAGAGCGGTCCGACATAGTGGAGACACAGCGCACGCATCTCCAGCACAGAGGTAATGTGTTTGAGAGAAGATTAAAAATAATAACAATAATATTGGTGATGATAAAACACTGCAGGCTAATCCCAGGCTAGCGTTCAGGTTCTGTATTCATAAAGCATCATTAACATCAACACTGATTCAGGATCTGCTGAACTGCTTTTCTCCACCAATCTCTGCTGCTGTACGGTGCGACATAAAACTGATCCAGGAACAGCCCTCTTGTACTGAGACTGCTTGTGAACATGAGTCACATGGGCAGAATCCAAACTGGTGGACATGCAGTGCACTATATATATGCACCTGTCCATATACGGGCGCAATATAGACTCACCGGCTGTGGCTACTCCTACCATGCATCTACACTCGTCGTCCAGCTTTCAGCTCCACTGACCATATAGGAGCACTCTGTAGTTCTACAGTTACAGACTGTAGTCCATCTGATTCTCTGTGTGCTTCGTTAGCCCTCCTGTACATCAGCATCCAGTGACCAAAAACTGACCACTAGGGGATGGCTAACTCAGGAACGACAGGCGGTCAATCATTCCCTATGGAAGTAGTGCAAAACAACTACATGTGACGTGGCAACAAGCGACAAATCAAGCTCAGGCTTATGCAAATTAGTTAGGACATGGACAACACATTCCTCGGACCAGTTGTTGACATGAGGGGTCCCAGCCGCTGCTCTCTGAAGGCATGGTCCGCTCCTATTCCCAATAAACTGAAGAGTGGCTTATAAACGTGTTACATCTACAGGGTGGAGCAGCAAGGTAGGAGTGTCTAATACAGTGGACAGTGAGTGGACACAGTGTTTAAACACTCCAGCAGCACTGCTGTGTGTGACCCACTCACACACCAACACCACCACGTCAGTGTCACAGCCTAATATCTGCTCTGTGGTGGTCCTGTGAGGGTCCTGACCGCTGAAGAACCCAAGTAGGGGCCCAAGTACCAAGCATGCAAAGCAGAAGATGGACTACAGTCTGAAACTGCAGAGCTACAAAGTACACCTACATGATTCACAAGTACACAAGTGTAGATACAGATGTAGGTGTGCCTGAAGTAGACAGTGAGTTTATACACCCTTTGTAGTGCACTAAAAAGTGAGCAAGGGCTCCAGCACAGCGGCCATCCACAAGGTGTCCACGCAGGCGCCTTCTGATGATCCGGGAAAAAAACAAACAAACAAAAAAATCAAATATACATATAAACAAAATGAAACCAGAACAGACTTTCCCTCACATTCAGGGCGTTAAGTGACTTTGTTTTGGGGCTTGACATAAATTAATACAGTCCAGATTTTCTAGTTATAGAAAATAAACAGTGACATCTTTACTATGGAATACTTTAAAAATGACCTTTTTTTTGTTTGTTTTCCGTCTTTCTTTTTTTATTCATTTCTGAAAATAAAACCCACCTCATGCTATATTGAGAATCTACATACAACATTCACACTGTATTTACAATTATGTGCAGCTCCACGAGGCCGGACGCTCGCGGATGGGGCCAATCGTTCAGAAGGAACCGTTAGCAGGCTCATTCCAATGTGTGTATGTGTCCGTTCCTCTGTGCACTGGTAGCTTATTTGCCTGCTGACGGATCTCAGGACACCAGCCAGCCTAGCGTGCGTTTTCGCTGCTCCTCCGACAGGTTACAAAAGTACAGACCCGCACGCCGCAATACCGCCCAACGCGGCTGTCCAGCCCCCTCGTCCTCCGTAATACCCCTCTGTGATGTGTTTCCGTCCTTTCCGTTGTGTCTGCTGTGTTTGTGTGTTCGCCGTCCTGTGAAAAGCAGCTGCGTATGTGTGATTTTAGCGCGTGTGTGAAGAAGAGTTGGCACCTGTCCCCCTTCAGATACGTCTGAAAATAAATAAATAACCGAAGCAGCCCGATTGAGAGTTGAAAAATGCTACAGTTACAGAAAGTTGCTGCCGCACCTGGTATGATTGCATAATTACTGTAACCTTTTTTTTTTTTTTTTTTTTTTTTTTTTTTTTTTTGCGCAGTGTTCCCATGCGGGGGGGGGGGGAGAGAAAGAGCAACAGAGAGGGGAAACGAGTCATAGTGTGATCAGGGAAAGAAATAAGGGTGTAAAAACAACAACAACAACAACAAAAGAAAAACAAACACTGATCTGAACTTTGGAGCATCAGAACTGATTATAATCGATTGTACAAATATTCAATACTGTCCTGCCATGGACTGGCGGCCTGTCCGGGGTGTTTCCTGCCTTCCGCCCAATGAATGCTGGGATAGGTTCCAGGGACCCTCCCCCACACAACCCAGAAGCATAAGAGGCTGAATGAACGAAACGTCTGTTTTGTGTCTGGGTCTTCCTGTGTGTGTGTGAGTGAATGGTTGGTTTGTGTTGGTGTATTCTGACTGTGATGACAGTAATGATGATTGAATCAGGCTAAAAGAGGGAACAGTTGGAGAGGGGGAACAAAAAAAAGGAAGAATTTTGCTATGAAAAAATGCCACTAACATCATCCATTCTTAATATCCATCAAAGTTTCAGTGAACAAAAGCTATTTGAGGACCGTTCTGGGCATGGCCTAATACGCTGATGAGTGGACATGACTGACGGCTCTCGGTCCAGCTCTCCCGACCTGCACTGAAACGGAGCCAATCACAACCGCTCGACTGAACGAACGAGTGCGTGTTTTTAACAGTAGAGATTCTGCATATGTGGGTCTCATCACAATACCGTGCAGCGCGGGACGAAATCAGGAGCAGGCCAAGGAGGACATGTAGAAGAATCCCTCAAATTAATAAACAGTATGTATAAAATGAGAATAATCACACAATAATTTGCATGCATATCAGCTAAAGCATCAATGGGAAAGTAATAAACGCGTTCTGGAAATAGCTGGAAAGCAGCCAACCATGTGAACTACACAACAACGGCATTACTGTGCTACAGAAACGGTGGAGCCCTCCGACGGGTCATTCGGCCTTAGCTATGGAAAGTGCTCTAATGAAAGGCTAATACGCCACCGTTAGGCAAACTGAGGGCAAGTCAGACATGCGGGCGGGAGCGGGACAAATTCTAAAACTGAAAACGATTTTTTAATGCCGTGCTAAATTATTTATTACCTCCAAACTTCATAAAGTTTTAGGAACCACATCATGCCGAGCATGATTTCTGCACTGTATTAATACGGCATGTATGTGGTATTTTTGTGCTTAGGCTATAGATCAGTCCTGTATAAAGGCAGTTTGTATCATGTCGTCATGGGTAAAACGATTCTGTCAGCTCGAATTTACTAAGACTGTGACCCTGCGTTCAAACTGGTCACAAGTTTTCATGTCTTGTCGCCCAAAATTCCTGAGTGGACCCAAACGGACCACTGGTGGCCATGACTTCACACTGCCGGTGTGAATGCAGGACTGTAACACTGTATTTGGACTTACAGGCTTTGGTACATGGTACATGATTAAACGATTTTCCCGCCTGCCAGGTCTAACGGCTTTCCTACCATTCTTTAGGATGTTTTTTTTCCCCCAAACGGTATAGGAATGTTATGTTGGGGTGAAATGTAAGAACGTGAATGTTGGAATAGTGTTGCTGCTGTACTATACTGAGCGATTCTGTAGTCCAATTCTAAGCCCTGCGCGACAAACACTGAATGAAACTGTGGCACCATTTAAGATCTGAATCAATAAATAATTTCATAGAGAATCATAATCAAAGTGAATCATTGTGACATGAGGGAATTTACACCCCTAGAAATGAAAGAAGTGCAAGGGGCAAACACTCAAGAGCGCTCCAGAAAGGAAGATGAATGGAGGTTGGCCAGGAGAGAGTGGAGCTCAGGGACAGAACAACTACTGTAGCTATATACAGCCTGCAGTAAAGACCCAAAGCAGCTAGAGTTTCAATGGCACCAGGATGAAGAGAGAGAGAGAGAGATAGAGAGAGAAAGAAAGAGAGGTTACCTGAGGTGTACTAACAAATAAAAAAAAAAAAGAGGGTTTCAGGAAAACCAATACCGGTGAGCTCTGGGTTTATGTGTGCATGTATGTATGTATGTATGTATGTATGTATGTATGTGTGTATATATATGTGTATTTGAATGTATGTATGTATGTATGTATGTATGTATGTATGTTAGTATGTGTGTGTGTGTGTGTATATGCATGTATGTATGTATGTATGTATGTTAGTATGTGCGTGTTTTTGTGTGTGTGTGTGTGTGTGTGTGTGTGTGTATGTATGCATGTTTGTGTGTGTGTGCGTATGCATGTTTGTTTGAATGTATGTATGTGTGTATGTGTTTGTGTGTGTGTGTGTGTGTGTATGTGTGTGTGTGTGTGTATGTATGCATGTTTGTTTGAATGTATGTATGTGTGTATGTGTTTGTGTGTGTGTGTGTGTATGTGTGTGTGTGTGCGCGTATGCATGTTTGTTTGAATGTATGTATGTATGTATGTGTGTGTCCATGTATGTAAAAACTTTGCTAGTCAGAAGGGGAGGAACACAATCAATCACATTAAGAAAGCAAAAGAAGAAAAAAGCAAAGTGACCCTCGCCATCGCTTCAAAAGACTGTACCCACAATTCCATCCTTCACAGTCACAGCACCATTTCTTCCAGTTCACTCACTCAGTGCCTAAATAACATCAACTCAAATGATTCGAATACATCAGACAAAAGAGGAAATCATAAAATCAACTGTGAAGCAACATGGAAAGGCAGAAACACTACATTTGTGTGTGTGTGTGTGTGTGTGTGTGTGTGTGTAAGGGCTGGGGTCAGAACGGTCAGCTAAAATGCTACAACAGTACTGATTCCATTAATGCATTTTTGGTTGCTATTTGAATCAACAAGGCCAAGAGGAAACAAACTTTGAAGGAAACAGAGCTCAGACTAATGACTATTGAAGGAACACTGATTATACTGCAAGTCATTATTCGACAATATGTCATGACATTTTACCATAAAATATAGAACTGCAGTCATAACAAAACCATACTAAGCCACGGTAATTCAGGAGACAGTTCACTGATTGAGAATTGAACGGGACAGCAAAAATACAACATGGCATTATTATTACAGCAAGGCCCACCCTTCAAAATTCAGCCTTAAAGGAGTTCAGTGGGGAAAAACCCAGCCTTGCAGAGGGGATGTGCCTGCGCAGCAGCCAGAACAACCAGAATAAAACACACACTGTTGTGCATTATTTGAGCCAAAGGTGCTATTTTTCTATTTATGCTATTTTTCTCAGATTTTACACCAAATATGTTTTTGAATTGTACGTTCAAACAAGCAGGCACCAAGTCGATATTGTTGTCTGAGGTTTGTCTCTGGTGCATGTGCTTGAGGCTGCCCTTGTTGCTGCATCTGGGCATGAACACTGTCAAAGTTCTGACAACGAAACATAAAATATGTACTGCCATATGTACTACGCATGTACTGCCATTTTAAAAATCTGAACCGCTGGTGCAAGTTCATACGTTTATACGTTTCTCTTCCACATTTTGAGTGATGCGACTTTGAATAGGAATAAAATAAATGCCAGCAGGAGCTAAAAACTCAGACAGCAAAGGGTGTCGATTGTGTCCGTGATTGTTCAGAGGATTCTGTTTGAGCCTATCAGTTAAGATTGTTGCTTCACTGCATGATGGTTAATTTGCATCAAGTTGAGACAATTTCGGCTCCACCTGTCACTTGTTGCTTCGTCGCAGCTACAAACTGTGTATTCCAATACGACTGTAGCCTTATCGCTAGCCTTATAGACTAGTGTGAACGTCCGGCAAGTTTGGTGTTCACAGATCTCTCTCTCTGTTCGGTTCTTGTATGTTGAAAATAACTGTCTGGAGAAAATGCCAGTGAGTGAACCGACTTTCCTGTAAGGACTCGTGGGCCAGTTTCCCCAGTCTCAGATTAAGCCAAAACCTGGACAAAACTAGATTTAATGGTGTAAGACCACTGGCTTTACAATTTAGCCCAAGACTTGACTGGGCACAAAACTGGGCCCATATCTCCACAACTTTATAGGACAAGATGAAGCGTTCTTAACTTTATGCCATGTGGAAGGAATACGATTGTAATCCAAGGACATTCCTAAAAGATGGAAAAAAGTTTTTAGTTTGTATCTGGTTGTGACCTGGGAGAAGGGATTTAATCCCCTGCTTTCTCGTGTAGGATCCATAAGAGTAAAGGGGTAAAACCAAAACAAGTTCTCAGGTTTTAATGACAGCAACGATAAACTATCAGCTCAGGAACTCCTGCACGTCTTGCTGAGGAGACGCAGGATTCCTGCGAGGTTACTGAGAAGAATGGTTGATAGAATTTCATGAATTTAAATCGGTCTCTCTTCAAATGCTGTTTCCTACCTCCTGTTTGACTCAAATGGTTGGAACTGAAGCGTTTTATAAACTCCAACACTTCCCCAAGGCCCGGTGAGTATGGCTGTGTGTATTTGGCTGGTTCCTGTTGAGCTCGAGCTGGGCCGGCTGCCTCTCAGCGAGACCGGCTCACTGCTCTGCATTACAGAGTTGGAAAGAGCATATGGCGGACTGAGGTATACCTGGTTCAGGGAGGTCTATGCTTGATCTGTTGCAGCGCTGTGAAATGATTCCTCAGTAGATCAGACTACTGTGTGTGTGTGTGTGTGTGTGTGTGTGTGTGTGTTGAGCAGTAGTACACTGGACATTCAGAAGCGGTTTCTTATTGGCATTACAATAATCATTTATAGAAACACGCCAAAAAAAAAAAAAAAAAAAAGCAAATATAGTTCAAAGAGTGTTGCCCTTTTTATACTAAAATCAATGTTTGTTTTTCTTGCTTGTGATAAAAGTTTTCACTCTTTAAAAAGAAAACGAAAACAAACAAAGAAAAAACATTAGGGAGTCCTCCGCTTGTAGAAAAAGAACAGTTCTGGTGCAAACGGCGACATCCGTGAGCCTCCACTGTGAAGGTCCTTTGTGTGTGTGTGAGTTTTATTTTTGATCAGTTTTCAAGTGTTTCTCTCCAGAAGCACACGAGAGTCTACAATGACTGAAGCGTCTCACACCTGGTGCTGGAGGTGCTCCTGACGTCGGCCAGTTCACACCTTGCACACTGTGTCGTCCTGTTGCTGCAGTCAGTCTGATTGGTTGGTTGACGACGTGATGCATCATAGGCTGGACTCTTTGGGCGGGTAGTCCAGGTTGGTCACCATGGTGACGACGGTGAGGATGTCGTCGGGGGCGATGAGGTTGGTCTGTCGCTGCATAGTGATGATGCGCTCCTCCACACAGCCGGCGGAGAGACGCGCCTCTGCCTCGTGATCCCAACACTCCTCCATAGTCTCACACAGCATGGCCAGGCCCTGCCACACACAATGACAATTACATATCACCATAATCTATAATTACAGAATTCTGAACCATATTCAACAACTGAAGTAACTGTAGAGCATGCAACAGTTTCTCTGGCTCAGCGAAAAATGGTGGTGTTTCATGTCTGAATCCCTCCAGTCACTTTTCTAACACTCATGCTTACATCTTGGAGCATCAGACTGCTGGAGTTCAATAAGTAGTAAGTCATTCCTGCTACCAGTACCAGTTGTTGAGTCAAATCTTGGCCTGATGCATGGACCGGTCTCCAAACTCCAAACAACAGCCATTAGCCTTGGGTTAGCTTTTAGCATTGTAGCTGCATTTGGTAACGGCATACCAAATGCAGCTACAATGCTAAAAGCTAACCCCAGGCTAATGGCTATTGTTACCCCATGAGACAGACTGCTCCTACCGTACATCTCTCCAGTGTTCACTCTTTTGACAACAACCTGAACTGGATCAACTTAGACTGCAACTGACTACATAGCAGGATATGACACATGGCACAACATGACTTAGCCCGGTAGAGGATAAAGTTAGCATGTTTTGCATTGTCTGTACATCATCTGTGATTACGTCATACTGGTGAAACTAATACATTAAAGTCCCAACCCACTGCTACTGCCGCCCTCATTATTAGCATTATTAGCATTAACTTTGTGATGAACGTTTTAACTACTGCTCATCTCAGGCTGGAACGTCAAGCATGAACATGACGACTTATGACGAGAGGCTGGTAGCAGACATTAGGAATCAGACCCTTAAGGCTCCTCCATGAGGGACCATCAAGATAATAAAAAAATTGTAAAGCTGCACTGATTTTCTACCTTGCGAATACCGTTGCGCCAGGTAGGTGCCGCCAGTAAGTATACAAGGAACGCGCACCCTTCCGTCATCATTTGTGAAACACTCAATGGGGAAATCATAATGCAGTCTAACAGTGGTTTCAATACCTGAAAGTGTTTTGAGTGCTGATGAGTGCTGACATCACAATAAGGGGATAAAATATCTGGAGTCTGGAATTATTCCCAGTGTAGCACTGCTACAAACAACATCATACATGTGATTTCCTCAAATTAAATCTCCCTCAAAATGTTGTATATTATTAATGTTATCTTCAATATGTCAACGTAATGCAGACTGAGAAGAAAACATGCTGATTTGATTAAAAAAAAAAAGAAAAATTGCTGTTAATTTGCTAGATGTCCTCAATTCAAACCGGTATATGTATCACAAAAAGATTTTTTTCCTATTAACACTCCCACATGAACAGTACAGCTTCAAAAAGAACAACAGACAAAACCATTTTGGGTTTAGGCTTTATCAAGTTGATGTGCAAGACAACACGAGTGTGTGGATCCCTGTGTCTGTGCCTCACCGTATGTTTCTGCCAGTGCTCTCTCAAAGTGGGTCTGACTTTTTTGTGTACGACAACTTCCTGCATGTCCTCTAATGACGGGTGCTGCCCCACCTCCTCCTCAAACGGCAATGCGTATTCATCCACTGGACCTAAAAACAAACACACACACACACACACACACGCGCACACACACACACACACACACACACACACACACACACACACACACACAGCTCTGTCAGTCCTGTCTGTGCATGTGTGCTTTGGGGGTGTGAAGGGCAGGTCAGTAGGATCATGTTCTGTGTGGTAAGCACTAATTCTACACACACAGCTTTTTCCCCCTTCAGTGTCCCTCACAGATCCCCACAACACTCACACACAGACAGCCTGTATGTTAAAGATTCGAGGATGTGGACTTTTGATACGATGGTCTGTGGAAATGGTGCATTTGTATGTCCAAATGCCTCACCAGTGTGCTTTTGCCAGTACAAACACTATATAAGGCTGACAAATCACTCAAATAAGTTATTGTAATTAACAACATTATTTTTGATCCAAAACAAAAGCAGTGCTTTTTGTGTCTGCTTGTTCAGACATGACGTATCAACCTATATGTCTGGGTCCAGGTCTCTACTGCACTGGCAGAGGCCCTAGCTGTTCGAATAGATCTGAGTTAAAAAACAAAATCTCAATTATCATATCTTTTCTTATGATGGGAAAGCAAAGTGTAAATGGCTGCAGCTGACAAGTTGAGTCACAGTTCTTAAATGAATGAAGAAAAAACAAGTTTGGCTCTAACTCTAAAGCTAGCTAACCTGGTAAACCTAATTAACATTAGCACGTACTGGCAAAAGCCAAACTGGCCCTTTGTGGATACCGCTGATACAGGCTCTGGGTGTTTCTTGGTCTGAACAACATCTTCATGTTTCGGTTACCAGGCGTATCGGTAAGACAAGGCCTGACGAAGACTGCTAGCTAAGGCAGAGACAGCTAGTTAAGGCCTGCTATTTTCGCCTTAGCTGGGCTGCATCAACCAGAACATGAGGATGTGGGTTCATAGCAAGAAATACCCATGGGCTTTATCAAGGAGATCCGCAATAGGGCTGTTTGGGTTTCGCCTGTGAGCGCTAACGTTAGCTGAATTCGCTAGCTTAGCTAACATTAAAGCCCAGAATGACAACTGAGTAGTTTTTTGGAACCAAACAACAGGAAACACAGAACTGCGCCATGCTGAAAAGACGAAACCTTGGCAGCTAAGTAGAGGTTTGAACCTGCATGTGTTAAGAAGTGGATTAAAGTGGAAAGAATTTAACGCTTTTTAACCCACAATGGTGCCTGAAAAAAACAAGGAAGTGACTGTGAAAAAAAATGACAGGTTCTCTTAAGAAAAAAAGATTGTTTTAAAAAGTTATTAGTAACTTTATTAGAAGAATACAGCTAGAAAAACATAGGTTTGGCCGCTAATGTCTTACTGTACTTTAGCCACTGCATGGATTTGTAAATTCCCCAAATTTTATCAGTGATTGAAATGGTTAAACCAACACAGAAACATCAAGTCACAATGTGTTTGTTTGTTTATTTATTTGTATTTACTATAGTATAGTTTTCGTAAATTTTATAGATTTCTTAAGGGAGAAAATGCAGTTTTCTTTTTCTTCAGGCTTTACATGGAATTTTCTCAGATGTCATTTGTGTAAGTGTGAGAAAGAGTGCCGAAGAGTGAGCTTGTGTGTGTGTGTGTGTGCGTATTACCGTCAGCAGCAGTGCAGCGGGATGCCAGTTCCCAGAGCACAAGCCCAACAGCATACATGTCGATCCTCAGGAAGGCGTCCCGCTGGAAATTTATAGCTCCTTCCAACACCTCCGGAGCCATGTAGCGCCGAGTGCCCACCTTAACAACATACAAACACACATACCTTTATTCACATCTTCAAAAACAACACGAGGCACTGAGAAGAAAAATATGTGCTTTTTGTCGCACAATATTTCAGCTAAAATCTAAATCATTGCACAGTTTTAACCTGATCTTTAGGAATAAAAGCAGCTGCTGGTTACTCAGGTTTGAATTCCCCCTTATTTGACGTCTGAGGCTTTTGTACTGAAGACCCAGAGCTACAAGGCTAATGCAGCTAACAGAATTTATATATATATATATATATATACACACACAGAGCTATATGGTGGGGTACAAGTGTTTATATATATATATATATATATATATATATATATATATATATTTATA
>CM067476.1:4788045-4924782 GCA_034552555.1 Semaprochilodus insignis | reverse complement strand
CACACACACACACACGCACATTTGAGTCATGTGACTAAGATCTGTGTCATGCAGCCAATCAGACACCGCACTGAGCAAATCTACATTATTGATTTAACATTCTCATACAGGCTTTAATCTCTCCCTCTCTCTCTCTCTCTCTCTCTCTCTCTCTCTCTCTGCTTTTTATAGCTCATCAGACAAGATGCATTATTCATGTGTGTGTTCTGGGCCATCCATCACTCTAAGCGCTCAGTGTGTGTGTGTGTGTGTGTGTGTGTGTGTGTGTGTGTGTGTGTGTGAGTATGTGTGTATGTGGTCAGGATGAAAGCAGTAACTATAACTCACAATAATCTCTCCTCACATAAGCAACACAGCCTGCAGCATGCAGAAATGACAAGAACAGCCCACCATGCGCTCTTGCTCACTCATTCTCTCTCTCTCTCTCTAATAGTTTAGTTCAGTTCCAGATCACTCACAAACAAAAACAACAAAAAAAATCCTAAAACTCCTTCCAGATCACGCAGTCCTGTAAGAATATTTGTTTTTTTATACGGCATCGTCTTATTATATAAACATTTTCTTCGTTTAAACTACAATCAAATGCAATTGGGTGAAAATAAGGCTTAAAAACACACAAAGCATGATATGCATTATGTACCTGCAAGAATCTAATTAAGGTTAAAATTTGTTTTATAGATTGTTTTTAATTACCCAGAAAATGTCATCGGGTGCAATCGCACAATGATTAAATTATTATTTATAGTTATTTACCACTACGGTATAGACTAGTATTGTGTAATTAGACATCTACACATTGTTTTCAAATAATTGACTAAACTTAAATAAAAATTATGTGAATACTTTAAGCAAAATATGGAAACATCTTAGAATAAAATCATATCAAACTATTTAAATGTAAATGTCATATAGCTAAATTTTTAGACATTTTTAGAACTTGGTATGCACAAATGCCTAAAAGCCTAAATGAACTTTATTGTGATGCACAGAAGCGTATTTACATAAAGAGGTACTGTAGAAGAACGTGATGGGTCACATATGTAGTATAGAATTTTACAGCAAAATGTTGGACTTGGATACAAAACTGTGTTTGCAATCGGATCAAGCGCAGCTGGTGATGTATGCGTGCAGATTTACAGGGCAGTGACTTACCTGTGTGGGCACGAGCACAGGTGGGTAGGCCAGCTTATGGTGGCGGTACATCCAGAAGGAAAAGAGAAGGATGGCAGCGATGCCCATGATGGGCACCAGGGAGTAGAGCAGCGTGTTAAATAGCTCAGGCTTCGGCGTGAAGGGGTTTGATGTGGCTGTAATAGAGAGAGAAACAGACTTTAAAACGACTGAATTCCCTCCTTACCTAAAACCTAGCTGATCAGCCGAACAAGGTTTAGAGTCTGAAACACGGCAATTTGGCTAATGTAGCTAACAAGCACTGAAAGTACAAGTACCATAGGCTTCCAGCAGCAGCTCTTGATGTTTTGTGATTGTGATTGATTTTTAGCTGTGATAAACTCCTTACCAGTGGTCACCGGTTTCACCGGCAACATGGAGTTTCATTCAGACTTTCAGGTCTGTTTCTCATTGCTACTCTCATAGGACAGTTATGGGTTACTCTATTCAATATTGCATATAACTGTAAAATCGTCTCCTTTTTATATATTGCTTTTGTGCTTGTTTTGCTATCCTGTGTGCACCAGAGGAGGATGGGATCCCCTTTTGAGTCCTCTCGAGGTCTCTTCCTCTTGCTCTGAGTTTTTCCTTGCCACTGTGGCCCATGGCTTGCTCATTGTGGATGTGGACCCGGATCCTCTTTAAAGCTGCTTTGTGACAACATCTGCTGTAAAAGGCACTACATAAATAAAGCTTGATTTGAAAGCGTAGTTGCACCAATTAGCAGTTACATACACAAATCAAGATTTTTGTGGAGTTGTTTTGTCACCATGCCGACAGTAAAAAGCACAATAAAAGCAAGCTGAACAAAAGTATATATTTACATACCGAGTAGTGTCCAGCTCTTATTCATGTCTGTTTTGCGGTTCTGTGTTTGAGTTGCGAAAGCAGGCTGTACTGATATGCATTACTGGAAAGGCACGGCTGTTGTGTTGAGTGATGTTTTTTTCAGTGTGTTTGTTATAAATAGAAGTGCTAATTAAATCAGAGGGTTGACTCTACTGTAAAAAAAAACTGTGGATAGAGGGATGGGGTGTGAGTGTGTGAACTGTGTGATGGCAGAAAGTATCGGGAACGAGTGAGTATTGCTGGAATTGGACTGGTGTCAGCGCAGCTAACTGTATGGCAATGGGTCAGTGTTGCCATGGTTGTTCTAATTTATGGATAATGAAACTGGGCTTATTATTAATATGCTTAACCAAGACCTCAAATACGGCACGTGCAGTTTGGAATCAACAGTACACTGGGTTTTTGTCCTGTTACTTTAAAAATTCAACCTGAAATCAAAGGGGCCTTTTTTATTTTGTGTAATTTTATTATGTTAGTTCAGGATGATTAGTTCTGGATCACAAATCATAGTAAGCACAATATACGGACTTCTGGCTGCCTCTGAAAGGTTTTCAGATTTTTCAAAAACATAATTACAATAATAACCAATATTATCCTCATTAAGCCTCAAGATACGCTCAGGGATCCTGTATGACACGGTGTTCCACTCAGATGAATATCATAGTATGGACGGGAGGAAATTGTGCTACCATTACTGAGGCGGGGCGACTATAAAAACAGCACGCAACATAATCAGAGAAAGTGTTGAAGCGGCTAACGTTAAAGGAAATAGAGACATAGAGATAAATATATATAAATATAAAATATACAAAGCTGGTCAATTACACACATCTTGTATAATCTCCACAGACCACATACTGGTTGGGGTGGCGCGATAGATAACACCACTACCTGCTGGTGAGCTACCATCCCATGTGGGAGACTGGGGTTTGATTCCCGGCCTTGGTCACTTTGCTGTGCTACACCAATGAGAGTCCTTGGGCAAGACTACCATGGCCTACCTGTAATATAATTAACCTTGTAAGTCGCTCTGGACAAGAGCTTCAGCTAAAAGCTATAAACGTGAATGTGAACATACGTCATGTGTCAGCTGGATGGGTATGAAACCCTGTAGGACGCGGCTGTGGAGCAGTGGAAGCACCTTCTCTAGAGCAAGAGTTATATCTGATAACTTGAGTTAGAGTGGTATTTGTGATCCAGAACTAGTCATCCAACGTTAGTCCTCTACCTCGCTACTGCTGTTCTGGTTGAAAGCAATCAAATTCACAGAGCAAATGTTCCAACATCTAGAGTAAGGTCTTTCGCAAGGGCTACAGGTAGTTACTGTAGCAAAAGGGAGGCAACCTTCTAATTAACACCCTTGACTGTAAAAGAATGAGGACATGTCTACAGACTCATGGACAAACAGTTTGTTACATCACAAACCAAAGATAAACCATTAAACCAAGCTCAAGATGGAGCACAGATCACCACAAAGGCTCCCTGCATCCATAAATCTGTTTTCAGTTTTTATTCATAGACTATTCTTGTAAAAATGCCCATCACCTAATAGGGGCTGAATGAGTGAGTGAGTGATTGCTGGAACAAGGCTTCCGTTCTGTATGGTGGTGGATGAGTATTGGGACAGGGCCCGTGTTCTTTATGGCAGCGTTCCTGTATTCTCTGGCCGGATAAACGGAAGGTCAGAGAGTGAGATTAGCTTCAGCAAATCCCCATCTCACACTTCCCAACATGCCACCAAAAACCTCGCACATGCCAGACGTGGCACACTACACGCCACCTGCTCAGCAGCACACGGAGCACGCCAGAAACCCTTATCTCACAGCCGCACGCACGTGTGTAAGCGTGCTCAGCCACCTAACGCTGCACCTGCTGTGTACCACAGCTCTCTCGCTAAATAAGAGGAATTACACTTTCACTTTGATCTAACTGCTCTCTTGATGTCCAACATTTACAGTACAACTGCTGATCCAGGATCAGGCCTGTCCTTTCAGCTCCTAATTATCTGAGTTACATTACTGAGGAAAAGCTGATTCTGAAGCAGCACTTCCCCGAGACGTTTGCTATTCCTTCCAAGCTTAGCAGGACATATGATCACGTACCCTTTTAGGCAAGTCACCACTTTCAATGGGATATAACCAACTTTGGTGCAGATACATGTGTAAAATGACTGTAATGTGATGCTAGCACTTTGCAGCTTCATATTTTTCTAAATACTCTGTAGGAAGCTGTAGAGATCTGGCGACGTAGATGCTGATAATTCCAAGGCACTCCAGAAAAACTTACAATATTCAGAACCGTATCTGAAAAGTGGAGATCAAGTCACGACGACGTGACAAGAATTCACCATAAAAAGATACTTTCAGTAAAGTATTTATCTTTTAATAATGCCAAAATAATATAAATAATATATAAAATAATAATAACAAATAATATACAAAATAATAAAAATAATAATATATACAATAATAAAATATAAAACAACAACAACAATAATAATAATAATAATAATAATGATTATTCACCACCAATTATTCACCACCAGCGCTGTGTGTACTGTTTATATTGTGTGTGTGTGTGTGTGTGTGTGTGTGTGTGTGTGTGTGTGTGTGAGTATATATATATATATATACACACACACTATTGCTAGTATTTGCACTTCTGGTAGATGCTACACTGCATTGCTTGGCTACAAGGTTGAATCTATCGATGTTATATTTCACTATAAGTCACTTTTGCTGTCCTTCTTGTGGAACTAAGGCAGAAGCGGGACTCCCACACTGTGTCCAAAACTAACTAAATAGCAGACAAAACCCATGTATGCCAGTTTAGACCACATCCTTCTCAAGCTTCCAGACCTCTTGGTAGTTCAAGTCTTCTTCTATAACCTATGTTTACATGCAAAGATTTTTGCCAATCCGACTGAATTCCTGCCAATTACTGGTTAAGAGTGAGGTGTATATATGCACACTCCACTCATCAATCTGATGAAACTATGTTTACATGCACACTACAAGACACACACATCCAAAAGTACACACATACAGAGAGTACGATGAAAATGAGCATCACATAAGCCAAGATGAGCAGCAGTATGTTACCTGGGGTTTGTCTTACATAGTTTTGTAGTACACAGTTTTTGGATACTTCCTTCTGTTTCTAATGTGCTCTATAGCTGGTGCAAACCACCGGCCATTCATTTGCTCATATACTTATACAGGGGTTGGACAATGAAACTGAAACACCTGGCTTTAGACCACAATCATTTATTAGTATGGTGTAGGGCCTCCTCCTCCTTTTGCGGCCAATACAGCGTCAGTTCGTCTTGGGAATGACATATACAAGTCCTGCACAGTGGTCAGAGGGATTTTAAGCCATTCTTCTTGCAGGATAGTGGCCAGGTCACTACGTGATGCTGGTGGAGGAAAACATCCTTCTTGGTGGTATGCTGACATTACCCTGGATACCGTGGCTCTTGATACATCACAAAGACTTGCTGTCTTGGTCACAGATGCGCCAGCAAGACGTGCACCAACAATTTGTCCTATTTTGAACTCTGGTATGTCACCCATAATGTTGTGTGCATTGCAATATTTTGAGCAAAACTGTAAAACTGTGCTCTTACCTGCTAATTGAACCTTCACACTCTGCTCTTACTGGTGCATTGTGCAATTAATGAAGATTGGCCACCAGGCTGGTCCAATTTAGCCATGAAACCTCCCACACTAAAATGACAGGTGTTTCAGTTTCATTGTCCAACCCCTGTACATGCACAGGTATATCCACATCATTCAATCAGATGGAAATTTTATTCAGAAAGGCCTCAAGCGGACTAGTCTATTCTAACTGAGATATTTACATAGACGTTTTTGATTCCAATCAGGCTATTAGTCAAATTATTAAGAAATTATCAGGCTGTGTGTAAACAAGGACAGTGTGCCTACAGCATGTACAGCATGAAACACTACCTCTTACCTGCAATAAAACTAACCCCACTTAACGTCCAGTCATTATGTCCACTACCACTTTAATACCTCAGGTGAACCAGCTGATTAACTGAGTTTGAAATATAGAGGAAATGCAGGCCATCTTGCTGTATTTGCCATCATACAGAAGACACATAATCAGAGCTGAGAGCAGAGCAGGATAATGCATCAGCAAGTGAGGAGAGAGTTATTCTTAGAGCACTAAAACCTCACAATCACAACTTGCTGGAAAAGAGAGGGAGAGAGAGAGAGAGAGAGAGAGAGAGAAGTGTATGTGTGTGCGTTACTCACTCTGAACAGCTTGTGTATCTGGACTGTAGTAAATCTTCTCGTTGCACATGTTCCCCTCACAACAACAGAAAAACACATCAGGGCTGTCTTTCCTCTCCACACACTCACTGCTGCAGAAGAGAGAGAGACAATAGAGTGAGAGAGAGAATAACAGAGACGAATAGAGAGAGAATAAGAAACACAGGGTGAGACAACAGAGTGAGTAAGGAAATGACAGAGACGAAGAGAGAGACAATAAAGAGAGAGAGAATAACAGGGAGAAAGAGAAAGCGAGAACTGTGTGTGTGTGTGTGTTTGTGCGCGCTGTCCAGTGATAACACTTCCAGGTATTTGTCCACTATTGACTCTGAGACTAAAAACCTCTAAACCGCACCTACACGCTCAACATCATGCAAATTTGCTTATATACCTTGTCAGGAGGTGAGGGTATCTACCAGCATCAACGACACCTTCACAGATCTGCAAGATACCCATTACACTAACACACTAAAATTAGTGCACTGATACATCCCCACCCTACGACAAACCCTCCCTTTTAAATATGACGCTGACAACAATCACAATGGTCCTCTTCTTCACACAACATCCACTATTTCCATAAACTATCTGAAAAGCTGACTAAAAGGTCAGACCACAGCACACGTTTGCACTGTGCATTTCAGAAGTGCTCGAGCCCAGACAAGTTGGCAGAGCTTCTGGATGTTGTTGACACATGGCTTCTACTGTCCATAGTACAGTGTCAACTTGCTTTTGTGGATGCAGCAATGAATGGTGTTTACTGACAACGGTTTGTCTAAGTACTCCTGAGTTCCAACTTCTCTGGAACCGTGTACCTCAGTATAAAACGTACACACAAGTTTCTATATGTGACAAGCAGCCAATTACAAACAGGTTACGCCTTTACCCATTTAGAAATAAACAATGTGGTTTATGTCTAATGTAGAGGCATCCAAAGGTGATGAACATCTAGTGCAATGATGTGGAAATCTACTGTGCTCCAGGGAGAACGTCATCGTCTGGATGATGAGGTATAAACATCACGGAACAATAAGAAAACCTACACAACCGCTCTAGGAACTGCTGTGTTTTCTATACAGAGCACATGTTACTGCTGTAGTATTTTCTGGGGGGATAATCTAATCAAGTCAGACAGATACAGAGCCAAGATGAATAACATTAAGCTCCACAGAGAGAGAAATATACTCTACGCATAAGAAATCTGAATGGCTATCCACACGTCTTTGTGAATGCACCTCCATTAACCGTCTTTATCACTCAAAGAAAACCAACACCTGTTCAAGCTAAAAGCTAGTCATCTGCACAACGTGGCGATACAGGAGTGCGAAATCAAGGACCACCAGATTACCAGCACCATTCTACCTCATGCTTCTCTGCCACAAACATCTCACCAGTAACGTAGTTCATGCTCCGTCCTCGCTCCTATGAGGTGACCACTAGAACACTACAGACTGCTTAAAACTGCCCAGACTGCACTTTTTGTACATACCCTGGTGATTCAATGTATCACTTCTATATAACCACCTGTATTATTATGCTTATACTGCATTATGGACACTATGTGTATGATACATCTATACTTAATAAGGACATCTATCTATCTATCTATCTATCTCTATCTATAGAAAGCACAAAGAAGACTAGAGGATATATCTATATCTATCTATATATATATATATAACACAATCTTCTGTTGCCTTATTTCATGTTCAGTAAACAGTTACTTTACATTTTGCACTAAGCAACAAAACTCATACTCTCCAGTGATAACCTTTAGAACTGCATTAGGGATTAATAAGAGGTTTCAGTTAACTACTATACCTGTCATAGCAGTTGACGTCATCAAGCCAACAGCCCTGTTTGACGATCTCAATGGTTCCCGAGTTGTTCTTCCAGGTGGAGAAACAATGTCGTCGTTTATCTTTCTCTCCAGAACATGGCTCGATTCCGCTACGATTCGTCCGGTCTTTTTCCCAGCTCGCGTTGTAGAACACACATTCCTGTGTTTCTGAGCGGCCCAGGATGGCTCCTGAAAAAGAGAGAGAGGGAGAGTGAGCGTGAGAGGAGTAAGAGGTCGAAAACTCCAGAAAATATACGGTACCTGCTTCATTTCAGGATCCTTTCCAGGGCCTCACAAAAAGCCATTTTGCTCATTGTTATCACAACATTAACCTGGTCATGACGTCTGCGTAGCATGCCAGTGAACTCTCATCAGTGAACGGTTTACTGCATGCTGGGACTTTCCTGACCCATCTTAGATGTCGTTTGGATGTTTGCATGAATCAAGGAACTCACGTGATCCAACAAACTAAAATCATTACGGTCAAATTTATGCAAGATGGCCTTTAATAATGTCAGGTTGAAGGCTTATGAATGTTTGGTTAGTACAGCGGAAGCCAGAATGCACCAATATAGGCTGATATTGATGAACACTGAACCTAAACTTTTGATTGGCACTGTATAAACAGATACATACGTGTTCATAATATCTTCCTGGATTAGCAGAAGAACTAAGATACCAGAGAGAGGCTCCAGAGGGGCCTCTCAGAGAACTGATCAGCTTTGTCCCTTCCCCTCTGCCGTACGTTCAACGCCACCTCCACCTGAACCTCATGCAGGACCCAATGTGACTCACAGGCCTGTCTTTCAATCAGTTACTCACACACCTGCACACATACACCTGGCTCTGTGCCGAGCACCAGTGTAGTAGGGAGTAAAGTCCAGCAGTGATGGTAGTAGGGAGGGGAGTTAAGGAAGAGAGTTAGTTCAAAGCAAAACATACATGAAACTTAATACTGATTACTGAATTATCATCTAGTTGATTCAGAATTTGGACTATTTGGATACAAGTTTACTAACACTGGCTACGATAATCAAAATAAGTACACTAAAATGGCCATAGTTCATACACCTCTCTTCTGTTTTATGCTAATCTAGAAAGATCCACAGATGAAAATGAGTTTAACAGACTATCGGAATGTAACGTTTACTGTGTTAAAAAGACGGAAGGTGTTACACCAAAAAAATAAAACCAGCGACAGCTGGTCTCTCTGTCTCTCTCTCTCTCTGTCTCTCTCTCTTCTTCTTCTTCTCCTTTAGACAGGAAAACAGACAGATCGCACAAACATTACTGCTTTTACCTATAGCTGCCTACTCCAGCCTACAGCAATTCACAGTGAAGCTATAAGGAGTGGTGCAGCCTGGACTGCTTTCTGAACATTGCAGCCGATCAGAACAGCTCATTTACAGTCTTAAAGGCACTTTCACAAAAGACAGTCTGTTTCATTTTAAAGGATAAATAGAGGCTGGAAAATGGCCATATAAAACAATGACAGACGAAGTACAAGGAAAATGTAGGATATGGGCCCTTTAAGATGTTTATCATCTGTTTTCACTTCAACTAACATTACTACCCTTCCCACACTGGACATCGTAGCTTCATCTTATACCTTTTAGCTCAAACGCAGTGGGATCGCGTAGAGTGAGTCAGCTGATACCAAACAAGATTTAAAGAAAGCTTTATTTTCGTTGAATCTACACAAGAAAACTGTAAAATGAATGTAAGCTTCTCACTGAAGCTGCACTTTGACCTGCGTACTGTGACCATTCTTACTTGCCATAGCTGTTCTTTCTACTGCCGGTGCAGAGATCTTTCTTTGAACTAAGCAGAAACACAGAGGGCAACTCAGGGTTCCTCTGAATGGGAATAAGGTTATAGAAAAGTTAGTATGAAAATTCAAATCTCTATTCAAATTTCATTTGCTGAATCATCCGTAGGAGATACAGATGGGAAGAAAGATGGAAAGAGAAGTTGATATATGTACTTTTCAGTATTTTTTTTTTTTTTACCAATTTTCCATCATTTAAAACAGTTGGCTGCACTTTCCTTGTTGTATTAAGTGCCTGGATAAACTCTTACTACGTTAGCGTATTAAAAGTTAGCATTATTTTCTACTTCTCCTGTAAAGTTAAAACACTCACATCAGGAATTTTTTTTCACCTTATTTATTATTTAACTTGCCGCTGTTTAAGTATCAAAACACACCCTTCATCATGAAGTCCACATACAGAGACCACATACAGAAACCAAGCCGCAAAAACTGCCTGCTTTGAATTCTGTGATGTCACTAGAACCAACTCATCTACATAAATCCACCTACTCAGCCTACAGCAGTTCAGCTTCATGGACTCAACCTGACGTTCTAAGGACGGGTTCACAGAGAGTTCTTTCTGAATAAGGCAGAACAGCCAATCAGAACGGAGCTCCTGTATCTTATATCAGTCTTCGAGGCACAATAACAAAAACAGCCTGTTTCTTTCTAAGGGATAAAGAGAAGTTGGAATACGGTTGTGTAAGCGCGATCTGACCATTTCTGGTCCATAAAACCACACAAATGTTAACACGTCCGGAGAGAACCGCTTTTAATACGTTTGAGACAGCCACAGTGATGATACGAGCAGTGTGAGGATTGAAACGCATGATAAATTTCACCCCCTTTCTCTTCTTTTTTTCTCTTCCTTGTCTGACTCTTTTGTCTCTGACGTGGAGCGTCTTTAGATCTACCTCCGTCTCATTCAAGCCCTCAGAAACGTACAACCTGCACAAACACACAGCTGCAGTTATTAATGTGAACGTCCCGAGTTAAAACAGCCAGTCTGCCTTTGCTCTCTCTTGTAGTCGCCCACACCGAGTTACTACAAAACCATCACTCAAACACATGAACCTAAACTGGGTTACACACCCGCCTATCAAAGCCTCGTCTCTCCCTTCAAATAGGAAAACACGCTCAATTCATTTGCCTGAATAAATAACAGGCCAGGTCAGAGTGGGGCTGAACAAACAGAGAGGGAGAACAGCAACAGAAGTGCTTCATCATCACCATCAATCTGAGGAGAATACGGCAAGTCCACCTCTGCATAAACATGCCAACGGACGGACACACCTGAGAAACACACACGCACACAAACACACACACACACACACACCTTATCCACCTACACACGGTTGCACAACCTCTGGATATGAACCTGAAAACTACAGGCCACACCTCCGGATGTCCCTTAATGTCACGCATGTTTCCGGCTGCAGCATATTGATATTATTTAATAGTGAATGAGTCAATAAATCTTACAAGCTGAAATGAATAGAAAACATATCATATATAAACTGTGTTTACAGTTAAGAAACATGCCTCAGCACCAATAACAGTCAGACACCGCTTTGAAAAGGATATATGCCGTGAGTGTTAGCTGCTAACTGGGATTAAAACTGGGAATTCTGCCTTCTCATTTACGTGTGAATGAATTTTAGTTTCACTCCAGCAAGATTTCATGCAGCTCCCGCAGAAAATCAGCAATATTTGTCCTGCTCCCATCCAAAGACCACTAAAACTGGTTGCCATCTGCGTTAGTCCTGGTTGAAAATGACTGTTGTACAGCAGACTTCATTCACTTTGCTCTTAATAACTTAGAAACTGTGGGAATCTGACTATCTGAAGGCTCCACCAATTCCACAGCCTACAAGAAAGCAGTTCCTGGGATGGTAAACATAACTGGTTGAATCCATGTAGAAGCTGTTTAGGAATTCTATTAATATTTAGCTAATTACTTTTTGCCAGTCTGATGCACGGTATTTATATATTTATATTATTACGTGATTGTTCTCATTTCATTTAGACTAGCCATTAATTTGAGGGATTCCTCTACACCTACGTCTTGTCCTGCTTCAACCTGCATTGTGCTGGTTAGCTGCCTGCTCATGCGTCCGACACAGAAAATGATCCACATGCTGAGAGATAGTGTGGTGACCTCTACCCTGGATCTCATGTGTGCGGTTCCGTAGTCTTTTCTTCTGTTATCTGTAGTTTTTGTGATGGTTTTGCTATGAACTCGGTGAGCAAGAATGCCGCAGGTCTTTCTTTTTTTTCAGCTGTTCAGTTTGAGTTGAATGGGATTAAACATGGTTTGGAAATTGCTCTGCCTCCGACTATAAGACACTTGAACGGTAAAGACAGGTGAAAATATCATTGGGCTCTCTTTTCCCTCCATCTCGGATGTGTACACCACAAACTGTACCCGAAAGGCCACCAGTATTGTAGATGGCCCTACACACCCTTCACACGCATTGTTCTCTCTTCTGCCATCTGGAAAAAGGTACCGCACAGACTGTGCAACAGTTCTTACCACAAGTCTTTAGCACAAGCACTGTGTATATTGTTTTGCGCTTGTGTTTCTGTATTGCACTGTGATCCTGACGGACCCTTGTTTTGTTTGTACCTTGTATTTGTACATAGCTGAAATGACAATAAAACCTCACTTGATCTTGAACTCTTGAAGTCTCTCGTACATGCGTATGTACAGGCACACATGAATGTATTCATATACAACTAACACAATAAATTACACAATACTGACCCATTAGCTCAGGGCTAACCCCGGAATGGACGTGGTGCTGTTTTGGTACATTCTAGTTAGGCTTTTCTGCAGGGAACACAGGAAAAACAGTGATGCAATATTATGAAGGAGTAAACACACGGCCTGTAATGACACATGTAGGCCATGACGTGTGCTTGAGTCAATTCTAGATTCCACGATTCAGCAACATGACAACCTCGAAGTAATAAAGCCCATTCAGAACATTCAGAAAAACAGAAAACGCAAAGCGCAAAACTTACTCTAAAGAACACACCTAAAGAAGTGGTGACTCCGTGCCATCATTCCTTCATACTGTGTTGTAATATCTCATCACAGCAATGTATTATTACATGCCTACGCCATGGCGTGTTTTCATAGCCTTTGGCGCTACATTGTGTCATTCTGGCCCAAAACCACAGCCAGAAACATGTTATTCGCAACGGAGAACCAGTAATATCCCAACAAATACGCAGCTCACTTTCCCATGGCTTCAAATTTACTGTTCAAGAACAACAACAGCAACAACATTCCCAAGGTGGACCATTTCAAAACCTTCGCCGTAAACGTCAGGACTGCAGTAACTCTCAGAACAACCATCACTATAAAGACAGTGTTGCACTCCTTTAAATCCAAGTGACAAAACCAACAGCCATACCTCTGAATTCACATGATTCTGAACCACGATGAGGAGCATTCACAAAGACGCACAAGAAGCTGTGGAGCCTGGAGTTAGCATATTGTTTCTGGGTCACACTGTTAGCAGTAAGCCAAAAGCACCATGTAAGAAAAGCTGATGAGACAAACAACAGTATGTTCCACAGTCAAACAGCACTCTGGGGAGCCATGCAGTTGCTCACCCAAACAGAGTTATGGCTGCTAAAGGAAGAAAGACACCATGTATATTTAAACCAGAGAAGTGTGGCTTATAGTTTACAAGATATAAGGAACAGTTATTATACAAAGACCACAATGTAGCAGGCAATATGGTGATGTAATTGTCTATATAGTAATATTGTTATATTGTATAATAGCAGATTCACATCGGTATTGGCAGAAAACTGGTTCCCCAACTGCTTAGGCAGGAAAAAGATTAGAAGTGGACAGATGGTTTGATTTGACCCATATTTCAAAGTGATATTAGATAATGTATTCATTGTACTCTGGAAGAGCATAGCGTTTAGGTGAAGCTGGGCTATCATCTGCATTTTATTCAGGATACAGTTATTCAAACTGTATTAAACTGGATTAATTTATATATATATATACACACACACACACACACACACACACACACACACACACACATACATACATATATATATATATTATTCTTCAATATAACTCAGGTAAATGCTTTCACTGTGGCATATCTTTAATATTACAACAGGATATTAAACATTTGAAAGGGTGACGGGGCTTTAAACTAGTGGTTTTATATTGATATTAGATAATGTATTCATAACGTTTAGGTGAAGCTGGGCTATCATATACATTTTATTCAGGTTACAGCGTTTGCGTCTCTGTAGAATTAATGTTGGGTTTCTCTATAATGCTATTCCAGGTAGGCATGTACCAGACAAATATCTGCAGTGTTACACAATTCTCATTTCAGTACATTCCTTACTGTGATCTTTTCTTGCAATATCACCCACCCGTACATAACATCTGCAAGCATCTCATCTCCTCTCCTCTGAGTCTATAACATCTCTGTGCTGGTGTACGTTCGATCAGTTTCACTGATTACTGTAAACTGCTGTACACTTGACCTGCATGGAGTGTTGAGTCCTTGAGCCTTACACTGTGCACTCCTGACCTTAGCTGATCAATCTAACCAACTATGCTAACACAATCATGAATCAGCTAAAACAACACAGAGACAACAGCGGCTGAAACCCAGCAGGGTAAGAACGACTGAAAGCTGATGTCCAGTTATCCAACAGGTCTAAACACAAGCAACCGCTAACAGCGCTGCACCAATTTTACAGAAATCCACGGTAAACAAAAAGACATCCGTAAATCAGCTTTGCTTGAGTAATTAAATGTACTCAAGCTGGTTTTACGAGACAAGCACAGAAAGTGAGGGAGGCCATTTAGACATGCTCAGCAACATTGTGCTCCGCTAACGCCACCAGATGAATCGGCACCAGATATAACGCCACACAATAAAGCTTTTTTATGGAGCTAAACAGAGTATTAGCCAGCAGACGACCCGCTTCCCCCGGTCTCAGAGAGGCAGTGGCAGTGGAGCAGTTTGTCGGTGAGGACCGCAGGGCTGATTAGGAAGGACTCCACTCAGTCTGGAAACAAAACCTCCCTACAGTCGCAACTATGCCACGCTGCTTCTCTTGTTCATTGTCCTAAATGTCAGTGCACAGTAATCAGCATTGATCAACTGAAGAGTTAAACCGTCCTGGAGGGGGAACGTCTCAGAAAGCAGCTTTGTCCTGCAACAGAAGCCACATAATTATGAAATTGAGGGGATCTGTTATCGTTGCATCACTTGAATTCAGATCAGACAAACAGACCTCAGGAGTATGGATGGACGATATTACAACTCCCAAACTGCTAATAGGCTGTTTTTAAATATATCCCAAAAATGACCTTATGAATCGTGGAGAAAGAGACACTCTCTGGCATTTAATTATATGAACATCAGGTTGGTGCCACTGAATAGTGTCCTGTAGCGCCTGTTGACAGTTTAAATGTGTTCAGCACATCCCTCCCTGAAAGAAGCTTTATCCACTGCGCACAAAACTTTCCTTGATTGACTGACGGGTGGCTTCTTTTGCATCATTCAAATATGATCAGCAACATGCAATTAAGTGGCAGTCTCGCTAAACATCTCAACGCAAAAGTGATATCACTGGTCAAGAATGTTGACACTGTGATGATCAAATCAACGGCCCAAGCCAAGAAGAAAATCATCTACTATTAAATATACAGCTATGAGCGTTAAATATTTCTCGGTGCCCTGCCTGAGGCCTCCTGTTGTTAAGTAAGAAAATGAATACACTAAATCCGATTGTGAGTCTTGCTGCTATTACTGAAATGCAGCAGTGTAGCGATAATGGCGGTGCTTGCACTGAGCTCATCTCTGAGCCATCTCTTGATTAAGAATATATTCATTACTACCCCGAGCCTGAGAATGCGGGGATTATCTCCGGTTCGTGGACTTGCCATTATCTGAATTACAGTAGAACTGTACAGGAATGTCTGGCAGCCTGTCAAAAAGACACGCTTCACTTAGTGTGGGTAGAAGAGCTACTCAGCAGTGTATTCAAAAAGAGTAAAACTACACAAAACAGAGGTTATATGTAGGAAGCAACTTCAGAGATTTTGGCAACCGAAATTATTTGGCCAAAAAAAGTAAAAAAAAAAACAACAACAAAAAAAACCACCTCTTTCGAGGTTCGACTGACGAAATGAAAAGGTTGAATAATTTATGCCGAACAATGATGTTTTTAACAACGTTGTTACCTTTGTCTAGTTCCCGGATGTAGACAGGAATCAGAGTGTTATTCAGTTTCAAGCATACGAGCCAAACGGAACTCCAGACAGAGTAAATAACAGAACTGAGCCGTTACAGCGGGGCAGACAGACAGCAGCGCTCTCGTTTTTTTTTTATTGCATGCTTTTCTTCTTTCCGTGAAACACAAACCCCAATTTTAGAACAACATGATAAAACCCCAGCCAGCGTGGAACAAAAATACAACCAAAACAAAAAAAAAATCCCAGACAGCAAAACTGTTCTGGCCCAAATCTGGCCCACATTCCCCATTTATCATCTGGCCCACCAGTCAGATGGGTTGACCGTTCCTGGTAGCAAGATATGGGCCACATATGCACCAGATTAGGGCCACGCCTCAGCCAAAAGTATGCTGTATATGTGCCAGAAATGGACCAGATCTGTTTTGGGACAGGTGAGCCAAATGCATGTTGTAAATAGTGGGCCACCTTTGGCCACACAAACAGATTGCCAGTGCCGACATAGGGCCAGCATCTTTGCCAGATGTGGCCCACATCCTCTTGCTATCTAGCATTAAGCCTATTTAATTTATGCAATGGTGTTCGGTATTTGGCCTTCTGACAAATATTTCTTTTGGTTCGGTTTCGGCCCAAATATTTTTTCCTGTGCATCCCTAGTGGAAACTTAGCACAGTCAGAGCTGAATTAAAATTACAGTAAGGGATTTTTTGATGAGCCGCTTTAGATGCAGTAAGACGAGTTATTAGCTACAATAACAGCGATAATATCAGCCACGTCATGATTGAAACCCGTTTGTTATGCAGTGTTCACATGTTGGTGTTGAAATAAACATCATTCCGTGACTCACAGCAGTGCACTACTGATGCCTGCATGAAACCATGCCAGCATGGTGGCAGAGTTTCTGACAAAAACCGAAGATTATCAGAGGAGAGCTTCAGCAGTGTTGATTGTTTATGTAAGGAAAGGCCAGGTTAATGCTCTGTTGTCCTGTAATTGTATATTACTGGGTTTGCCTGGACTTTGAAGTTTGGCATGCACGGCCCCAAAAAACAGAATTCACTCACACTGAGCCATGTTAGCACTGTTTGGTCGAACCAAGCCTTATGAAGTCATTTGTGTAGGGGACCTCTGTAATGCCCTGGCTCTGCAGCAAAAGCTAAGAGCTCATCAAAATCTGTCCATCTGCTCTTTGTACGCCTGTCGCAGGCACTGGCTCGGGCCCACACTTCGTCATTGTCTCCTTCGTTTGGCTTGTAGGAAAGGAAACAGGATTAAGTGAAAGGGAAGTGCTTTGACAAATTGCCAGTGTGGTTCATTCATTCCCGGCCTGTGCCAGGCTCGATGCTACACAAGCCTGAGATGGGGCTCAGGGACTATGCCACTCTGGCTGCTGATGGAGGACTTAGCCACACCTGTGCACCTGGCGGAAACTCGGCCCGTCATAACTCAAGAGTGAGCGAAGGGAGACAGAGTTACCGGACTCGTATTTTTCCCCCCGCATGCATGAGTGCGCTCACTAGGTGAGGAAGTGACAGGTAGGAGCATTTAGACATGACAGGTGTGGCAGCTCTCAAAGCCCAGCGTTAAATATTTTAGCAAGCCTCTGCGGTAAGGCAGGAAGTGTCGCATGTCCTTGGAGGAGTGGGACCGTTGCGCAAGACCTTCAAAGCAGTAAAACTAAGGCATCAAAATTAACCAACTACCGATTTCAACTTCAATATCTTTCCACAAATGATACTCAGACAGCACATCTGGATTCATCACTGTAGCGTGGTTTGACACTCCCGCAAAACCATAGCTGCTGGTAACAGAAGAGACCAAAATGGGCTTAACTTGCTGGAAAAATGATACAGCTGTGGCAACTGAATGGTTTTAAAATGCAAATATGAATACATGAACCAATACAACCAGAACGACACTGCATGTGAAAAGTGCTAGCTGCTCATCTTGTGAACTAGTGGAACAATCAAATGTGTTGCATGCAGCAGTCTTTTAAAATGCTTTACACCATTGCAACAAGCAGAACGAAGGCTTCACCATCTAAGTTCAGCCCAAGTTGTTTATACACAGAAGAGGGAGTGCCTCAGTATACTGCAAGTATACATACTATATGGCCAAAAGCATGTACCTGTCAAGATTATTCAGGGCCACACTTTATAGAACAACACTGGCAGCAAAATGGGTCATACTGAAGAGCTCAGTGACCAAGCGTAGCACCGACAAAGCCACCTTTGCTAGTCAGTTTGTGACCCCAAAAATCAACTATGCTATTAATGTGAAATGGAAGTTTCCAGGAGGCACAACATACAGCTGCAGATTATGCAAACTCACAGAGCAGGATAACAGTAAAGTTGGAGAAGGAGGGATAACGGTGTAGGGCTTGTTAGTTCCAGTGAAGAGTTTGGTTAATGTTACAGCATACATCGGTAAGACAAGTCTATTATTTGTGGCAACAGAGCCACAAAGCCTGTCCTGTTCCAGTATGACAAGAGCAAGGTCCATAAAGACATGGTTTGATGAGTCTGCAACAGCTGCAAAAAGCGGGGCCAACTCCAAACGAATGCCCATGGTTTTGGAATGGGATGTCCAACGTACCCATACAGGTGTGATGTCCACACACTTTTGGCCACACAGTGCACCAGTGTCCACGCATGCTGTCGCTTGGCTACAGGGAGTAAAATCCAGCAGGGTGTAACACTAGGCCAATGAGATCATGCTAACTGCTCTTATTTATGTCCAGCTCGTTTTCATTCACTGTCAGCCATGTTATCCTATTGGACCAGCTATTCCTTTAACGGCTCTGTGCTGGTAACAGAATGTCAGTTGATTCAAATCCTGGGTGGGGCATGAAAGAATTCGGTGCGAGTATCAGAAGGCTATTGTGCAGCTTTTGCCTCTGCAATCAGCACTGCTGTTGCGATTGCGCCCTGAGCAATGCACTTCACTTTGAGCCCCTATGATATTACTGGGGCGGGTTAAAGTCTCTCTGGATGAGTGCCGGCTACATGACCAAAAAAAGAAGAGAAGTGCAGTTATTTGGCTGCAGCTGCGCGTTGCTCATACTGCTTCATCCATATAGAACCTGAGTGGCACTCTCTCTGCTGGAGCAGTTTAGAGAGGACAGCGAGGCCGCAAAGTGTCAGCAGGCTCAAGTGACACTACCCTGGCAGTCTGAAATCGAGTAAACAACAATCATCACCATTCGAAAGGAGAGAGAACTGAACTGTGGGTGCTTTCAGTCAGGTCAGTTAAGGCTATTAAATTATTCCTCTCCAAACCTCTGCAGTCATGTAGGTGACCAGCATTTGACAGGTATGCCAGTATACATTGCACACCATGATGCGTGAGTAGTGATAGGATGCAACATCATATCCAAGTACTATTTCAGTAGAACAAAATCATACATAAGCAGTTTCAGGGACATGGTTATTGTTACCACCAGCTATTTGCAGAGCAGGACAAGTAAATCTGAACGCAACAGCGGTGTCAAGACTGAACCCATCAGCAGAGGGTTTAAACCTGAAGTCACTGAAAGCTCCAATTACGCCCTTCTGGCACCAGGAGAGAAAGAGAGATAGAGGGAAAGACAGAGATAGAAAAAGAGATACAGAGAGTGAGACACAGTTCTTATTAATTCAAGGGAGAGCCGCTGGAACAACACAGCGTTTCAGTGGCAGCCCGACATCATTTAGGTCATTCTGTCAATCAAACTGCCAAAATAAGCCAATTAGAGTCAGCCGTAACACCACTCAACAATCAAACCAAAGCTGGAGAAGCCTACGGAACGGAGACTCGCCTAAAACCCACTCAGAGCAAAACGAGTAACTTCCTCTTACTTAACTCGCTTTACCTGTGATTTCATCACTGTTATTTTCCCATATATCGTCCCTCATCTTCAGCAATTCGAGAATCACCTCAGAAACTCGGGGTTGAAGAACATTAAATCAAATTAAAATAAATAAATAAATAAACAAACAAATGAATAAATAAATAAATAAATAAATAAATAAATGGTGTCAATACAATGGTGCATTGTCATATTTCAAAAAAATATATACTATCAATACACAGAGCTCTAAACACAGATGTTTTATCATTTGATCATTCAACTAAGCCTGTAGGACTAAAGGAATACTAGCATATCACAAATCTTCACAAAGCAGCATTATGACTCAAATACTGTGATATCATTTCAGAGGAGCTCTAGAGCAGTTGCTGTGATTTCAACACAGAGTACGTGTGCATTACAGCCCAAAGATGAACGGTTTGTTGCCACGCCTCACATGTCCAGAAGGTCTGGTGTCACTCCACCTCCACCCCTACCGCAAAATCTGCAGGAACTGTGTGTGAATATTCAAGCTGCATGGGATGGATTATCATAGGACACCATCAGGAACCTCTACAACTCCATGCCGAGACGTCTGGCATGTTGCATCATGGTGCCCTGATGCCATACTGAGAGACACTACTTCTGCATATGTAGCTCAATAAATATTGTCCATACCAGTCTAAATTTATCATCATTTATTGTTCCTGGTAACCTTTATCTTCCTTCCCAATAACATTGTAATCCAACACTTCCTTCTGGGACCAACTGTTTTTTGACGATGTGTGTATTTAGAGGGATCTCCTTTTCAGCCGTTGGATCAATCACCCTCAGATTCATTTCCTTGTTTACTGACTTGCCGAAAGAATTGTTTCCGCAACTGTAGGGGTTAGGTTTAAAATGAGTTGGGGGAGCTTAAGACGAGCTTTAGGTGAGCATGCTTTCTGCACAACAACTCAGGGACAGAAACAGGAACAAAGGCAGGGGAAGAGAGACACTGAGGTAAGGGTTGTATTACATACAACAACTGGTGGAGGGGACAAGAGCTGGGAGACAGAAGTCTCAATGCTGTTCAACATTTCTGCTGACAGACATCTTTGACCCCTCTCAATAATTCAACAAGCTCAAAAGATTCCCATTCCAGCAGTACACTCACAAATACAGAGAGACAGAGAGACAGACAGAGAGAGAGAGAGAGAGAGAGAGAGAGAGAGAGAGNGACATGTCACCAAAAGCGCCTCACTCCACACTGGTTTATGACATTGTTGTAAAACTGAGGTTTGTGTTTCTTTAAGGAGGATGTGGGCACTTGCAAGAGCGAGAGAGAAAAAGCATGTGTGCGTGCGCGCTGAGAAGCTGCTGTCTGTCTGCCTCGCTGTAACGGCTCTCTTCTGTTCTTTACTCTGTCTGGAGCTCCGTTTGGCTTGAATGCTTGAAACTGAATAAAAGCTGGGAAGGGTCAGTGTGCTCTGATGTGACTCGCTGTGGAAAAACAACACATTAAAGTGGGTATTAGCCTCGAGCAGCCCTGGAGCTAAGTAAAAGTCCCACTTTGGTTCCCGTCTACATGTGGGAACTAGAAAAAGGTAACAGCGTCATTAAAAACATCATCGTAAACTATTCGGTCTTTTCACTGAAACTGTTTTTTTTTTTTTTTTTTTTTTGGTGCCATTTTCGGCCAAATAATTTTGGTTGACGAACATTCGGTGCAGCCCTACTATACATGCTGTTTCTTGCTTAGGCATCTAACTTCAGACGGGTTCAGTCGATCCCTTTTGAGTTTCACAATGGTGGGTAACCTTTTACCAGGCTATAGCAGCATGGCAACTTCTGCAGCACGCCTAACCTGCTTCAGGACAGGGTAAACCTGGAATCTAGACCACTCAGGGCCGAGCCTTTGATCCATCAGGAACAGCCTTCAGACGAAGGTCATGTTTTAGTCACGTTTGTAGCATTAATCACACAAAAAATAAAATATATTTTAATAGAGGAAACAAACTACTGAGATATCGGGAGTGGAAAGCAACAAGCACCGACATGGTAACCTTGTCAAACTGTCTGCATGTTTATGTAGCATGATTTCTTTTTCGCTCAACTCCTCTTTATCTTTCACGCAGCTGGCTGTGACATACTCGTATGTTCAAGCACTTGAGAATGACTCCCAGCCTGAGTAGCTAAACAAGTGGGATTGAAGTCGTTAGGATTTGTAAAGGCAAAACTTCACAAGCAGTCCTTTCCAAGTAGAAAGTGCTTTGTTAGACTGGCCCCAGTAAGCACGACCATGAAAAATGCACTATGAAGAGTCAATCTGAGTCAAGCTAACCACAAGTTTGATTTTCTATAAATTATATTTTTTATGATATTGATTACAAACATATTTGTTATTATTTGAAAGTTTGAAAGTTTCGATATATGAATTATCTAGATATATTAGTTCTCTTTTATTGTTTTTCTTATATTGTTTCCTGATAACCCTGCATTCACACTGTCAGTGACGCGACACAGGGCGTGTCAACGCAAGTACAGCTTTGCGTTACCCAAGCAAGAAACACTCTGGAGACATGTACATCCATTCTCTCATTTCACTCTCACCTTATTCACTTGCTGATCAAATGGAATTCATCCTATAGACATTAACTAACAAACTAATAGCATTAACGTTATTGTAGATCCCGCGGAGACCAACACTAAAGAGACAAAGAAACACAAAATCGTCTGCAGTTTTGCCTCAGACAGCTGGTAGATTTTATTGACCCAGGTTGGAACAATGTATGACTTCTTATTCGCCAGCTTCTTATTTAAATTTCCCTGTTCCACCTTAAATGCTGCAGCAGTTAACAGAACAGTTAACAGTCTGCTTTTCTATGTTTTATTTTTCATGATAATGATTACAAACATATTTGTTATTATTTGAATGTATTTAAATATATCTACATCGATTACTGGGTTGTTTCAAGTATAATACATAAATTATCTATATATTAGTTCTCTTTTATTGTTTTACCTTGTACCGTTTTCTGATAACCCTGCATTCACACCGGCAGTGACGCAAGATAACTGGGTTGTTTAAAGTTTATATATGAATTATCTACATATTAGTTATCTTTTATTGCTTTCACCGTAGCACTTATTTTTATTTTGCATGATAATCCTGAGTTCACAGCGGCAGTGACGCAAGCGACATGTCAAAGCGGCCAGAGTTCATTCTCCTTTTAGGAGAGCTGGCGCAAACGTTGGCCATAGAAAGTGGGTGGAGTCAACGATGAAAGAAAGTTGGCCGTTCAAAGTTTTACTGTATTCAAATTAGGATCCAAAAGTTAATTCTTTGCATGCATATGATAAGACTGGGTTCCCCAGTAGGATGTGACGTAGGACCCCCAAACTTTTCAGAAACAAACACTTCTGCTTCTGTAATATTACCAAACTGCAAAGCTCTGTTTCTGAATCCTTTGCTGAGGGGAACGGCTCAGTTACATCACTTTCAGAGTATTATGGTTTTATTACCAAAGCATTTTAAGCTTCAGGGAAACAAGACATATTCTTCACTCACAGGCCTCCTATTTATTTGGTAAGGTCGCCATTAGATCGCACGAAGGGAACAAAACAGATATAGAGAAACTGTTGTGGGAAGATCTTTAAAGGTGACATATTCTACTCCTTTTTCAGAAGTTAACACAGTTCTCTGGGGGCCTTAAGGAAATGTCTTTGGTCAAAATACCACAGGGACCAGCACCACAGCTCCCTTCTTGCACTCCCTAAGCTGCCCTGTTCAGAGCGGCTAGTTTAAGTGTCTGTGCCTTTACACGATAGGATGATATGACCACAGGGTGTGTCGGCGCGAGTACAGCTTTACTTTACCCAAGCAAGAAACACTTTGGAAACATGTAAACCCCTTCTCTCATTTTACCCTCACCTTATTCACCTATTGTTTAGACGAAATTCCTCTTACAGACATTAACAAATGAACTAATAGCATTAACGTTATTGTAGATCCTGCAGAGACCAACACTAAAGAGACAAAGAAACAGAAAATCGTCTGCAGTTTTGCCTCAGACAGTTGGTACTGACCCCTCTTTCTGTTGCCAGTGCCAGATTTTATTGACCCAGGTTGGAACAACATAAGACTTCCACCTTAAATGCTGCAGCAGTTAACAGAAGTCGTCTGGGGCACCAGAATGTAACTCCTGCACCACTGAATGTGGAACGGGACAATCTGAACAAGAAGCCAGTGAATGAGAATGTGTCAGACACAAAGTGGTTAGCACACGTACACATTCTTGAAGCTGGACATCGCCATCAAAAATCACTTTATCCCCAACAACAGAGCAGGTTCCGTTGTTCTTAGCTTCCACGTAATGGTAGCGGCTCTGGCACTTGCGAGAATCACATCTCCATATGGTCTTGTTGTGTTCATGAAGGTTGTTGCTTTCAGTTGACAGTTAGTTACTATTAATGAACAAGTCAACAATAAAGAAACTGACAGCATTAACAACCTTTCTATGTGGGCTGCAAAGAATGAAAACACCACCAAGTTTGAGAAAACATCATTCAATCTAAAACACATGAAATCCAAACTCATCTCCAGTGGGGGCGCTAACCCCCCCAACCCATTGTGTGTGCTATGCAGAGATAAACCAGCGAATAACGCTATGGAGCTGTCCAATTACTTTTAACGCTAGGACACAAAAAAATCATCGGCAAAAACCAGACATAGGATAGTCAGGTGTGACATGGCATCGTCTACATGGTTCAGAAGATCCAGCACATCCCAAGAACACTTGCGATGTTGGAAGTCCAAGAGAGCACAATTAGGCCTGCTAGACCTAATATACCTAATGAAATGCTAATAAGCGTCAATTTTGTCATTTGCATACGTGATCTGTACCATGAACACGTCTTCAAAATATCAACATACGACTTATATTGCCCACCGCTACTTGGAGTAGCGCAGTGCTGTTAAGGTCATTTGTATATAAATAGATAAGGACACAGTGTTTTAAGGTCATTTTTTAGACAATGATAAATCACTCCATCTTGCTGGGCCACATCTGGGCTGGTGGAAGAGAGAGCACTTGGCGACGACCCAGGAAGTCATGGGTTCAATCCTGACTGATAGCATCCTGCTGCGGTCATTGTGCCCTTAAGGGAAAAGCACTTAACCCAAGCTGCTCCGCAGAGACTGACCCTGTAAATGGCATCTGTAAGCCACTCTGGATAAGAGAGCCTTGTAAATGAGTACATTTGGAGGTAACGTCTTATTCAGAAAACACACAATGATGGAAAGAAGTACATTTCATTCCCAGAAATCTAATATCCTGAATCTTGTGGCCTGTTTTGAAACCCATACTACATGTTCTATTCAGAAATACTCAACCAAAATCGGCACATAAACACTGCAGCATGTTTCCCTGCATTCGGGAACAGGCCAGAACGCCTGTTGACTCAGCACTTCAGATGCTGCAGATAGAAATTACATTGAGAAACACTGGGTTATATTTATTTAAGGGAGGTATTTCTCATTCTGTGATGACATAGACTACATCTTATGGGATAAGGTCAATACAAGGCAGCCACAAAGTTCTGAAATGATATATCATATGAGGATTTTACATTAGGTGAAAAAACAGAATGATTAGGAAGCATATTCCGTCTTTTCCCTGGAGGAAAAACGTATCTTGCATTGAATTAGTTATATGCAGCACTGGCAAGAGGGGAGTCAGACTTGATTCTGGCACATTCGAATACCTCATCCAATATGGCCTTCACCTTCAACCTCCAACCCATAAAAAGGAATGCTATGAAACAGTGGTGGGCGGTATGGCAATATCGCAATACTTCAGGAAGTTTATATGACACACAATATCCAACACTGCACAAAAGCCAATTAAACAATTAATACTAATTAGGACCTATTTGTAATGGAACCTGCAGATGGTCAGTCCATATATGGACCGCATCCACAATATACACAGTATGTCACATAACCATCTCTACTATGAAGGGAAAAAAGAGCACGGACGTTATCGCCATCTGAATGGATAAATATGAGTATTAAATTATTAATGTGGAAATTATTAATTATTAGTGTTTTTTTATTCATTATAGACATAAAACAAATATTTTAACAAAGTAGCAGAGCGTTTCCTGGACATTCTTCTCCTCCAGAGTACAATAAACACACCAGACATTAGTTTGAATTAGCAGTCAAATCTGAACATCTGTCTGATCGTTTCTTTGTATGCAAATATCTCCTTATTAGGGGTGTAGCAATACATTGTCAAACTGAGATACTGTCATGCCTTACTGTGACAATGTGTGTATCATGGAGATGTGACAGCACAAACCGTGGAGAATGGGCATTCTATTAATTCAGCAGCTGCACTGGTTAAAGACCAACACCAGTCAACACCTCACTCTAGCACTCCCCCGGCCTCCCAGCTCTGCAGATATCAGAAAGTTGTGCAGAAACTGGATTATAGTCCGAATTTTCCTTCATGCAAAGTTTGTGGACTAAATCGAATGAAAATGTGGACATCGTTATGGTCCTACTGCTTATACTGACATGACTACTGAATGTTCGGTACAACAAAAGGGCTTTAACCCCTTAAACCTTAACTCTGTGTTCACACTGGCTGCAACTTTCCGCCTGTTGTCCCCAAATCGCTGGTCACTCATCACCTGTAGGCATTTCTCGAGCAGACTATTGGTTGCTGTGGTATTTCTGACACCAAGCGCAAATTAGACGTGGTCCCGGTCTTCAGTGCGTCACTGTCTGAGCAGTCGGTACAGGAAGAAAAAGTTGCTCAGTCTTTTAGATTGCTGTCTATTTGGGTCGAAAGCAGCGCAATCACTCCATCTCCCCAAGCTCCAAAAAAACCCAAAACAGGAATGTACCATTGCAGAGTGCCAGAGATAAGCACGCACCACCAATCGCCACAACACTTTGCATCGCTTGCGTAAAGTCAAAACTTTGTCGCCCACTTCACTTTGCCATCTGTCGCCAGTTCTCATTGAACATGAATGTGTTGCATCGTGCCGGTGTGCCGGCGTGAATGCAGGGTTTGGCTCCACATGTGGACCCACATTTCAATTCTTCAGTACACAACCTCTCTTCCTTTCATGGTAGCCACTGATCATTTACATGCGCTCCTGAGTAATAAATCATAATTAAACAACTTTTTACGATTAGCCTGCAGCTATATAGAGGCCTCTAAATGCTCTCTGCCTCCTAAATTCAGATTTCTGTAAAACATTCAGATTTACTCCTAAGAGGTTTACAGGAGGTGTTCAGAAAACGAGCGAGAGAAAATGTAGGGAGTTTGAGAGGCAGTACTCTTTCCATAGGGGTAGCAAACAGCAGAACTCTTTTGCCGCAGAATCTGATCTCTTAATCCAGGCTGGAATGCAGTGCAGCCGATCAGTCTCCACTTCAATTACACTGCAAAGTGGCAGCTGTCCCGGCCCGAAACACCCCCACTGAAACTGTACTCCCGCTCTGTACGCTAGACGCAAAATATCCAAATCCAAACACCAATACTGTACTTTTCACTGTACACCTGGTCTCAGCCGTGGCTGTGGTGATGAGTGCTTGGACGAGGCGTGGATGTGATGGTTCAGAATGGCTTGAGGCTACTTAGGTGCGGCTAGAAATTACCTGACTGATTGTGGGGTTCTCTAATACCTACTGTGTTTAATACCACACCTGAGAGGTAGGGAAAGACAATGTCACCTCATATTTACAATGCGTTCCATTATCCACAGGCAATAACAATATTATATCATGACTTCACATGATAACAATGCTATTTATACTGCAGAACAACAGCATGATGCCTATTTTCAGAGCTCTGAAGGGATATAATTACCACTCAAATGACACTACAACACTGTAAATGATCATATTCCAATCTCTCTATAGACATTTAAAACCCCCTTTTTTACTCAACCCAAACCAGAACCCTAAATAACAGACTAATACGACAGCCTACACACTAAAATCACACCATGAATTAAATAAACAGGCTCCTACCCCACCCAGATGCTAACAGTGCACCTAAACATAAGCGCTGACCTCTTCACTGGGCTGCATTCATTCCTGCATGCATTCAGCGCCTCCAGATCTGCCTCTCGACTCCTCTACTGCCCCGTCAATAGTGCCCCGCATTCCTGCCTGGTGCCCTTCAGGCCAGCCAGCCTGCACATAGCACTCATTCTTCCTGTCTGCCCCTGCAGGAGAGCGCCTCTGAACGGCTCTTAAACATACCAGAAACAGTTTCGGGAGTTCAATGCACAGAGTGGTGCGATAAAACAAGACTGGCGTTTTGGCTAACTTCTGTGAGGCTGAGAGGGAAGATTTAAGGCCCTGGCTGGCAAAGGGAGGAGGAGGGAGAGAATAATTTAGTGCGTGCTGCGAGAAGACTTGCGCAGCAGCAGCTTAAAAGCATACGGGTCTGCTTGACTGAGAATGGGGCAGATTCAGCAGAAGTGAAGAGAGGTGTTCTTGGCAGAACGGCCTAAGATGAGAACGTACCTATGTGCATCACTGCACTGCTGTGGCGTGAACTGCAGATGGAGGGCAGGAAGTGATTTGGATCCACACAGGAAGCTCTGAAAATGCTCATGGTTTGCAATATAGCCACTGTTGACAGTGGCCCAAATCATTCTAACCAAGAAACCACAAACTTGTTGTTCATGAGGGGGAATATATGCCAGAAAAACACCAGCAAAAACGGGTTGCGAACCTTCGTCTGCAGTCGGGATGATCGTCACATCGGCTTCCTATTCATTAGCATGTTTTGAATTTTCTCGTTCCACCTTAAATGGTGCAGCTATATTCTGGTGGAACGGGAAAATGGTGAAGAAGCAGCAGACAACTTCAGCTTTGTGTGTTCAGGAGAAGCGGAGTGTTGTATTATGCACTGTTCATTTATAGGTGTGAACTAGTAATATATCTCAACCAACAGCTACAAGCAAAACCACTAACACTTTAAATCAGGGTTAAGTGGTTAACATATGTTAAGCAACCAACCATAACTTTAACGGCAAGATGCACCTCAGAGGTAAATATCTGGCGCTTGGTTGATGCAGTACACAATAAAACAAAACCAAAACAACAGCCATGGTGGAGCACCCTGGCACCAAGGTCGACACAACCGCTAAACAAAAAAGCTGAAAAAGAAAAAACTAGCCTCAGTGCTTCTGTAGGCTTTCATCTGTTTTTGTGTCCTCCAGGATGTCTGGAGGAGGTAGATGCTTATTTCTACTCCCAATTCAGCTGAACATTGCTCCTTTTCATAACATCATGGCCATTTCCAACACGTTGTTCATACTGCTTTTCACTTTTTGCCCTCTATGTGGAGACACACGCACACACACACACACAAGCATATGCACACACACACAAGCATAGACACACACACATGGCTAAACAGTTGAAAAAATAAAATTAGATAATGTAAGTAATATTTTTCACATTTTTATATTTATTATTTTTAATAGAAGTGGTTTGCAAAAATGTCTTATACAACACAAACTTCTTTGAGCTTACAAAGCACATCTACTTGCACAGTTCCCAAAATACTGCCTTTTTTAAACTGAAGCATTTTCTACACTGCAAAAGAACTTAAACACAGCTGCTGACAAGGACATTCAAGTGACGGTTCTGAAACACAGCTTCATAAATGCTCCTCTGGAAAATGATAGCTAGTTTGCAGCAAAACCCACCATTAACGCCTGAAATACAAGGGTTTCAACATCAAAGTCAGAGATCCAGTTAGAAGTACAATAACGCACATCTTAAAATTTCCTTCTGTACTCGTAGGGAAAGAAACAGAGCTTTATTTACATACTTATTTATATGCATTATTTGCCACACAATTTTTCTTCTGTTGTTTTATTAAGCCTCTTTAAAACATCCGTATTTATCTATTTTAAAATAAACTATTCTCCAATACTTGAAAAGCTCTGCATTGCTCTTCATCGTTTAGTCCATTTTTAATGTTTGGCCTTCTTTAAAAAATGAATTCCTGTTTAAACGTGAACCTCCTGATAGTCAAAATTGTCTGATTGCTCAATTACTAATAAGATCAAAATTCACACACATGTTTAAAATAAAAAGTCAAGCAAAACCAGTGTACTCAGAGCTTCTGTTTCAATACAATACAGGTTATAGAGCCTTAATCTACCTACAAAACCCCCTGATTTACATTTCAGCTCATTCTGCCCTTTGGATTCTGACCCTAAACACAAACCAAGGCACGCAGCAAACACAGAGGGGTCACTGTAGTACACCACAGTCTCCAGAAAAGCACTGGCCCACTTGACTTCAGTCATAATATGTAAAGGAATTAATTAGAGACAACTCGAGGCGCCTTGGGTTTATACATTCCTTTGATGAGTTAAGGCATAAAAGCATAAGTGCATAATTAATGATAAATACACAATAAAAAAAACTGCAATCTAAAGAGATGAAATACAGGCTACGAACCACAACAAAGCACTAAGTTCCTTTCGAATGCAGTTCTTTTTCATAATTGTACTCAGATAAAAATCACAGCATTGCAGATAAAAGAAAATCTGAATCATTTGATTCGAATCTGAAACTAAACTGCCCTGGCATGCTTCTAAGGCAGTAGCCTCGCTGTCAGTACAAGCTAAACACATACAAAACATTCAAACTCTGGAGAAAGAATGTTTGGAAAAATAAATGTTAAGGCTGTTTCTGAGCCGTCTAATAGTTTTGGTGACAAGTCCGTTATTGGAGAACTAAACATCAGAGTTGAGAGTCGTCCCTCAGTGCTAACATGTGAGAAACAGAGAGCATGGAAATGAGGTTGTGTATGACAAGAATACAAAGTAAAGAAAAGAAAGGATAAGAATGAGGAAGAGCCTTGAGAGCTTTATTTTTAAAGAGTGCGATAAATGTACAACATCTAGTTTTAATGAAGGATCAAAGCAGAGCGTAGCAGCCACTGTGTCTAGACTGCAGTCTGCTGGAGGAAAGGCTCTTAGGCATAAAAAGCACCATCTGTAACTCTGATTAATCTCACTACTCTCTCCTACCAGTTACTGATGTCTGTCTGTCTGTCTGTCTCTCTCTTACACACACACACACACACACACACACACACACTAGTCATACAGTCATATTCACTACTGTCATAGTACAATGACCCATTAATTCCAGTTTTCAATGCGAAGCACCAGTTCTGTCCAACGTGGTCACATGGTGCATGAGCTAAACTTCATGCAAATGAGCCTAGCTAAAGCAAAACTCCCAATCAGGAGACAGGTGGTGTATGAGTAATTCATATCTGCATCAAAAACTCTTATGACGACAGCAGTATGTAACCCATAAAGGAAGTTCTTGTGGCATTCTCTAGGCCCGTTCATCCATGTGGAAGGCACTCTTAACTGATTTGAGACATGCCGATTGTCTTCCCTTTGGGCGGATGGGATGTTCCAGCGAGACAATGCAGACATGGCTAAAAATGTCCGACATTGGTTCGAAGAGCATGACCAAGACTTGCAAGTACTACCCTGGCCCCCTAATTCCCCAGATTGGAACCCAACTGAGCATCTGTGGAACCAACTCAATGGTTGTGTTCGCTCTATGGATCCTCCTCTATGCACCCTCCAGCAGTTGTGGGATGCACTGCAGTCAGCATGGCTCCAGATACCTGTGACAACCTACCAGGACTTTACTGAGTCACTCTCAGCCCGTCTAGCTGCTGTCCGTGCTGCACACGGCGGTTACTCTGGATATTAGCTGGTGGTCATAATAATATGACTCAACTGCGTATATTCAGAAATGATCAGTTGGTCAGTTACGACTCCGATTAATAATTTAGTTGGGAAACAAAAACCTGAACATACTAGCTTGGCAATAATGTTTCAAACTACAAGCCAAAAATACAAGCTTTATTCTTCATAGCATCTATCAACTATCGTCTACTTCACACAGACGCAACAACACCACAAACCAGCCTGTCCAAGATCTCTTCTAATGATTAAGCAAAAGAAATGAAGAAGCTTCTGTGTGGTTAATAAAGTTTCATATAATAAAAGCTGATATTAAAAGATCACACATTAACAGCCCAGTCACCAGCCACATCAGATAAGCAGACCTAAAGCAGCATCGAACATAAAACAGCAATACCCGTAAGTGTGATCTCAGCGTTTTCAAATGTGTATGATTTGATCAATCCACCAAATCCATTCAAGTAGCCCACAAAAACTCAAATCCTGAAAACAGACAGATTTTACTGATATCTTAGTGATCAAAAGCTTTGTTTACGTGTAGACTGGAAACAGCAGCCCTGATAAGCGTACAATTCAGCAGAGCAGTTCATAGAAACAGTTTCAGATTGCAGCTCAGTCACCAGGGCTCATTCTACCTGCTACTCTAAAACAGAGCTAGCTGAAAGGCAGACAGTGATGTGCTATTGTTTCACAACAGTCAACATGCCACAGCAGTGCAAATGCAGCGTTACAGCCTAACTTTCACCATCGTTAAACCATCCGGGCGGGCTGGCTGGGCGCATGAGTCACCTGTTTTGGACGAGATACAAAGTTTAGGATGTAACAGACACGGTACCGTTTTCAACCTTATGTTTGTTTTTGTATGTGCTCATTGTTTTTTTGGCCACAGTAAACATTTCTATTAATCTATTTTATATATCTACTGAAATGTAAAGACCCAACTTTCTCCATTCTCTACTATTCTCTCTCTCTGTCTGTCTCTCTGCCTCTCTCACACACACAGACAGAGCAGTGATACCACCCTAACTCATTAATCTCACTTTCTCCCAGCAGTTACTGATGTCAGAAAAGGGCCACACATATGTATATAAACACACACACACACACACACACACACACACACACACACACACACACACACACACACACACCTTTTATTAACCACTTAAATCGCAACACATACCTGCTGAATTAAAAAATTAAATTGGCTGATCATGTTTTTTCAAAACGATAAATCTGATCTTTGCTGATTCAGACTGCGCACCCTCAACTGCCAATGCAATACAGTTGCAATACCTTGCAGAACATTAAAAGGGCACTGTTTAATCAATACGACATGGTTAAAGATTGACCTACATTATCTGCACTAAACAACTTTACTTTTGTCCACACGTGGCACATCTGTACTGACGGGTATCAGGCCAATATCCGGTTCAGATATGGGGGGGCCCAAATCCAAACCAACTGTATTCCAAATCCAGTCTGACATAGCAATTACTCACACTGTGTGAGGTGATGTTAGCTCTGTACTACCTACCTTTGTTGGGCAGTACCACTTAGGCTATTAAATTTAGATATTTGTTTGTTGGGTAGAAACTTAATTTTAAGTTTTAGGCTGTGGATTAGGATTGTGGAATCTCTACTTTGGTCGGATGAAAGCACATGATAAGAAAGGCTCATCTGGAACTATGATGAAGGGTCGCGCGATATATTGTTTCAGCATCGTCATCGCAATGTGCACATGCTCAATTACTGGCCAAGTGCAGATATTAGTGGGCCAAATGTCTATATTGTAACAGCAAATTTGAGACATATATAGACTTTATGCTCTGGCAAAGTGGTACCTAGCTCTGTTTATGTTCAGAGCAAGTCTATGTAAAAAGGAACCGACTCCTTCATGGATAACTGGCTAGAAGGGCCTTTCAAAAGGAAAAACCCTGAGGCTGGGACGTCTACAGGCGAAGCAGTGGAAAACACCTGGCCTTATCCATTCAGCATACTGCTCCCAGTACAGTCACTCATTACTACAGCCACACTAACGTCTTGCAAATTCAGTGTTAAGTACAGACAATCCTGCAAAACTGATTTATATCATATTTAAAACGGCACCGACCTATTTCCATAGAACCCACTTCTAGCTGATAGCGCTTTGTTTTCTGTAATGTTTGCAAGGCAAAGCAGCTTCAGGTTATGTAAACATGTCCCTTTTGGTTCCAGGCAGCAGGTCTGAGGTGTGTGAAGGACAGGACGGCGCACGCACACACACACAAACACACACACACACACACACACACACACACACACACACACACACACACCTGGCAAGCCACTAATGTGAGGATTAGGCATGTAAATCAACTAAATAACCGTTAACCGAAGGATTAAAAAATATATAGTGAGACGAATGCTATACCTACAAAATCCATTTCATTTGAATAAGTGAGTTTTATCATTCAAGTTGGGGAGCATTTCTTTAGCTGTATTTCTGCTAAAGCACAACAGTCAGCTGCATCCGCTGTATAGAGCTACCGATAAAGACATGGGGAACGATGACAGTTACTGAGAGCTACTGAGGTACAATGAGCTAAAGCTGGCTCCAGTCATGGCACTTATGTTCCTTTTGATTTGGACTAGTAGAGTTTTTACATATAACTTAATGTCTTTAGTATATAGAACTTTCCGAAGCCCATTGCTGCATGTTTCATTAATTTACCAACATTTTTAGTTTTTGCTCATAGAATCATGACCATGTTCCAGTGTTCACCTCTTGGTTTAAACAAAACCAGATTTTATACATGGTATATGTTACATTAGGGCTGGGAAATACGATCATATGTATCTCATTATTGTGATAAATTGAGCATATCGAGGATATCGCCAGTACTTCCCAACCGTACTTTGATGACAAAGAGAGTATTATTAGTCCTGTAATCGGATTCAGTGCAACAGAGGATGTGAAATGCTGAACAAATAAATAAATAACTAACTGTATTCAAGAACTGCAGCCAGTGTGGTCAGATTGTGAAGAAGAGTGTGCCAGCAGGTCTACATTAAATTCCAAATCTGTTGTTGCTCCTAAAGGAAGATTTTCAGTTGGCAGCTGTGACGGCAGAACAGCAAAACAAACAGAAAACTAACAGAATACAATTCACCCAAAAAGATGGGCTGTGAAATGCTTTATCTGCAGTTGGAACAAAGCGACATTCCGGTTAATCTGGCAAATAATGAGACCCGTACCTGATGTTGTGGCGATTTCATGGATCTATTCCGAAGGCAAAAGGGTACTACTTTTTGTGGCAGAGTATCTGCAAATATAAAGCACAGCTGATAGAATGTTCAGGTTTTCTTTGCAACACTGTTTAAAAGTACCAGAACACTCAACTCACATGTTACCATGCATTACATCACATCCACGGTGATTTACAGTACTGGTCTTTGGCTCGTGATGATATGTGCAGTAACATTCTGCCTCTCTTTTGTGTTCTGTTGCACAGCAAGCTCAGCCAGTTAAATTGCAGAACCTGAACTATACATTTTAGATGTTGCTGGGTTGCGACCTTGATCTTAGGTTTGCCGGTTAAGGATTAATCATAATTAATGATGCCAGATGATCAGACAAAAGAATTTGCCAGAATTTGCATCCTTAGTGCGGATGCCCCTCCGCTGTTGGAGGAAACTACACCATTTATATATACAATGAGAACCAGGATGGGGCTAGGTGTGTACCCTGATGTATGAGAGAGAGAGAGAGAGTGTGTGTATGTGTGTGTGGTTTAGAAGACTTGTCTGAACAAATGCAATTGAGCTCACTGAGCTCCAAACATTAATCTCTGTCTCTTTTGCATACACACACATCTCTTGTTCTACCAGTAGATGTGTTTGTGTGCATGCGTGTGTGTTAGTCAGTGATACTAAGCTCCTTCTCTCCCTCTCTCCTGCCATTGGAAAGGTGTGGGCTCATTATGGACGGCATTGTGTTCTAATGTGTGCGGATGATGGTAAATAATGGGCTAATATGCACTTTAATTGTGCTGGTTAAGGCCTGTGGTGGGGAGCAGGGGCGATAATGTACCAACTCAAGCAGCACTTCGGCACGAAGGGGATTTCAGTGTTGCTACCTAACAGTACAGACACAGCAGCGATTTAGATTTTGAATCAAAGTCGCCACAGCCAGCAGTGCTGTGACGCAGCCCTGAGAGGTGAACAGAAAAGCAGCATCTGAAAGTGCACTTCAGGGTTTACCTTTAGTGAACTCGCAAATTTGGCACGCACCATCAACCAACATTGCATCATTTGAAGGGGCGGTTCTGTGTATAGCAGCACTGAAGATGTGTGGAGTGAATTTTAGCCAGGCTTGTCAGCGTTAGACACAGCACAACAATTTGCCTCATGTGAGTGTAAAACCAAAGGAAGTTTTTTCAACTGATTCACCACATGTTACAATCAACATCTTAATACACATATACATACATACATACATACACACATACATACATACACACACACACACACACACACACACACACACTCATTGTTTAAAAATGATTGCACCCAGAAGTAATCAATCGACAAGAATGAAACCTGGTGGGTAGGTTTGACACTGTGAGACATGTGAAAGATTCACACTCCGTGCATGTGACATAAGCAAGGACGGGCCTTATCGCTGTACCTGACTGACCCAACAGCCACACATACAGACATTCAGTGAGCAGTGATGCCCTTCATGAGTCAGCCTGTTACTTCCAGCACCATTGGCAGATGGCGGCACGACACAGGACTACATGCATGCAGACGGTTACGACGACTGCCCTTAACACCACGTCAACGGCACCAAAGACTGCAATGGTGTCGTGCCAGACTGTCATGGAGTGACTCAGAATGGCAGCGGATCATCTTCCGTGACTAGTCCCAATTTTGTCTTGGTGGAGACGACCAACAAATCTGTATGTGGAAGCACCATGGTCAGCACCAAGATGAACGGTTTGTTGTCACGCAGCACACATCCAGAAGGCCTGGTGTCACTCCACCTCCACCCCTACCGCACAATCTGCAGGAACTGTGTGAGAATATTCAAGCTGCATGGGATGGATTATCACAGGACACCATTAGGAACCTCTACAACTCCATGCTGAGATGTCTGGCATATGGTGTTAGCAAACATGGCGGCCTGACGCCATACTGAGAGACACTACTTCCGTATGTGTAGCTCAATAAATATTGCCCATATGAGTCTAAATTTATCATCATTTATTGTTCCTGGTAATTCTTCCTTCCCAACAGCATTTCCTCTGGGTGCAACTATTCTTTTGATGATGAGTGTATATACTATATGATCAATGTTGCATTCTTAAGTAGAGAAACTGATCTTGATAACATGGAGCTTGTGAACTGCCTGAAGTTCCCATAATGGTGCAGCCATAGTTTGAATAAAAGCTCCAACAGAAGCAGTGCCATCCCAATTATTACGATTATTAACTTTTAAAAATATTATAATTTATCCAGAAGCGTCTTCTGATTGTCAGTTTTGCCAGAGAACAGACTTATGTACTGTATAACACTCTAACATCTCTAAAACATGCATAGTACAGTGTATCACCGTCGATACTAAACTACATTTAAAGAAAGCAGCCTGTTTGAAACACACACGGTAGCATCTCAATTTTACACACAGTTCAACTGGACAGGTATGCTTCAGTAGCCCGAAGGGACAAAATATACACAGAGCTGCCAAATCCACACAGGAAGAGAAATCAATACACCTCCTGGCTCTGGGTACTTACTAAAGACATGCAGGGAGGAAGATAAGAGAACCACTGACGCTGTTTAAAAATAGTGTGCTCAGACTAACAGGCAAGGAGTGACGGGCTGACTACCAGCGGCAACATCATGGAGAATCATCAGGAGGATGTGTAATCCTAGCAAAACCACTGACATGCCGGGGGAGTAGAGGTAATGTACACATGAATGTGTGTGTGTGTCAGTGTGTCAGAGACTACACAGAACAGAGATGCACACAGACACTGAGCTGGACTGTGTTGTAAAAGTAAAGCAGGCTGAAAAAGACGATCAATTTCCCACTATATGAACACAAGCTGGACAGTTTCTCATCTGGTTAAAAGGGAATTTGCCAACCTTCTATGAGCACACACGGGTCAATTATCAAGCCCCAAATGCAGGGAATTAGACATGTTTCAGAAACTTCATAACAGTGTGCATGAATTTCACTGAATTTTGTACAATCAAACTACAGTGCTGAGGAGAGCCGGTTACTGAGACACACATCTGACATGGGCAGTAAGCCCTACCTTCTAGTCTTCACCTGGTTAGAACACAGAAAATGATTGGCTAGTATTTTAATAATACAAGCTGTGCTGAGTCATAGCTGTGCTTCTCCAAGTGCTGCCTGAAAATCGACGACTAGGACCACAATACACTACCCTGGGGACACAACCAGCAATGCACAATACAGGCAAAATACGGATATTGTGATTATATGTCTACACATTACAATTACTGTAAGGGTGAGCAATATGGTAAAAATATTATATCATATCACAATCCAGGATATTTGGATTTTTTAGGATTTAGTAAGTTGAAACATGGACCAAAATGGACTCCACACATACAAAAATACAATACTAATATTACTTTAAATTAAATGATGGGGTTCTTTGAATACTGACAATATACAAAATACCCAAAAAAGCATACCATAATATAATTTATCATCATAACAATAAAATCATCATATTGCCCACACCTAAATTATACCAGAACTAAATTAAAACACAGGGCCAAATCTTCAAAATAACATGGCTGAATGCTGACCTGAGTTTGATTTCACAAGTAGATTACATGAATAGTCCACTTACATACATACATACATACGCGTACAAACATCCATACATTAGCATACAAGCAAACACACACAAGCATATATACATACGTAAGCATACACAAGCAGACTTGAAAGTGACCAGGATGCTGACAGCACATCATTACTGGTGCTACACTCTGCTTTGTCACTTCTTCAAAGGCTATAATAACAAAAAAAAAACAACTATACTGTATAGCTCTAGTTCAGCCATTTATTCATCTTCCCTGTTTTCAGAAAGACTAGTCTGACTTAGACACACTGAATTTGGCTAAAATGAAATAGCAAATTTGAAACTGCACTCTTTCAGCATGAAGAGAAGATCCATAGATTTGATACTGATTTTCCAGTCCATGTTTACACCATTAAGTCTTTGTGTCCAAGCCCAGTGGTGCGCTCACTCTCAGTTCACAGCTCGAATTTACAGCCTCCTAATCAATCTGGCAAGTTTTTCCCTCTAACACTTGTCCTCAGGGGGCCCCAATCAGACTGCCTGGACCCTGGAATACATACACCCACACGCAGGCAAATACAACCAACAAACACAGTGACTCAAGCAGATTAATGCTGACGGACTCCACGGTTTCCTTTCCCGCTCTCACACACACACACACACACACACACACACCCAGATATCACACTTCTAAGGTTGTGCAGATCTCAGTGTGCTTTCTCTGAGTGTGAAATGGCTCCAGGTCGCAGGACTGTGTGTGATATGATGAGAAATATCAGTGAATGATGCGCTCTGGAACCACATAATAAATGAACCATTCCCAGAGAAGGATTCCCATCAGAGAGGGAACAGTGCGTGAGGGGTTCCAAGTATGTCGATATGATACCTTTAACAGTATCAAGGCCGTTTTATAAAGTGGTATAGAAAGTGATCATTTGGAACATTTCATTCTGTCCCAACGTGAGTGAGAGAAAGAAAGACAGATTACGGGAAAGAAAACATCAAAGAAATGATGAAGGACAGAAAGAAAGGAAGAGAGAAAGGGAAAAGGGGAGGACAAATCAAGATAAATAACACAACAGACAAAGAAAACAGATTACAGAAGAGACATGACTGCTGCATGGGTGTACTATTATAAAAGAACCACATTACGTTTCTTAGCTATCTATAATGTTCCTCACATTACAGATCTCTTGCACATAATAATCAGCAAATGTTTTGAATTTTTCACATTTTAGACAGCCTTGCGGCTCTTTGGAGGACGGACGCCTCTTATGTGGTGATGGCATCCTCATACCCCTTTGTCGCTTGCGTCATGGGTGGTGCTGGAACAGCACCGATATTTCCAGCCACGAACCAGTTTTTTGCGATGGAAAAGCACAGAACGGTTCGAGATTTTGTCACTGGCAACAGCACCATGTTGGTGTAAAAGGGCTAATGCTGCACAAAACTGCCATGACGTGAAGGAGACACATTTTGTTCAATAGAGGCAGCAAGACAAAAGACTGCTGATTAAAAAAGGGAGAGTGTGGGAAGTACTACATCAGAGTTCAGACAACGAGACAATTCTGGCAACACTAGAGGGTAGGCTAACCTGGTAGCTAGCGTTAGCAAATGAGTTTAGAGTGTAAAAGTGGCTTCTCACTCTCAACAATACTCTCTGCCCAATCTCTCTGCACCATGTTTATACCACCCTTTGGGATTGACCCAGCTTGCTTGGAACCTTGACGGAGGTGATACCAAAAATTCTAGCCAGTTCCAGGTACCTGGGTTTGGCTAATGGAAAACTCAAATGGAAAGCTGCTATCATACAGTGTCGAGAATCATATAGGCAACTCGTGAGTTTGAGGCAAGTGTGATGATTTAGATGTGCCGTTTGCACAAAACTAATTGATGGGGTGTAAAGTTCTCTTACGTGCTAGCTACTTCTTCCTCATGACTCCAGCACTAGACTTTGTACACCACACATCTTGAGTGACTCACTACATTTGACGTAAGGGTGGTGGGGGGGGCATGCGGACATTTGAATTTCTGCCAAACTACTCCTTCAAAGAACAATAAAATGTGTCTATTCAGATTCCACAGCAAGTCAAAGCTGTGTCCTGACACACTCTAATAGCATATGGGTGAAGCGCTGTGCTATAGGCTGTGGTTTGTGTGTCTTGACGCTGGAGAAAAGTTCAGTAAGCTGCCAAAAATCCTATCATCTGTATAATAAAGTTAAGCTGCCTTCATTCCTGCCTGTCTCTCTCTCCCTCTCTAACAGAAGCCTTCCAATGTGTGTGCGTGTGTATTAGAGGGCAGGGATTTTCTGAGCTACGGTAACCTTGGCATATGTCTGGGAGAGCTCTGTGGGCTTAAGTTAAAGAGGATGAAGCCTGCTGTAGACCTTTGCCCCATTTCAGAAACAGACAAGCGAGAGCCAGGGCTCCAACTGTGACCCTGCAGTCAGAAAACATCTTGCTATTCTGTAAAATGTGCCGTCACTTCTAATAACCAAGTGTGACAGCGCTAATCAGCAATGAAAGAGAGATCATTGTTGCAGTGAAGCCTATAATTAGTTTCCCTGGGGAAGCAAACAGTACACCAGGTAACGCAAGTCTAGGTTTAGGAAAGGCGACACTTGTTCAACACAGGTACTCAAGCACTCGGCTCAGACACGACTGAGAAGGCAGACATAGCACAGCTTTATTGCTAACTGTGCTAACTAGCGTAACTGATGTTAGCCAAGTCAGGAAACAGCAGAATTATATTTCTCTGACAAATAAATAAGTTGGCATAGTATTCTGTGATATGACAACTCATTAGCAGAATCTAGAATCTAGTTTTCTACCAGTTAGTTAGTGAGTTAGTTTGAGCTTACATCTGAAGCCTCCAACACAAAAACTACAGATTAAAATAAAAAATATATATTAAAACAAAACATAAATTCAAATAGTTTTAGCCTCTTAAGACCAGTGTCATCAACTACAGATCCTAAGTGTCTCAGCCAAACCGTTTTCAGAGCACATCCAAATCTCCTCATCAAATCTTTTTGTTTTATTGGTTTAACACCAAAATGCCAAATGCCCTTTACATCATGTGAACATTTCGGGGAGAAGGAAATCCCCACCCCCTGGCACTGCTACTGGTGCAGCCTTTTGATCTCTCCACAGATTGAATACCTCTACCATGTTCTTCAGTGCTCTCTTTAGGGTTCTAACCTGTTAACAACCTAATAACAACCATAATTATAAATAATAACTAACTCATAATACCCAGAATTGTTTTCACATTTTTTCCTGAAAGAAACTAAGAAACAGTGGCCCAGACTGTGGATCTGGAGAATCCGTTCACCCGCAATAAACAAAATAAAGAACCTTTATTTCCACTTTACTGTTAAGCTGGTAGGTCTGCACCATATCAGTAAAAACTGACACAGCAATTTACTGTGACATTAAATAAATATTTAAGAATTTTCACTAGATGTCTTCAATGTCAATATTTAGAAAATATTATTCACTTGGGGGTGAAAATGCTGAGGAAAGCTGAGAATGGACTTTTTAACACTCTTGTTAGTTTCTGGAACTTGCTGGAATGCTCTATAATCGGTTTCAGCACACCTAACACAAAAGCAGGTGAACACTGTGAACGCTCTTCTCTGTGTACCTGAGAAGTCTGAAATCAGAGTCCTGGAACCCTGCAAGTTTTTCCCTTGGATCAAAAAGCAAAAAGTTGAGGCATGACATGTTTCACTTAATTTGTCTTACTAGACACAGCACGTCCTGCGATGCGAGTATTGCGCATATGCACATTGTGATGACGATACTGAAACGATATATTGTGCAGCTACCGTTACGGAGATGCAATGTCTTGTTACATGTGCCATCTGCAAGCTCCCATTCTCTCACCCAGTCACTGAAGTACAATTGTCTGTTCCATGAGAACTCCAGTGTAATTCTGAGAGTGGCAAGGACAAAGGCCAGGGCTGTATAAAACATACTATTAGTCTTACTTGTGTCATCAGCTTTTAGAGGATCACCTTGAGCAGCCAACTGCCAGGCAGCTTTAAAAACAGTGTTTCTGTGGTTAAAGTGAGCGAGTGCGCACGGTGCACATAGCACGGTTAGGGTTAGATATTGGCGTCCACTTCACAGCGTGTGTGTCACAAGAAAAGCAGACATACACTACATACATAAAAAATATAGATACTCAAAATTAGTGGACCTGTTACCTTCATTTGCACCAACTGCAGACACAGCTGTTCATTAATGATACATTATACATACAATTGCATATATTTATTTTAATGAACAGTTAAATGTTAGCTTGTATAATCTTATAAAAGCAGTGACAGTAGAAAGAGCTTCTAGAGCACTGTCACCATGACCAATGCCAAGAGGGTATAAGCGTCCCAGCGCTGGGTTGTGGAGCTGTGGAACTGTGCTCACTGGAGTGATACAGCACCATTCAATACATTTGGGACATGCTGCTGTGGCATTTGAGATCTAGAACTAATCATCCAACATCAGTACTTGACCTCACTAATGCTCTTGTGGCTGAATGAAACCATATCCCCAAAGCAATGTTCCAATATCTACTATAAAGCCTTCCCAGAAGAGTAGAGGCTCCTGCTGCAGCAATTATTTCAGATGAAATGCAGCATGAGCAGGTGTCTGGAAACTCACTTCAGCTTACCAGTGCGGACAATCTTTTGAGATCAGCCCATTCTGACTTTGCAGGGTTGTAGAACGTACTGTTTTCCTTACTTCATTACTGTAATATTGGCTGCATTATGCAAATCTGCTCCTATCAATCTACTTTATTAAACTGTGAGCTGAACAATCACAGATGCTCCACATGGCATTTCTGTGGGTCAAGACCTTGAAGACCAAGACCAAGAGCCAAATTAACCAGAATCTGGTGAAAACTGCGCAAGTAGGTTTTAGAAGTTTCCTCTTAGGAATGGACTGTGAATCGGGCCCATTCAGTTGATTCAACAAGGGTAAATCACTAAGTCAGCAGAACAATAATACAGACTAATATTAATGTGTTTTATTATACTGGACTGAACGATTTGAGGAAAATATCTAATCACAATTTCTCTTACTAACATTGCGATTGATATAAATGGTGAGTATTTTCCATAGATTAAGGTTCAGGCCTGTTTTTTTTGGGCCAAGAAGCCCAAATTATCCACCATTTCTATCTTGAGGTTTTAACCCTCAATCTAGTCCTGAAAGAACCGTGAAAATCGTGGTTGTGATGTCACAACATTGGAACTGATGAGTCTAACTTCTCTAAAGGCAGTTAACAAGCTCTGTTGTGTTAAGTTCAATTTCCCTGCTTAAAATTTAACACACTGTTTTGACAGTGTAGACTACAGTTTGAAAATACAATAATTGTAAAACCTCCAGCTATTACGATTTGAAAATTACACTCACTATAAAAAATATGACCTACAAAGAAATTAACCTTTGAGCCCTAATTGAAAGGGACGTTCCAATCAAATACTGTTGCAGTGTTTTCACTGTCATGCAGTTCTAGTCCTCACCACACTCAAATCATGGCGTCATGATGTTCAGCTCAGTCCGTTTACATGTGTGTTCCACACTTGAACTGTGTGTCTTCAAAGCTTTTGATCTCAGTCCTTGCAACTGTATTTATAGGAAGGCCAAAAATGCTGAGCAAGCAGGCTGCAACAGGCAGGCAACTGATATGACTCCCTGTCACTCCCACAGACATACGCCCCAGAGCCTAATTCCTTCATATCTGGAATACATGCATTTCTTTGCGTGTCCTGAAAACGTCTCTCGGATTCAGCCCTTCTGTTCTTATCTAATCCCATCCCTCCCTCTATGAGAAGAGTGAAAGCGTAATTAACCTTGTTCTGGGCACCAGCCCAACTCTACAGTCCGCACACACAACTGCACACACACATACGTGCACGCAGAGCGTTACACAACCATGAACGCACCACGTTACACACCCTCGAACGGAGCACCACATACTGAAACACTAGAAAGAAAGACGTTGGAGGAGAGCAAGCAATCCTCTGATCCTCTGTCAAGGTCAAACCTGCTGAGGAGAGAGAAAATGAGAATTCCACTCCATCGAATAGACTAGAAAACTGAGACAGATATAACAGAATAGAATAGAATTACATACAGACCATCATATACACGTATATGATGCATCATACACATTTGGCACAGGAGAAACCAAGCTGCTCATGTTTCCAGTCCTAGCCAAATGCAACTGCTGCAGGTGCAGGCAGAAGAACCCAACCCTGAGGGCTTTAAAAGGCCTACTAGGTTACATGCAAGCCAAAGCAACAGGCTTTTAATGTGCGCTGTTGCTATTTAAACTCTGCTGTGTGCAAACGCTGCATCACATAATCCGATTCATGCAGCAAAAGCCTCGCGGCGAAGCTCCAGCCCCAAAACGGGCCCGATTTACTGCTTTCAACCAGCAAAAGGTCGAATTATTCTATACGCGTCCCCTCACACCCACCCACGGCTCCCGGAGAGGGGGAGGAAAGCCCATTTAAACACATCCATTCCGGAGAAATGATTACAGCAAGAATGACGTGACACAGATTACAGATTACAGGCACGAGGTCACGTGGGTGCGATCATGGGCTTCGTCCTGGTGGCGGCGGCGGAGGAGGAGGAGAAGCAGCAGTAGCAGCAGCAGCGCGTGTGCGCGTGCTTAAATGGAGATGTACTGGTTTGGTTACCCACCTGAGGAGCAGGAGATGAGGAAAACGGCGAATGCAAGTTTGGTTGCAGACCCCATGGTCAGTCCCAAGGCGGATTCCCTCGCTGGAATAAATCCTCTTTTTTTAGAAAACAAAAAGCTCGGGGTTTTTCGTGTCCGTGGTGTAAAGCAGCTGCACAAACGTCGATGAACGCACACAAACACAGCAGCAGCAGCAGCAGCAGAGAGCGTTTCAGCAGGAGGAGGAGGCTGGGAGCTGTTTCCCCAGCAAACCGGCTCCTCTCCGGCTTTGGAGACACTCCGGACAGCCGAGAGAAAACATAACTCAGTTCGAGGCTTCGGGACTCCTGAAGATGGCTAAAAACTTCGTGTCTCTCAGCCGGTCACAGCAACAAGCAAATGTTTTCTGTTGCCTGGTTAGCTTCGTGATGTGGACCGACTGAATTCATCTTAATAAGGCTGAGAAAAACGCTTCACCTCACGTCTTTTCCCCCCTCAGAATATATAATATTATTTATATAATATTCTGACCAATAAAACAAAGTTAGCTGGCAGGCTAACACAGCTCCTGTCAGTTCTGGAGTTCAAGTTCATGAATGTGTTGCCAGCAATATCACGAAAATCACCTTTCGGTGTAAAAAGCCCAGAAAACTATATTAGCTAATGTTGCTAATGTTATTGTCCAGAAACAACGTTACCTCAGTACTAACAGTAGTGAAAGTCAGTGACGTGGAGGATTGTACGTTAGGTTAACTCATTCACATTAATCTTGATTTGATTAGTTTTCCTTAATGTCCACAACTCCAGGATGACAACAGTAATAATGATGATGATGATGATGTTGTTGTTGATGTTGATGATGATGATAGTGGCCACACGGGTAAATCCATATCGTCCTGTTGTTGTCAGAATGGCAGAGAAGCAAAAACAAAACACCGACGACAAAAAAAAATATCGTCCCAAAATTGTATCTAGCGAATGAACAGTTCAATATCAGACGAGAATATCATCGCCAAAGTGATAAAGTCTTCGTCAAAATCCCGTTTTCCTATGACAGGCGGATCTATCGAGACGTTATTACCGTTAGAGTTTCCAGAGCCCCTCCGGTCAGTCAGCAGGCAGCCGAGCCGAGTTAAAAGTACGTTATCAGTCGAAGCCGATCCGACCTGGCTGATTCGTCCCGATCTTCTTCTCCTCCCAACCCGCCTCACATAAACAGCTCCGATAAGCACCAGTCCTCCCGGACGCCCGTCTTCGGGGATTATTTCACACTTTCGACTGCCAACCTGCTGCAAATAAACAAATGTCGAGAGACTTTCCTCCCGCCTCCTCAAACCCAGAGCGCTGGCTCTCCGTCCTCATTCAGGGGGAAAAGTACACTGGATTCAAGATGGCGTTCAGCTCGGATTGTTTTTGTTTTTTTTCCCTCTCCGCTCCTCCTCGGATTCTTTTCCCGCCCGTATTCCAGCAACACCCGCCCACTGTGCCGTGATTGGCTAGCAGGTCACGCTAACTCTAAATCACCGTCAACATACCCAGTCGAGTCACATTATTATCACCACCAGCTAATAGCCAGAGTAACCGCCCTATGTAGCACAGACAGCAGCTAGATGGGATGGGAGTGACTCAGTAAGGTCCTGGTATGTTGGCACAGGTATCTGGAGCCATGCTGACTGCAGTGCATCCTACAGCTGCTGGAGCTTGCGTGGGGGAGGATCCATAGAGCGAACACGACCACTGAGGTGGTCCCACAGATGCTCAGTTGGGTTCAAGTAGGAGGAAGTAGGGGGCCAGGGTAGTACTTGGAAGTCTTCTAGCCGTGCCATTTCTATCTGATCCCAGGGAAGACAATTAGCATGCATCACCCCTTTTTCCCATGACAGCAATGGGGGATATGTGAGGGGACAGTCTATCAACCTTATATACCCACCAAGCCAGCTCACAATAAGTGACTTCCTTCACGAGCTGAGGTAGGAAGAGGTCATAATAATGTGACTCGACTGTTTAAAATAATATACAAAAATCATGAAAAATGAATAAATAAATAAATAAATAAATAAATAAATAGAAAATGAGGTGTTAAAGGAAAATTGCAGCATTTGTACTTATTCATTATTCGTTATATGTGGTTCAGTTGTTGTTGTTTATTCAGAGTGGTTAATGTGAGGTGGTTCAGTGTAGGAAAACATACTAACTTTGATTTCTTTACAGTGGTGGTGATGGGAACCAGGGGGCCCAGAGAACCTACAAGGTTTTTATATGTATGTAATGTTGATCATGTTAGTGTTAAAAATGGGTTTCTCTGGGTATTATTCATACTATTCTGCTAATGTCTGTTGATCATTTTAATTCATGTTAGAATGTTTTAAACTAAAATTCTTATATATTGATTACATCATTTTACATATTGCACCTTTAATGCATTTCCTGATTACTGATGCACTTATTGGGGTAAATGAATGCATTTATTAAGGTATGCTGATTTTAGCTTACCCCATTAAGGCACCCCAGTGTAACTGCAACATCTTTTTAAGGTGGAATGAGAAATTCAAATAAGAAGTTGTTGAATGACAGGCTTGTTAGCTTACACACTGATCATCCAGAAGGTCCAGAAGGTCTGGTGTCACTCCACCTCTGCCCCTACCAGGAAATCTGCAGGAACTGTGTGAGAATATTGAAGCTGCATGGGATGGATTATCACAAGACACAATTAGGAACCTCTACAAGTCCATGCCGAGACGTCTGGCATGTTGCGTTAGCAAACATCGTAGCCTGATGCCATACTTAGAGACACTACTTCTGTACGTGTAGCTCTGGAGATGCACAGGCTATGCAGAGCCAGTCCACCAATCTAGCTAAATCCTTATCTCAGACCTATGATAAAACAATGTCTCATGAAAGGCATTAAACTCCTTGGACGCCTGGTTACCATCACCACCACTGTGAACACAATTGTGACTTGGAAAGGTTCTCTAGAATTATGCGGAATTCGATTTGAGAATCTATAAGTCATGTAAAAGCTGCCCTGTCACATCGTACATGGCATATATGCATATACTGTATATGCAGCTCCTGGAGGGAGAGGTGGGCGGGGTCCTACTAAAGGACTAGTAGGAATACTACTAGCCGAGTGCAAAGCAGGAGGCGGGACGCTAATAACCAATCCTGGTGCAGTGGGCGGGGCCTGTCGGAATACGGGTGGGAAAACCAGAACGTCCTCCTTCTCCGCCTTCAACTCCGCACGGAATACAACCGGAGAGAAACTTGAGTGGCACGTACACGCGCCCAATCGGCGGAGAGGGAGACCGCACGAGCGGAGAACAAGCGCATAAATAAACGAGTCCAAGTCCTCATACAGAGTGTCAGTGTGGACAGTGTGAAGCTGGTGGATGTGTGGTCCGCTGGGCCGGACAGAAACAACACGGGCACACGGAGTCAGGGGTGCAGCACACAGAGCTAGGCCTGTGGCGGACGGATGGGGATCGTGAACCTGCATGATTATAGATGGTCAAAGGCCCTAAAAGACGATTCGGGTGGTCAGCTATCATAGGAGTACATGTACAGAAGACTTTCAGATCTGACTTTTAATATTCTCTCTCTCTCTCTCTCTCTCTCTCTCTCTCTCTCTCTGCCATGTAAGGTTCTGAAACACTACTGCACTCATTTCCATACAGTAGTCATTTGTAGACTACACAGTTACAGCGCCGAGTGGCAGGTGGTCGGTTAAGGGACTCTGTTTTAAAGTTGCGCCAGTAGTGAAACACTAAGTGAAACACATCCAGGAGACAAACAGCACGATACACACACACACACACACACACACACACACACACACGTTGTTTCTGTGATTTGTGAGGCTATTACATAGATTCCATTCATTTCCTAGAGACTTATCCAAACCTTAAACAGAACTACTACTAGCCTACCCCAACCCTAAACCTAACCCTAAACCTAACATTAACTCCTAACCCAAACCTAACCTAACCTTATCCTTACCCTAACATAACCCAAACATAACCTAATCCTAAACTTACCCTTACCTTAACTCTAAACCTAGACCTAAACTTAACCCTAACCTTACACTACCCTTACCATACCCATACCCTAGCCTAACCAAACCTTAACATATTCCTAACCTTACTCTAAACCTAATCCTAACCTTACCCATCCCCTAACCTAACACAAACCTTAACCTAATTTTAACCTTACCATAACCCTGCCTTTACCCTAACCTTCCTCAAACCTTAACCTAACCTTAACCTTACCTAAACCTTAAGCTTACCTAAACCTTAACCAGAAATACTCCTAGCTCCTAACCCCAACTTTAACCCTGACCTTACCCTAACTCCAACTGTAACCTTAACCCTAAACTTACCTAAACCTTAACCAGAAGTACTACTAGCTCAAAACCACAACTTAACCTTAACCTTACCCTAACCTCAACTGTAACCTTAACCTAACCTTACCTAAACCTTGACCAAAAGTACTACTAGCCTAACCCTAACCGTAACCTATATTTTTAACCTAACACTAACTTTAACCTTAACCTAACCCTAGCCTTAACCTTACATTGACCTCAAAATTTCATGATTTACTGTGGCTCCCACAAAGATGAGTTGTCCCCACAATACAAATATATGAACAGGTTTTGTTCCCCACAATGTGCCTTAATCCTAACCACACAGAGGACCAGCCCACTAAAACACTCTGGCATCACTGACAATGAGAGCGAATATAGACAAATATGTTTAAGACAGTTTAGTTTGCCGTTCCTGTCCCATGTCCAGACAAAGTGTTTTTGTTCATTTGCAGAAACACGTCCTCACTTTGTGAATAACAACACGGGTTACCTACACAGCCTGCAAAATAGTCCTGCCTTTGTGAAGTCTTTTTTTTTTTTTTTACATAAAAGATACATATATATTTAGGACACCCAGGACCCCCCACAGGACCACCACAGGCCAGGTATAGTTGGCTGGTGGATCATTCTCAGTGACACTGACCTGGTGGTGGTGTGAGTGGATCAGACACAGCAGTGCTGCTGGAGTGTTTAAACACGGTGTCCACTCACTGTCCACTCTATTAGACACTCCTACCTTGCTGGTCCACCAGGACGCTGTTGGCAGGATAGTTTTGGTTGGTGGACGATTTCCAGTCCAGCAGGGACACTGAGGTGTCCAGCATCACTGCTGTGTCTAATCCACTCACACCAGCACGTCAGTGTTACTGCAGTGCTGAGAACGATCAATCACTACATAATACCTGCTCTGTGGTGGTCCTGTGGGGGTCCTGACCATTGAAGAACAGGATAACGTGCATATGCATAAACATAAACACGTATGGGACAATTTTATTACATTTAAGTACTTACATACTTGCATCTGTGTGTGCGCATGAGTGAGAGAGAAAGAGAGAGAGAGAGAGAGAGAGAGAGAGAGAGAGAGGATAGGTGAGAGAGGTCAGTTATTTGTGATTGAGTGGTGAGCTGGTATATATGTGGTTATTCTGAGAGGCCTGTTCTCTAGGGGTCTGGAGCAACATTCCAAAAAGCACACCCAAGGTCTACGAGGTCAAATAGTTCCTGCTTGATGGATGAGGTTGTGATGAGGTAGCGCCCACTCGTACGCAACACATGCACACACTCTGAAGCTTGAACACACATCGCCTCTGTCCTGCCATTCCACATTTATCCCTCAACACGAGGTCTAGACCTCTATGCTAAGTCTCTTGGAAAGCTTTTGTCACCAGCAGTGATTTGTCATTGAATGTTTTTGCTTTTTTGCCATTGTGAACGTGTGACAATGTCACTCCCTCCGAAGTTCAACCATGACACACCAACACAGGTCAGGGGTGCTATAATAAATCGGGTTGCCAGGCAAAAGTGGCTGCATGGGGGCTTAAGATGCCAAGAGCGCACCAAGTGAGTTATGAGCTGAAACGTAACCCCAAATATGGCGACGGGCTTTTAGTGTTTGTTTTTCTGCAGTAAATCTGGTATCTTGGCAAACACCCATATGATGGATTACCGTGCACAACAATTCAGCCTTTATGACGCCCACGCATAGAGAATAGTGGACGGGAGAGGGAGTGAAACCGGAAGTTTCATAAAAAAGAAAACTGAAGAAGAAAAAAAAGAAGAAAAAGCCTCCGGAACATACTGTGTGCTACTTGGTGACCTTTAATACATATAGCCTGCAGTGAACGCCCAAAAGTAACTAGACGGCCCTTTTAATTAGTCAGTTCACCCACTTTAAGGTGCACCTACTGCTGACACACTGCAGTCAGTTGTGTTATTACCATAGAAAAGCATTGCCAATAGAATGGGACGCTCTGGAATAGCCACCCATGAGCCTAAGGTTAACCTGCCGCAAGGTGCTGGATAGAGGGGTAAAAGAAAGTCCCCTTATCAATAGGCTGTGCATTCTCTGGAGGGATCCAGACAGGTCCATTCAATGCCTTGCCAATAGAATGGGATGCTCTGGAGTAGCTACCCATGAGCGTAAGGTTACCATGCCGAATGCAAGGTGCCGGCTAGAGGGGTAAAAGAAAGCCCCCTTATCAATGGGCTGTGCATTCTCTGGAGGGATCCAGACAGGTCCGTCCAATACCTTTGGGATGAGTTGGAGTGATCCGTAACTCATCACCCAACATCTGTACCTGACTTCACTGAAGCATTCATGACTAAATGCAATGAAATCTTCGGGCAGTGTCCCAACTTCTAGCATTAATCCCTCCAAGAAGAGTACAGGAGACAAACTCCCTATGAAATGGGAATTCCATCAATTCTACACATTTCTGCATGGTTTAGATGATTACAACAGCTTGCCTGTACCATGAATTGATTTATATGTTTTAGGCCAAAATGTGTCATAAAACAGTGTTTCAGACATCGGGCAAAGCATTTGCATTTGCAGTATGTTCTTGGAAGGACCCTGGAACTCTGTGTATAGGACATCTGTCTATAATAGGACATCTGGTTCTTACTGCAACCATTTTAACCTGAAAGGTATCTCTAACGATTGTTGGAAATATTCAGACATTTCAGACATATAGCACATTCTACATGCAAACCACCCCCCCCCCCAGCTCATGCACACAAGGCTATGTGACAGTTAACAGTTAGACCCAGCTGCTGTGGAATTCCCCTTCATAGACATGAGGGCTGTCTGATTTCGTTCCAGCCATTAAACGCTAATCCTAACATATGACACGTAGTCGGTGACGAGTGTTCACCAGTTTCTTTGTCTGTGTCTCTGGACATGAAATATGTTGACCATATGGAGCAGCCTGAGTAACATGGTTCAAGGGCATCGTGGGCTCTGCAATTTGCAGCTAATTCAGCGAAATTCCAAACCTCCACACTGACTGACAGGCATCCGGGTTACTAAAAAACTTTCAGCACTACATTTTTCTTATTTCTTAGGAATTATAGTTATACTCATCGTCAAAAGAATAGATGCACCCAAAAAGAAGTGTGGCATTGCAGTGTTATTGGGAAGGAAGATAAAGGTTACCAGGAACAATAAATGATGATAAATTTAGATTGATATGGGCAATATTTATTGAGCTACATATACAGAAGTAGTGTCTCTCAGTATGGCACTGGGCCGCTGTGGTTGCTAACGCAACATGCCAGACGTCTTGGCATGGAGCTGTAGAGTTTCCTAATGGTGTCCTGTGATAATCCATCCCATGCAGCTTGAATATTCTCACACAGTTCCTGCAGATTTTGCAGTAGGGTTGGAGGTGGAGTGACACCAGACCTTCTGGACGTGTGACACCAAACCGTTCATCTTTGGTGCTGACCACAGTGCCTTCACACACAGATTCATTGGTCATCTCCACCAAGACAAAAGTGGGACTCGTCGCTGAAGATGACCTGCTGCCATTTTGAGTCACTCCATGACAGTCTGCCACAAGACTATTGCAGTCTTTGAGATTGCATATCTCTTCGAAATATTACAGAATTTAAGCAACACTGCAACTGACGTTTACATAGAGCGGTAATATGAACTGTGGCCAAGCCCATAGGTATTACTTCATGCTTCACAGTAAAATCATTTACACACTGAGCTCCATTCTGTTTCCCAGAAAGTGAAAACTGTGAGATTATGATTATGTGAGATCTGCCAACTCTGACTGTCTCAGTGACAAGATGATAAAAAGTGGTGGGTCAAAGGCCTGCTAGCTCTTGTTGTTGCTGCAGCCATGATCGCTAGATAATGGAGGCAATTTCAACTGATTTTCTGACAAATGGGCTGCTGAAGGTTCATGACTTTCCCAGAAACTCGGTCTTTGCTGATTACAGTTATGGGTGTTGCTTACAGTCTGGACTGAGTCAGTCACTGTTAAACTGCTGTCATCTCACCTCTGACCTCTATTCCTGAGTCTTAACTGATAACTGAGGCACGTGAACTTCATTTGACCACAACTACAATGTACATGGTTTTCTACTTACTTGAAAAGTAATCAGTGACTGAAGTCAAGAAGTTTGCTTCTTTAGTTTTGCACCGTCACCACAAGGCTCATGTAACTATCAAGTATTGGACGCTGATATCCACCTATTAGCATTGTGCTAACTGTGTACCCTAATCATCAATTGATGTCTTGTGACACTAAAACAATGACATACATTTTTATTTACAAGAATGGACAAATGTGCTTATAGCAGCCATCGTAGAGCCTGAATTATGCCCATTTCCTTTAATAGCACTGTGTGTAAGTCTAGTTTCTTAGCAATTTGTTATGGATCAAGCTTTATGTTTGCAGTTTACACAATGTTAAGACTGTAGCTCTGAGTTTCAAGCAATTATAAGCTACTTAGAAATTTCAGTGAGAAAACAAAGGGGCTTGGGAACACCATATCCTTGGAATACATATCACTTGGAACATAGAACCCTGGAAAGATAGAGGCCTTGGGACATAGAGACCCTGTGAGTATAGGGCTCTTGGACCATGTGAATGTAGGGCCATTGGAACATAGGACCTTGTGAATGTAGGGCCCTTGGAACAGGGAAAGCCTATGGATATAGAACCCTTGGAACATAGGACTGTGTGAATTCAGGGCCCTTGGAACATAGGACCATGTAAACGTAGGGCCCTTGGAACACGGGACCATGTGAATGTAGGGCCCTTGGAACAGGGAAACCCTATGGATATAGAACCCTTGGAACATAGGAATGTGTGAATTCAGGGCCCTAGGAACATAGAACCCTGTGGATATAATACAGTTGTAATATAAACCTTCAAATATAGAGCACTAGGAAAAGAGGTCCCTGGGGATAAATGACCCTTGGAACCTAGGAAATATAGGGTCCTTAAAGCTTAGGACTGTGTAAATACAGGACCATTGGAACATAGGATCCTGTGAATTTGGTAGCCTTGAAACATTGGACCTGGAATTGCAGGGTTCTTGGAACATAGGACACTGTGGATATATGGCCTTTTGAACATGGAATCCTATAGATATAGACCCCTTGGGAAATATAGGGCCCTTGGAACACAGAACACTGTGGATATAGGACCCTTGGAACATGGGGACCTGGAAATATAGGGTCCTTGAAGCATAGGATCTTGTGAATATAGGACCCTTGGAACATAGGACCTGGAAATATAGGGTCCTTGGAACATAAGGCACTGGAAATATAGGAGCCTTGGAACAAAGGGCTCTTAAAACATAAAACCTAGAAATAAAGTGTCACTGGAGCATAGGATCTTATGAATTAGGACCCTTCGAACACAGAACCTGGAAATAAAGGGTCCTTGGAGCTTAGGATCGTGTTAATATATGACCCTTGGAACATAGAACCTTGGAACTAGAGGGTCATTGGAACATAGAACCCTGTGGATGTAGGACCCTTGGAACACGGGAAGCTGGAAATATAGAGTGTTTCAGTTATAGGCTCCTGAGAAAATAGAACCCTGTGCGCTGACCACGAAGCAAGTAGCAGACCTCAACTGATGACTGATGGACTGAATTTGGGGTAAAGGGTAAAATTGTGTAAATGAGATTTTTGGCCAAACCATTTTAACCATCCTCAAAAAAAGGATGTTCTATTGTCCCTTAACATTTACTCATTTGCCCCAGAACACCACGTCCCACAGCAGCGTTCTGTCCTGCAGTCACCTTCTCTCTTTACATGATCACCCTTCACTCTCTCTCTCTCTCTCTCTCTCTCTCTCTCCATTGTTAATTTCACAGCTTCTGACAGGGAGTGAAAAGGAATGGCGGGAACAACATCTGCATTCACCTCCACTCATTAACTTTCTCTTTGTGAAGATCAGAGATTATGGAGATGGATGTGTGTGTTTGTGTGTTTGTGTTTGTGTGTGTAACCTGTTCGTCCTACAGGTGCCGGGTGGGGGTGGGGTGGACTCATCTGTCTCTTGTGCCATCTTGCTGTCTCTGTGTCCTTCAGGAAATAAACATGCCTCGAAGGTGAGGCTGATTAACAGGTCTTCTTCTCAATAACAGCACACCACAATTCACCAGGAAACTTTACTCGCATTACTGAATCGGCACTGATCACCTATCATTTATTATATACTGTATATATCGCTAATGTTAGCTGGCTAGCTCGTTGCATCCATGTTTTTCCTGAAAGAGGCAGGGGCTGGAAGTGGCGCAATTATGAACTCCAGTCTCCCACTTCCAAGCCAAGTCCCAACAGTTAGCATGTTAGCAACTGTGTAACTAAATCACTACACATGTTGGGCATGTTCACTGCACTGCCAACCCGCCACACATGTACAGTGAGTAACTGTAATAGCTGCACAAATAATTGCACCCAGAATGAATCAACCGACAGGAATGAAACTTGGTGGATAGGTTTGACATTGTGAGACGTGATGTAGGCAAGGCTGTCCCTGACTGACCCAACGCCATGACATTCAGCGGGCAGTGAAGCCCTCCATGGCTTATCCTGTTAGTGCCAGCACCATTGGCAGACGGCTGCATGATGCAGGATTACATGCATGCAGACCGCTACAACTGCCCCTAACACCACGTCAGCATCGCCAAAGACTTCAGTGGTGTCGTGCCAGACTGTCATGGAGTGACTCGGAATGGCAGCGGGTCGTCTTTAGTGACGAGTCCCGCTTTTGTCTTGTCTGAATATTCAAGCTGCATGGGATGGATTATCACAGGACACCATTAGGAACATCTACAACTCCATGCAGAGACGCCTGGCATGTTGCATTAGCCATACTGAGAGACACTACTTCTTCCTGAGAGACACTTCCTTCTGGGTGCAACTATTCTTTTGAGGATGAGTGTAATCAGATTTCTGCAGTTGTCTAGTTGTTCAAACGCTCATGTAAACAGCATAGGTCAGAAATTTCTGGGCCATCTTCACTAAGTTGAAGGTGGCTTCTTAGTCCATTCTTATTTATTTATTCACCTTTTAAATTGATTTATTCACCTTGTTCTTGTTCCACCTTAAATGGTGCCAAAATGTAACTGCCGCACCATTTAAGGTGGAACAACAAATGAATAAGAATGGAACAAGAAGCGACAGGTACATTTCACTACCATTTAAGGTGGAAAGGGGAAGTTCAGAAAAGCAGTCCGGAAACGCAAACCCACCAGGCAGTGCTGAAAGTAACACCGTGCAGAGCCATTTATCAAGTGAGCTTTTGGTTAGACGTTTCAGAATGTCTTCAACAGCCTTTAAAAAGCTCTGCCCCATGATCGGACCATCTGCAGGGCCAATCTTTTCCAGTCACCGGCCACCTGCGCCAACTGAAGGGAATCACCGCTGTGTTGTACAATCTGGCCATGTGTGCGGAGTGTAGGGTCGTGGGTGAAATGTTTGGCGTAAGTGTAACAGCAGTTCACTAAACCAGTAAACTGTAATTCATAAACTAATACAGACTGTAATACATCAAGTTTTGTAAAAGCTGCTTTTTTTGGCTGAAGTGTGGTGCATGGTGGTGCATGGACGTGTGGTGTGGTTCTTTGTTATACTGGGAAATGGTGAGGGCAGTTTGACAGGAGCATGTTGAGAAGAGTACTTAAAGGCTGAAAATGAAGGTAGCTGTTGGCACCAAGGTCTGAGCAAAGCCATGCAAATAATAGAGCTATTAATATGGTCTAATGTGAGGCTGTGTGGGAAAAGGCTTGTCTCTGTCAGATGCTTCAGTCTTCAGTATCTGATCAACTGTTTGATTCACACCAGGCAACACTGAGAAACCAATACTCCTGAAAGCAAGACGATAGTGGTCTGCTGCTGGCCTGCTGACAGCAAAGCTGGTGGTCCATTGATGCTTCCCTCAGCAGTTTTTCTAATTGGCCCACCTGTGGTAAAGGAGAGTATTAGACAGAACTGCATCACACTTTTTCCACTCACAGTCCAATTTATATATCATTTCCTTCATTTCTCACTTTGGTTACTCTTTATAAATTAGATTTGTAAGTAATTTTCAGTGTCAGGCAATAACATCTTCATCTGAATCATTTTATATCAGGTCAAGTCCTTATTTTTTGTTCCCCTTGTGATTTGTAATATTGGTCTTAGTTCATTTTCTAAAATACAAGTCTCTGTCCATTTAATATGGGTTTAATGAGATTAAAATTATTACACTCATCATCAAAAGAACAGCGGCACAAATACTTGCACCCAGAAGGAATCAACCGACAGGAATAAAACTTGGTGGGTAGGTTTGACGTTGTGAGGCATGCATATAATTCAAGTTTCACGCTCGGTCGTGCACACACGCACACAGGCCTTATCGCTGTACCTGACTAACCCAACAGCCACAATTGCGGACATTCAGCGAGTGATGCCCTCCGTGAGTCTTCCTGTTAGTGCCAAGACCATTGGCGGATGGCGGCACGACGCAGGACTACGTGCATGCAGACCGTTATGATGACTGCCCTTAACACCACGTCAACATCACCAAAGACTGCAATGGTGTCGTGCCAGACTGTCATGGAGTGACTCAGAATGGCAGCGGGTCGTCTTCAGTGACAAGTCCCACTTTTGTCCTGGTGGAGACGACCAACGAGTCCGTGAGTGGAGGTACCGTGGTCAGCACCAAGATGAATGGTTTGTTGTCACGTGTCACACGTCCAGAAGGCCTGGTGTCACTCCACCTCCACCCCTACCGCACAATCTGCAGAAGCTGTGTGAGAATATTCAAGCCAGTGGGTTGATACATCCTCACTAGGTGGAATAGTTCTAGGTCTTAGAAACTGAAGTTTCTTTAGGTTGCTTTCCAGTATGCAAACTAGCAAAAGTCTTTTCAGTGGAGAACTGCAGGAATCTAATCAGACTGCTTTTGATGTGTCTATGAAACAAATGCTTCTTACTACAGTACAGATCCTGTTCTGATAGGTGCAGGTACAAACCCGTTAAATGAAACTTTGGGCACCACTGGTGAACTGGCACTCTGCAGGAGGGCGAGTTCTGTGTGTGTTTCAGAGATTTGGAAGACCGTAACCATCAGCTGTTCTGCTACTGGTGTTGCTGAAAATATTGCGACAGTGCAGAATTCCTGGAATGCCAGATCCGAAGCCTGCGTGTTCACTCTTTCTTGGGTTTGAAGTACCTGACTGAAACCTCCTTACCATAACCGTGACATGATAGATGATCTCATGCCTGTGAAATATGAAAACAATGGTTGTTTATATAGCAAAGGCGGGCGATGCGGCAAAAACATCCCGATGCCTCACTGTGAATAATGATAGCTTGGTAAATAAACTCACCTCAAACTCTGGTCAGTGTATATAATATAGTATAACATAATATAATAATCTCAATTTGAGATTGCTGCAAGAATGATATAGGAAAATTCAGCTTTTTTTTCAGATGTTTTTCTGCATGTTTTATGTAATTATATGTGCAGGTTTTGTCATATTATTTTGTTATGTATTTGTCATATTATGTAGATCATTTTGTTTGTTTCAAGAGATAAGGTATCAGCCAATAGAATAAGGTACTTTCACTAGATAAAAGGGCCTTAAAACAAGTATAAATATGCAATGTTCTTACAACCGTGTCAAAATTAGAAATATTAGAAAAATAATAGATATATTAACCAGTTTTAAGATTTTACTTTAAGATTACTCGCTTACACACACATATATATATAGTGGCTCTGAAGATTAATAAATGAATGAATGAAAACAGTAAAGCCGTATTATAAAGAGCCCAAAAACAAAAGTAAAGAATTTCAAAAAGAGTCTACATATATATAGCCTACATATACAGATATTCAACAGGTCAACAGTGACCATCACAACTGAAAATCTCTTGACAATGATCTTAAATCTAGTCAGCATATCTGATATGTCCCAGTTTCAGATTGCTGGATATTACAAGAATTCTTTAATAACATTTCCAGATTATATTATCATTGTCATATTATGTTGGCAGATGATACTCAAGGAAATAAAAAAATGATTTGCCAATACAATGTGACCCTTTCACTGAAATAAGTACACTGAGTTTAAATAAGTAAATAAACAAACAAACAAAAAAGTAAACATGTCTAGAAATATGTTCCATAATGTTATAATCTTATAAACATTAGATGTATCAACTAGCCTTAAGATTATTATATTATATATATATATATATATATATATATATATATATATATATATATATTGCCATGTATAAGACATTTTTACAAGATATGTATCACAATACTTAATGTGTCTACAGTAAACAGTAGAACTGTAAAAACTGTAAAACTGATGTTTGGAAAGTTTGGGAATATATGTACATATATAGACAATCAGTAGGTTATCTGTGAGGTAACAGCTAAATCTACTCCATATATCTCTCAATTTAGATTTAGATTGTTGCAAGAATATAATACAATTTCTTTCCATAAAAGTCATATTATATTGGCAGATAATTCATCTGTAATGTAATGTTTCAGTAAAGAAGCAAAATGATTTGCCAATAGAATCAAACAAATTGTGAAAATGATTTAATAAAACAACAACAATAATAATAACAACATAATAATAACATAATAATAAATTATACTAAGTAATTAGCTACTTGTTACTGTGCAGGTACTGTACACTGGTTGTTTGTATTGATTATGTGCTATAATGCATGCAGCTGTTCAGAGTTCTGGAAGTATCGATGTATTGATGGTATACTGAGTACTGATAAACTGAGTACTGATATACTGAGTACTGATGATATATTGAGTACTGATGGTATACTGAGTATTGATGATGTACTGAGTACTGATGGTATACTGGGTGCTGATATACTGAATACTGATGGTGTACTGAGTATTGATGATATACTGAGTACTGATGGTATACTGAGTACTGATGGTATACTGAGTACAGATGATATACTGAGTACTGATGGTATACTGAGTGCTGATGATATACTGAATACTGATAATATACTGAGTACTGATAGTATACTGAGTACTGATGATATACTGAGTTCTGATGGTATACTGAGTACTGATTGTATACTGAGTACTGATGATATACTGAGTACTAATGATATACTGAGTACTGATATACTGAGTACTGATGATATACTGAGTATTGATGATATACTGAGTACTGATATACTGAGTACTGATTATATACCATGATGTACTCAGACAAGCATACTATCATGAGTTATCACAATTCCAATAACATACTGTCACACTCTTCACCCCTAGTACACAGGTGCATGGAGTCTACTTTCACCCAATCAGCTTCAACCTTTTCTGCCTTAGCTGACTGCGTTCTTCATCCTTCCAGTGTTACTTACAGTTCCGGCAAATACCAGTGGATTCTCGGACCAGAGGGAGCCGTCTCATGCAGACATGATGATTTCTTCCCATCTGCTGGGGTCACGAATGGCCAGCCCTAGTTGCCATAGGAACACATAAGCCCATGGTGTGTAGCCCAGTTGACGGAAATGCCAGTCCAGTATGGTGTAGTATTGGATGGGGACGGGGGACTATGAAGTTGGAACGTAACCATTGAATATTGTGTACCACTGATCCATGTATCAGCGGCACGGTCTACATCAGTACTTCTATTTCCATCATCTAGACTACAACAGCTGAGTGGCAAGAGCAGACCGGCCCTATTTTCCCCTGCAAAACTCCAGCGACCTAGTCGAATAAGAACTGTGTTTTCTAGTGGAGACTATGCCTACGAGGCAGCTTAACCCCATTTGGGTTCCCACATTAACTACCCGACTCCAGAGCAGAGGGCCTGGCATGGCTGTAAATCTTGGAAGGCCTGCATTTATTTTGCAGGCTGAATCTTATAGAAACATTCTAGTGTGACAGCTGATGTGGGCGGGGCTTCGGCAGCAACGGTTCTGGACATCCAGATGAGCCGAGTTTGGGTTTTGTTTGGGCTGGCTCTGCTGCAAGGGCTTCTGTTTGGGAGGTCTGTTCAGTGCCCATAATTAGCTTTCCTGTCCAGAGTAATGAACCAGCACTCTGCCAGCTGGGAGACTCGCCAACACCAGCACCGGGCAGAGGCTTGGCGCATACACGCTCTCTCACACACACACACGCACTGAGACCTGCTGAGACCTCCCATAGAGCTGCACTTAGTGTTGAAATCCAGCTCTGGCGGTTTTGGGCTTTGCAGCCATAAACACCTCCAACCACAAACAAATCAAACATGCTCCCTCTGGCAGAGAGCAACAGGGCTCGTGTGTGTGGGGTGACTGTACGTCTAGCGTTAAGAAATTTATGGGAAATGAGGTTCTAAATACACTCTGGCATGGCTGGATTCTACTGTGGATTGTTAGTGACATGAGTTTGTGTGTGGTGTTGGCTGGAGACTGCAGACAGTGAAGTGTTCTTAGAAATAGAGTGCACCTCTTTCTGAGGCCTTGTCTATGAATCAACATAGACAACCATGGGACATGTGGACCAGAGGTCTGCATGGGAATGAAAGTGAAGTTCGAAACCGACCCATACTAACAGCATCCACCCTCCTCTGAATGACCGTAGTTCCTCTCATACTTGCTGTAGCTGCAGAAATATATCATTCCTGTAGAATTCCAAGCACAACTGGCAAATGCTTCTAAGTTATTATATTATTGTATATATATATATATAATATTTGCCAGTTGTGGAATTTGGAATTTGTCTACTACATTTAATGTTAGGGCACCAGCCTTGTGATCGGAAGGTTCGATTCCCTGAACCGAAAGGACACAACTAAACTTGAGCAAGGCACCTAACCCCCAAATGCTCCCCGGGCACCATGGATAGGGGTGCTGACCACTCCGGGTAAGTGCGCTTACTGCCCCCTAGCGTGTATTACATGTTAGGGGGCAGTAAGCACACTTGCCCGGAGCAGGCAGTGAGCACACTCACACGCATCCATGGTGCCTGGAGAGCAGTTGTGGGTTAGGTGCCTTGCTCGAGGGTACTTCAGTCATGTCCTGTCGGCTCAGGGAATCAAACCAGTGACCCTCTAGTCAAGAGACTTGTTCCCTAACATCTGCCCCTGACTGAACCAACCTCAGCTGAGCTCAACAAGCAAGAAGAAAGACCCACTGTGGCTGTTTCCACCAAACCCATCATATGCCTCTCATCGTTCATGCTTTCGTTCATTCAACATGGTCAATGACACGGAATCTGGCCTAAAACCTGAACCTGGGCAAAAAACTGAACCTGGCCCAAAACACGAATCCGGCCCGAAGCCCTGGCCCTTCCTGCTGTGTGGCAGCAGTGCGACCCAATGCACCTCTGTTCCGCCCCAACTATGAAAACAATACTATGGTGAATAGGACAGCAGAAAGTACTGGAACCACTGTACTGGAAAATTGTGCTTGTTTCATTGGCTACCCTTACTTTGTAGAGAGTTTCCTAAGATGATGTTAGCTAGTTATGATGATGTAGGCTAGTAACTCATCCCCATCTCTTTTAATACTGTCACTATGACCTCCAGCAGGTGGATAATGAGCTAGAACCAGCATGAAGTGGAAAAACACCCTAGGTGCAACGAGCTAGCCCAGATTTACTACCAACCCAGTTTATTATCCATTGAACTACAACCCTGGCAGGGCAAGCAAGTCAAGGCATGACAAAGCCTCCGATCTCTCCTTATGTCAGAAACTGATGATCTGACTGTTTTAACATGATCAGTGTTCCACGTTCTTGTTTTGAGTACCACAATCTAGTTAATTAAACAAGATGGCAATCCGAGACAATCATTCTCCATCTCAGAGTAGAAGACTGTGCATTCATTTCTACAGCTGGCAGAAGGAAAGCGAAGTGTCTTTGGTAATAACATCCACTCATTGCCTAAGGCCATGTAAAATCTTCCAACTGCTGACTCCACCATCTCCTACTATTACATGCACTCAAACATCATTCTTCCTTTCTTTAATATGGGCCATTTTTTATGGCTCTGTTTTATTAGATGGGTCTATTTTATGGGCTTTCAATTTTCGCTTGAAATATGGCTCCTTGTCTATTGTAAAGTATGGGCCACAGTTTAAACTTAGTCATGCGCTTGACACATGGTGATTGATTCAAGTTGACTCTAATAAGCCTACATGATCTTACTAGCAAGGTTTTCACTGTGGTGATACACATCCGATCAAGGTGCCAAGGCTTCGGTTACGATAAACGCCTCTGAGTTGACAGTAAATGAATAGAGAACACGGTATACCAGAGTATTGCACAAGAACAGGCAAAATGGTAGCGGTCTCAGTCGGCTGTAGAGTGTTGTAGCTGTAGTCTATTACTTTGGAAGAGGGAAAACTCTCCAGCAGTGAAATGTCCCATAGCAGGTCTTGCTGGATTACGTGATTGTGTTGTCAGGAGTGCATTAATGGCTTCAGTAAGTAACTTGTGGTTACGGTAAAATCACTGAAGTCCGAACTTTTAGCTTTTACAGGAAAACTCAAGTGTTTGTTCTAACTTAATCTCTTCCTGCCACATCAGAATGACCTTAAAAAGGTCATGGCTTTACAATACTGTGCAATACTGTGCTCAGAGAACAACACTTCCAGTCAGAATGTTATTCATTTTTTCCAGCATCAGGAAACAGAACCGCTGAAAACATGAACTGTACTGATAATTTCTCAAGCACTAAATATAATATTATTTTTTTAATGTACGTATGTAGCGTATCCACCCATTGCCTTTATTACAGCTTCCATTCTTTTCAGAAGACTCACTTTCCGTTTTGCTCCATAGACGTTTTTCCCACACCGCCAAAGCTCAGTCCAGCATGACTGCATGTTCTTCTACATTCCATGTACTCCCAATGGCAGATATAGGCTCCATTAAATCTCACTCCAGTCTCATAGGTCCAGTATTGGAGCTCTGTTGTAAGTAATCTTCCTTTTTGTCTATTTCCTTTTCTCAGTGAGGAGCTTCTTGACAGCTACACATCCTTTCAGACCTCCATAGCGTCGAGGTGTCTTCTCACAGTGGATGGATGGACAGAAACACCTGTGGAAGTTTTCAGATCTGAAGCAAGAGTGAAGCTTAAGTTTCTCTTCTTTCTCAAAGACTAAAGCTTTGTTTGCTGTTTATCTGATGGGAACAGTTTTGCTGGTCTATCGGGTCTTGCAAGGTTGTTAGGGCTCCCATTTTCTTTATCTTTAAATCTCTTTTTTTGAACTAAACTTTTAAAAGTACAGTTGCATTGCATCCATCCAAAGTTGTATCCATGAAACTTGGTGGGAATGTTTGACACTGTGAGACATGGGAATGATTCAAGTTTCATGCTTGGCCACGCATGTGGCATAAGCAAGGATGGGCCTTATCACTGTACCTGACTGACTATATAAGGTCGTCCTGTTGAACATGCTTTCCATTCTGACTCGGGCTGTTGTGCTGGTAGCATCCTTTGCAAGCGAAGTACGCCTCGGAGAAGAGTTTAAAAGTAATTAGAGCATTTGAAAGAGTTTAAGAGGGGTCGCATCGTAGGGCTCCGGGAAGCGGAACGGTCATGTTGCATGCCATACTGGTTGTGTGGATACTACTGTAGCATGCTGTTGGTGGCAGTGGATAGAAGAAGGGACGCATCAGCGACGTGAATGATGCGAGAAACTTACATAAATCACGGAGAGAGAGAACCAACAGACTAACACCTGGCAACACCATTGGCAGACAGCTGCACGACACAGGACTACATGCACACGGACCGTTATGACAACTGCCCTTAGCACCACGTCACCATCACCAAAGGCTGCAATGGTGTCGTGCCAGACTGTCATGGAGTGACTCAGAATGGCAGCGGGTCATCTTCAGTGACGAGTCCCACTTTTGTCTTGGTGGAGACGACCAACGAGTCCGTGAGTGGAGGCACCGTGGTCAGTGCCAAGATGAACGTTTTGTTGCCATGCGTCACACGTCCAGAAGGCCTGGTGTCACTCCACCTCCACCCCTACTGCACAATCTGCAGGAACTGAGTGAAAATTTTCAAGCTGCATGGGATGGATTATCACAAAACACCATCAGGATCCTCTTCAGCTCGTCTGGCATGTTGTGTTAGCAAACATGGCGGCCCGACGCCATACTGAGAGACACTACTTCTGTATGAGTAGCTCAATAAATATTACCCATATCAGTCTAAATTTATCACCATTTATTGTTCCTGGTAACCTTTATCTTCCTTCCCAATATCATTGCAATCCAACCCTTATTTTTGCGTGCTACTATGTTTTGATGTTGAGTGTATATTGGATAACAGTAGTGTTATGCATTGCGCAGTCACCTATAAAAGTCACTGGGAGGTGCCTCAAATGAACAGGTATTTGTTGTAAAGCCGGAAATCTGTATGATTGGTTCATTCAGGGATGGAACTCTTTTGGTTTTGGAGGATATAATATGTGCTAATACATAACCAGAACATCCAGCTAACATTGCTAACCAATTGCTATTCAGTTCCATAGAATAAGCACCTGAATAAACATGGATACCAGAAAGCCTTTAGTAAATGTAAATGTAACCATAATGCATTGTGACTGCGTTGCTCCCCTGAACAGCTTCGCGTGGCTATACCATCATAAGTCCTGTGTTGCTGTCTTAGAGCCGTTGTTCGGAATTCGAGTCATATAGTCACATATTTTAAACATTTATTCAAAGAGTCCATCAACTGTCCATTGGCTTTTATTATAAGTGACTTCAGAGTCAAAGCGGTTTTCATTTGTCTTCTAAGCCCAGGTAAGCACGCAGTAATTACTGTCCGTGGCAATTGATGGTACGCTACGGAGGCAGCGAATAGAGATTAGATTGAAGAATGCAGGCGTATTCTTTTGAATGATCAAAATGCAAAGAAAGTTCCATTTAAACACTTCCTTCATGCACAAACAGCTCGCAAGGTCTTTGATTGTATGTGTGCCTATGTGTGGGAGCACTAAAGAGAGAGGGAGAGATTGTCGGCATGTGACAGCAATAGGCTTTAGCTGAAGTACTTACTGTAGAATAAACGCGATGAACTCTCCCTGACGTTACATGACAGAGCGAGAGAGAGAGAGAGAGAGAGAGAAAGAGAATGAAACAGAGAGAGAAAGAGGCAGAAAGCATCAGCTAGGATGATTCTCTCGAGACTGAACTTGTTTCTCTTTGAAGACCTCCTTTATCCAAATGCTGTGATCAAATCGCGCTCATTCACACTTGTGTAGACAAGATATACTCGTTTAACCGTGTTTATAATACATCATGTGTATATATGGTACACCGGCCGGACACTTCATTAGGTAATCCCCTGTTCTTCAGTGGTCAGGACCCCCACAGGACCACCACAGAGCAGGTATTATGTGGTGGTGGGTTCATTCTGTAGTACTGCAGTGACACTGACGTGGTGGTGGTGTGTTAGTGTGTGTCGTGCTGGTGTGAGTGGATCAGACACAGCAGTGCTGCTGGAGTGTTTAAACACTGTGTCCACTTACTGTCCACTCTATTAGACACTCCTACCTTGCTGGTCCACCTTGTAGGTGTACAGTCAGAGATGACAGCTCATGTGCTGCTGCACGGTGCAGTGTTGGTCATCCTCTAGTCCTTCATCAGTGGTCACAGGAAGCTGCCCACAGGATGCTGCCCACAGGACCCTGCCCACAGGATTCTGTTGGCTGGATAGTTTTGGTTGGTGGACGATTCTTAGTCCACTGAGGTGTCCAACAGCACTGCTGAACTGATCAACCAATCTTTGAGAGCTTTAGATTTCTGATGTAATCATGCCCATATAAGGAACTCCAGGTCTTAGCTGCTTTTCTCTATTGGCCCTTTTCCATCAACATGCACCGTGTTCCGTTCTGGTTTACACCCCGAATTTTGAATGGTTTGGTGCAATTCCTTTAGAAATAAACAGGTTCGGAAGCCGAAAAGGGGGTTCTTCAGCACAAACCGTGACGGCATCCGTGGGCATGTCAGTTGTTAAGGAAAGAAAAGGTTACAATGGTGACACCACACGTCTGGTTTTAGGTCCGACAGTCAGTTTTTTCAACTCCCAGTCCTCTGTTTTGCGCAGTACCTACTATTACCTTCTAGTACTGCGGACACCTACTAGTCCTCTTTTTGGGATGAAATATTTAAAATGTTTACTCGCAATCAATATTATGTATACCATTAGCTTGTCAAAAGACATGCCTTTCATCTCATTGGTTTAACAAGGTGACGTTGTGACTCACCTACCGGCTAACCGCAGGTCAGCCCTCTAAATGCTGGTCAATTAATAAGCTCCTGACTCAGGAATGTCATCCATTCCACCCAATTAGGGGAGTAAAGCATGATTTATGTGTTATATAGGTTAGGTTATGATTTTTATTCTGTTCTAGTATTGTGATGTGCTTGCTTTTGGGATAAAACCAAAATCTGGAACAACCGCACAAACGCTCGCAGGTGGTTTATACGCTCCGCCATCTTATTACTATTGTTTACCACTACTGTGCTGGGCCCTCTGTTTATGGCGATGATGTATCCTTTGACGTTCCTTGGTTCCAAAAAAAAAAACGGGTGCAAACTCAGACTGGTTCCTTCAATAGCACCAAGATTCTAAGAAGCCTGAACAGAACCAGTTCAAGAACCAGGGTTCTATTGGTTGAAAAGGGCTATATGAGAATGAAAAATAGTCTTGTTAAGAATTGCTCTTACTGGACTTGAGGTAAACAAATGTTCCAATGCTACATGCACATCCTGTGTACATACCCTAGAATATCATTGGATCATCTGAACTGTGTGGTCATTTGAGAAGGTGGGATGTTGTTACATGTAAGTTAACACTACCGTGTATTGATGCGACATCATACGACTGGCAATGTCTCCGAAACACCCCACACAAACCAGTAAGCTCTATCAAAGGTGGTAGTTAAGTTGCTTTGGTGGTAGTAGATTACAGCTGGAGTACAGCCAATGTTGTTATATAATAGTTAATGTTACCTAATAGATAAACTTTAGATTCTTTACAGTAGCCATCTTTTGCCTTGGTGACAGCTTTGCACACTATTGGCATTCTCCCAGTCAGCTCCATGAGGTAGTCACCTGGGATGGTTTTCAGCTAACAGGTGTGCTTTGTTGGTTAGCTTCTTAATGTGTTTGAGACCATCAGTTGTGTTGTGCAGAGGTAAGGTTGGTACACAGTTCTACACGGTGAATGGCCTTATTCGACTAATCCATACCACGGCAAGAACCACTCAACTCAGTAAAAAGAAAGGACAGCATTACTTGTATTTGGACTCCTTAGCGACTTCAGGGATCAGCGATTTTGGGGAAAAAAGCACAAGGGTAAAAAGTATTGGTGTTGGAACATTTTGGTTTGCCACAGATGCTGATGAAGATGGTTTTGTTGGGTGATGGGGGCCTGGTTCCTGCTAATTAAGACTTCCCCCAATTAAGGAAACCCACTCGGAAATGCGGAGAACATGTAAACTCCACATAGAGGGGGATCACCGCTAGCTGAGAATCAAACCCAGGCGTTTCTTGATATGAGGTGACAGGACTACCTGCTGGTGGGGGGTTGAAACGTATATAGCCCTTATCTATGATCATAAATAGTACAGTATATGTCCCATACTCATGCCTGGAGGAATCTTTACTCACTCGTCTTCCAAACCGCTTAATCCTTCTGGGTCACGAGTGGGTGCTGGAGCCTATCCCGAGGTTCAATGGGCAGGAAGGCAGGTAACACTCTGGACAGGCCATTTCTTAACCTTGACCCTAATTTTCACCTAGGCACCAGCCTGGGCACCAATGCTGTTGTTGTGCAAGCCATTGGAGACAACGGTGACTGTAAGTAGCTGTCTAGCTTTTACTTCATTATGTTCAGAGTTTCTGAATTAGATCTGAAGTATATTGCCCAATCTATGGATGAATGCTAATATTAGCTAGTTTCTAACATTAGCCTGAAGTTACAGTTTTGCTAACTAAAGCTACTCTCACTTTTTTAGCCTCTTGTTTTGTTACTTTTTGTCACTTTTGCTGCCATAAAAATAGAAACACAGAAAACTGAGATGCTTGTCATGTATGCTCATCACAATGAAAGCGACTATAATAAACTCTAGTTGCTTTTTATGACTTACCAGTTTGAATTTAATCAATCAAGTTACTGACGCTTGGCCAAAATTACTCTTTGCAGTCCATGTGGCAAATTTAGATGCATATATTCACTATTATTTTATTGTCCTGCCGTTACTAACAGCAGCTCGTTTTTGCCAAATCACTGCTCAGTTGTTTGGTGTAGAGTCCTTGTTGACCAACACATCAAAACGGATTGAACTAAAGGCAAAGTTTAATAGGCCTGAACCAAACAAGGCATGTGTGAAAGCGCCCTTAGTTTACTGACATTTAGAACCATTTTTTGCCAATTGTGCTTATGCACAAAGGACTTCAACCTCCGCATTTAACCCACATACACACTAATTAACACACTAGGCATGCAGTAAACACACATGCTCAAAGCTGTGCACACGGCACCCGGGGAGCAGTTGAGGGTTATGTGCCTTGTTCAAGGGCACTTCCATCATGTCCTTTCGGTTCAGGGAATCAAACTGGTGACCTTCTGATCACAAGGCTGGCTCCCTAACCTCCACCCCTGACTGCCCCATGGTTCACATGCTGCGGTAATACTGTAGGGCATATGGTGGTTATATAAACTAAAGTTAAACAGAAACTCATGTAGGTTTTATTGTGTTACCTGCCAGCTGAAATGGAATTTCCTGGAGTTTAGGGATGTGCATCTTCATCACTGAGGCTGATACAATACACATCTCGATGCGTTTCCAACGATCCAATGCCATAAAAATACATATGAAGAAACTACTAAAGCAATACAGTAAGATTTATACTTACAGCAACGCAGTGCGATTTGACACGACTTGAATCAACACAAGGCAATATAAACCTGATGCAAGGCAAGCAATATGAGCCTATGCTATTCAATATAGTACAGACAGTTTGATTTCATTTTGTTGGTTCTTCTTAAGCGGAGCGCAAAATGAATTACTTTTACTCCACCTGTTCTCTAGTGCTGCAACTCAGCAAGTATCTGCTGCTCCTTTTTGACTTCTTAAAGGCCTTTTCATGAGTCCATTGTAGTACAGAACACATCTCTAGAAACAGAACCATGCCTGGACCTGTCCTTGGACTAGTACTTATTTCCTTGTCCATGTCTCTTATAAAATCCCAAGTGTCGCCAAACATTTCATTTGTAGTGATTCGATTGAACTCCTCCATGACAATCTTTGTCTTGCCAGAGCACGCCTCCAACTCGCGGGAGACTTGGCTGAGAGACTTCACAAGAATTGACCACTGACAGCAGCAGAGGTGAAAGGAGCGAGTTTGAGACACAGTTTAGAGAGGAGGAACCAATCTATATCTGAAATTACTGGTCACAGGTTACTGGCCACATTGCTAAATAATAAAGGCATAGAGCCTCTACTAATAATGCTATAAAAATAAATTAGACTTTACTGATGCAAAGATGTTAGAAACGTCCCAAATCATATTCGATATATACACACATACAGTACCAGGTTACCAGGAACAATAAATGATGATACATTTAGACTGATATGGGTAATATTCATTGAGCTACACATACAGAAGTAGTGTCTCTCAGCATGGCGTCGGGCCGACCAACATGCCAGGCTTGGAGTTGTAGAGGTTCCTAAGGGTGTCCTGTGATAATCCATCCCATGCAGCTTGAATATTCTTACCCAGTTCCTGCAGATTGTGCGGTAGGGGTGGAGGTAGAGTGACACCAGGCCTTCTGGACGTGTGACATGGTGCTGACCACAGTGCCTCCACACACGGATTCAATGGTCGTCTCTGCCAAGACAAAAGTGGGACTTGTCACTCAAGATTACCCGCTGCCACTCCATGAGTCACTCCATGACAGTCTGGCATGACACCATTGCAGTGTTTGGCGACGTTGACGTGGTGTTAAGGGCAGTCCTGCGTCGTTCAGCCATCTGCCAATGGTGCTGGCTCTAACAAGATGACTCATGGAGGACATCACTGAATGTCCGCAATTGTGGCTGTTGGGTCAGTCAGGTACAGCGATAAGGCCCGTCCTTTCTTACATCACAAGTGTGGCCAAGTGTGAAACTTGAATCACTCGCATGTCTCACAATGTCAAACCCACCCACCAAGTTTCATTCCTGTTGGTTGAATCCTTCTGGGTGCAGCATTTTTTTTGACGATGAGTGTATTATCCTTATGCCATGATCTGAATCATGATCCGGCTTCATCAACTCTGCCAGAGCTGCCGGATGGCAAAAGCAGCATAGGCTGGATCACGTGCTGCTTTTAAATGGAGTGGAAATTACGCCCACGTGGCAGAACCCACATGAGTCCCGATATGTGAATCACAGTACAGTTCAGTAGGAAACTTAACAGTAAGTAGCGAAACCCGAATCAATGAGGTTGAATGGGACAATGCCCAAAGCTTGTTCAACCTCAGCAACAGCTTCTACAACTAAATGCACCTGTGGCCAGAGCATAGAGAGGTCAGCTGAGGTCCCTGTAGGCCACGGATTATGACAAAGGTGACTGACACATAGTCCTGATACAAAATCCCCTCCGTCTCTGATAACCGGGCCATCAACAGCTATCAGCTACGGATTATAAACTGCTTTTGAGGCAGCCTGCCAGACTTCAGCTCATAAGAAGACGAAGAAAGACTCTAGAATATTGCCCAATTCAAGCCGAGACAAATTACTAGGATCAAATTCGCACATGAAACAGCAGGCTGGAATGCTCATGAATGACAGCTTTATTTTTGGAGAGCGACCTGCTGTGACAATAAGGGTTTATGATGGATGTTGCAGTACTCAGAGAGAACCCTCCCCCCACTCACTCTTCTTCTTCGTCTTCTTCTCTTACGCACGAGCGCTGTGCGTCTGTGCTTCAGCGGCCGTCACAACAGATGTGAGTTTCATAAACTGGCTGCAGATGAAGACAATAATTACACCTTGTAATCAGAAGCATGTCTACATTTACGTTGAGCCATTTGGCAGGAGTTGTCGTGCAGAAAGCTCATATGCAAAGGGAAAACATTTCAGTGTGTGGTTGTGGTGAATTTTAATAAGCCAAACAGGTCAAATAGTTCACCATTGTGTAATGACATTATGCATTATATTGTGTGTTTGGCAATGGTTAGTATTTTCATTTGTTCCTGAGTTTGACCCTAAAGAAAGGTCTTGTTTCCCTTTAATATGCTGTGCATTTCCGCTATATACACTATATTGCCAAAAATATTTGCTTGTCTGCCTTCACACACTTATGAATTTGAGTGGCATCCCATTCTTAATCCATAGGGTTTAATATGAGGTCGGCCCACCCTTTGCCGCTATAACTGCTTCAGGTCCTCTAGGAAGGCTTTCCACAAGGTTTAGGAATGTGTTCATGGGAATTTTTGACCATTCCTCCGGAAGCGCATTTGTGAGGTCAGAGAGATGTTGGACGAGAAGGCCTGGCTCGCAGTCTCCGCTCTAATTCATCCCAAAGGTGTTCTATTAGGTTGAGGCCAGTCAAGTTCTTCCACATCAAACTCGATCATCCATGTCTTTATGGACCATGTTTTGTGCACTGGTGTGCAGTCATGTTGGAACAGGAAGGGGCCATTCCCAAACTGAGCTAATCTGAAGGCCACATCAAGTTTGGAGGTCAGTAGCGATTGACTCTGCAGAAAGTTGGCGACCTCTGCACGCTATGCACCTCAGCATCCGTTGACCCCGCTCTGTCATTTTTTACGTGGCGTGCCACATTGTGGCTGAGTTGCTGTCGTTCCCAATTGCTTCCACTTTGTTATAATCCCACGGACCCATTGCCGACATCCTATCTGCATGTGTAGGTGCTTGGTTTTATACACCTGTGGCTATGAAAGTGATTGGAACACCTGAATTCAATGACTTGGATGGGTGAGTGAATACTTTTGGCAATATAGTGTAGCTACACAAGTGGACAAAAGAAGTTAATCAGCCAGTGTTTATTGCCCTGCAATCATATATAGCTCTCTCTCTCTCGCTCTCTCTCTAATATATATATATTTAACATACAAAGTACATAGTATATTCTTCAATAGTATGTTGAAAAGCACACTTTCAGTACATTAATCATGAGTGCTTAAATTAAGTATACTTCAGGACCCTAGGAGTATAAGCGGCTTAGAAGATGAATGAATAAATGAAAAAAAAAAAGTATTTATTACTGCCAATAATTCATAAAACTCATGTGTACACAATTCACAAATAGGGCTATTTAGTTCTACCCTATATCATAACACTCCAGCTCACTGGAATGGATTATTGAAAACATATCAAATGTATTAACAAGGCATTCCACAAATTAACTTTTACTGGGCACATGCAGTAATCAGAAAGGGGTCTCAAAGTACAGACCCGTGGGCCAGATGTGGCACAGCCTGCCATAAACGTACAGTTTGTCCTTAACACTTTAATACTGAATTATACGGCTTATTATTTATATATGACAGGTCCCCACTAGACACACTTACCTAACTTAAGCTATATAAAATCATCTTAGGCTGATAAATACATTGTTAAAGCACAAACAAAGCGCTGCATGCAACAAAGAACCATTCAGTAAATACCTGAAACAGTATGAACGTCACATATTGAGCAGACACGACTGTAATTTCACTATAGCTAACTAAGCTATGACTGTAGTCTAGTTCAGTCTGTTGTAATGGGTTCATTCATGATACAGTGGGCATATAACAACAACAGACTAAATTGGAATTATCAAACAAGTCTTCTGAGAGCACAGAAATGACCACTGTACTTTCACCAACACTGCACTCGCATTCAGCATAGTGCTATCACAATAAGGCCATTTTCACGCTTCAGTCTGACAGGGGGCAGGCTCATTATCGCTGGTTCGCCTTCACACACACACCTAAACCGCGGATCGATTGCGCAGTTCCATATGTCGCCTGTCTGTGCGTGGGAAAGCACTTCATCTTCATCTCTTTGCTGTTTTTGGGGTTTCTGGATACAAACACCGAATGACTGCTCCAGTAATCCTGCTCCAGTCTCAGCATGCTCCAGAGTATGCTTTTTTGCAAATGGTCCCCTTGACTGGTGCCCCCCAGGTAATATGAGTCGTATTAGATGCTAATGCTAATTATTCGGTAAGTACATACGTACTACAGTGCAATCTGGATGATTATTATTGATTTGTACTGTAGAAGTTTTATTGTGCTTTGACCTGGTGATGCATCTGGGTCATTTAAATGGCTAAATATTATTAATAATAATAATAATAATAATAATAATAGATTTTAGCCTAAGCCTTTAGATCTTTAGATCAAGATGAAAAAGCATGCATAAATACATCCAAATTTATGACTAGTGCAGTAATTACATAATATGGCTATTTATATTATACAGCCTTACAGGCCTGGCTTGCATGCTTTAATTGAGTCCTGTGTATCTGCATAAACTATAGTAGCTGTCTTTAATATTCCAGTCCGTTCCTTTAATAACCTGACTGACGCCGTTATCGCGCTCTCATGCTATCTCATTCTAAGATCCGCACAGGTTCTCACAGTCGGCTGAGCAAAAACCACCACAACACTAACATCAATACCACCATAAGATGGAGGGCAGATATCACTTTCTTTCCAACGTTAAAGATGAGCTTTACGGTACGTTGCTATTGGGACACCGGACACAGCGTGTTTATCATCCAATCACAGCGCCCATCAGGTTCTCCGGCTCGGCCTTGGCTGAACTCAGACGCTGGATCTTTCCCAGCTGTGAAATCTAAATCTCTCTCACTGTTTCACACGCACAGTTTCACATGCTGTTTAACACCCCTATGGATAACCGCACCCCTCCCCCCTTGCACTTCCACCACTGCACACACACGAACCTCTTCACACACCGTTTGAAGGGGAATTCCATTGATTTTTCAGCATTTCTGCATAATTCATTGCTCGAGATGTAGACAGTTCACTCTGAAGTCAGGCCATTCAGAGTGGCCTACAGAGTCAGAATTGTCCACAGAGGAATGCTGATGCTGAGGAAGAAGAATACAGTTTTTCATTCATTTATTAAACTAAGCAATCTAACAATAAATCCCTTTTTGGCAAAAGTGGTGGCGATGACCTCAACAAAACGGTTCCCATAACTACACAGTCCAGTCACATTATTAGACTTGAAGCTAATAATCAGGGTAACCGCCATGTGCAGCACGGACAGCAGCTAGACGGACTGGGAGTGACTCAGTAAGGTCCTGGTAGGTTGTCACAGGTATCTGGAGCCATGCTGACCGCAGTACATCCCACAAGTGCGTGGGGGAGGATCCATAGAGTGAACACACCGATCATAGTGGTCCCACAGATGCTCAGTTGGGTCCAAGTCTGGGGAATTAGGGGGCCAGGGTAGTACTTGGAAGTCTTGGTCATGCTCTTCCACCCAGCATCAGACATTTCTAGCCGTGTGATGTGTTGCATTGTCTTACTGGAAGATCCCATCTGCCCCAGGGAAGACAATCAGCATGTTTGGATGTACGTGATCTGCAGGGATGGATTCATACCCAAATCGATGGAGAGTGACTTCCACGTGGATGAGTGGGCCCAGAGAATGCCATTGAAAAAGTGACTTCCTTCATGAGCTATGCACTGCCACAGTCCAAAGTAGGAAGTGGTCATAATAATGTGACTCGACTGTGTATAAATCAGCACTAAAAATCGACTTGGAGGAATTTTAGCCCTGTCCTACATACAGAACTGCTTCCATTCTGTTGTGTTGGTGGGCTTTCTTCCTCAAATGACACACTTTAGGTTCGGCTTCAACGTTTCTACTGGAGAAAGGTCTGGGCTTTGACCTTCATTCCAAAATGCAACATTTCTCCTCCTCCTTTGTGGACTTAAAACGGTTGTTTTTAGGGTCTTTCTGCAGGACCCACCTGTAGAGCTTTAGTTGAGGAATGTTATACGCCTTGCTCTTGGAGTCCTTCCTGTTGGATCACCATTCCCAGGAAGGGTTACAATGGGGTTGAATTTCCTCCATTTCTTCTACTTTATTCATTCTCTGTAGACCTAACTGGTATTTTAGGTTTGTTGTCTTTCTGCAGGACCCACCTTTTGTAGAAGTTCAGTTCACAGACAGATGCCCTAATATCGCCCTGTAGAATTTCTAGATACAATCTAGAATTCATGTCTTCGTCAAATGGCAAGACGTCCTGGTTCAACAGCAGCAAAACAGTCCTAAACCGTGATACTGCCACCGCCGTGTTTCAAAGTAGGGATGAGGTTCCGCTGCACTGCATCGTTTGGTACAGTGGCAAAAATCCCAGTTTACAGGAAATTCTCCTCAGAATTGTGCCAGGGAAGGCATCCATGAAATCTGGCCCAACTATGCTATTCTTTGATGCAAGGGTGTCTGAACATTGATGTGGCCTACATCCAGAAACTTGTCCAGTCCATGGCAAATCCAGTCACAGCTGTTATTCATGTTATTCATGCCATTAGATTTGTTTCAATTACAAGTGACTCATTTTTTTGTCCGGTGAGCTTATTTTAGGTAGACATTCACAAAACCATGGAGGGTTTACAAACTTTCAAGCAGCACTGAAACTGGATGGTGGAATGAATGAGGCAAATATATGTATTTAATTTAAAACTACAGTATTTTCACCTTTACACATAAATCAACTTTTATGTTCACTCAGAATACAGTACATTGAGTGTGGCCCTCATTTTCAGTGTAGTTGAGCATTTACATCTTAAGGGATTGAAGAAGAAACGAAAGTGGATTTTAAGGTAAAATAATAATAAAATTATTACAATCAATATAATATAATAAAAGCAATATATTTTATACAATACAATGTAAATTCAATATAATATAAAATCAATATAATAGATATAAAATCAATATAATATACGTATTGTTATATTATCGAGTGACTTAGAATGGCAGCATGATTGAATTAATAACATGGAAAAGTAAAATAATAATAAAATGAGTACCATTAATATAATATAATAAAATCAATATATTGTATACAATATAGTGTAAAATCAATATAATATAAAATCAACATGAAATGATATAAAATCAATATATCGATTTTATTATATTATGGAGTGATTGGATTGCGACATGAAAGGATAAATAGGCAAACTAAAATTATGACAGATAAGTAAAAAAATGTCAAAAAATAAAGAAAATAAAAGAAAATGAGATAAAATAAAGTCAAATAACAGATTTTGGGAAAGAAAAATAAAGATAAGAAATACTAAAACTAAAAAGGACTAACATTAAAAAAAAGGATAATATGAATGATAATAAATGAAAACACATGTACATTTAGACCGTACACGAATAGCTATTCTTGTGCTGTAGACAGCACTGGGTCCTATCACCATCACTGCAAAGAGAAGGAGCTGGTACGTTTCTCAACGAAGATCCACTATACGTCAAGCCTCCCTGAACGAATCAGTGACTGAATTATACAGATTTCTCTTTTAAACTGGTGGAATTCCCCTTTAATACACATCAATCACCATGCCCCAAAGCCCATTCCTTAGAGTCTAGTTTCACTCACACATAACATCAAAAAGCCTTAATCTCTTCATTAGCTCTGTGTCTGTACGTCTTTGACTGGGGGTCTGCCAGTGGAACACCATGACCTCCTTACCGCTACAAGACTCGGATCCGTGCAGTAGAATGTGATATATGAGATGTGTGTGGGTATTTGAATGGTGGTACGTGTGGAGGCACCTGAGCTCAGAGAAAGAGAGATGATGCAATACGAACAGAAGCAGGGAAAACTGGCACACGGCCACTGAGCATGCTCAGATCTGCTCTCTCCAATCCTGACACGTCCCTGCAGTCCATTGGCGAGACTGGGAGATAAACGTTTCATGCTCTGGTTAGGGTTCATTTATTCGTTCCTTACTTTTTAAAGACTTCATTTGACAAGAAAAAAGTCTAATTTAGACAGTCACCCCTATCCCACACCCCCAACCCCCACCCGCTTGTTGATCAGCTAAGCCTTTCTAGAGTTCGGCATTGTTCTGAAGCCTATAACTTGGCATTGCTTTTGCCCAGTGATATAGATAACGGTACATCTGATGTGTCAGTGTCAGGAACCACATACGCAGGTATACTTGAGTTTACTCAGCAGCCTGATGTGGTTTGAAGCAAGTGTCTGATGATTTAGGCCTGACACTTGCGCAATGCTAACTAGCAGCTTCCATTCACCATATTAGCCACGTAGCACCAGTGTAAAACTAAAGCAGCAAAAAGGCATGTCCTGTCTAGTCAACTATATTTGGGGTAAGAGTGGAATTACACTTCTATGTGTTATATTCAAATTGCTTCTCTGTACAACGTAAACAAAAACAGCCATATTAATCACAGACTTTGTTTCTGTGAGCAGAACACTGAAATTATAAAGATTCACACGTTATGCAGTAATGTGTAAGATATTAACACAGTGCATAAAATATATACACATTGTCAAAAGAATAACTGCACAAATAGCTCCACCCACAAGAAACCAACCGACAGGAATGAAACTTGGTGGGTAGGTTTGACAAAATGAGACCTGCAAGTAATTCAAGTTTCACGGTCAACCATGCATGTGGCTTAGCAAGGACGGAAGGACCTGTATCTTCCTTCCCAATAGCATTGCAATCCAACAAGTCCTTCTGGGTGCAGCTATTCTTTGGATGAGTGTATATAACATAGTGTAACATGAATGCTTATTCTACAGTATATAGTCACTATTAAAGGAAATTGTAACCATTTAAAACCATGCTGACAGGGGTTTTAGGTGTGCTCCCTATAGGTGATGAACTAGCTTATTCTCACTTAGCAAATCAAGTAAACATTATTTCAAACTTGGGAATGTAGTGGTTGGCATACTGCCCACATTATTCATATCAATTCTGATATTCATGGAAAAATAAAGTGATTTTTGAAAATGAACACATGATTATTAATTCATCTTTCATGGTAAGTAAAAAACAGACTATGAAGCGTTTAACTAGGAGCTGCTCAGTTTTCTGCATTGTACGGTGCATTAAAAATCAGGCTGACCATCAGAGCTGTCATGGTTGCAGATGAGAGCACCGTCAGATGCTCGGAGCGACGTTAGCTAGCCTAATAATGTTTGCTAATTTAAGAATAAAAACATTACATTTCTTGGCAGAAGGGTACATACAGAGCGTTCTAATGCCAAAACAGCAGCCAGATTTCAGATTTACCACTATTTCACCATAATTACTATTACATATATAAATTCAGAAGACACTGTGGGGTCACTGGTTGTTTTGGCTAGTAAATAAGACATGTTGTGTTATGACCCCTGGTTCTTATCACCACCACAAAATCTGAGCTCTGTCTCTACAAGTGTTTCATTGGAATTCCACTGGAATTCTGAATGTAATGTAACTGAAGTCAGACTTTGCAGGAGAATTAGGACACCTCCTGTCTGTCTGCTGATGTTTCGCTCATTTCAATAGTTCCCAGTAAGTCATACTATCTGGTAAACCACTTCGGCAAGTCTGCACAACCTTGACCTGGATGCAGTTTGAGTGGGTTGAGAGAAGGAGTGTATTTAGGGAAAAGGTTTGGGTGACTATTGAGTTCAAGTGTTAACAGTGTATTTGTTGGCAATGTTACCTCCATAGCGCCAGCACAGAACTAAAGAAGCACCATTTGCACACCAAACATATCTATGCTGACTGACTACAACAAGGGTAAATATGAAACTGTATGAACTAGATTTTTCATCAAACTAAAAACTTCAGGGACATTTTGACGAGTTTGTTCTTTATCCGGTTGTAAAATATCTGCGGACAAACATATGGGTTCTGCATGAAAACCTTCAGGAACCCCTGCTCTACAGTAATGCCTCAGTGGATCACATGCTGTGTCAGTGCTGGGGTATAACGTTAGACACAGTTGAAGCATCTCCAATATTTATTTTCATGCTTCCTGTGAAGCCGCTCGTCGGACACACAGTCAGACGGGAACGGATCTGAAAAAATAAGCTAAAAGAGAGATAGAGGGAGAGAGAGAGAGGAGGGCAGACAGAGACAGAGACAGAGAGGGTCACCGGGTTCTTCAGCATCATGCATTGGGAATTTTAACATCTCGCCACATCTCGTCTGTCCTCTCCTTCTCCCGTATCGCCGGCTGTGCGTGACCCTGCGGCTTCGAGTTCAAACCTTGATAAACACGCAGTTATTTATGAGCAGTTACAGTAGCGCCTTATATTTAGGGATAGAGGGGGTGAATCTCTATGTCAGCAGCCCTTAAATAACATTAACACTATGGAGGCCCAGTGATGTATGAACTCAGCACAGGGTCATAAACCTCCACACACACACACACACACACACACACACACATGTGTGCACTCGACAAATCTCACGCCTTATTTTGGGTGTCAGGCCGACATGGTTGGCCAATGGTGTCAGAGTGGACGCTTGGTACCCAGGCTAGAAAAGCCCAAGCTAGTCAAACAAGAGCCAAGTCAGCTCATAAACATTCATACACTGCAAAGCCCAAACAGCAAGGTGATCATGTGATTCCCTGTTTATAATCACACGGACACACTGCACGGTTAGGAGTCTGATGACATCCTTTGAAAGAGTTTGATTCCCACTGTTACAAAGTTTGATGAAACGAAAATCAAGAAGGACTTTGTAAACACAAAACCACACAGTAAAAGACATTTCAAGGCATTTTCCCACCTCGTCTGTCCTCTTGGAACATGTGTCCTAACTGGCCCTTGTATTTGGACATCTGTATAAACCAGCTGCTTATGCGTTCACCCAGGTTTGCTGATGGTGGAGCATAGGGCGCGCTGACGTCTTAGGGAGCCATAATAACTCTCCCTTTTAGTTATGCTGCAATAGCCACGTCTGCTGGAGTCACTGTTGCACTCTGTTAACACCATATAGTGCTCCCAGCTCCTCTAACAGAAATGACTTTCTGTGTATTTCTTCAGCCAGACTGGACTACTGCCCAAACTGTGTGGTCTGACGCAGAACAACTGCCCATCCTGTGCGGTATGCTGCTGTTGCTTTAACAGCCTCGACTGGGTGCCGCTGCTTGCCTGCATTTCTGACCAGATTACCTACCATTGACCTTCATGCTGTTCTGTGCTATGTGGAAGCTTTCCCTGCATCCCACTAACCCGTCATACGATCCTACTATTTAATCACAGACTTTTCTGTTTCCTTTCCTTCACAAACTCACCAGACATGCCTTCTTCTGCCCCACAAACCACTGAACACTTCTATTATTCTTCCTGAAAGATCGTCACTGTAGGCTTCTAGCAGTAGTTACTTATGTTCAAGGTTTTTACTGTGATAAACCCTTTACAGTGGGTCACTGGTTTCACTGGTAACAGCGACTGATTTTCATTCAGACTGTCAGGTCCGTTTCTTATTAGATTACAACAATTTTTGCCAATTTTCCTTACACACAGAGGAATTCAGCCTTCGCATTTAACCCATCCGCGCAGTGAAACAGCCACACACTAGTGAATACACACTAGGGGGCAGTGAGCACACGTGCCCAGAGGCAACCCAGAGGTAGGCAGCCTAACTCACGGTGCCCGGGGAGCAGTTGGAGGTTCAGTCATATACTTTCAGTTCAGGGAATCGAACTGGCAACCTTCTGATCACAAGGCTGGTGTGGTTGTGCTTGTTTTTTCAGTGGGTTGGAGTGTGGCGGCCTCACGGTGAGCACTTCAGTCCTGCCTTTGCTGTGGAGCGACACGCTGCCCCAACTGCTGGTGTGATGATCTGGGGAACCATCGCATACAACAGTCGGTCACCCCTAGTAATGATATAATGGACACTAACAGCTCAGCAATATGTGAAGGACATTCTCCAAACACATGTGCTGCCTCACATGGCAGGGCTTCCAACTGGCATTTTTTCAGAAGGATAACAACACTTCCTTGGATTGCCTGGTCACCAGACTGAGCGCTAATCAATCATTAATCGGACCACCAGCTTAGGCAACCTATGAGTGTGCAGGATCTAAAGGCCCAGCTGCAACATCTGTGGGTAAATGTGGATCGGGATGTCATATGGAACCTGTATTCATCCATGCCTAAGTGTATCTCATCTTGTAGCCAGGCTAGAATCGGCAAAACAGGGTACTAGAGCAACTTTCAATTGTACAGTCTTCCTCAGTAAACGGATCCTTCACTCTAAAATTATAATCGCATACATATATCATCATTACATTCACACTTATAGAGTTTCATTCCATTCCAACAACTCCTTCTAGGTTTGAGTAAATTCTTTTGAACCTTCAGATCTTCACTGATAGCATGTTGCTTGTTGTATAAGCGTCTGTGCTCTGCTACAAGCAAGATTAAATGTTTTGGCGGCATCTTGATTCACGTGTCTTGGGCTGCAACCATGACAGCTCTGATTGGTCAGCCTGATTTTTAACGTCACCGGATTTTTACTCACCATGAAAGATGAATTAATAATCATGTGTTCATTTTCAAAAATCACTTAATTTTTGTCCATGAATATCAGAATTGATATGAATAATGTGGGCAGTATGCCAACCACTATATTCCCAAGTTTGAAATAATGTTTACTTGATTTGCTAAGTGAGAATAAGCTAATGCATCACCTATAGGGAGCACACCTAAAACCCCCGTCAACATGGTTTCAAATGGTTACAATTTCCTTTAATAGTGACTATATACTGTAGAATAAGCATTCATGCTACACTATGTTCTACACACTCATCCAAAGAATAGCTGCACCCAGAAGGAAGTGTGGGATTGCAGTGCTATTGGGAAGGAAGATACAGGTTACCAGGAACAATAAATGATGATACATTTAGACTGATATGGGTAATATTTACTGAGCTACACATACCAAAGTAGTGTCTCTCAGTATGGTGTCAGGCCGCCATGTTTGCTAATGCACATGCCAGACGTCTCTGCATGGAGCTGTAGAGGTTCCTAATGGTGTCCTGTGATAATCCATCCCATGTAGCTTGAATATTGTCACACAGTTCCTGCAGATTGTGCAGTAGGAGATGGAGTGACACCAGGCCTTCTGGACGTGTGATGTGTGACAGCAAACTGTTCATCTTGGGGCTGACCACGGTGCCTCTGCACATGGATTCGTTGGTCATCTCCACCAAGCCAAAAGCAGGACTCATCACTGAAGATGACCCACTTCCATTCTGAGTCACTCCATGACAGTCTGGCATGACACCATTGCAGTCTCTGGTGACGTTGACATGGTGTTAAGGGCAGTGATCATAACGGTCATGTAGTCCTGCATGGTGCAGCCATCTGCCAACAGGATTCATGGAGGACATCACTGCTCACTGAATGTCTGCAGTTATGGCTGTTGGGTCAGTCAGGTACAGTGATAAGGCCAGTCCTTGCTTACGTCACATGCGTGGCTGAGCGTGAAACTTGAATCATTTGCATGTCTCACAATGTCAAACCTACCCACCTTTCATTCCTGTCGGTTGATTCCTTCTGGGTGCAACTATTTGTGCAACTGTTCTGTTGATGATGAGTGTATGTTAATGGTAGTCCAGCAGCATGTCACATGCCTCTATAGCAAACTTATAAAAAGAAAGCATGCTCATTTATGTTAAGAACTACTGTAAAGGCAAAGCGCCCCCATCTCTTCATGTGCACATGCAACACAGACGGCAAACAAGCGCACTTCCAAAATGTCTGTCTCCTGCTTTTATCTGCACTGCGCACTGTTATTAAGCCGGACCTTATCGCAGGGCAGGATGGGTGGTCTAATATTTGGGAAACGACCCTCCACGTCATTATTCTGTACATGCTAGCGCCACCGAGGTCTATTTTTAAAGATGTGATTTTCACAGGGAAGCGCAGATAAAATCGTAAGCTGCGTACGAAGGGAACAATTCTTCGCTGAGAGCAGACGGATCATATCTGCGTATGGAAGGGCCTGCGTTCAGGGCAGGAGCGGATGGAGTGGGCTGTGCACAGCGTACTAATTGTCACTTTGAATAATGAGAAGAAAGTGTGTTTTATCTCGGAGGCAGATCCTAACTCACCGCATTCTTTAAGTGCTCTCCCGCCCACGTACACTTCAAAGTAGGCCCTTCCACCTTGCGTGATCTGCAGGCAATTTGCATTCATACGTTTTTTTTTTTTTCTTTTGCAGCTATCACGCATGCAAAACCCGCACGCACACAGCTCCTGTAGGAGGCCCGGGGACTGCAGTTCCACACTTACTTTAATGCACCCAGTCAAAACAGCTATTAAGTATGAATGACGGAGATGGTGTCGGTGGTCTATCAGGTCTGGTGTGGTTGTTCCTCATATATATTCGTTTTAATGCTTTTGAATGTTAGGGTCTCTTTGAAAGGGACCATAATCACAAAGGCCAGAGGGATGCAGGAGATCAAGTGGCTGTAGGGCACATTAAAGACTGGTAGGCTTAGCTGGTAGGACTATGCTTAATGGTCATTTTGGCTGCAAATGAAATGAAGGAAAAGTGTGGTCTCTGACTTTTGCATGCTACTGTATGTGGTTTGTGTATATGCATATGTGTGTGTATATGCATATGTGTATGTGTGCGTGTGTGTGTGTGTGTGTGTGGGTGCATGTGTGTTTCAGGAAGCTCCTGGCCAGTCTGAGATTCATACTTGATAAGCGGCGCCAACAGTGATCTCACCATCTCTGGCTGCGGCCCATTTCATTCTCTCTCTCTCTCTCTCTCTCTCTCTCTCTCTCACACACACATACACACTCATACACTCAACCTTTCCGGCCCCCACTGTCTTGGCTGTGCTACAAAAAATGTCAAATATTTCCCTTAAACTGGACAAACCAGTAAACAATAGAGGGTCAAGCAGGCTGGGTGGCTATTGGCCCAAATCATCTGCCGTGAGCGAGAGAGGAAATGATTCTGCTACAGCTCTTTCTCTGTTTCTCTCCCTCTCCCTCTCTGAGCCGAGCTCCAGGGCAGCCAAACTTTCTCGCTGTTCTCACACAGTCTGAGGAGATTCTTCTTCTTCTTCCTCCCATGACCCCTCTGCCCCCTCCCTCACCCATTCATTCTCTCTCTCTCTCTCTGTCTCTGTAGAATCCTAATCAGTCAGGTAGTTCAGTGCGAGTGTCCTCTGCAGTCCAAGAAACCGCACCAGCATACAGAGCATGCATGACTCACGTTGGTGTGTGCTGCCGCCTAGTTCACACGGCGATGGGAAAATGACGATTCAAATTGTCCCACCCACCACTGAATCAGATGCAGAAGCGTTTTCTGCATATTTGAGGTGCTCATGAATATGCAGCCATGTATTAATAATGCCTTATATATATTTTACATACATGCGAGTATCTATATGTAATAATATATCGCATATATCCCATATATATATATCTTTTATACCTTCCAGTGCTCAGAGACAGCGTGAGGAACAGAAATAGGGCCTGGCAGGGAATGGCAAAAAAGGTGGCGGCATGGATGTTTGGATGGTGGTGGAGCAGCATGGTGGTCTGGTAGCTCGAGCCACGGCCCTCCAACAATGCTTCAAGCTGAATGTGGAGCTGAGTGCAAAGGCTCAGCAGGTATGTCCGGCATTCAACAAGGCAGCGCTAATGAGTTGGTGCTGGACACTTCCTGGGTGCACTGCTGCCAGAGGAGCTTTCTAGGCATGATGTGAAGCTCAAGCAAGGAATACCATCAGAGCTGAGGCAAGGAATACTGCCTCGCTGGGGAGGAGGACTTGTGGGGTCACCGGGACAGGTGTTTTGAAAAGGGGGAGCTGTGTAGCAACCAGCTATAAAACACCTTAGGGAGAGGTATATATACACTCAGCATCAAGAGAACAGATGCACAGATAGTTGCACCCCAAACGTGCAGTCAAGTGACAGGAATGAAACTTGGTGGGTGGGTTTGACATCGTGAGACATGCAAATGATTCAAGTTTCACGCTTGGCTGTGCATGTGACATAGAGGATGGGCTATATTGCTGTACCTGACTGACCTAACAGCCATGACTGCGGATATTTAGCTAGAATGATGCCCTCCATGAGTCATCCTGTTAGGACCAGTGCCCACTTATGACGCCAGGTCAACATCGCCAAAGACTGCAATGGTGTCATGCCAGACTATCATGGAGACACTACTTTGGTATGTGTAGCTCAATAAATATTGCCCATATCAGTCCAAATAGCACTGCAATTCCACACTTCCTTCTGGGTGCAACTATTGTATGTACAGTAAACTACCCATGTTATTATATATGTAAATGGCTATATGTAATACGCAATATTTTGTGTATTATATGTAAATACACCAAAAATAACTAGCTTTGCGTCTTGACATGAACATGAAAATCAAAGTCCTCATATGGAAGGTTAAATCTGTTTCTCTCTGGTTTTCCCACAAATTCCTGAAAATGTATGAAAACATTTGCTCACCTTATCCAAACTATACTGCTCTCTCCGCACCACCAGCTGACAACAAGGCCTGGAAAAAGCCAACATCAACCAGCTTACCTTCCTTCACTGAGATGGAGGGAGAATGTGCGTGTGAGATTTTCAGAGTGTAGAAAATGAACAATTTGATGCAGAGGGTGATTCAGCATTGCCATGCTACTGCTGTTACTGCTGAAAGTGTTATTGCGTAGCTGTTGGAGGCGGTGGGCGCTGTTCGCTGGCTAGTGCCGCTTCATATCCTCTCACTGATTCATCAGGCCTAACTCCTGTTCCCTGTTGGTCCGTGACTGGTTAGTGTCCACTCTCCAACCCCAGAAACGGACAAATCCAGGTTTCAAAGCTGTTGCTGCTGAACAACATTCCTTTTCCATGATGAACGTTTTATGTATTTATAGATGACAGCATGTCATCCTGTGTCAAAGAGCTCATCAGCAGGTCTATTTGAGATCACTGCTCCACAGAGCTTGATGCAGGTGTGTGATGATGTGGGCTTGCTGTTTGCACAATACCAATGATCATAAGCTTGCATTACTTGGTAGATACAGTAGCCTCATAATTCCAGAGCAAAACTTCCAAAGCAAACTTTAGGCTCTAAGCAAGTCTTGGCTGAAGCTATACAAAAGGTTATTCATTTTTCGGCATTCCAAAGAAAAGCAGATCATTAAATATATTTAACAGAAAAATACACAGAGGCTTCAACAGCCTAGCATGATGTCAGTGTTATTGAGTATTTAGTGCGGGGGTGGGAAACTGATCCGGCACAGTTTGGTGTTTTGCCTGCTCTAACACGCCACCTCAATCCGCCAGTTAACTGATAAGTTAATTCAGGTGTGTTTGAACAGGAAAATCACCACACTGTGCAGTAATCCGGCCCTCCATGACCAGGATTCCCTCATCCCTGATTTAGTGTGTCCACCACTGCCCTTTATAACATCTTCCATTCTTCTCAGGAGACTTGCTTTCGGTTTTCCAAAAAAATCCGCAGAGATATGTTTGCAGCTCTCAGAGGCTTGGTCTTAGAGGCTGCATTTTCTGTCTTCTAAGTAATCCCATATTACAGGTCGAGACTCATTCCTCCAGAAAGCCTTACTCCACATCTTAGAGATCAAGTTCTAGTGCCAATTTTGGTATGTGTCTTTGCTTCTCATGATCCGGGTGATCCCGAACACATTCAGTGATGTCGAGGTCTGGACTCTGGGGTGGCCAGTTCATGGTTCTGAGAACACAAGCAGCTTCTTTGTTTGATGTGTCTGTCTCCTTTTCTCAAGGAGAAGCTTCTTGAACAGCTACACATCCTTTCGGACCCATAGTGTTGAGGTGTCTTCACACAGTGGAAGGATGGACAGAAACACTTGTGGATGTTCTCAGATCTGAAGCTTGAAGCGTGGAGCTTGATGTTCTCCTCTCTCTCAGAGATGAAAGCTTTAAGTGCTGTTTATCTGATGGGGACAGTTTTGGTGGTCATTTCTTTTGTCCTCCTCTTACTTCAACTTTCACTTTCCTTACTGCAGTCGGCTATCTTACACTCATCATCAAAAGAATAGCTGCACCCAGAAGGAGGAGCGGATTGCAGTGCTGTTGGGAAGGAAGATAAAGGTTACCAGGAACAATAAATGATGATACATTTAGACTGATGTGGGTAATATTTCTTGAGCTACACATACAGAAGTAGTGTCTCTCGGTATGGCGTTCAGCCGCCATGTATGCTAACACAACATGCCAGACGTCTCAGCATGGCGTTGTAGAGGTTCCTGTTGGTGTCCTGTGATAATCCATCCCATGCAGCTTTAATATTCTCACACAGTTCCTGCAGATTGTGTGGTAGGGGTAGAGGTGGAGTGACACCAGGCCTTCTGGACGTGTGACATGTGACAACAAGCCGTTCATCTTGGTGCTGACCACGATGCCTCCACACACGGACTCATTGACTCTTCACTGAAGATGACCTGCTGCCATTCTGAGTCACTCCATGACAGTCTGGCACAACACCATTGCAGTCTTTGGTGACGTTGACGTGGTGTTAAGGGCAGTCGTCGTAGCGGTCTGTGTGCATGTAGTCCTGCATCTTTTAGCAGCCTGTCAATTGTGCTGGCACTAACAGGATGTCCCATGGAGGGCATCGCTACTTGCTGAACGTCTGCAATCATGGCTGTTGGGTCACACACAAATAAATGAAGGGTGGACTCTGATGTTTGCACAGTACTGTGCAATCAGTCATATGGTAAAATCTTAGAATCTTATTTTTGTAATGCAAACTGGGCTACACATTAGCTTTAATTCCCTTTTAAAAGAGCAGTGTGTAGCCTCATCCCCCAATAATCAATAAAACTGCTGCACAATTTAAGGTGGAATGGGAAAATTTGAACAAGAAGCTGGCAAATTAGTTGTCACTCCACCTCCACCCCTACTGCAAAATCTGCCGGAACTGTGTGAGAATATTCAAGCTGCATGGGATGGATTAACACAGGACACCATTAGGAACCTCTACAACTCCATGCCGAGACGTCTGGCATGTTGTGTTAGCAAACATGGTGGCCGAACGCCATACTGAGAGACACTACTTCTGTATGTGTAGCTCTTTAAATATTCCCCATATCAGTCTAAATTTATCATCATTTATTGTTCCTGGTAACCTTTATCTTCTTTCCCAATAACACTGCAATCCCACACTTCCTTCTGGGTGCAGCTATTCTTTTGGAGATGAGTGTAAATGTGAAGGGTTCATTCTAAGCTAACAAAGACATAATGATTAATAGTTACAGGTAATTATACAGTAAATGATAACATAGTGCTGTACATTATATTCCATTTCTGCCAAAAGACCCCCCTTAAATGTTACACACTCCTCCTTTAAGCAAGTCTTCTTTCTAATAAGGGAATCAATAAGGGACTTTCTTACTTCCGCAAGTGAAGCATGTACAAAAATAACACCCATTGTCAAAGCTGCCGATTCGAACCTTACATCAGACAGAACCATTTTAAGCAGCTCTCGGAAAGTTCTGCTATTGTTACAAATGGTCCTGGAGCTCTTTCCAGACGGACCTCATCGACTGCCCGCCCACTTAATGTGCCGGTGGAACATTAAAACCAGCGAACCTCCAGAACCCAAATACTGGACACCCAATCCTGCCCACAACCAGAGAGGACTTGCACTCTAATGTACGCTTTCCCTTCACCCTCTCCCACCCAGTCAATACCCCTGGCGCCATGCACACACGCCTCCATCACTCATGCCCTGACGCACTGCTGAGACGACCTGTTGCGGTGCGAAAAAGTGTGTGCGGCCGCATGTGTGTGAGCGAGAGAGAGAGGGAAAGGGATGAAGGTCATGTTGGCCTTTTGATGGCCTCTTTGTCTCTGAAGGGTTGGAGCTCCGTGTGCATGTGTTTTTGTGTAACTGTAGACGCCTTCCCCAGAGCTGAGTAGCTATTCTATCCTCCTGGTCAATAGCCTCTCCGTGCTCTTTCTGCTGGCTGCACTAGTGGACAGGGACAGCAGAGGAGGAAGAAGGCAGGGATAAATGGCACTTTCCTCATTCAGGGCCGACCACCGTGCATTAGCCCAGGCTGAACCGCCATCAGTGCATTAAAACCAGCAAATCTCCTTTTAGGCCACACAGGGAACAGACTTACAGACCTGCACACGTTAGACTAGACACCAATACCGATAGCTAATGGGACACAAGAGATTAGAGGAGAAGAGGGAGGTAGAGGAAAAACAAAGCAGGCTGTACATGCAGTGCTCAGGTCTAGAGACGCTTCCACGCCTCCTTTATGGCTTAGACAGAGTACCATTACCATTATGCTTCCAAATTCAGAACTACTACATATGTACCAAATATGTTCCCCCTTCATCTCCTAGTATCTACACTCAGTGTCTGCTTTATCAGTTCCACTGACCATATAGGAGCACTTCGTAGCTCTACAGTTACAGACTGTAGTCCAGCTGTTTCTCTGTATACTTTATTACCCTGTCCTTCAGGACCCCCACAGGACCACCATGGAGCAGGTATTATGTGGGTGGTGGGTCATTCTTAGCACTGCAGTGACACTGACACTGAGTGGTGTTGGTGGTGTGTTAGTGTGTGTTGTGCTGGTGTGAGTGGATCAGACACAGCAGTGCTGCTGGAGTGTTTAAACACTGTGTCCACTCACTGTCCACTCTATTAGACACTCCTACCTTGCTGGTCCACTTTGTAGGTGTACAGTCAGGGACGATAGCTCATCTGCGGCTGCACAGTCTGTCGGTCACCCTCTAGTCCTTTATCAGTGGTCACAGGACGATGTCCACAGGATGCTGCCAACAGGACGCCGTTCCACTCTGATCCACTCACACCAGCACAACACACTAACACACCACTCCTTAATGCAGGTAACTGGTTTGTGTATATAACAATAAAAAAGAAATAGAAAGAGAGGGAGAGAGAGAAAGGAACAAAAAGAGAAAGATAGAAAGAGATAGAGAGCGTGAGAAAGAGAATAAGAGAGAAATAGAAAGACAGAGAGAGAATGAGACAAACAGAGAGAATGAAAGAAATAGAAAGAGAGAGAATGAGAGAACTATAAAGAGAGGAGGAATGAGATATAGGGAGAGAGAGAGAGAGAGAGAGAGAATGAGGGATATAGGAAGAGAGAGACCGATAAAGAGGGAGAGAGAGAAAGAGAGAATAAGAGATATTGTAAGAGATTGAGAGAACTATAAAGAGGGAGAGAGAGAGAGAGGATACAGGATACAGGAAGAGAGAGAGAGAGAATAAGAGATATAGCAAGAGATTGAGAGAGGGAGGAAGAGAGAATAAGAGATATAGGAAGAGAGAGAGAAAAGAGAAAGAGAGAGAGAGAGATAGAGAGAGAGGTAGCCCTGGTTGACAATAGTAATGAAACCTAATCCAGTGAAAATCTCTCCAGGTGAAAGACGAGGTCGTGTATCAGTGATGGCTGCGGTTTCCGGTACAGATGTTGAAGCTCCCGCAGCCGGTATGAGCACTATGGCTGCAGCTTTACACTCAGGAGGTATACACTGAAACCTATACAGTCGGCAGCTATGACTTCATCTCCCATCTGCTCAGCCTTCCGCGCAAGATACATGAAAAATACATGCCTTCTCTCTCTCCCCCTCTCGCCCTCCCTCTCTCCCTCCCTTCATCCCTCTCTCTCTGTGGTATGATTCAATCGGTGTAATGGTACAAAATCAATGATGTATACTGCCTGCATGTACACTCTGCCATCAGGACATTCTGACCTACTTACACGCTCACCGTGTATGTGTGTCTGTGGCCGCTACGCTGCACAGTGTGCATGACTGTAGGTAGTATTTGTCACAGGAACACGACTGCTGCTGCTGGTTTAGAGTGGTTTTTGCTCAGCCGGTGCGTAAGGCCCGGAGTTATTTATCTGGATGAAAAATAGAGCGATTATAGCCGTGATCTTGTAATGTATATAGAGCCCTGAAACGTTAACCGTAGAACCATAGAAAGCAACACAGTGTAATTCAGGACGGTGTCCTGATCGCATGACGGTCAGCTGGTCCCGCATATTCCCCTTTATAAGCTAATCTTATGGCTCAAATAGGAATGACTAAGCCGAGCGTCATAAGATCAAGCCACCTTACTGAATTACACTGTGCTGGAGATACATTATACACTACGTCATAAAATTACAGTCATATTTATGTGGTGTTTTTTTGCTGCAAACTTTCCTTCTGAGGCAGGCATGCAGTCACAGAGAGAGGGCAACAGTTTAGGAGCGGCTCTAACAGCGGTAGTGGTGTGAAGGGGTTTGAGGGTCTGCTTTCAGCACGCTGTAGATATGATCAGCACTTCTAACACACTGGAGAACTGGACCCCAGGAAACTACATACCTGGGGTTGACTGGGTCTGACTGTTACACCACTGTGCTACGCCGTTCGTATTGTACTGTAGCACGCGCCTCTCTCTCTTTCTCTCACTCACTCACTCTATCTCTATCACTATCCTTCTCTCTCTGTCTTTCTCTCTCTCTGTTTCTCTCATTTTCTCTGTCTTTCTCTCTCTGCCTTTCTCTCTCTTTCTCTCTCACTCTATCACTGTCCTTCCCTCTGTCTTTATCTATTTCTCTCGTTTTCTCTGTCTTTCTCTCGCTCTCACTCACTCTATTTCTATCACTGTCTTTCTTTCTGTCCTTCTCTCTCTGTCTCTCTCACTCACTCTATCTCTATTGTGGCTTTCTCTCTGTCCTTCTCTCTCTCTCTCTCTCTGTCTCTCTCTCTCTCTCTCTCACTCACTCTATCACTGTCTTTCTCTCTCTGTCTTTCTGTCTCTCTTTCCCTCATTTTTCTCTGTCTTACTCTCTCTCTTTATCTCTCTCCCACTGTATTTCTCATTCTCTCTCTGTCTTTCTCTCTCTCTTTCTCTCATTTTTCTCTCTGTCCTTCTCTGTCTTTTTCTTTCTCTTTATCTCTCTCTTCTCTCTCTCACTCACTCTGTTCTTCTCATGCTCTCTCTCTTTCTCTCTCTATTGATCTCTCACTCTATCTCTATTTATCTTTCTTTCTATTTTTCTCATTTTCTCTCTCTATCTTTCTCCCTGTCTCTTTCCCTACTCACTTTGTCTCTATTTCTCTCTCACTGTTTTTCTCATGCTCTCTCTGTCTTTCTCTCTATTTATCTCTTTATTTCTCTCTCCCTATCTCTTTTTTAATTCTCTGTCTTTCTCTTTCTCTCTCTTTCTCTCTCATTCTGTCTCTCATTTTCTTTCTATTTCTCTCTCTCTCATTTTCTCTCTTTTACTGTCTTTCTCTCTCTTTCTATTTTTCTCATTCTGTCTCTCTATTTCTCTTTCTATTTCTCTCATTCTTTCTCCCTTTCTCTCATCCTCTTCTCTCTTTTGTTCTTTGTTAAATGCTGAATTGAGAAAATCATTGCAGATTGTTTCTGCTGGTCTTTTCTGATTGACACTGTAATTTCCACGGATCTATTTCAGCTGTCATGATATATAGCGTGTATTGTGAAAATGCTGTATTGTCAAATCATATTTTTGCCAGCCCTTAGTACATATGACTGGACTAGGAGTGGCCACACAAAGAGCCCCCTGCACAATGACCTGCCCTACAGATCCTGACAGACCCTGGCTTTTGAACATTGGAACGCTGGTAGCAACCTGGATAACCTTCTTCTTCTTAGGCTTGGAGAACACTCAGTCACTCACTTCCTCCCTCACTTACTCACTCACTCCATCACTTACTCACTCACTCACTCACACAGGTCATGGGGGCTGCTGGAGCCTATCCTAGTGTCCAATGGGGGAGGGCAGGATACACCCTGGACAGGCTGACCAATTCACTGTATGGCTTGGATAACATGGCATTCATTATTTCCATAATCTGAACGGATGACAAGTCCATCTTATAATAACATGAACTGTGTCTATGAAATGAACGGGTGACCCAAACCCTATCCTTGATCCCGGCCTACACTTAAGCATTTACATTTATGGCATTTAGCAGACGCTTTTATCCAGAACGACTCGAGCCGTGCTTAGTGTTCCGTTGGATAATGTTTCCTAGCTAGTACAATGCTAATACCTAGAGAGAAGAATACAGAGTTAAATACAGCAGTATTGTGCTCTACCTAGCAATCCCAAGCCAGCGCTCATACCTAGAGAGAAGAATGGTTATGGTCAGTATAAGTGCATAAACATTTCAATATATACATCTATTAGTGCTTACTCATTTAAGTGCTTCATAAAGAGATGGGTCTTCAGTCTGCATTTAAAGACTGAAAGAGAGTTCATTCCACCATCTGGGAGCCAGGACAGAAGAGTCTGGATGCTTGTCTTCCATGCATCTTCAGGGATGGTGGGTGGAGTCGAGCTGTACTTGAAGCTCGAAGGGCTTGAGGTACAGATCGACTCTTAACCATTGCCATAAGGTAGGGAGGCGCTGGTCCATTCTTGGCTTTGTTGGCATCAGAGTTTAAATCGGCAGCTACAGGAAGCCAGTGAAGGGAGCGCAACAGTGGAGTGACATGATTGAACCTGGGAAGACTGAAGACGAGTTGAGCTGCTGTATCCTGAACCAGTTCCAAGGGCCTTATGGCTCGTAGAGGAAGACCAGCCAGGAGTGAATTGTAGTAGCCTAGCCTTGAAATGACCAGTGACTGGACTAACAGCTGGGTGGCCTCCTGAGAGAGGAAGCGTGATTGCACCACCTGTTTAAGCTGTATTTGAAGTCTTGGTTCTAGTCTTAAATTGCCTGTCCCAACTTTTGTAGGAACTGAGATCCATAGACTCTACTGATATTGCATATTAACACTAACAGTGTTAGACAGTGTTGAGTGTGTGCATATGTAGGTCTGGTATATTAGATAATAGCAGTGCTGTGTGAATTTGTGTGTAGCCGTGTTTGCTCTGATGACAGAGCTGCTCAGTGATGCAGTGTGTGTTTGTTTTTGGGGTCTTGTCCGGTAAGTGGCCTAATGTTAGCAGAGCCGCTGGCACAGAGACTCATCTGTTCCAGAGTGCAGCATTATGCAAGTGCTTATTCTTTCCACATGGTGTGGAGCCACATTAATGTGTTACTTCTCACAGCTCTGAGCTGAAAAACTGCAGCGCCGCACAGGACGGGAAATGCACAGTGTCTCTTAACACGGCAACAGCTGAAGGCACTGTCACATTACACGGTGTCATACAACCCCCTGCCCACTGCTCTCTCATACATATACACGTCCAGCACTGGAGCCTTGTAACCGTATAGTGCCTGAGCATGCTATTATGTGAAAGAGAGTCGTGCTTATAGTGTTCCAGTGATGCAGTGACTCAGAGGAGCCGCTTGCAGGAGGGTACAGTAGTGATCAGTGGTTAAAGCCACAATATGGCAACAAATCTAATTTGCACAGCAATGCTGCCCTACTGGCAGGTACGCAAGCACTTGGAGTGTTTCTCGTTCCAGGGCCAGGCAAAGCTGAATCGCGGGGATGGCCAGCATCCACCCATGATGTCTGGCGACCACTTGCAATTGTGTGTGGCATGGCTACCAGGTACTCTTGCCATGGTAGGATGTCCTATACAACATCAGGAGGATCCGGCCCTTCCTCTCTCAGGAGGCCACCCAGGTGCTCATCCAGTCTCTGGTCATTTCAAGGCTAGACTATTGCAACTCGCCCGCGGCTGGTCTTCCTCTACTGGCCATCAGGCCCTTGCAACTGGTTCAGAATGCAGCAGCTTGGCTTATCTTCAATCTTCCTGGTTCACTTACGTCACTCCACTGCTGTGCTTCCTTCACTGGCTTCCTGTAGCTGCTCACATCAGATTTAAAACTCTGATGCCTACAAAGCCAAGAATGGACCAGCCCTTCCCTCCTTATGGCAATGGTTAAGAGTCGATCTGTACCTCGAGCCCTTCGAGCTTGAAGTACAGCTCAGCTTGACCCGCCATCCCTCAAAATGCATGAAAGACAAGCGTCCAGACTCTTCTCTGTCCTGGCTTCCAGATGGTGGAATGAACTCCCACTGCCTGTCTGAACAGCTGAATCTATTGCGGTCTTCAAACGCAGACTAAAGACTCATCTCTTTACAAAGCACTTAAGTGAGTGAGCACTGATAGATGTATATATTGAAATGTTTATGCACTTATACTGACCATGACCTTTCTTCTCTCTAGGTATGAGCGCTGGGTTGGGGTTGCCAGGTAGTGCACTTATGCTTTATATATGACTTTCTATTCTTCTCTCTAGGTATTAGCACTGGCCCTTTGGGCAGTGTCTGAGCTCATGGCGAGTTTTAGACTCTAACCTTCCTGTACTAGCTGGGAAACATTCTCAGACGGAACACTAAGCACGGTTGTAAGTCGCTCTGGATAAGAATGTCTGCTAAATACCATATATGTAAATGTAAATGTAGTACAGGAAGCTCCCCTGCAGGCCCTCACCTCGCTGCTTCTTTTGGTGTCTCTGGGTAAGACTTTTTGCCACTCCTGACACCGAATGGAACGCCTTGCTGAAGAAAACCAGAGGAAGGCATCATTTCTGCAACACATAAACAACAGTATTCACAGAGTAATGAATATTATTCGGCACTCTTCTTGAATCCCAGCACCTCCGTTACTCTGGATTTGACATTGTCATTGGCTGTCTCATTGGGAGAGATGCAAAAGACACGTTGAGATTGCATTTGAGCAGCCAGACCGAGACACTTCTGTAGAAATCCAGATTTCAAGGGGTTTGTTGCTGACTATCTGCATACAATCCGAATATGCCAATAATCAGATTTGGGCTGGCAGTCTGAACATAGACTTTCTGACAGAACTGTTCATCTCTGGTTGCACGTTGGGCTGGATTGGGAGAACAATTTGTCAGCCCTGGGATGCAAAACTTGGTGTGGACGGTCACGGCAGGCTCAGACTTGGACAGCAAGTTCCCAGGCTGGTGTGATTGAGTCTCTAATTAGTGCTCATAGTGTTGCATCACTAGTTACTCATTAGTCTCATAGCAAAAATGAAGAAACTACAAACTTCAGACACTGAAAACGTCTTGGCTGATTGACTACATCTGCAGTAAGGTTTTGTAGACCTGGACTTTTGGTTGAGACCATCGCTTCAAAGCTGAGACCTTACCGGACTGCAGAATTAAAGAGGAGAGGCAGACAGGAGACAGAAACAAGCTGTAGATAACGTCTTATTCGAAGAGCAGATTTGTATGTGTAAGTGCTATAGTAAGGTAGTATTTAATGTAGACTGCTGGGTGTCATGGGGAGCTGGAAAATAGCTTGGTGCGTGCATGTGTGTGTGTGCAGCTTATTAACCGGAGCCTATTCCCCCTCCGCACACGCTCCTCTTTCTCTTATGGCTGTGCAAATCAGAAACATAAGGACCGAGAGATAATCCGCCATAAAACACGATTTTGTTGAGTGCTTACAAACGCTCTGTGGAAAATGATTACTTGCATTCATTTTGCGTAATTGAGTTGGGTATCTTATGCTAATAAGCGAAGCATGCGCAAAACAATAGCCCTCCCAATTCCTTAGAAAACCATTCACTGGAAAACATTAAGATGCGGAATATAGTATTTAGGAGTGATTTGTGAGTTGGGAAGTGGATTATTGGTATGGCAGGTATGCAGTGGAGGTTTGGAAATTCCACCAATTTTACCAGCTCAAAACAAAAACGTATTGATTGTAGCTTTAATAGTGAATAGCTTCTCTCTCTCTTTCTCTCTCTCACACTCTTTCTCTCCCTCTCTCTCGATTACCATCTGTCACGGCTTGTCCACACATCTGGCTGCAGTGGCAGCTGCTGTGGTCATCATAGTCTCATGAGGCCTGATATGTGTGTGTGTGTGGGTCTGTGTATGAGAGCAGGGCTGGGTTGGGAAGTTTGAGTAGACCAACACATTACAAGCACAGTGCTGCCATGAACCCAAAAACCACAACCGCAAATCGTGTATTTACATTAACAGCTATGAATTCACAGCACATAACAGCTTTGAATTCATTTTGATGGTGCACTGACTGATAATAGGGAGAATGGTGACTCTGTCATTGGCATTCCAGGTCTGGAACATCTGTTATATTAGTGCTATGTAGCTTTGGAGTGCACAAGACCTCTCTCGAGAACTGCATAACGCTTTACAGAACCACGTCACACAACAACAACAACTATTGGTCTTCAGCTAGCTATAAGAAGAAGCCAGCTCGGTATTCCCAGTATGGACATGATGGCAGAGACTGGGAAGAAACACAAGCAGAGGTTGTCGGAGGATGTGAGGAAGAGAAAAAGACTGAGTACCTGAGCAAATCTCGGATTGGCTTTTAGTCATTCCCGAGAGCTAAAAGAGATAATCGGATGCAAGACAGTCTCACGGATACTGGGAAAACAACGACAGTCCGATAGAAGAGTGTCCATCCCTGCCAATGTCCTTTGTGAATGTAGGCTGTAGCCTTATCTGTGTCATCCCTGGAGTTTTGTAGTAAATTCATCTCCAGGGAAAACACATAAACGTTAAGCAACCTAGCTAAAGCATACTGTCACAGTGCATATGGAAATGAGTGTGTTTTGCTGGTGTGAGTGGATCAGACACAGCAGTGCTGCTGGACACCTCAGTTCCACTGCTGGACTGAGAATTGTCCACCAACCAAACCTATCCAGCCACCAGCATCCTTTGGGCAGTGTTCTGTGATCCACTCACACCAGCACAACACACACTAACACCACCACCACCACGTCAGTGTCACTGCAGTGCTAAGAATGATTCACCACCCACATAAGTATACAGAGAAACATATGGACTACAGCATATAACATATAAATATGGTCAGTGGAGCTGATAAAATGGACAGTGAGTTTAGATACACAGAGATGTACCTGATGAGTGTACATTGGTGTTCTAATCAATTAACACAATAATTAATTAATACAACAGCTGTAGGCTACTACAAAGAAAAACACAAATAAGGCAGATAAAGCTGTGTATGAAATGAGCATGAAAGAAAACACACCACTGTTGCTACAACAGGCTGAAAAAGAGCGGCCTTAAAAGGGAAAAACTGTACCTTAAAGCATCCAGTGAAAGACAAAAAGAGCAAATAACGCAATAATGCAATAATAATAAAACCTCTGTTCACTCTGTTCAGGGCTGACAAATCTTTGCCGTCATGCTTAATGTGCTTCGTATCTGCGCGGATAAATAAACGTCATTACGCAATATAATGTATTTTCTCACATGGCAGCCCAAAGTGACTAGATTCTTATCTGCTGTATTGATGAGGCCTTGTTTCTCTCTGCATGTGTGTGTGTGTGAGAGAGAGAGAGGTTGTTAAGACTCACATTGTTTTCATGAGTTATTGTCAGGTCATAACTAACAGAGAGACGAGACAACACACAGCATAAATTCTGCCCTCTTGTTTTTGTGTGTGTGTGTGTGTGTGTGTGTGTGTGTGTGTGTGTGTGTCTTATTCGTCTTGGGTGACATTTAGCTGATTAATGCAGGAATGCCCTTCAGGCTGAGAGATATTGTGTTTTTCTGTGTGTCTCATGCATATCTGTGTATTTGTGTGTGTGTGTGTGTGTGTGGCTCTGTGTTTGTATAGAAAGAGAGGCAGTGTCTATTCCACTGGCTGCTGAGATGTTTCCAACGAATATTCCCACCACTAACTTTGTTATTAGATGAACTAAGACGCCGTTGGCTCTTTGTGTGTGAGTATGTGTTGAGCTGCTAGTGAGCATTGAGGGCTTGGACTGAGTCCTCCCTGCTGTGTAAACAATTTACACCTCTCCACAAAGACGGCCATGAGACACCTCCTCAGCTGTAGATGTCAAACCTACCCACCAAGTTTCAACTCTGTAGGTTGATTCCTTCTGGGTGAAGTTATTTGTGCAACTATTTTTTTTTATTATGATGGGTGTATATGGTCACTCAATAGCTAGCAGGGTTAGCCTACATGCTAGCAAGCTAATAAATGCTAAATGCTTGAATGCAAGCAGTTACGTTTTAATACGAGTTCCGTACAATATGTACTTTTCAAACTAGCTAGCTTTCCTGAATTTTGTACATGCCCACACGTCACAACACAAGTGGCCTCGAACACACACACACACAAGAGACAAACTTGGGGTGATGTAAATGACTTGTTGCCTGCTAGCGTGAGAGTACAGTTAGCTTGCAAGTAATTTATCATTATCACATTCTATAATATTTTAATTGCGCATCTTAACAACTTCATAACTGAAGTACCTTATTTTGCGCATAGACACAAACAGCTCAGGCCCAGGGTTGGTCTGCATGGATGCTAATGGTGAACTACAAAAGCACACATCTTCAAAACCGAACCTCTGGAGGTGTTGAGTTTGAATGAGTGTTTGTTGTGGCAGACTGGGCAGATGTCAGCCCAGAGGCCCAGGAAAAGACTGCTCAGACAGTTGCACTCGGCAACTCACGTCCCGGGAGGCCCTTCTCATTTGGCTCATGTCTTTCCACCTACAGGCTTGTGAGGGAGGTGCAGGTGGAGCGAGGCAGCTGTAGAGTGCTCCAGCGCTGCACGCAACACTGACACTGCTAATGTTCCAGTGCCTTCCCTAGTCAGTGAAAACTAACAGGAACAAGCTAGCTGTCTAGCCACTTTATGATCACAGATATACTCTCTCTCTCTCTCGCTCTCGCTCTCTCTCTCACTGAAACTGAGGAGTCTCATCATTCTCTTCTATTTTCTCCTTATGCATGTGTCCTCCTGGTCATTGTGTCAGAGGAGAATAGGAGAATAACATACGCACGTATACGCAGGTTTGTTTTTAAGTAATGTCAGGATGTGAAGTCATGCTGACCCATATGTATATAAATAAGCTCACCGGTCAAAAAACGAGTCACCTGTGACTGAAACATACCTAATAGCTTGCAATACCTCCATGAGCATGAACAACAGCTGCGATTCGATTTGACATGGACTGGACAATTCAGGATGTAGGCCACATCAATGTTCAGCCACTCTTGCATTGGGCCAGATTTGGTGGATGCCTTTCCTGGCTCAATTCCGAGGAGAATTTCCTGTAGACTGGGATTTTAGCCACTGCTGGTAGACCCGTATGACTGTACGCTTCCATACACCTGCAGATTCAGCTACTTCCTTCACACTATGGTCTTTGGCACGCCCAAATGCAGTCACTCCTTTTAGCCAATCATTAACACCTGCTTTGGAGTCATTTTCCACACATGGAATGAGACATTCACTGCAATGTACCACCTCTTCTCAATCTATGAATCCCATCACTCACACCCCGCAAGGAATTTATAGCCCTATCATCCTTATGCAGCTCCATCTGCAGGAGCCTAAAGTTACTACCACTTCTACTTTATAGCTGCAGGATGCTAGTTAGCTTACTAACCTAGTGTCAGTCATGTTAATAAGCGTGTTAGTAAAATGTATGTCCTAATAATGTAGTTGTGTATGTCAGGATATGGCACCTCTGGTCACTGAGTAGGGCTGTTCTTCCACTATGATGGAGGCAGACTAAAAGGACACTCACTGACCCCCATTTCTTTCATTTCTGATGCTGATCATTGATCGCCAATGAATTGACACAATTGTTTGCCTGACTGGCCATAGAATTTGAGATCCTAATAACTGGAAATCAGCAGGGTATTTTCATTTTATGCTAATATACATACTATACATACATACATATTTTATGCTTTCTCTAGTTGTACAGTTTATGGGTTTGTGTTTGACCAAAATGAGCAGTTTTGTTTTATTCTACAAGCTACTGGAAACATGTCTCCCAAATTCCAGATCAAATATTGTATTTTAGATCTGTTTATTTAGAAAATGACTAATGACACCTCCAGAAGCCTGTTTTTTGAACCATGCTCGCTGTGCATTTCACCCCAGCCACCGCTCGCCAGTCTTTCTGTAGGTCACTTGAGGTCATCTTACGGTGGTTAAGTGACATTGGAATGAGGTGGCGCTCATCACGGTCAGTAGAGAGTGGTTTTGGCCCTCTGTCAGTCTGTAGCTGTGTTGTCCTGTGTGTTTGCTGCTTGACCTTGTTATGAACCAGACGTTCACTGTATCTGCCAGTAAAGCCAGAACCGAACCTTCTGTTCCTCACTAAGAACCTGCTGTACATGTACTGTATTTCTTTCTATTACTTAGACCAGTCATATATAATAAATAATATATCTAAGTAATGGAAAGAAATACAGTAGCAGCTGTGGCATGTGCAAGGGTTTAGACACCCTTACAGCTGTGAAGTCTCAGAGCTTAATTAACTCATTAGCCCCTAACCATGGGCTCCTCTAAGCAGCTGGCTGAGGATCTGAAAATAAAATTAATTTGTGCTTACAAAGCAGAGGAAAGCTATAAAAAGATATCAAAGCACCTCCAGCTCACAATTCCTGAAACATCATTAAGAGAAATGGCGGTTAAGTCCAACTGCACTAGTCAAGACAAGACCTGGAAGGAACTGCTTGTGTGCTGTGCCAGAAAGGCAAAGCAAAACCCCCATATGACAGCAACGAAAGTTTGGCTGAAACAGGAGTGGTGGTGCCCTGTTCTGCATGCAGGCACAAGCATGATCTGCGTGGAAGTCATCAGAAGGGAACCTTACTTGTGACCTTATCACAAAAGCCAGCATATGAAGTATGCACAACAACATCTAGATCATACAGACAGTGAAAGTGAAGAATTATTATTGACTAATAGTTACACTGGTAAGTGAGAGAGAGAGAGAGAGAGAGAGAGAGAGAGAGAGAGTGTGTGAGAGTGTAAGTAACTCCTCGCAGATGTTTGGGGTATTTGGCAGGGCAGATGGAGTTTGACTCAGTCTGACTGACTGATTGTGTTTGCGTTCATCGTTAGCTTGAGACTTGCGCCACACAGCTACAGTCCCGCCGGGAGAGAGAACGAGGGTGAGCAAGACTTCCCAAAAGCCATCTGGGTGGGAATTGAGTCGGGTGGGGGTTGAAGAAAAAGGCCCGGGGCGATTTGTGCATATCGTTCTTGGGCTTTATCCAAAAGCACTGACTTGGTGAGATTAAGACACACAACATAAAGTCTGCAGAAATCAGTGTTGCAAAACTGGTTTTGGAGCTGATACTATGGGAAAGAATGAAGGCAAATATGTTAAACGGCTTGTAATTACTAGTGATTATTTTTTTATTACACCAGAGTAGCATAACAAAAAACTAACCTAACTGGTCTCATTGGGGCTTATTGGTGAATGTGCTGACAATGGTTCTTTAAAATGAAGCCATAGAAAATACTAGGTCCCCTGCAGAACCTTAAAGCACATCATTACATTGTGCTTTTAGTTTACTTTGCGTGTAGGATGCTAACTTATTTTTTTGGAAATGGGGTTGTGTTAGCCTGTAGATCATTGGTAAGGCTAACAGCTAGGCTTGGTTGATGCCAGAGGGATTCCCACGGCATGCTGGTTAATGCAGCAAGAGGCCACAAATTAATAAGAAACAAGAAAACAATATAAAATCATGAATTCTGTCAAAATCATCAGGTTTTGATGCTGTGCTAAAGAATGCTACATGCTCTAGTGTTAGGCGGAAAAGCTTAAAAGACATAGATCATCCATTTTTCACGTGAAATGACCCTGAATAAGGCCAGGTGTACTCCCTTATCCCACTGTTTGGAGGCAACAGCCAGAGGCAGTTGAGTAGCACTGAGAATTTGCTGATCTATCTGCTGTCTAAGAAACATCTATTCCAGTCTCTGCTGCAGCTGAGGAAGCTTTTGCGCAGACACCCAATATCTGATGGATTAATGAGGATCCATATATAGTGTGGAGGCAGCCCAAGAGCAGTGTAATGCTAGCTGGTGGGCTAGGTAGCTTCTGTTTTTTCACCGGCTGCCAAAGACATGAGTTTCTGTGGATGGCTGCTGTGTATGTTTAGCTTCAGAGGGCAACGGGGGTCATCTAGCACCAGGTTTTTGGTTTAACTGTTAGACACGATTTCACTGTGCAGATTCTGCTCACAAGTCAACAAAATAAGACTACTTTTTTTTGGGTTTATAACACTCAATGAGATTTTTCCCTAATTCTGTCGCTCCCAAAACGTTATCCAATTGTTCCAGTTTCTCACAATCTATTAAAGAAGGGATACAGATATCAGGGTACCGTTAGCAGGTAGTTAAAAACATATATAATAAAGAGAAGTGCAGTGAAAATACAACTTGCCATTCTTTGCCACCAACATCTTCTAAATTTCAAAGACCAGTGGAGTTCCTCCAGTGTATCCCTTCAGCCCCTTTTTCTTTTGGCATATCAGCAGTTAAAACATGATTTTATACTGTGCAGGTAACACAGTTTCCCATAGCTCAACACCAGAATATTCTACATATTAACTGCACTGCATGTTAAGGAATCATTCCAAATGTGTTAAAATACAATAATAAAAATTATATTTGTACCGCCATAACCATTCTTGTAGACCTCTGTTTTCGAGTTCATTAAGGTTTTTTAGATAAGGGAAAGCACTACTCTATGCAGCTTTGTGGATCTGCAAAGTAGCAGGCCTTGTCTTTTTGACTTGTATTACATGAACAGTCTTATTTAGGTCTGTAGGACTCTGCTGGGTTTAACTCCCCCTGCTGGTGTAAAAGCACTATCGCATTTAGTAAGACAGGCTTTCTCCACCATTGGTGTCAATGTGCAGAGTTTCCTTACAGACTAAAACTAATAGTCCTTACTTATAGGAAACAAATCATTCACACAATTTTCACCCTAACAAAGTAGTCAGTTACCACCAACACCAAAAGTAGTCAGTTACCACCCTAACAAAGTAGTCAGTTACCATCAAAGTAGTTGAGCTACACGGCTACTGCAGCTAACAGAGGGTGGAGTTATGGAAAATAACAAGCAGAATAACACAATAACACATGGATCACTTTATTACGAAGCCCCCAAAGGGGGAATATGTATTTTTACAAATAAATCTGGTGTGAACAAGATACTATGAGGTGAACACAGCATACTATCAAGTGTGCACCAAATACTATGAGGTGCGCATAAGATACTACCAGTACTATGGGGTCAGAACCCGACATTATTAGGTGAGCACCAGGTACTCTACAGTGAGCATCTGATTACATATGGTGAGCACCAAATGCCATTAGGTGAGCACCAGACAGTATCAGGTGAGCACAAGATACTATTTGGAGAGAACCAGATACTACCAAAATGTATTATCATATGATTATCATACTTTATTATGCTAACAGCAACCTTTTACATTATTAGAGTATCTTACTGTGAGTCTGCTACTTCCCGTGGTGCTATGTGCATATCTGCGCCTCCCTTGTGTCCATGGCCATTAGCAGGCTGCCACAATATCAATACAGTGTCAGTTTTTGGTGTATTTAGTGTGCCCATCCTTTGACTTCATTACAGCTTACATTCTTTATTCAAGGAAACCTGCAGAGATATCCAAAGTTCAGTCCTGGAAGTTGGTTGAGCATTTTCTCACAATCAGTAGGCAATAATAAGTAATCACAAATACATTCAGTGAAGTTGAGGTCTGGACTCTGGGGACCCCTTTTTTCAGTGAGGGGCTTCTTGAACAGCTACACATCCTTTCAGACCCATAGCACTGAGTCATATTCTCACAGTGGAAGGATGGACAGAAACAGCTGTGGATGTTCTCAGATCTGAAGCAAAAGTAGTCAGTCTTCTCCTCTCTCTCAAAAACGAAAGCTTTAAGTGCTGTTTATCTGATGGAGACCGTTTTGGTGGTCTATCAGATCTTACCCCTGCTGTTAAGGGTCCCATTTCCTCTGTATCGTTTAATCATTCCTTGAACGCCAGTTCTGGAAATGTCGTTTTTTTTCGGTGTAACATTCTCAGAATTATGAATAATGAATACTTTTGGAATAGAGACAAACAGTATGCGCATTAAATGCCTGTAAATATGTGTTCCAATGGGAGCTGAAACATCATGAACAGTTCACGTCTGAAGCATAGCGTCAATTCCAGTCCTTGGAGAGCTGCAGTTTACAGTCTATTGTTGTCCCCGCTCCAGTTGATTGAGTTCATTGAGTACTTATCAAACCCTCCAAGGGGCTGAATCATGTTAGAGCACAGAAAACAGGGAACATTACAAACTGCTGTATGAGATGATGCTGTGTAGTGCTGAATGAATCTGCACTGTGATGGTCTATTGTTGCCCATAGGCTTGATTTACAGCTGGGGACATGGTCTTGTTAACGTTAAGCAGGATTCATGTGTAGGGTCGCGACTTTCATATCCCCAAAAAGGAGGACATCCCACTCCATAAAGGAGGACATCATAAAGGGGGGGGGGCAGTCGGTTACGATACTAGAACAGAAATAAAATCATAAACCTATTTAAGCATAATCTGTTTACCATCACCATGTGAAATGTTTCCTCTGATCTTAGTCCTCTGATCTTTTCGTCTGATCTTAGTCCTCTGGATTTAAATTTTTAATATTTTTTTTATATTTTCTGTATTTTTTGTATATATAGATCTTATTTATTATTTGTATATTTCCAGACACTTCTGTTCTTTCCTCTGTGCTGCTGTAACATTGTAAATTCCCCCACTGCGGGATTAATAAAGGACTACCTTATCTTATCTCATCTTATCTTATATAACACATAAATGATGCTTTACTCACCTAATTGGGTGGAATGGATGACATTCGTGAGTCAGATGGGAGCTTACTAATTGACTAGCATTTAGAGGGCTGACCTGTGGTTGGCCAGTAGGCAAGTCACAATGTCACATGACCTTGGTAAACCAATGAAAGGCAAAGCATGTCTTTTGACATGGATGTGAGCCAATGGCACAGATATTATTTTTTGCGAGTGAACATTTTAAATAGTTCATCCCGAAAAGAGGACTAGTAGGTGTCCAACCAGGTACTGCGCCGGACGGAGGACTGGGAGTTGAAAAACCGGGCTGTCCGGCCTAAAACCGGGTGTGTGGCCACCCTATTCATGTGTGGCCCATGTGCAGCCAATATCAGTGGATGTGTGCTGACGGGGTTACTGTAGGTGTTTCAGGCTTCTTCTCTGATTAATGCTCTTTTCCATAAAGCTTGTTTTATCCTGCTGAACACTAGCTTTACTTGTTGCACAGATTAATCTGCAGTGATCAGATCATGTCTGGTATAATAAATATGTAGGGATGCACTGAAATTTCGCCCACTGAAAGAGAAAGGAAAAAGCCGGAAGATTAAGCAGGCCCACAGTGAAGAATCAAAACGTCAGACTTTAAAAACATTTAGTGATTGGCGATTGTAATGAAAATGACAGATAGTGACTAAAAACACTACAAGCTTTAGCCATGTTTGCTTTTGTGAGTCTTTAGAGAGTCATTCAAAAAGTTTGAACAACAACAAATCAACACTCAGTTGTATGAAACTAATTATGAGGGACATTAAACATTTCTGGTCTTGATTTCTGGTCATAAAGATCAAGAGGAACAGAAGCAGAAAGAAAAGTCATCATTAGCACTATGACACAATATGCTATCTGTAGCCTCAGTTTCTCAGGCAACAAAAAAATGTCAAAGAATGAATAACAAACTGAATTTTAGTGCATCACTAACAATAAACCATAGTTTGGTGAACATGAGCACATGCTATACAAAATTGGAATCACCAAACAAACATTAATAGCCTGTTTGTAGCTGTGAAGCAACTCATATACCTGTAACTCATTCATGTACTCGCTCTTCTTTAGTAGGCTGAAGATTCTCCACCAGGGCGTGCCTATTAGCACTCAAAAAGCTTTTGGTGATTCATAAGAGCAGCACTTTCTATCGATACATCTCTGTTGTTGTTGTTTTATATACAACAATAATAACAATAATAATAATTAATAAATAAAATAATAATAAATAAATTAATTAATTAATTAAATGTGCAAACTAGAAACCATAATATCTTTTTTCTTTTCAGATATTTCCTGAAGAACAAGAAGTTAATGTATAAATTAAATGCTAAATGATAGACTGTAATTATCTACACTATTATGTTATCTGTTTCAAAATTATAGCTTAATTCCTGATGTTATACGGCTCTCACACTTATTTTAGAATCAGACACAGCTCACCATATAAAAAACATTTTTTTGCAGCTGCCAGCCTATTGTTTAAATCTTCATCTGCAACCAAATTGGGTTTTATATTACTAAAAACATTGATTCCAAACTTTGTCAAAACAAAACCTCCAAAACCAATTAGCATAGTTTTTTTTCACAGATATGAATTTGGTTGAGTATTTGAATTAAAAAAAAAAAAGTATGTGGGAAGCTAAAACTGATTGACAGGAAAAAATCGTATTCGTCATTTTTATATGGAGAAAAGTGAAAATTTAAAAAAGTTAGCTCTTTTCAAAATTACAAACATTCAATTCAAACGATATTGAAGTGAAGTTAAAATCCAAAATAACAGTTAGGTATAGAACTGAAGTACAATTATGCATAGATTTTCCAGTACAATAATAAAGTTAGGTTTTGATATGAACTGGTTCATTGTAGAGAAACACACCCTTTATGGTGGTGGTGGTGATGGGAACCAGGGGTTGATGTCTAGAAAGCAAATATGGCCATTTGCTATCTAAACCCACCAGTAAACCTACACATGTGTTCTGAGATTGTATACGGAACGTAGATTATGGTAAATGATTAGTAAGTAAGTTTTCTCTGTGGATTATATTACCTCACAACAAGCTTACATGTATGTTTGAGGCCAAAGCCTCTTCAAAACTACTGTAAAACAACGTTTTGGGCAGAGCATTCATAACTGTTCATGTAATAACTTTCAGTGTGGCATCTCTCAGAAGCATTACTACGGCCTTAAGCAAGAGGCATTTGGTATTTCTTGCTCTTGAGGTCCCGGTACAGTTGTAATCACTTTTACACAACTGTTACACCTCCCATCGGCACCACCCGCCACCTCCCCCCATCAACACCCCCTCCTCCAACCAATGGACAGCTGTGCCCATGCATTTGTTGACAAGATACATGATATTAGTTGTTTCTATGTGTAAATAACCAAAATTGCAAGTGTAATTTGTAGCATCAGAGGGGAAAGAACCGTATGGACTTACAAGGTAGAGTAACATTACAGGATTGTATTACAGGAGCCTCAAACTTTCCAGGCTTATTTGGGGTGAGATGGACAAAGACTGACCATGGCATTGAGATGAATCAGGTATCTATAATGCATTATAAGAGCACTCATAAAGATCTATAAAGTCTTTGCAATGCTTTATGATACTAGGTATAAGCCCTGGTAACTGTGCATAAACGTTCATAATCACTTATCATAAAGCTTAATAACTAATGTTGTGTTCATTGGTATAATGCTTTATAAGGATCCACAGCAAGGCTACTCTCTGATGTTCCTCAGTATCTTCAAAATAAACATGATCTTGTAGGTGCACATAACATCTAACGAACAGTTATAAGCCTTCTTTACAGACTTTAAGTAAAGTTATTGATCAGCTCTATGAATTAATGCATTATGTGAATGAACATATCAAGCTTTATGATACGGGTCTCAACAATAATATATAATCTATACATACATTTTAACATATTATATCTCTTTGTGCTATGAAGCCTTATAATGCGATGTTATACCAGTTTATGTGTGTGATTATGAACAGCTATGTACAGTTACACAGGCTTATGTCAAGCATTCTAAAACATTATGAATGCTTTATAGATCGTTATGAATGCACTTATAATGCACAATGGATACCTGATTCATAGAAAGTGTTGCTGATTTTTTATATCTTTGCATGTTAGACAGAAACAGCACTGAGGTTAGTTGACTTTTGGCATCCGGAAAAAGGGAATCCTGGGATAACGTGATAAAGGAAAGACACAAATAAGGTTACATCTGACATCACAATCTTTCCTAGATAACATTGGCAGGGATAAACTCTCTGTCATCGGATTTTCTTTGTTTTCCCATTAGCTGTGAGACTGTGTTACATCCTTTTACCTCTTTTAACTCTGGCCAAGAGGTAAAATCCAGTCTGAGATTTACTATTGGAATTCTCCTTTAAAGGAATTTAATGAAATGTGAACAGGGATACAGGCCAGTATATTCTTCACTTTTGGGAACATCCCAGTACATAACAGACAGCATGCACTTGTAATAAATCTTAATACAGCAGATCAGAATCTCACATCCGCAGTTGCATTTTCCTCCTACACAGGTGGAGGGGAGCTAAAGGTGACTAAAATGTGTGTGTGTGAGGAGGGGGGGGAGTAAACCAACCATACTTAGCCATTTGTTTCAATGTAGCTTTTTAAACTGAATATTAATATTGGATTATGAGCACGAGCACACATTTCCATCTGTCCTCCAACCGCCGTCCTGCAGATGTTACGGGCAGTTTGTGTAGAGCTGGGTAATAATAACCTCTCAATAAATGGACGTGATAATGTGTTTGAATGAGTGTTAAATGTGTCTGATAAAAATACTTTAAGCCAGAGTCATCGGCAGCTGAACCGCAGCCTACTTTCCATGGAAAGAAACATCCAGGCCTGATCCGGATGCTATTCATATTACCTGAAAACATTCCGGGGAATATGGAGCTGCTCTCAATCAGCTCCATTTTTTTTGCTAGTGTCGCACAAGGGGGTGACATCAATGGCAGGGTTGCAGTTTTTGTGCAACATATCTAATTAACTAGCTAATGTTAGCTGTCATAGCAGCCAAACATCCCACTTTATTAGCTTCATATCAGCTAATGTGTCTTAGCTAGGATTAGGGCGCAAACTAGCTTGCACCTGCTTTAGCTAGCTAACCAGCTAGCATTACTATTAGTTCATTAGCTACCTCAGATACACAGTTTAGACATGTAAAAAGTGAGCTACCTCACATTAAGGTTGCCAAGTATTTGTGCCCTTCAACATTAGCTTCCTCCAGCCATAACAAGCCAGGGTAATGCTTGCTAGTTCCTTTACTCTTGTAGTACACCTCAGGATCTGACAAGTTACAGGCAACCTTAATGATGTTGTCCCTACGTTCTCAGGGTCATATGTTCCCATGTTCTCTTGCTTCATGTTTTAGCTCCATGTTGCCTCAATCATGTTCCTTGCCCAGATATCACAGTGCTATAGCAGTGTCAGATACAATTTGACGCAACATGAGGCAACGTCAATTAGCTAGCTAAGTGCTAGCTAACTAGCAACAAGATAAAAGAAGACGACTGCACCATATTCAAACCAGACAAAGTAATCATTCAAAAATGACATGCATTTTATGACTTCTCATCTAATGGCCTGCATTACAAAGTTTGTTTAGCTAGCTCATTAGCCTAGCCGAGGGCAAGTGATAAGCTCCTCATTGTTTCCTGTTTCAGCTTGTGTGAACCCAGTACCTTAACCATGACCATAGGAACGCCTCTACATAGATGTGACCCAAAATATGATCAGATCTTCATTTAGGGCCATTTTGTGCCATTTGTGCTTAAACATAGATGAATTTGTCTTCCGCATTTAACACATCCGTGAAGTGAACACCCACATGCGCACACACTAGCGGGCAGTGAGCACACTTGGCCGGAGCGGTGGGCAGCCCTATCCATGGCACCCGGGGAGCAGTTGGGGGTTAGGTGCCTTGCTCAAGCAAATAACACAAACAAGTACATTGTTTTTCATCCATTTGTTGAACAAAGTGATCTAACATGTCTTTATTGGCAAAAGTATGTGAACCTCTAGAATTATCAGTTTGTTATTGCTGATAATGAGGATCCGATCCTACCCTATTTAAAAAGCATCAACCTGACTCTTCACCATCAAAGTCTGGTTTTTACTACACACATTTGTTAGTGCATGCCATTTCAATCAAATGAGATTTCCGTGGACCTCAGAAAAGTATCAGCCAACATTCATTAGACTGGAAGAAGTTCCAAAAGTATTTCTGATGAGTTTGTACTTTACTGATCCACTGTCAGGTGGATATTGTACAAATGGAGGAAATTCGACACCACTGTAGTCCTTCCCTAGAGTGCTCATCCAACAATAATGACTCAAGAGTTATCATCAAGGTATCATCATAGGATCTGCAGGCCTTTCTTACAATGGCCAATGTCCAAGTACATGAGTTGACCATCAGCAAAACACTGAAAAAAGAATAGCATGTATTGAAAGCCACTACTCTCCAGGAAGAACACCTGTGTATGTCTACAGTTCACCTGGATGTGCAAGAAGACTACTGAAGTAATGTTACGTGGACAAATAAGACACAAATTGATCTTTATGGCTTATCGTGAGACATAGCATAAGAACCTTGTCCCAACTGTGAAACATGGCCGGATTATGGTTTGGAGCTGTTTTACTACTACTGGATTGCCATCATTTGGTGAAGCTATGAATTCTGGATTGTACAGGAAAGTGTCAGGGCATGCAAACCTGACAGAAGATGTGTCCTGAGGAAAGACAAAACCCATACAAACAACAGTTAGTCTACAATTAATGGCTGAAGTAGAAGAGGTGTTACATTTTGTAGTTACTTAAAGTCTAGACCTTAACACAACAGAAATGTTGAGGCTGAACCTAAGGTGTAATATTTATGCAAGAAACCAACATGCTGAAGCAATTCTGTACGTAGGAAAGAACCAAGAGCCTTCCATATCAATGTGCAGGGCTGATCAACAGTTATAGGAACCGTTGGGTTGAGGTCATTGCTGCTCACACCAGTTCCTGAAATCAGAGACACACATACGTTTGCCAACAAAGACTTGTAAGTTACAGTTCAATAGATGGATAAAAAACGATATACGTTTTGTGTTATTTGTGGATTTATCTTTCATTATGATTGAAATGAAGATCTGAACATATTTTAGCTCACACTTATGTAGAAATTCACATAATGCTACAGGGTTCACAAACTATCAGTAGGACCTTGAGTATATGGGTGCACTCTCATCCTAATGGCATTACGCTGCCCAGATAAAGCTTTTCCCCACAGCAACTTACAAATGCCCATCGCAGGAATCATTCTCCCCGGAGCACTTCATGGTTATGGGCCTTACGCATTATCAGCTGGGATTAAACCCATGACTTCTTGGTCCAAGGCCAGGTTCTTTGAATGATAACCACCACCACCACCGCAATGGCTAATTGCTAATGACATTAGCCCTGAGGGGCTTAGCTGCACACTGACCTGAGTTTGAACTTGAGCTTGCTGAGGACCTCCTGACCTCTCCCTGACCAATCCAAGACACAGACTTAGGCATTTGCAAAAGCTCAGTGATGTGAGTATGTGATGGTTAAACGAACAGTTCCTCTTAACAAATGATGTAAACCATGTACTAACCATGAAATAAAAAATACTGGACAGAGATCACCACTAATGGGCAAAGGACTACAGCAATAGGCTCATAGCCTTACTCATATGTATAGTAATTCAGAGGCAAGAAGGGAGGGAGGAAGGCGCGGGGTGGGAATTGAGGGTGATCAATGCGATATTATGGGATGCCGTGGCATAACTACTGGCAGTAAAGGCAGTGCACTGGTGTGTTTAAGAGTAGGGGAGGTCCATTGGCCAGTGGGCCTCTACTGGTTGAATTAAACTCTTTACATGCTGGTTTTACATTTACAGCATTTGGAAGATTTGGCTATCATCCAGATGGCTTATAATTTGAGCACTTCTTACACAGGTAGGCGAGCGTAGGGTTAGGAATCTTGCCCAAGGACTCTTACTGGTAATAGTGTACTATAGGGAATTGAACCCTAGCCTACAGTGCAGGAGGCAGGGGTGTCACCCACCACAGTATGCCAAGCACATTTTCAACGAGTGTGTAACAATTGTTTTTCATTAAAGGTACCAGTAACTAGAAACCAGGAACCATGGGGCCCTCAAGTCTGAAATGGTTGCGATTTCCTGCAATTTAATTGATAAAGTCTATCAATTTTTCATTGTATCAGGAGAACATCCCACTTAGACAGTTGGGCCATTCAGCCTTCCTAGGTGATGGTGATGCATATATTAAAATACATCAGAAAAGACTGCCTATGCTAAACCCTGGCTGATTGGATATATATATATATTAACTCATCATCAAAAGAATAACTGCATACATTTAGACTCATATGGGAAATATTGGCATCAGGCCACCATGTTTGCTAGTGCAACATGCCAGACGTCTCGGCATGGAGTTGTAGAGGTTCCTAATGGTGCCCTATGATAATCCATCCCATGCAGTTTAAATGTTCTCGCAGAGTTCCTGCAGATTGTGCGGTAGGGGTGGAGGTGGAATTAAACCAAGCCTTCTGGACGTGTGACATGTGACAACAAACTGTTCATCTTGGCACTGACCATGGTGCCTCTACACATGGATTTGTTGGTCAGCTCTACAAAGACAACAGCGGGACTCGTCACTGAAGATGACCCACTGCCATTCTGAGTCACTCTATGACAATCTGGCACGACACCATTGCAGTCTTTGGTGACACTGGTGGTGTTAAGGGCAGTCGTCGTAAGGGTCTGCATGCATGTAGTTCTACTCTTTTAATTGCCCTGACAAACTGACTGACTGACAAACTACATTTGTTTTACCAAATGTACATTATAGCCAAAAGGGTGTAGATACCTGACCATCACACCTACTCTAGCTTGTTGGAAATCCCATTCCAAACCCATGGAGATTAATATTGTGTGGACTTCAGCAGCCTCCGCTCTTCTAGAAAGGCTTTCTACAAGATTTCGGAGAGTGTCTGTGGGAACTAGCGCCTGTTTAGTGGAATGAACATTTATGAGGTCAAGCACTGATGTTGGAGTTTGGCTCGCAATCAATGTACCACTTCATCCCATAGATGTTCAGTCAGGTTGAGGTCAAGGCTCTGTGTAAACTACTAGAGTTCCTTCACACCAAACTCATTGTATCATGTATTTATGGAGCTTGCTTTGTGATTAGGGGCATAGTGCATAGTAATCCTAGGCTTGTGTGTAGCTTCATGGGGCTGATGCACAGTTCTTGTGCTGATCTTGAAGCAGTTTAGAACACTCTATATTGAGTGATACAACAGAGGAGGTCATCAACAATAGCAATTATAGTTGACTGGGACAGATCTAGCAGGGCAAACATTTCAAGGTGACATCCTGTGACAGTGCCACATTTAACACTGAGCTCTTCAGCGACCCATTCCACTGCCAGTGTTTGTCTATGGAGATTGCAGGGCTGTGTGCTTGATTTTATGCACCTGTTTGTGATGGGTGTGGCTGAAACACAAGCTCAGTAATTAGGAAGCGTATCCACATTCTTTGGTTTGATAGTGTACATCATATTGTAGCACATCGCTACTAGCTAAGGTGAAGCCTGTGGTTAGGGGTGACCTTCCTCTTGCGTTTGTGCTGTTCTTCTGGATGTAATAAAAAAAAAAAACATATTGAGTGGAATCAGGGCATCTCCTGATTCTTCTTACTCCATGCTGATGCTAGATTGGTGTCAGAAGAGGGAGCACCCCCCCATTCCACCAGTTCTTCTTCTGTGGTTTCACAGGTGGTACTATCCCACTTCTGACACCAGTGTAGCTTTAACATAAAGCAAGAATAATCAGGAGATGCTCTGAGTCCACTTAATAAGCTCTTTTTATTAGACCCAGCAGAACATCTTGTGCATAACCATGAACTCCAGGGATGGGGTTACCACTACCCAGAGGCTTCACGCTAGCCAGTAGCAGGATGCTACAGCATGTAAACAAATAGTATATGTGTTTCAGACTTTTACATGTCAAGGATAGGAGGAGGGAGGATAAGGTAAAAGGAGAGAGAAGAAAGCAGCTAAAAAAAAGGAAGCGGTGAGGATAGTAAAGGGAGGGGTGCCGGAGGATGAGGGGAACTGATGACTGCAGATAAGAGGCTTATAGACGCTTAACTCCCTCCTTTTCCCCTCCTCTTCTGACCTCCCCTCCCGGCTTCTCCCTCCACCCCCTCCACTCTGTGCCATCTGGCGCTGTGGTTAAAGTCTGGTTAGAGAAAAGGGAATTAAGAAACCGATCATGTAAATATCAGTCATTCTGTTCCTCATTTTTGCCTTTTCTACCACAGAGGGCTCTTTTGTATTGGAACCTGTTTCTCTAACTCTGAGGTTCTAATGCTCTCATCCCATTGGCTGTTGAAATGAAAGGCTTAGGTGTGAAGTTGTGAATGCAAACGATGTTGTAAGTGTTTACGTCACAGCGTATAATGTAGAATCAACACGTTTGTATTTGAATTTGCAGCGCTCATTATTTCCACTGATGCCCTTGACGATTTGATCGAGTAGATGATTAGTTCGATATTTGCGGGATTAATTAGTAGGGATTTTAATAAGAAGCTGGTAATATATTCAATTACCACTAAACGACTCACACGATTAACAGAAAATTGTAATTAAAACAATTAGGTTGCTCATTAAGATCTTATCTTAATGGCACCGAGCAGGTCTGCTAATTGGATCAACTCTGCTGGCATAAATTAGCAAAAACAGATGATTTATTTGCTTGTTTGTTCCCCGTAGGGATAGACCAAAGAGAGAAAGAGAGAAAGAGAAAGAGAGAGAGAGAATTCATTTAATGGCCCACATGATGCAACCAAACGGCAATCGTGCTGATGGAAATAACTCTATGTCACTCTATGCCTGAGCTATCGCCAAATGCGGTATGATATGGGACAGTTCAATGTCCCTTCAGTTTTAGCTCACCGGGCAGACAGATGTAGGACATAGGCTAGTAGAACATTTATCACCGTCATCTGTTTGATGTACTGTTGGCTTAGTCTAAGAGAGTAATCTGCTATAAATGTACTTGTACCGCCAATGTACACAGTCAATGACATGACCGAGACTAGTGCTATCCTTGCCCCCTAATTCCCCAGATTGAATGGAACCCAATTGAGCACCTGTGGGACCACCTTGATTGCCATGTTCACTCTATGGATTCTCCCCCACACACCCTCCAGCACCTGTGGGATGCACTGCGTTCAGCATGGCTCCAGGTACCTGTGACAACCTACCAGGACCTTATCGAGTCACTCCCAGCCTGTCTAGCTGCTCTCCGGCCTGCACACGGAGGTTACTCTGGATATTAGCTGGTGGTCATAATAACGTGCCTCGACTGTGTACACCCATGTACTTCCAAAGTCTTCATACTCGTACTATAGTAGCAATTATAGACGTCTGTGAATGGACAGAAGAATCACATTTGGTTTCCTAAAGGATCTTTCAGTGGATAGTACATGTTAAAGAAGTGCCCTAATGTGAAGAACCTTTCTGAAGCTGAATTACAGTTAGTTTAGTATTGAAGCTACAAGCTAGCAAGCACTAGAAGCCAATAGTCACCCAAAACTGTCCCGTGAATATATCCCTAAAGCTTCTCTTAACTAGCCCAAATCATATCCTTGATATGGTTGCACAGATGTATCAGTCTGGTTTATAACACATTAGGACTTGTGATGAGCTATTAAAATGGTCAAATCTTAACCATGCAGCTTTATGGTGCGGCTAAACGTTTTAGGCTATAGGTGTTGCCTCTGTATGTTTGCAATGTCTCTTTTTTCTGTTAATAAACATATAGCATGTCCGAAATTCAAGATTAAGATTTTAAAAGTAGAAATAAATGTGCACCCATCTACATGTGTAGTATCCAGCTATATGTGTTATATGTATGTGGGCAGCGTCCAGCTACACAGTGAAATTTGGTTTGTTAATAGTTCACAGTCATTCAGTGCCCTAAACAACAAAGCCTGTATGACTTCAACGAAGACCTGGATGTTTGTTGAAAGACATTTTGAAAGATCTGGGTGACTATTGACTTCTAGTGTTGTTAGCAGTGGGGGATGATGTACATAAACCGTGTACTTAAGTTAAAGAGAAACCCAAGGTAAAATATTCCTCCTGTAAAAGTAGAAATTCCTCCCTTTAGACCTCCACTGGAGTAAAAGTACTAAAGTATTTACTTTCAGATGTACTTAAGTATGGAGAGTAACAGGAGCATGATTTATTATGACTCTAATGTCCTATTATCATTTCTGGAACAAGACTCTTAATCAGCTCAGTTTAGGTGAAGAGACTCTAGTGTCTCTCAGTCCACCAGTCTTTAATAGAAGCTCATTAATTAGTCTGACACTGATGTCTATTCAAATGATCATAAGCACAGAACACTGAAGGAGAACAGGATCCATTAGCTTGAACCAAACTCTGTGCAACAGGTCAAAACAAGCTCAAAACAAAGTGACCGCTGTACCATGATTGGTGGACTCGCTTCAGGCTCTTTTCGTTTTGACATGTTACGTTTATATGCCACACATACGCAAAAGGAAGGACAGATTTGGTCATAATGTAGTAGATACACCAACACACTACTCACAGTACACTAACGCATTACACTTACTGAGTTACTGTACACCAACACACTGCTCACAGTACACTAACGCATTACACTTACTGAGTTACTGTACACCAACACACTGCTTACAGTACACTAACGCATTACACTTACTGAGTTACTGTACACCAACACACTACTTACAGTACACTAACACATTACACTTACTGAGTTACCGTACACCGACCACTGTACCTGACTGACTATATAAGGTCATCTTGTTGCGTGTGCGTTCCATTCTGACTCATGCTCTTTTTTGGAGAGGAGTTCGAAAACAATTTGAGCAGTTGGAAGAGTTGGAGAGGGGTTGCATCGTAGGGCCCCGGGAAGCGGAACGGTCTTATTAACGTATTGCATACCATATTGATCATACGCATATTACCATATCTCGCTGTTGGCTATGTGTAGCTCAATAAATATTGCCCATATCAGTCTAAATGTATCATCATTTATTGTTCCTGGTAACCTTTACCTTCCTTCCCAGTAGCATTCTTTCTGACACTTCCTTCTGGGTGCAACTATTCTTTTTGATGATGAGTGTATTTTGGCCGGTTGACTATATGTGGGCTAAGTGGCAAATTTTGTAAATCTGATATTTTGCTGCAACACTGGTTCTATACTAATTAAAGTGACTGATATTCTTTCACACTCTTTCACAGTGCTTGAATGAAAGTCACAGCGCCCTTCTGAAGTATCCTCTGAATAGCGTTACTTCAGTGAAAAGTTAGGTTTCTTTCACTATTTATCAGCACACAATCAAGCAAGTTAAACAGCACTTCATACTTTTCAATGCTAATCTCTATTGATGGTGCTAATAGTTTTGCAGGACACAGTCCTAGAGTGGTTAAGTGGTTCTATTAGAGTCACAACACAAGTGTGCATTAGATTAATTGGGTTGTGTGTGCGAGCGTGCAAGTGTGTTTGTTTCTGCCTGTGTGTGGCTCAGAGTTTACCCAACACTGTCAGTCTGTATCTCATCAGGTGGCACAGCTGGTTGAAGCACCGTGCAAAAAGCACAGCAAACTGACCACAACGTGAACTGACCACAACATGGACACTGACTTTGTACTTTTCACAGCATTTACATTTTACTGCCAGGAAACACTCATAACCTAGCTGAAATCTGTGTGGAATGTGGGGAGGAGACTGTTTGTGCTGTGTATTAATTAGGAAAGAAAAAGTGCTGATTTTTTTTCATTTTTTCAGGGACTTTTTTTTGATTGACTATACCTAATTGGCTTCCAGAATTTGCTGAAATTCAGTATTATCCATTATTCCACCTACCTGTGGAATATTCTTATGCCGCTGGCTGTGCCACAACCTCAAGGCCTTATAGATCCACCTCCATACATAACATGGCAAGAGGTTCTTTTCATCAAATGCTGTTTCTGCCTCTCTCCAAACCATCTTTGGTGACTGTAGCCTCAGTCCACAGTACTTACTTCCAAAATCCCAGTGGCTTAACTAGACATTGTTTTGCGTATGTCAGATTTTGACTGCTTTCTATCTGATGACTCTCCTACGGGGATCATGTTTGTGCCAACAGTACTGCACAGTACAACAGTGCACCAGTCCTGTGTCAGCTAAGCCTTCTTGAAACTCCTTTGCTGTCATATGGGGGTTTTGCTTTGCATTCCTGGCCAGCATATGTGCAGTTCTAACTGAAAGTTTCCTAGGTCTCCCAGATCTTGCCTTGACTTCCATAATTCTTCCTTACAGCCATTTCTTAATGACTTTTTCGACCATAAATATTACGAGCTGGTCTTTGGCATCTTTTTATAGCCTTTCCCTTGCTTTGTAGGCAGCAGTAAGATCCCCAGACAGCTGCTAAGAAGAGCCCATGTTACTGAGTGCTAGCAGAAGCTTTGAAGAGTCTAATTTATTTATGTTTTTAATTTAGACCAGGCCCGATAAATCAATTTAGTTTTTTAGAAATTAAATTGAAGGGGAAATTCCACCCTAATTCAATTCTTTAGAGTTCATTCATTCAGAGTGGTTTGATGTGAGAGGGGTTTGTCATAGAGAGACTTACAAAACAATGTCTGTTAGACAAATATTGCTATTTTATTTACTGTCCAAACAGCCTTTTAGAGGCACTGAGCTCCTCAAATGTCTGGTTCCTAAAAAACTCTGACTCTCTGGCAGGTTTCGCACCAAACCACTCGGAATGCCTTTGTTTACATGTCAGCCATTTTATCATGCAGATTTTATGGTTCCCTTTTAAGTTTGGAGCTATTACATTGTGTGTGTGTGTGTGTGTGTGTGTGTGTGTGTGTGTGTGTGTGTTTACTGTGCCCAAATTCGCTCATCTTCTAAACAACTTTATCCTTCTGGGTCATGTTGGAGCCCATCACAGCACTCAAAGGGGCGGAAGGCAGAAAACACCCTGGACAGGCCACCAGTCCATCGCAGGGCAGACACCCAGACATACACACTCACACCTAGAGGCAATTTAGCAATTCACCTGACTGCATGTGTTTGTACCATGGAAGGAAACCCACACAGACATGGGGAGAACATTCAAACTCCACACAGAATGAACCCCGGGTGGTCCAGCCAGGACTCAAACCCCTCAGGCCCCTCTTGCAATGAGGGAACAGTGCTACCCTTGCCCCCTGTGCCCAGCCTGTATGTACGTTTATTACTTCCGTTTAGATTAGCTGCCTTGTATTGCCCAAGCTAAATGTATTAGACAAACTTTGAAAGTTCGGACTGAAATCCTCAGTGACATCCGAACAAATAAGCTCCTGCTGAACGTCTGGATGCTTCAGAAGGCTGCAATGACACAATTGCTACCCAACAGCCAGAAACAGTGCAACGTTTAATCATTTCCCCCACACCTTCCAATATAATCGATCTGCTGTTGACGGTCAATAGGTCATTAGGGTTGGGTAATGTCTACCTAACAGGCATATGACGATGCCTACTAGGAAACATTGCAATGGACAGTGACATGGCGGGAGGGGGGTCCTTCCCTAGTCACCCAATCTTTCCTTACTTTTCCTCCATCTTTCCTCTGTGTCCACCTTATTTTTCACATGAACGCTGTATTTCGGGATAATATTTGGTTGGACAATGCGAGTATTGTATAGTGTGCTTATTTAAGTTACTTTAATGTAATTAAACGTCTCTGAGGCATTTCTGGGACAACATGACGTTTGGGGCAGCTGAGTAAATTACAGGAAAAGCAGTAATGCTACCAGCAAAAATAGCACAGACCTTTAGCAGTCTTGAGGCTGTGGCTTCTAATGACGCCTTGAAATGGCCCAGTTGTTAGCACTGAAACCTGTGTTCTCTGCAGCCAGATGATACACTGCCAGTTCAACATCACTGTTTGCTCCTAACAGACTAACATTAGCTTTTTTACATGTTATATTCTCTTTATAATGTATATATTGGTCTTAAGCATGCTGGAAAGGGAGCAGAAAGCTAGCTGGCTAACAGGCTAACACTACAATAATAAAAGACAGGCCTTTAAAGGTTTAAGCCTTTAAATAAAGACGTGCATGCAAAGTAAAGAATGTTCACATCACATGCCTATAAAGACGAACGTCCCTATTTAAGGCTAACCAGAGCTGACATAGAAGTCCCAAATAGCTGCAAACTAACTCCACTAGCTTGATGCTAATATAGCTATAGCTACCATGATGACAATACAAAGAGCATCATTGAAACCCTGGTTAAAAAATGATTTCTACATCAGACAGTGGCGTGAAAATACTTAATAGTGGGAATATTTTATGGTTCCATGGCTGTACATCACTCTTAGCGTGAACACAGTTAAAAAAGTTTATCTGAAATCACTTTATTAGCATGAATAATGGTGCAACCATATAAACACTGTCGGTGTGGCATCTCAGTGCTGGCCTAACATTGTGATTTCTGTAAGCCATCAACAATGGCCGATCGTTGTCTACTGGCCTAGTGGTCATATGTAAATGAGTTCATAGCTGTTGCATTATGACCATATTGATCTCAAAACTCATAATACTAAGTTCATATTTATATAAACAGTAACTCTTTTAAAACTCGAGTATAATTTATACAGTACAGTCTAATTTAAAGAGACTATTAAACTGACAGTACAGAGCTTGAAGGTTGAGAGGACTGGTTGAGAGGTAGTGATGGGTTTGTGTATGTGCGTCTCAGAATCCTGATGTCCTCCGATGCCCGTGCCTTGTTGTTGTTGTTGGACACCAAAATAGCCATGGTGTTCCAGTCCAGTCCAGCCATTGGCAGGGTCAGTGCTGCTGTGGGGTGTGTGTTGGGGAGGGGGGTTATTTTTGATGGGCTTCACCCTCACTTGCCCCCCTCGCCCCCCAGCCCCCACCTCTTCCTCTAAGCCAAAAGTCAGGCAGGCGCCACATAGCATCACATGAGGCATTTTACCGGCCAACTGCCAGCTTACATCACTCCGGAGCTGCTACTAGTGCAAGTCAAAGCCCTCCCCTTACATACCCTCTTGTTTCTTTGCTCCTTAAAAAAGATTTACCCTGGAAATATGACTTTGCCCTGGACATTTGGCCCGTAGGCTAATGTAGCTAACAAAGCAGTATTAGCCTATACCTTGTCTGTTATCATTGTGCATACATGGCTAAATTAGCACATACTGTATCATGTTGTTATGTATTCCCATATAGACTTGCTTTAGTGGTTTCTAACACTGTATAACATACCGTTATATACACTCATCATCAGAAGAAGAGTTGCGCCCTGAAGGACGTGTGGGATTGCAATGCTATTGGGAAGGAAGATAAAGGTTACCAGGAACAATAAATGGTGATAAATTTAGACTGATATGGGCAATGTTTATTGAGCTACACATACAGAAGTAGTGTCTCTCAGTATGGCATCAGGTCGCCATGTTTGCTAACCTAACATGCTTGTAGAGGTTCCTTATGGCATCCTGTGATAATCCAGCCCTTGCAACTTAAACATTCTCATGCAGTTCCTGCAGCTTGTGTGGTAGGGGTGGAGTGACACCAGGCCTTCTTGGTGCTCACCAAAGTGCCTCCACACACAGATTCGTTGGTTGTCTCCACCAAGACAAAAGCGGGACTCATCACTTTAGATGACCCAGTGTCATTCCAGTTTGGCACAGCACCATTGCAGTCTTTGGTGACGTTGACATGGTGTTAAGGGTAGTGGTCGTAATGGTCTGCATGCATGTAGTCCTGTGTTGTGCAGTCGTCTGCCAATGGTGCATGTGTCACGATGTCAAACCTACCCTCCAAGTCGGTTGATTCCTTCTGGGTGCAGCTATTCTTTTGATGACCAGTGTATAAAATGCATGTTTTATAGCTAAAGCCAGTAGGAGCAGCAATCCTGAGGCCTCTGTAATGTACACAGGATTTTCATGCATTGTCAAAAATCACCTCAGTCTATTTTACTGAACTACTGACTTGAGGCATGTGATGATTTAGGTACACGATGCTAAGTGAGGGACTCTAAGCTTCCATTACTCACTATCTCCATTAGCCTTGCAGCTCCGGTGCAAAACTTTGAACATCAAGCATGCCTGGGCGGGCTGACTGGATTTAGAATGAGTGGAAAACTATAAATTAGATTTTTCATCAAACTGTCGCTTTAAATCTGCTCTCTTCCTACCTCCTCTCATTTCCTGTACTCAAATACCCTTCATCCCCACTCTTCTCCCTCTCCTCTCTTCTGCTCTCCTTTTTCACTGTAATCCTGTCCAGTCTGGCTTGTGTCCTGCAGGACCCCCCCTGTGAGGCTGTCTGTATTTGCAGGTCCAATTCCAGCAGGCCGGACACTGCGTCCTCTTGCAGGGAATTCCAACCATGCAGGACACTGTCTGATAGGATATTAGTGTGTATGTGTGTGTGTGTGTGTGATGAATGATGTTAACCTTGTTAAAACCTTTATATGAGATGTCTGCAAGACTGACAGTAATAAAGCTGGTAGGTGGCGTACAGTCAGATTGTACAATCATTGTACAGTGATTGTACAATTTGCTAGTTTTGTTATTCCTCAGGTAAAATATATAGTATTTAATTTTATAGTTATCTATCTATCTATCTATCTATCTATCTATCTATCTATCTATCTATNATTTTATAGTTATCTATCTATCTATCTATCTATCTATCTATCTATCTATCTATCTATCTATCTCTTCCTCCCTCTCTCTCTCGCTCTCTCTCTCTATATATATATAATACTAGAAATATACTTTAATACCAGCAAGTACATTTCAAGCACATTATTGTTTTGTGTGCTAAATGCAAGTGCAAAATGTATATATTACAAGTGTATATTTTACAAGTACATTTCACCTCAGTAGTACTTCAGTGTACTTAATTGAAGTATACTAAGTAAGTATATATATATATATATATATATATATATATATAAGTATATTTTAATGTAGTAGAAATGTACTTTAATATGTATTTAAGTATCTCTAAGTGAATCTTAGTTTTAGTACTGTTAAGTACAGGTAGGTCTATTTAAGTATATATTTAATAGCACTAATGATATATATTTAGAATACTAAGTACATAGTTAGAATATGAAAATAACACACTTTCAGTACATTGATCATAAGTTGAAGGAAGTAAAAAATGCTTAAATTAAGTATATTTCAGTCTACTTTTTTCCTCTTGGGTCATTAGTTTCCTTGTTGTCTCTGTACAAGTACGTGCAAATGTGCAATAACACAACAATTGTGCTCCCGGCTTATATGTGCTATATTCCAATTAGTTATGTGTAAAACATAATCGACAACAGCTACATTCATCACACACTTCGTTTCCCTGACCAGGACAATGGAAGTTGAAAATGTTTGAAAGATGTTTTATATGCACTTTATATGTGTAAGATATTAACAAAGTACATAAAATCTATATTGCAATGCAATGCAAATTTTACTAGAACATCAAAAAATGTGACAAATAATAACAGTTTTTAAACTTCAATTAATCTTTAAAACCTTACTGAATAAAATTCTGCCATCCAAGTGAGCAGCAATCGTCCACAGCACCTTCTAAAGTTTTCCTGCAGTGCTCGCACATGAAGTGAGGTGCTCATGGTTTGTCTTGATCCCCAACAGGCATGCCGAAGTATGCTTTGTAGTCCTGGCCCATCCTAACAGATGCTTTCACAGAGTACTATTTCACTCTTGATAAATTGGCCACAGACGTAGCAGAATGCGTCTGCCGGATCCTGCAGCGTCTTGATGCCCTCTGAATTAATGTAGCTCTGTATCCACTATCCACTTACTCAGCTGGAACATCAACTGAAATGGCTGTTTTAACACACCTGTATTTGTACTGCTATGTAGACTACTGGACAGTCCCAGAGAGGTCTAGAAAGTTCTAAACAGTTCTCCAAAGTTCTAGAAAATTCTGGACAGTTCTATAAACTTCTCAAGAGTTCTCACAGTTCTAGAAGCTACTGGAAGTCTATTCAGCACTGAATGTATCACAGATGTTCCAGAAAATAGGGAGCTTTCCAAACATCATTGTCCTGACCACAAAAGCATAGTTTATGGCAACCAATAGCCATTTTCTGTACATTTTAGAACTTAAAAAACACACTCAATACCCAGGAACAAGACAAAAAGTGCAATTCTACTGTCTTAATGTGGCCAGTAGGGGGAGCAGTAAAGGCTTGATTTCATTTCCGCACCAAAGCTGGTTCATTATTTGCGCTCAGCTCTGAGTTTGTTTCCACGTTGTGCATTTCCCAAAGCGTTAAACATTCAAAGGTCACTTCACTGTCATGGTTTCTTTATGCAACTTTGATAAATAAGGGTCATTGTATGGAACCGTTTACAGCCTCCTCCTACTTTCCTCCTAGTCAGGAGAAAAGGCAGATGCTAAAGTTGTTGCCTTGTTAGACCTGAAATAGTCATCTGACAAAATGTGGCTTTGGGTCAGATTTTGGGCCACATCATGTGTCTTTACCACCTGCTCAGGCTCAAAATTTCACCCTCTTGGACATGGGCATTGCTAGCCCACTTTTAGGAAGGGTTTGGGCCCCCTTATGGTATTTAGCCTGGGCTTTTGTAGTCCAGATTGGGCCAGTAGCGGCACTCTAACTAAGCCAACTTTGCTAACCCAAGAGCCCAGTGTGTGGAGTCTGGTCTAACTCTTTCAAATGATGCACTACAGCTAAAACATCACAGTCCAACTGTTCCCTGAAAGCTAGCTACCTCCTAGCCAGACATGCTGCACGGAGTAAGAAAGCTTTTATGATCGCTGAGGAATCAGTGCTGCCAGCTGCCACAGACAAGTGCCGCAAGATGAATCACCTGATGAGCATTTCAGAAATAAGAGACAAAAAAAAACTCTTACATAAAAACTTGACATGAAACTTCAAGGATACTGACAGGTCTGAATGTGCATATCTGATGGAGGTTAGTGATCAAGAAGAAAGTGAGGGAAAGATGTTTAAGCTTTCGGTTACATAATAAATGAATGAATAATGAATACTAAATTTAATTGAACTTTACTGAGGAAATCTAATATTTGCCACTAAGATCATGAAATTCTATCTGCTAGCTGATTAAACATGCCTGCATAGCAAAATCACACTCTCTCAGATCTCACTGACTGAGACGATCTATAATCTGTTTACTTGAGTATTATATTTAGGAGCGGCATCTTATCTAAGAGAGAGGTGCTGTTTGACTCCAGTACTTTTGCTTGATCTGTAAGTGGTTGCATATAGCATTGAAGTCATAGTAGTTCTGTGCTTAATACTACAAAGAGACAGATGTACTGTGTGCTAGTACTGTGTGCCAAATGGCCATTTTCTGATAAGTTTCATACTCTTACAGTTCATGATAAACATATTTGGGCCATCTAACAAAATTCCCCAGGAGGATCATGGCCCCAGACCCCCACAAGTACAGGCTTCTCCAAATCCTACAGAGTATAGCTTTGAAGGTGAGATTATTGATTTTGCTAAAAGTTATTTGGAGCTAGCTGTTCTGAAACTTCAGGGAAACAAATATAAACAATTTGTCGGTTCTCCCTCTCCATGGTTTGTGTAGGTCTCCCAGATCCTTCATGCTGCTGGTGCATGCCGTCTTCAATCCACTGCCACCAGCGTGCTATGGTAGTATCCTCACGACTGGTATGGCGTGCAATATGTCGATAAGACCATCCTGCTTCCTGGAGCCCTACAATGTGACCCCTCTCCATCTCTTCCAACTGCTTGAATTGCTTGAACTCTCCTCTGAGGATAGGATGCTACCAACACAACATGGAAAGCACGCACAACAGGGCAACCTGATATAGTCATTCAGGTACAGCGATAAAAATGAAAAATGAAAGAAATCAGAGTAAGGGTATGCATGCGCCGAAAAACCTGATTACTGAGCTAAATCCAGTTCCCTTTATTTAACTTCTTAACTGGATTTCTGAATGAATCCGATAACCTGTTTACATGACCATCTGAGTAATGAGAAAACTGCAGGCATCCAGCAAAGATTGGATTGTTAAGTGCGTGCAAACACACTCAATGGTTAAAGTGATTAACTGACAGTAAAAGACAGGAGTACAATACCTATGAGTGTTTCCCCAAAATAGATTATAAAGTGTGTCATGCAGATGCCTCCACTTTCACACATCCACCCAAGTTTATATAGTTGTACAGAAGTTTCCGCTCTAGGTGATATTTATTTTTATATCAGAAATGCCCCTTAACCGAAATGAGTGGCAATTCAAAATTTCTTTTTCAGTGCAACCAGCAGATGGTGTAAGTCTGCACTTCCCATCCCCTTAGAAGAGAGTTACTGCCACAATCCAAGCCCTTCAACTCCCTTTGTGATGTCCAGGGTTGAAAAACAGGATTCACTCTGGTCTTTGGTGTAGATGAACAGGTGGTGGTTTTAACAAAGGGAAAAGGTCATGTAGCCGCTTAAGGCTTTCCCGATGTAAGAACCCCATGAAAATACAAATCAGATATACTATACGTATTGATGTTAAATGCCCTGTTTCGATATATATATATATATATATATATTCTTTAATAGCTGTTATTTGCAATTGTAGGTATCTTTTTGAAGTGATTTAACTGCAGCCTCAGCCCTGTTTGAGTCATACCTTAATCAAATAATATCAATATTTTGGGAGATAATGTTTGATTCATAGTAAATACAGATTATTGCTTCAAGCATAATTTGCAGAAATTATTTGCACTCTATTTGGTTACAAGCAATTGAATAGGTTTTACTGAACTCAAATTACAAGTCTTTTTTTTTATTTATTAGTAATTTGTTTTGCAATTTATTTAGCAATTTTTACAGTGTAGTGAGATCATTTTTCTTAATAAAATGTCTACAAATAAGTATATATATGTTTAAAATGAAGTATTCTCAAAGTACGAATTATTAGAATTAAAACAATTCCACTAGTTAAGATATCATTTTTGCTATCTTGATATCAGTGGTTATTATTATCCTCATTCCTGTCTTCTGCCTAGAGCCAGAAAATGCCCTGCTATATCCTTTTCCTTTTTAATGTGTGGTCCATCATATATTCTGGCAAAGTTTTTGATTTGTTTTTTGCCATTCCTCCTTTAAATACCTATCTAGCTGTCAGAGTGAGTCCTATCACTTATAGCTTTAAATGCTGCCATGATGAGCTGTGGAGGGATGTGCAACATGAAACAGGTGGAGTAAACACGCTTCCTTAGCCTGATTGATTGAGAAGAACGTGTACATGCCTCTTTATCCTGACTGACCGAACAGTAGACACGTCTCCTTATCCTGACAGTTTAAATAGTGTAAATAGTCTAAATAGTTTCTTCCAGTCACATTTGTGTATATGATCTATTTTTTCTAATTATTCTCAATTGGAGCAAAAACATCAAATGGTAGTGAAACTGAGATATCTGGACGCTTCCCAAAAAGATCATTTCCTAAGGAATTCCTAATAGAGCCGAATCACTGTGAGGTGAGAGATTTACACCCCTATAATTAAATAGTGGGCTCATAAATCAGTACCAGTGATGTAGTGCTGCTGGAACACCCCATCCACTATGCCTGTACCCACAGCGAGCCCACCTGTCCTCAGATAACCCTGACTCTGTGAGGAACGAGGCTTTGCCTCTGCCCCAGACATGCAGTCCAACTGTCCTCACACAACCCCAGCTCTGAGGGGGAACGAGCACGTAGCTGGGATAAGAAACCAGGGATAAGAGTGTGTATGTGTGTGTGTTTGTGTTTGTGTGTGTGTGTGTGTGTGTGTGTGTGTGTGTGTGTGTGTATTAAGTGATATTATGGTAATCTGAGGAAGCTGTTGCTGTGTTTTCATATCTCTGCCAGCTTTAAAATTCATCTACAGTAAACAAGGCGCATTAGATAAGAGGATATTACCTCATGGGATGTGGATTGTTTGTACTGGAGATATTTTAGAGACACGGGCACCAGCAGCCGTTCGTGCGAAGTGCTGTTTCTATTAATAATGTGGCCTTCTTTTTGGAGTGTTTCCAGTGACCTGCCTCAAAGAGAGAGAAAGAGAGAGAGAGAGAGAGAGAGAGAGGTAAAGGGGACAGTAAGAATGCTTGTTGCGGGGTGGAGTAATGGACTGTATTGGGTGGGGTGTGTTGGGCTATAAATTAGCCAGCTGAGAGTGATTGGATTGGCTAGAGATGATGTAATGCACCTGATGAATTATAACCCCCCCCCACCCTATCTCACCCCCTGGCAGCATGAGCTCATTGCCCTTCATCTGCAGGCTCATATCCCAGCATTCATTTCAGCCCACCAGCCATAAACACTGCCTTCGGTATTTGAAAGAAAGATCCATCTTCCATATTCACAAAGAAAGAGTGATATTAAGTCTGGAAACATAATAAAAAAAATGTATCATGTTATCATATTAAATGATATGCACATCATTATGTTCTGTTTTGTATTCACTCAGGAATGAAACTTGGTGGGTAGCTTTGACAGTGTGAGACATGCAAATGATTCAAGTTTCACGCTCAGCCACACATGTGACATAAGCAAGGATGGGCCTTATCGCTGTACCTGACTGACGCAATAGCCATAATTGTGAATGAGCGATTCAGCAAGCTGTGATGTCCTCCATGAGTCATCCTGTTAGTGTCAGCACCATTAGCAGACGGCTGCACGACGCAGGACTGTAGCACACAGACCGTTATGATGACTGCCCTTAACACCACGTCAACGTCACCAAAGACTGCAATGATGTCGTGCTAGTTTGTTATCACCAGAAGACCTGGTGTCACTTCACCTCCACCCCTACCACACAATCTGCAGGAACTGTGTGAGAATATTCAAGATGCATGGGATGGATTATTTTAGGACACCATTAGGAACCTCTACAACTCCATGCTGAGACGTCTGGCATATTGCATTACGAAACATGGCGGCTCAATGCCATACTGAGAGACACTACTTCTGTATGTGTAGCTCAATAAATATTACCCATATCAGTCTAAATTTAGACTTAATTTATTGTTCCTGGTAACCTTTATCTTCCTTCCCAGTAGCACTGCAATCCCACACTTCCTTCTGTGTGCAACTACTTACACATTGAGTGTATGTATAAACATAAGTATATGAATAACATAATTTCATATAAAGTATGGATTATGAACTTTTCTGTTCTTCATATACCTGTTCCTCCTCATTCAACAAATCTCACTTCAGTCAGGTTCTTCTCCTCATCCTTGAAATGACCTTCTCCAGCTCTGCCTTGTATCCTTCTAACACAACCACGTTCTCCGCACTGACCTCCTCCTCTTTCTCTTTCTCCATCCCTTCTTTTTCTTCAGCTCACACCTCCTCCTCAAGGACCTGCACCTCCTTTATCAACACTCGTTCTCCAAAGATCTGAAGCTCCTGCCTCTCCTCTTCTTTCACCTGTTTATTTTAGAACTGGTTTTGCAGGATTCTAAAGACATTTCTCAAAATCAAATCATCACCTTCTGGTTTATACACCTGTTTATACAAAATACTGCATAATTCATAGTAGTCACTGAATAACACACTGTAAATACTAAATGAATCATACTTTCTAAATAAGTAAGCAGTTGCTGACAAACTCATAGCGGTCTCTGAATAATCCATAGCAGTTACAGAATCATTTGTAGTGGTTATGGATGAATTAAGAGTTGAAAATTCATAGTATTTCATGAAAAATTCATAAGAGATGCCAAATAATTCATAGTAATCACTAAATAATTCATAGCAAGAGCCAAGTAATTAGTAGCAATTACTAACTAATAGTATTTATTAGATCATAGTATATTCTGAATAATTTATAATTCATTCATTCTGACTGAATGAGTATGAAAATGACCTGAAGATGAAGATGACCCGCTGCCATTCTGAGTCACTCCATGACAATCTGGCACGACACCATTTGGTCTTTGCTGACGTTGACGTGGTGTTAAGGGCAGTCGTCGTAACGGTCTGCGTCCATGTAGTCCTGCGTCCGTGTAGTCTTGTGTCGTGCAGCCGTCTACCAATGGTGCTAGCACTAACAGGATGACTCATAGAGGGCATCACTGCTTGCTGAATGTCCCACCAAGTTTCACTCCTGTTGGTTGATCCCTTCTGAGTGCAGCTATTTGTGCAGCTGTTCTTTTGACGGTGAGTATATATGCAGTCAGTTCTGTGTTCAGTTTATTATGTCCACCTACCTTGGCCATTTTATTAGAAACATCTACAATATAGGTGCACTATGTGGGTCCACAGGTACAGACTGTACAGGGTGGACCCTTCTCGCCACAGCAGTGTCCCTGAGATGGTACTGAGTATGTCTTGGTGAGTGCTCCTCCAGGGTGGGTGTTTCTAATAAAGTGACCTGTAAGTCTGTACAGTGTTAAGAAGATGGTGGTGGTCCTGTGGCAATCCTACAGGGTAGAGGGCAGCTGATAAACTGCCCAGCAACGATCAGACTACAGTCTGTTACGGTAAATCTAAAGCAACCTTAATAAAGTTCCTTTCTCTTATCAGAACCGATTCTGGAAGTAATTAGTTCTACCTTCACCACCTGTGATGATCCAGAATGTTGTCCAGCAGCTGCAGAGAAGCATGACCACCAAGTTTAACAGCTCTGCTGAAGCCTGTACAGACGATTATGTGACACAGATTAAGAACCAATGCAAGGTAGCAGCTCAATCACTGTCAAGAAGCACATACGCTTGCCTGTCAATCGTTCCTTTTCTACTCAAAGTCTAATCGACTTTCTCTGTTGGTCAGAACTACTTCTTCTTTCACTCAGCCTTTAAAGCTTTTGGAGTTGTTAAGCCTGACGCTGAGATTGCAGATGGATTCAGTCTGGACTGTGTTATGGTGATGAAAAGAAAGTGGCTGAAGAGCTTCAGTGGGAGGAATATCCAGCTGAAGAATGGTGACATTGCAGCATACAGATGCACAGTATTGTGAAACAAGGTGAAGCAGAAACATATAGAGTGCCGGGGGAAGGTCTGCTGTGCAGCAATTGGCCATAATCTAAATCTAAACTTGATTTGCTACAGTATGCAAGTTTGCAACCTTACCATAGCCTTAACCTTACCATAGCCTTAACCTTACCATAGTCTTAACCTTACCATAGCCTTAACCTTACCATAGTCTTAACCTTACCATAGCCTTAACCTTACCATAGCCTTAACCTTACCATAGCCTTAGCCCTACCATAGCTTTAACCCTACCATAACTTTAACCTTACCATAGCCTTAACCCTACCATAGCCTTAACCCTACCATAGCTTTAACCCTACCATAGCCTTAACCTTACCATAGCCTTAACCCTACCAGAGCCTTAACCCTACCATTGCTTTAACCCTTCCATAGCCTTAACCTTACCATAGCCGTAACCCTACCATAGCTTTAACCCTACCATAGCTTTAACCCTACCATAGCCTTAACCTTACCAAAGCCTTAACCATACCATAGCCTTAACCTTACCATAGCCTTAACCCTACCATAGCCTTAACCCTACCATAGCTTTAACCCTACCATAGCTTTAACCCTACCATAGCCTTAACCTTACCATAGCCTTAACCCTACCATAGCCTTAACCTTACCATAGCCTTAACCTTACCATAGCCTTAACCTTACCATAACCTTAACCCTACCATAGCTTTAACCCTACCATAGCCTTAACCTTACCATAGCCTTAACCTTACCATAGCCTTAACCTTACCATAGCCTTAAGCTTACCATAGCCTTAACCTTACCATAGCCTTAACCTTACCATAACTTTAACCTTACCATAACTTTAACCCTACCATAGCTTTAACCCTACCATAGCCTTAACCTTACCATAGCTTTAACCCTACCATAGCCTTAACCTTACCATAACTTTAACCTTACCATAGCCTTAACCTTACCATAGCCTTAACCTTACCATAGCCTTAACCCTACCATAGCTTTAACCCTACCATAGCCTTAACCTTACCATAACTTTAACCTTACCATAGCCTTAACCTTACCATAACTTTAACCTTAGCATAGCCTTAACCCTACTATAGCTTTAACCCTACCATAGCCTTAACCTTACCATAGCCTTAACCTCACCCTAACCCTAAATCTGCTGTGCAGTAATTGCCTTGAATCTAAACTTGGTTTGCTACAGTCTGCAACATCACTGGAAGATCTAATCCCTACTGTCTCGCATATTCAACAAATTACAGTGTGGATCAGCAGTAAGCAGTAAGACACAAACAGTGAAAAGTATTTAATACAATAGATAGCTCTAATATACAGCATGAAGCATTCACACATACTCCCTGTGCCTTGAACTGAATGAAAATGCTCTTAAGCTGGGCTTTCATCCCTCTAGATCTGCTGCTTAGCACTGTTCTTGAGAGTGCTGTGAAGAAAAAGAGGTGAACACCTTCAAGATCGCCTTGAAGAACAGCATCGGTGCTCAACAAAAGTATCGCGAGGTCATGATAATGAGTATACAGAGAAGGTGGACTAAGAAACCCACAGAGAGGAACAGTATGCCACAACTGCTGTATTAAAGCTACACTGGATATGCTGCTCTCTGCTGGTGGAAAGATGCAATTGCATGTCACTTGCAGAAGAGCATGTTTGTACCATCAGTTGAGCTGCACTTAGTGGATTAATCTAGGCCAGAGACTCCCAACCTGGTCCTCAGAACCCCCTCTGTGAGGGTACATGTTTTTGCTCCACCCAACTCACCACATATTTTTAGGTGAGTCCAGTCATTCTCTGAGTAGAGAGTTTTTGAGTTATTTTGTGCTTACACACGGGGGAATTTGTTTGCTGGATTTAATCCATCCGTGAAGTTAAACATACGGATCCACATATGGACATTCTAGTGAACACTCTCTCTCTCTCTCTCTCTCTCTCTCACACACACACACACACACACACACACACCCTGAGCAGTGGGCAGCCCAGGGAGCAGTTGGGGGTGCTCAAGGGCACTTTACTGACGGTTCAGGGAATCGAACAGGCAACCCTCCTGGTTTCTTAACCTCCAGCCCACAACTGCCCCAATATGGAGATGAAGGGAATAGATGGACTGTCCTGGAGCTCTGAAGGGCCTAGCTAGTAACCACTGATCTAAGCAGCCAGGGCTGCCCTGTTATAGAAGTGTCAGTATATCAAGTTCAGTGAGCTACAGCAGGTCAATGTAGGCTGAGGAATCTAGCCTAAGAACTCAGAGTTGAACTGCAGTACCATGCTAGCCTGCTTGCCAGGCAAAACATTAGTCATCTCTGTGAGTTTTAATTATGCTGAAATGGGTTCTTTGGTTGAGGTGATAGTACATATGAACCACAGTGCCGACGCTGAACTCCTGAACAATCAGATTTTGCTTTTTGCTCATTATCTTACTGAGGAACATACCATTCCTACTCCTGTTTTCCAAGATGACCATTCTCGCATTAACAGAGCTGCAAATCTGACTGATTGGCATGATGAACATTCAGGAGAGTTGACACATCTGGACTGGTCCGCAAAATCCCCAGATTTGAATCCTCTTGAAAATCTTTGGGACTATCAGAAACAATGCCAGGGAAGGCATCCACCAAATCTGGCCCAACTGCACAATTTTTTGATACAAGAGTGGCTGAACATTAATGTGGCCTACATCCAGGAACGTGTCCAGTCGATGCCAAATTCAATCACAGCTGTTATTGGTGCTTGTGGAGGTATTACACCCTATTAGGTATGGTAACCCATTTTTTGTCGGGTGAGCTTATTATCAGCCATCATTCTACTGTGCTTCAGTCCAGCTACACCCCTGCAGTATCCAGTCCAATCCACCTGGACCTTCTGAGCCTAAGAAACTCACATCAGTCCAACAACCTCTCAACAAACTCAGGCTTGAATAAATGGTTTAGGTGACTCACTGAAGCGTATTTATACCTTTACTGGCTTACTAATGCTGCATCTTTTCTTTATAAGACCTGGAAACAAATTAGTTTACCTTGTTAATTAATCTCCCTGATGACGTTTGTGATGATAGGAACCAGTATGTGTATGTATGTATGTATGTATGTATGTATGTATGTATGTATATATATATATATATATATATATATATATATACCATGTATCTACACTCAATGTCCATTTTATCAGCTCCACTGACCATATAGCACTTTGTAGTTCTACAGTTACAGGCTGTAGTCCATCTGATTCTCTGTATACTTTATTACCCTGTTCTTCAATGGTCAGGACCCCCACAGGACCACCACAGAGCAGGTATTATGTGAGTGGTGGATCATTCTCAGCACTGCAGTGACACT
>CM067476.1:4750478-4768377 GCA_034552555.1 Semaprochilodus insignis | reverse complement strand
AGTTTCAGGTTTATTTGTCATTTGCACACCATGTCAGGACATTTATGCATTGAAACGCTTGTGGTGAGGCTCAGGTTAATAATACTCTACAGCAGGGCAGCATTATATACATACTAACTAAACATATTAAATAAAGAGATATAAAGAGATATATTAAATAAATACAAAATACACAAAATATACACAAAACACAAAATATACAAAGACTCTTTGTATTCTCTGATGTACACATTATTAGACAAGGATAGTCTGAGAGAGAGACATATATATATATATATATATATATATATATATATATATATGTCTGTTGTTTTAAGTGACTCAGTGATATTGTCGATAGTGGTAATATATTAATAATATAAAGTGTCAGAGTGCAGTGGTATTGGTGAAAGGCTCACAGCTTGTTCAGGAACCTGATGGCCTGTGGGTAAAAACTGTTCATTAGCCGGTTGGTTCTGGCCTGGGTGCTGCGGTACCTCCTGTCTGATGGCAGTAAGGTGAACAGGCTGCGTGCTGGGTGGCAACCGGATCTTTTGGATTTTCCTCAGGCAGCGGGACTGGTAGATATCCTGCAAGTCTGGAAGTTTGCTGCCTATGATGGTTTCCGCTGTCCTCACCACTCTCTTCAGGGCCTTGCGGTCATAGGCAGTACAGCTGCCATACCAGACAGTGATGCAGGCCGTGAGGATGCTCTATATGGTGCATCTGTAGAAGTTGGTGAGGATGTCAGGAGGCAGACCGAACTTCCTGAGCCTTCGCAGGAAGGAGAGGCGCTGACGGGCAGATCTCACTACTTTGTTGGTGTGGAGTGACCAGGTGAGGTCATCGGTGAGGTGTACACCGAGGAACCTAACACTGCTGACTCTCTCCACTTCNCTGTCCTCACCACTCTCTTCAGGGCCTTGCGGTCATAGGCAGTACAGCTGCCATACCAGACAGTGATGCAGGCCGTGAGGATGCTCTCTATGGTGCATCTGTAGAAGTTGGTGAGGATGTCAGGAGGCAGACCAAACTTCCTGAGCCTTTGCAGGAAGATCTCAGGAGGTGCACACCGAGGAACCTCACACTACTGACTCTCTCCACTTCAGCTCCATTGATGTACAGGGGAGAGTGACCACCCCTCTGCAGCTTCCTGTAGTCCACGATCATCTCTTTTGTTTTGCTGATGGTGATACAGAGATTGTTGTGGTAGCACCACTCTGACAGGGCGCTGACCTTGTCTCTGTCTCGTCTTGTCTCCATCTGTGATGAGGCCTAGGATGGTGGTGTCATCGGCAAACTTGAAGATGATGTTGGATGTGTGTCTGCCTGCACAGTCATGTGTAAACAGGGTATGCAAGAGGCGGCTGAGAACACAACCTTGAGGAGCCCCTGTGCTCAGAGTCAGCATAGTAGACCCAGAATCTACAGTAGACCCAGAATCCAGAGTAGACCTAGAATCTACAGTGGCAGTAGGATGGGTTGTACAGACGTGCTTATTGACTTTAAACATGGCACTGTCACTGGATGCCACTCTTGCACAAGTCAATTTACGAAATATCTGCCCTGCTAGGTCTGCCCTGGTCATCTATAAATGGTTCTATTGTAAAGTGGAAGCATCTAGGAGCAATGACGTGGTAGACTATGCTAATTCACAGAGCGAGGCTGCAAGTGCTAAAGCGTGGAGCGCATAACAGTTGTTTATCCTCTCTTGGATCACTCACTACAGAGTTCTGGAAGCAACACCATGGCTAAACAGCTGCACACAAGCCTAAGATCACTATGTGCATTGCCAAGTGTTCGATGGATGGGTGTAAAGCAAGCCAACACAGGATTCTGGAGCAGTGGAAATGTGTTCTCTGGAGTGCTGAATCACGTTTCACTGGTAGTCTGAAGTATGAATCTGGGATTGGTGGATACCAGGAGAATGTTACCTACTGAAATGCACACTACTAACAGTAATGTTTGGTATATGGGGATAATGGGGTCTGGGCTGTTTTTCAAGGTTTGGGCTTAACTGTGTCACTATGCACGAAATGAGCTCCATAAAAACCTGGTTTGATGAGTTTGGTTGGAGGAATTCCAGTGGACTGACCTCAACACCACTAAACACCTTTGGGATGTGAGCCAGACGTCTTGACTCACCTCACAAAGGCGCTTTTGACTGAATGGGCACAAAGTCCCAGAAGAGTGGAGGCTGTTATAGCTGCACATTAATACCCAACACACCACATTAATGCCCATGGTTCTGGAATGGGATGTCCAACCAGTTTATACAGGTGTGATGTTTATGTGTGTCCACATACTTTTGGCCATGTTGTGTACATGTGCAAGTACTGTGTGTTTGCGTGTGTGTGCGGTAAGAGTGAACGTGTGTGTGATATGTCTGTGTTCACTGTAGTGTTGAATGATTTGTCTCACTGAAGATGAGGAATAACCCAGATAAATGATAGAATGTCAAGCACTAACACTCTTAAATGAACCTATTATAGCACGGGGGGCTGAGCGCAGAGTATGTGTGTGTGTGTGTGTGTGTGCGTCTTAGTGATTCAGTATGTGTGTGTGTGTGTGTGTGTGTGTATGAGATTGTGTGTGTTGCCTCATTATAAAGAGTGTTCAGCTTGTCAGTTATGTGAGAGGAGCTGGAATGATTTGCAGTTTACTTGTCATGTGAGTAATTTAACGTATCAGGAGTGTGTATGGCGGGAGAATGGATAGAGCGTTCCGCACACGCAGTGGAACATTCACACACACATACAGAGTGCAGATATATCTCATCTTAGTCCAGTGAAGCAGGAAAAATATACCCCTCCAAACTGAAGGAGCTTCTTTACACGCTCCCACTCTCTCTCTGCCTCTCTCGCCCTCTCTCCCTCCATCCCTCCCTCTCCCCCTCCCTCTCCCTCTGTTTATTAATTCCTGCTAAATGAGATGTTGCCGTGGCGAGATAAAACTAAACATTAAAAAATGATTTGGAGCAGGATGGATTAGAGAGCAGGGCCATTGCCCATCATTCACTGAAGACTTCATTATGGCAATTAATGGAGCCCTCAGCTACTTGACCCTCTGATCAGACCAGGGCAAGATGCTTTAAGACTGATGAACAGAGAGAGATAGAGAGAGAGAGAGAAAGAGAGAGAGAGAGAAAGAGAGAGAGAGAGAAACAGAGAGAGAGAGAGAAATAGAGAGAGAGAGAGGGAGGGGAAGGCCTAAGAGGCTAATTGGCACCAGACTCCGCAATCCTGCTTGTGAAAATGAAACATGAGAGAGTTTAAAATTGGAGATTTGGTGAAAAATCAAATGGACCCAGTTAACATTCATCATCGTCCAAGAACACTCATCATCAAAAATATAATTTTAATTTTCTGACAGGAATGAAACTTGATAGGTAGGTTTGACATCGTGAGACATAGGAATGATTCAAGTTTCACACTCTGCGCTACATGTGATGTAAGCAAGGACGAGCCTTATCGCTGTACCTGACTGACCCAACAGCCACGACTGCATGGCAGCAGGTCATCTTCAGTGACGAGTCCTGCTTTTGTCTTGGTGGAGACGACCAACAAATCCATGTGTGGAGGAACCGTGGTCAGTGCCAAGATGAACGGTTTGTTGTCACGCTGCACAAGCTGTCTATAAGGCCTGGTGTCACTCCACCTCCACTCCTACCGCACAATCGGCAGGAACTGTGTGTGAGAATATTCAAGCTGCATGGGATGGACTATCACAGAACACCATGAGGAACCTCTACAACGCTCTACATGCCGAGACGTCTGGCATGTTGTGTTAGCAAACATGGTGGCCTGACGCCATTACTTCTGTATGTGTAGCTCAATAAATATTGCCCATATCAGTCTAAATTTCTCATCATTCATTGTTCCTGGTAACCTTTATCTTCCTTCCCAGTAGCACTGAAATCCCACACTTCTTACTTCCAACTATTTCATTGACGATAAGAGTATATGCCTATAATGTAGTTTCTCAGTTATCTCAGTTTCTTAGGTGTTTCCAAACTTCTGAATGCTACTGCAGATGTATTCAGGTCCTGTCTGCCATCATTCTTCGGTTAACCCGTAACTATGATTAAGGTGAGGAAATAAAAGATAGAGTTTGGCTTGCGCTGATGACATATTGGCCTCGGTTGTTTTAACGGCAGGTGTTAAAGCTTCCTGCTGCATATTCACCCACAAACGCTGCAGCCATTACACCTGACATGAGTTATCCACCATCTGCAGCGCTGCTGACACACGCAGTCTGTGTGTTCTCCGCCGGGTGAAATCAGCGGTAGATGTACAGCACCCAGGTGACCCATCCCTCCTGAGTGAGAAGGTCTTTTAAAAGCACACGTGAGTGATGTCTCCTGTCTGCGCATCGATCCTGCTTTCAGCAACACACACACAGAGTAATGGCCACCACACGGCTCGGCCATGAATCAGGGGGAAACACAGGAGTCTGCCTCAGCACCGGGCATGAAGGGGAAATAAACATCAGGTGCTGTGATGCAACACTGCTTGTACTGTCTGTATCTGTACAACAACGTTTGAGCAAATAGCCCTGGTGTAAAGAATACTGCAGAAATATAAAATGTAGTATTTTCGAAATGTGGATAAATTTGTCTTTTTAACGGTCAGCAAAACAGAAGCATATGAACGGTTTGAATATTAATGTTAATTTTGTGAAATGTAAAGACAACTCGTTTTATCCCCACTAGGGGGCTCTATTAGGAATCAGATCTTGGTGTTGCTGCCATGGAGAGAAAGTTAACCCACACCAGCAGGAGCTCATAAATGTATAAACAGTTGCAGTCACAAATTAATTTTTATTAGGTACACCTCCTTGTATCTACACTCAGTGTCCATTTTATTAGCTCTACTTACCATATAGGAGCACTCTGTAGTTCTACAGTTACAGACTGTAGTCCATCTGTTTCTCTGTATACTTTATTACCCTGTTCTTCAGTGGTCAGGACCCCCACAGGACCACCACAGAGCAGGTATTATTATATTTAGGTGGTGGATCATTCTCAGCCCTGCAGTGACACTGATATGGTGGTGGTGTGTTAGTGTGTGTTGTGCTGGTGTGAGTGGATCAGACACAGCACTGCTGCTGGACACCTCAGTGTGACTGCTGGACTGAGAATCGTCTACCAACCAAACTATCCAGCCAACAGTGTCCTGTGGGCAGTGTCCTGTGACCACTAATGAAGTACTAGAGGATGACCAACACAGTCTATGCAGCAGCAGATGTGCTATCGTCTGTGACTGCACATCTACAAGGTGGACCAGCAAGGTAGGAGTGTTGAATAGAGTGGACAGTGAGTGGACACAGTGTTTAAACACTCCAGCAGCACTGCTGTGTCTGATTCACTCACACCAGCACAACACATACTAACACACCACCACCAGGTCAGTGGTGAGAATGATCCACCACCCACATAATACCTGCTCTGTGGTGGTCCTGTGGGGGTCCTGACCATTGAAGAACAGGGTAATAACGTATACAGAGAAACAGATGGACTACGGTCTGTAACTGTAGAACTACAAAGTCATGCTATATGGTAAGTGGAGCTGATAAAATGAACAATGAGTGTTCAAGAGATTCAAGGAGGTGTACCTAATAAAGTGTCTACATAATTATATGTAGATTGTGTTTGTTGATTGGTCTGACAAAATGCTAGCTATTCATATTCAGAAATGTAAAACATTTTCTTTCTTTTGATCATATGGTGTCAATATGCCGTATGATTGACAGGGTTGGGAACCTCTAATGCATTCAGTTATATCGGTTGCTAGTAATGAACTTGGCCTACGAGCTTTAGCTTAACTGATCAGCAGCAAACATTAATTTATGGTAATTAGGCCTGCTCATACACACATATCTTCATACAGAGCGACAGAGAGGATCAGGGAAATGTTTACCTTGTCTTTCCAAGCTGTTTGGAAAGGGCTGAAACTTCACGCCTTTGGTTTTTGCGATTGTTTCTGTTGCTCCTGCAAACGTCTGTTCAAAGGTTCCAGCACTGCGGGAGAGGAGAAGGGGAAATATTTGAGAGGAATTTATCACCGAACAAGAAAAACAGAAGATCTGGCCGGCCTGAATGTTCTCAGACTTCTGTTAAAGTTTCCTCAGAAGTGATTGGTCTTCAGCCTTGCTTTCAGTGAGTTAACATGACAGTTAATTAGCCAGTTCCAGTTAAAATGAATTGCTCTTATTTTGTATACTCCATTTTATATTCAGGACAATAATGTACAACCCCAGTTTGGAAAATGCAAACGTTCCTTCCTTTTACTTTGACCTTAATTTCATTGCAGACTGTATGGACTCAAGATATTTCATGTTTTGATTTATAATGTAAGGTTCTTTAAGGGTTCTTCCGTAAAGACAATAGTTCTAAACAATTATCTGCACTGAAGAACCCTTGAAGAACCTTTACACGATGAGCCTCCAAATAATATAAGGTTCTTCAAGTGTTTCACCTTCATTTGCGTTTATATGCATCCATTCCTGCATTTCAGGGCTGCAACACATTCCAAAAAACGTTGGGACGGGGTTGATTTAAGGCTAGAAATGAGGTAAAAAAAAAAACCCTAAATAGTCATGTATAAACTAACTGAGTCTAACTGAAATAAACTCAGTCTAATACTGAGGGTGTGTCCCACTTGCACACTTAACACTAATACTAACTAGTGTTTGAGTATGTAGTATGTAGTACAAGTTATATATTGGTGTAAGTTGAGTATACTCAAAAATCCATCATGCACACTTAGAACCAGTCGATTTTGGAGTACGCTAATGATGGATACTGTTGTCCCACAATGCAATGGGAAACGGAAAGGGAGGAGCTTGTCAATAGCGGATGGCAGTGTTACGGTGGCTGCGGTGGTGGCAAGACCAGAAATGGTGTATAAATGTGAGTTCAACCCAAATCTGTCGAAACAGCCTGTAACATTAATGTATTCTAGAATTGAATTGAATTGAATTGAATTGAATTGAACTGAACTGAACTGAACTGAACTGAACTGAACTGAACTGAACTGAATTGAACTGAACTGAATTGAACTGAACTGAATTGAATTGAATTGAATAATGCATTCATTGTTTTGCACTTTGTAAAAAACACCTCCGCTGAAGCAGCCTTCAGAGTCCAGCTTGGCATGGCGTAAGCTTCATCACTTCCTGCTAGCATAAAACGATGCAGTGAGCTAATATTGTGTGTGCTACCCTACCGAACACACACTATTAAGATTAGTACATAGCATATACTGTGTAGTATTAGTGTGTAGTACACAACTGAGACTGTGCTAATGATATGAGCATGCTAGGTGGGTTAAGTTGCTAGAACAGCGATGCTGGTTAACCAATATGTGCTGTGAAAAGTTAGAGAACCCAAATGGAGGATCGGGATTATTATATAGCACAAGAAAAAAGCATAGGAGGCTGAAACAAGTGTTAACATGGAGAGGTGAAATGAAACCAGGACAGGCGATGAATGGGATAAGAGTTCAGCTGGTTGTAATCTGCAACCTCACCACTAGAGGTCACACACTGCTCCTACTCTTGCTCTCTAAGTCTAACGTTATTTCTAGGAACCCGAATATTAAATTGATATTTATTATGTTTGTATGCAGCTTTTGTGTAATACATGCTGGGTACTGTAGTGAGAGAACACGGTTAGATGAAAACACAGTGAGCATACAAAGTCGTGCAGTCTGGTAAACTGATGAGGCAGAGGGATACGATTCTGCACTACAGAGATGGCTAGCAGCATGTTAAATGCTAGTTCAGTGTTGGACTGACCGTTGAATGCTAGTAAGCAGTGTAGCAGCGCAACAGCTTGATGGCTCTGTATCTGAGGGCAGCCTTGGCTAATTCCTGTAATTGGAAGAGCTGTGTCATCATAAAGATTAATGACCCTGTCAGAACGTCACAGCCCCGCCCCCTCTGTGCCCTCTCCGCCCATTTTTCTCCTGCCCCGCCCCTTTCTGTCCTTACAGATTCGTGCTTTAAATAACAACAGCTATTCTTCTAGTTGATTTAATAGCGTGGCTAATATTTTGTCCTCTCCTGCCCAGTTTTAACCCTTTCAGGCGCAGGCCTTCCTGTAACAATGATGACAAATAACAATATCAGTAATACAAACACCATATAGTAAAATAAGTCCGATACAAAAGGGTTCCGGCACTGTGCTTAGACTCTGGCACAAACTACTTATAATGGTTAATTAACATACCAACAAACAAAATAAACAAGCAAATAAACACATTAATAAATAATGAAATAAGTCCTGTATTGTTGATTATTTATTATTTTTGGTTGTCTAATAATAATAATAATAATAATAATAATAATAATATCATAGTGACCAATAACGTCTGATTTATCAGCTCCACTTACCATATGGGAGCACTTTGTAGTTCTACAGTTACAGACTGTTGTCCATCTGATTCTCTGTATACTTTGTTACCCTGTTCTTCAATGGTCAGGACCCCCACAGGACCACCACAGAGCAGGTATTATGTGGGTGGTTGATCATTCTCAGCACTGCAGTGACACTGACGTGGTGGTGGTGGTGTGTTAGTGTGTGTTGAGCTGGTGTGAGTGGATCAGACACAGCAGTACTGCTGGACACCTCAGTGTGACTGCTGGACTGAGAATCGTCCACCAAGCAAAACTATCCAGCACAACAGCGTCATGTGGGCAGCGTCCTCTGAGCAGCGTCCTGTGAGTGGCGTCCTGTGACCACTGATGAAGGGCTAGAGGATGACCAACACAAATTCTGCAGCCGCAGATGAGCTATCGTCTCCGACTGTACCTTTACAAAGTGGACCAGCAAGGTAGGAGTGTTGAATAGAGTGGACAGTGAGTGGACACAGTGTTTAAACACTCCAGTAGCACTGCTGTGTCTGATCCACTCACACCAGCACAACACACACTAACACACCACGCACCACCCTAATAATACCTGCTCTGTGGTGGTCCTGTGGGGGCCCCAGAGAAGCAGATGGATTACACTCTGTACTTGTAGAACTACAAAGTGCTCCTATATGGTCAGTAGAGCTGACAAACTGGGCAGTGAGTGTGAATACATGGTGCTGTATCTAATGAAGTGCTCTGTCTTTGTTTTTCTATAATTCTGGGAACTTTTGGTTCTGATTAATCCCCACCTCCTCCTCCTCCCCCCCTAAACAGCCCTTCTATTAATTAATGCTTGTGGCTTTTAATTTCTGGCAGGCAGAGTTGCAGTCTTGGAGCAGCTGCTTGGTGCCGTGTCTGTGCTGAAGCGGAGCCAGACAGGACCAGCTGTAGCGCTCTTACCTCTTGCTTAGTCGTTTACGCAAATTAATTTGAACAATTAGCCCTGGACCGCTCCACTCATGAATCATGCAGCAGAAGCTGCCGGGACATGCAGGCTCTAACGTCTGACCCCCACACATCAGCTGCATCTGCACGCCCTCTCCTTTCGCCTGCTACACAATTAACTACCCCGAGACTCCATCTAACATCCCCCCCATCCACCCCGCCATCCTCCCCCAACAGATCTGCACCCTTAATCTACTTTCTGAGGGCAAAAAACGATGACATGCCAGATTAAGAGGGCCTTGCTGGAATGAGGCGCGCGCTGCATTATGTAGGCGTCTTATCTCAGCACTAAACATCCCCCCCGCCACCCCCACCTCCAAGTAAAGTCTCGGCCTGCTGCTGATGACGAGGAAGGCAAAGGGAGGCGTCTTAATATCTCTGAGTTTGATTTTGCATTAAGATGCTATTGATCTTGATGACCAGCGTGGCTATCTTGTCTGACTAACTCTCGCCTCCAGGACTGACGGGGACACCACGGTGGCCGAGATTATTACAGATTTGCAGAAATCCTCTCCTTATCTTTCTTTGCCACTTTTCAAAAGTCTCCGAGATCTGTGCCCAGCTCAGATCAAGCGGACGCCTGGTGTGATTACAACGACACGCTGGGCTGAACTTTGTGAAGTGGCTTCGAATTACAGCGGCGGAGGCAACAGCGAGGAAAAGCTCTCAGGCGTGAACAAAATCAGTCTGATCCCGCAGATTACGGGCCAATTCAGGATATGATCAGATTTCTGAAATTGCTGGAGAGATTTGCTCTTTGTCGTTTCCTATTCTGACTCTATCTCTCTTGCTCTCTTTCTCTTGATCTCCACCACCTCTTCTCAGTAGTTGCTGTATGCTTTTACCTTCTGTTACCAGTAGGGGGAGTCTGCACCAAAACTGTGCAACTTTGCCGTTTAGCTTTAATGGTCAGCATCTTCTAACACACTGACCACACTTTGTATCGGTCTTCCAAGCAGAGGACAGGTTAAGAACCTTTATTTTCAGTAGTTACCGAGGATGCCAGAACGTGTGATGCCACTAGAACCTCTTCTGGTTCCCTAAAGTTTTTTTTTAATGGACAGTGCTGTAATAGACAGGATATCGGACCGCTGAAGTTTAACAAACCCCAGTATAGTTGTCCCTACTGAAGAAACCTTGAAGAACCTTACACTATATATGGAGGTTCGGTTAGAACCTTGTGGAACCTTTACACAATGATAAGCCTCCATATAATGTAAGGTTCTTCAAGGGTTCTCCAGTAAAGACAAAGGCCCAATTCATATCACTGAAGAATTCTTGGTGGTGGTAATAAATAATGGTCATCCCCGTCTTTGAAGGCATATGATGCCCTAAATGTATTTAAGCAGGGAGGAGCTGAACTTTACCCTCCTCTGCTATCACTGCAGACTGTGCCACTAGTAGCCTGTTAACGAAGTAATGTAGTTTTATTGTTTGCTCTTTTTTGTTCGGTTAGATTGATTGATGTGATGTAAATCGTGAGCACATGCTTTTCGTCTATTTACATAAAAGCCGCTGACGACGACTGATGACGTATCCAGTTCTTGAAGGGTTGTCCCATTTCATAGGAGGAAGATTTCAACCACTACCCCTTGTAACGCAGTTTCAAGGGGGAGGGTTACACTCGAAAACAAGCGGTAGGGGAAAAAATAAGAAATGGGATTGGGTCAATGTCTTATCTGAATAAGCCTTGAAGAACCATTGCATGACGAACCTCTGTATATGTAAAGTTCTTTCAAGGGCTCTTAAAAGGGTTTTAACCATTGTCTTTACTGACAAACACTTGAGGAACATTTGCATGATGAACCTCCATAAAATGTAAGGTTCTTCAAGGGTTCTTCAGTACGACAGTGGTTCTAACCACATTTTCTGTTCATCTACAAATCTATATCTAGCTATTCGATAAACAGCCATTTTGAAATATAGCTCTATAACGAACCTTAGAAACCATATACACCACATTTTCTGTCAATCTGTAAAAATTACAGCGTACAAATCACTTTTTTAAACATGGTTCTTGAGGGACCAGCGATGGTTCTTCTATGCCATTGTTTAAAGAACCTTTTGATCACTTTGGCTTTAGGGATGTAGAGACAAGTTAAGGTCAGTTAGTTAGTTTGGATGACAAGGTGATCTACAAAGATCTACCTACCCTGAAGCAAATACAGTTTTACTGGTCCATCTACACCCTGACCAGACCCTGACCACCAAATTGACAATTGCACTGGATCAAGCTGGTCAGTTGACTATAGATTGGACCCTTGTTGCCAAATGTTTCTTAAACAATGGTACAGAAGAACCACTGTTGGTTCCTCAAGAACCGTGTTTAAAAAAGAGATTTGTGACTGTGAAGAAACTTTTACAGATTGATGTATATGTGATGTATATGGATCTAAATAGAACAATTGCCAATCCTAAAGAACCCTTATAGAACCACCTTTTTAAAGTTCTATATAGAACCATGTGCACCACATTCTCTGTCAAATCCTCAAAAAGTTTCTTCACAGTCCCAAATCTCTTTTTTATACACGGCTCTGTGAAGTTCAAACCTCATGAAGACCATAGGTGACCACCAAATCGGCTTGCACCGGATCGAGATGGTCAGTTGACAACAGATTGTACCCTTGTTGCAGCTGTGCTTTAGAATGGTCAGTCTGCGTCCTGTCGGGGGCATGCGTGAAACCTCTTGTGCATTTACCTCCAGAATGCTGTGCTAACTGCATTGAAAAAGACACTTTGTGCTATAACCGCAGATCCGTATCTGGACTAATGACGGCTAATTCCAGTGACACTTATGTGTCGTTAGGCAAATATATTGAGGTGCACTTCCCCACTAAGTGGCGGATAACCCAATAAGGGCATGGTTTTCTGTGTGTTGGCTGGTTAATGGGCATTAGGAGTTTTAGACACTGAGCCTGAGTCCATAATGGCCAGCGCCTCTTGGAACGCACAGCACTTTCTCATGGCCATCTTAAGAGCAATTACAGCAAGCGTCCTACTCCCATATCTGTCTTCTCTTCTCTGGGACTCTCTGCATCTTTCGCTCTGCGCTCCTTCCTGGGATATGACATGCATCAGTGGAGAAAATTACATTTTCAATTTGTGCTTTTTGTTTTTTCCCCTGTCAGATTGAATCTAAGAGCAGTTCTGTAGAAGTGGACGGAGTCTATAAGATATCTGCATTGACAGTGTCGGAAAGTCAGTCTAATATAATACCAAGTGGCCCACATCCTATGATTTCCTTGAGTATCATCTTATAGGTACCAAAGCCAGCCATGGCTGTTTTCCAGCCTCTGTGTATCCCTCTAGAATTTGACAAGCTGTTTTGTGTAAATGAGCTGTGTTCTAATTGGCTGTCCTGCATTGTACCTCATACTAAAAGCAGTCTAGGCTCAAATAGTCCTTATAGTTTAAATGGGGTACGTTAAACTACTAGACACACCCAACTAAATGGATGTTGTTGGTGGTCTTCAAGACTCTACAGGCTTACACTGAACAGTTCCAACTGAAGAGATGTTTGAAACAATACATATCCTGGTATACCGCATATATTTCTGATGTGGCACAGTATTATATTTTTGCCATATCGCCACCTCTAATATATATATTGCTTGCTCTTTTTTGCACAGTTTAAAAGCTCCAGTTACCCTTCAATTTAGTGAATATTCATGACAGACAGACCAATGCAATTGGTGGACAGACATGATGGAGATATCAATAGAACTGGTGGACAGAGATGATGGACAGACCAATAGAACTGCTGGACAGACATGGTGGACAGACCAATAGGAACCATGGACAGACCAATAGAATTAGCGGACAGACATGATGGACAGACCAATAGAATTTGTGGACATAGATGATGGACAGACCAATAGAATTTGTGGACATAGATGATGGACAGACCAATAGAACTGGTGGACAGACATGAGTGACAGACCAATAGAACTGGTGGACAGACATGATGGACAGACTAATAGAATTGGTCCAAAACTGCTTAGAAATAATCTTGTTATGTAGTTTTCCTTTATATGGGCCCTTTAATGGAGAATAAAATGATATTCTACACTCTATAAGTACAGTGCTCACTAATTTAAAGGAGTGGTGTGTAACCTCCAGCTGTGATCTAACTCATCCCCCACCCTTCCCTTCCTTTCCTAGAACCTGCAGTGTGTTCTGCTGTTGCCTCAGTACCTGTGCAGATTTCGTTTAGTTTCTTCGTGTTTTTGTTTCTTTGACTTTCAATGCTGGTAACATTAATAGCCAGCTTGTTCCTGTTCAACCTTAAATGGTGCTGCTGTTTCATTCTGGTGCCGGAGATGTTGAAATAACTGCTGCATCATTTAAGGTGGAATGGGAAACTTTGAGCAAGAAGCTGGCAAATAAAAACTGAACATCAGTGGCTGAATGTAAATGTCGCACCATTTTAGGTGGAACATTAAATAGTTCGAAAAAGAAGCTGGCGAATAAGAAGCTGAATGTTAATGCCCGAATGTACATTTTGCAATATTAATAAGGTGGAATGGAAACATTTGGACAAGAAACTGGTAAATAAAAAGTTGAATGTCAATGCCAGAATGTAAATTTTGCACCATTTAAGGTGGAACAGGAAAGTTTGAACAAGAAGCTAAATGTCAGTGTCTGAATGAAAATTATGCACCATTTAAGGTGGAATGAGTAGTTTGTCCTTGCTTGGGTTATTGTAGCAACTCTGTGATTGTACATGGACACTCTCCACTAGAAGATGAACAGCTCTTATGTAGGTTTGAACATACGTTTTGTATGTTGTATTCCATTTCTGCTGCTCGATACCCCTTAAATCTTACACACTGCACCTTTAAAACCACCTACTTACAAAACCAGGTGTTAGTGAAAGTTCACCTCAGGAAAAAAGGCCTTTGCTTTCATAAAGGTAAATCACAGAGCAGCAGAAATGGTCATTATACTCAGAACACTGTTCGTGTTCCTGCTCTTTCAGGCATATTTATGATCTGTCCAGGGAATGTGAGTCTCTGATGAGTTTCATGAGGGTCTGGGCGCATTGGTCATGGAGCGTTTGGTTTGCTCATCGCTGCATTGTGGAGGTTTGTGGTCAGATTTATGCTTTTCTTTGCAGGACCAGACTGACCGCCCAGTACTAGCTGGAAGCCAGGGCTGCACCAAGGTTACACTGGAACAGGAAGTGAGTGATGGACAGTATGTGTGCTGTAAACACGGTGATGCCTGACATTGTGGGACATTATGATGTTTTTTATGATTAGATATTTATTAACCTGCTTTTCATGTAAAGAGTGCTAATTAAATCATAATAATAATGATAACAGTGATAGGTCATCATTATCATCACCTTCGCCATCATCGTCGGCATCACTTTCAGCAATAAAAGCATAAATTAAACAAAAATACAATACTTTTTTACATTTATTGAATTAATGACTTGATAATTATCATCATTGATACTGCTACTATTACGCTTGTATACTGAAGGGAAAGTCCACCAATTCTTCAACATTTCTACATAATCATTGAGAATAATTCAGAGTGTTTTACTGTTAAATGCTCCGTTCAAGAGAAAGTTGGGAGCCAGGGTTCATGAACCAGGGTTCACAACACAAATATATATGTATTTGCTAACCAAAACCACCAGTGAACCTACGTGTGTTTTCATATGTAATGTTAATAATCATAAAATAGCGGCAAATTCCCAAAAGTACATTTTCTTTGGCTATAGTTTTGTACTGCATGTCCCTCTCTGGCACCAGTCTATTTACAAATATGCTTTAGATTAAAATCTGATCTCAAAACTATGATAAAACAATGTATCAGGCAGCATATTCATAGTAACTTTCATTGAAGAACCTTTCAGAGGCATTAAACGTTTCAGATGTCTGGTTACCTATGTTTCTAGAGTTCTAAAGTCTAAAAATGTCAGGCGGCACAACCAATAACAAAATGACAAAATAACAAAACTTTTATTTTGACATGCTTTTATAAAAACAGGGACAGGGTATTGCACCATAAAAAAGACCTCAAGTGATCTTCGTGGTCCGATGCCAAGGTCAGTAGTGTCATTCTTGAGCCATGGATAGATTTGGTACAACCTCAGAAAACCCAGGAAAATCTGTGTTTACCATAATAATATTGATTATTTATTTATTTATTTATTTATTTATTTGAAATTTTATATATATATATATATATATATATATAAAAGGTTTGTACAACCAGCATAGTCAACCAGACTGGAACAGCTTTAATAACTGAAATAGGCAATTAAAACGTTTGATAACGCTATTTCAAACATAGATATAAAGGCAGATATATGTGTAGGTATAAAATTGCACATCATGTTTTTTTTTCCAAACAATTGCCACATTTTAGACACACCACTTGGTAGGCTAGATAAGGCCATGGGACGGTCTGCGGGGCAGAGTTTCCCTTATATGTAATATTTTGTCAGACAGTCAAATTAAGCCATTAGTAACTGAGCAAATTTGGGAAGGAGAGCTCTTCTTGGCCTCCGCTACGCTTGATGGGAATTCTATATGGTCTAAAATAGGTCACTTCCAAAATCTGGCTCCTCAGTTTATCCACTATGAAACAATTCACAGAGCATGTGCAACACCTTACAGGAGATATCAAAAGAAGCACGTTTCAGGTAACACCTGCAATGTGTAATTCTGCAATGTGTAATTCTGCAGTGTGTAATTTCGTACATTTATGCATATGTTCTGGGACTGTTCTAAAGTAGCAGATGTGTGAATCTCCACAGTAAACATATTATCCAAATTACTTGATGTCAGCATTTCATCGCCTCGTCGCCTCATTTATATCTGTTAAATGATGACTCTACTCTTCAGCTTTCCACGATTCAATGAAAGATGTTAATGACAGGTTTTACAGATCCAAAAAAAGCTGTCTTACAGCTGCGGATTGCCCCACAACTTTCAACTCTTAAAGTTCTGGACATCTAGCTTTGGGAATATAGTTCTAATGGAATACCTTACAGCGAAGGTTAATAAAGCCAAGCAAAGAACCGGATCTATATGGTTCTATTCAGACATTTTGTTTTTTCCTTAAACTATACCATATGCACTGTCTGTCTGGCTGTTTATTCTGTATTGTTGTTCTGTTCTTTTGTTCTTGATCTGTGTGTATTCTTATCCATCTATACTACCACGTTGCCTTGCTTTTCCCTTACCTTCCTCTTCCCCTTTCCCTGGTGTAAATGCTAATAAAAAAGGTGATCATAACAAAATGACCCACATGCCAAAAATATATTTATATAATTTATTTTTACATGTCAATTTTCCGACCTGGCTGTTTTAGTTGCTGAGCTTTTTGAGCTCTGTTCTGATTGGCTTTCCTGTATCCTGCCCTGTTCAAAAAGCAGTCTCGCCTGAAACACTGCTTATAACTGTAGCATGAACTGGCTGGGGGGGCCTACTGTAGGCTGAATAGGTGGGCACATATAAATGTATGAAATGAATGTATGTAAATACTGTATATGTAAATGTATATTATTATTATTATTATTGACAACAACAACAACAATAATATACACTTACATATATTATTTACATATATTATATATTATACTAAACATTATTATCATTATTGTTATTATTATTATTATTATTATTATTATTATTAATAATAATAATAATAATAATAATAATAATAATATTACTTTCCTATTTTATAGATAGCAATAATAACAATAAAACACAATAGCAGTTCATGCAATTTGCAAAGACTGGACAGCAAGTCTTGGGCTGTTCTTCCCGTGGCTGGTAAAGTTGAGATCCAGAGCCCTGAGTGCGCGTGCATTTTGATAACACAGCTGTCATCTCCACTCGGCGGCGTGGGACACTGAGTGAACGTGAGCTCGTTGGCTTAAAGCGCTAACAAATGAACACGTTTCCCTCCGTAAAGCAGTCCCGACACTGATGAATGGCTCCGCAGATGAGCTCTGAAAATCTGATGGATTTGTGATCTTATAAATGCTTAGACAAACTAATGCATGTAATTATATTTTCCATTCAAAGTCTATTGCTAGGCATCTTATTACAATGTCATTAGTCAAAATGGCCAAAAAATGACACAGTTTGCAGATTCCCCTTTTTTGTTGCAGGGGGCCAGCTACGCGGAGTTGATTTCTTTTGAGTGGAATGGAAGTGAATTGAATTTGTTTGCTTTTGTGTGGAGGACGTGATTGGGCATTGTGGTGTAAATGTGTGTAATTGTGGAGAATCTTATTTACCGCCTTCATTTGGATTACTCACTATATATGCAGACGCTTATAGGCCGCGCATACTGATGCAGGAGTGGTGCAGCCTCAGCGTGAAGACCATCAGAGACTCTGAGCGTATGTGTATAAGCGTGAGGGGAGTGGGCGGGCATGTGTGTGTGAGGAGTGATAGTGGGAAGGTAGAGTATATCTGTGTGTGTGTACAGTCATATATCAAAGTTTGGGTGCTCCTTGTCAAATGGTTTATATTGGTCATTTGCGAAAGTGAAAACATCTCAACATGTACTCAACCCACTCTCTCCCTCACTC
>CM067476.1:4726071-4742901 GCA_034552555.1 Semaprochilodus insignis | reverse complement strand
ATAATAATAATAATAATAATAATAATAATAATAATAAATTATTTTTCATAATTTAACTTACAAGTAATTCATAAATTTGTTTAAACATTACAATGATTTTGGATTTTGTCATATGTTTATGATATGTTAGCACTGTTTATCACAATGTATACATTATAAGTGTAATGTTGTATATAACAGAACAAAGCTGGGCTTAAAGTAGACATATTTTGAGTTAATAACAGGGTTTTGTTTGGGGGGTTTAGCAGAAAGGTATTTGAGGTACAGTGGATTACAGTAGGGTAACTTGATCTCCCTATAAATTTGCAGGAATTATAAGAAGTCAGCTTGGATTCAGTGGATTTTACTACAGTGCCACAAGAAAAGCTAATCCCTCCCCTAGTCCTCGCCTAACCAGGCGCTAACCACATTTTCATATGTTTTCATGTGTGCGTCGGTACGTGCAAATTCCTGTGTATTAGCAGTTTTGCGGTTCTGTTGAGTGCAGATATTTTAAATGGAGGTACGAGCACAGAAAACTTTGCTGCCTCCCTCCATTTTTATGTGTGGGTCTCTCTGTGTGAGGGAGCGTGAGCGAACAAGAAGGAGGGGAAAAAAAACTAGGCTTTGTAAATACATCTCTACCCTAATAGAAGCTTACTGGTATTCTGATCTTGTAGCCCTTCTGCTGCTGTCTACCTGTCACTGTACTGACATCAAAGCCAGAGAGGGAAAAATCAAAGACACAGAAAACGAGTGAGAAAGACAGCGAGGCATCTGAAGATGTTCAGTGTGTATTCCTCCTCCCCTGCTGCTTCTGTTTATCTCTCTCTCTCTCTCTCTCACTCTCACACACACACTCAAATGTGCACACTTGCACACACGCACACACACTTCACTGCTGTAATGGACTGAGGTTTAAATAGGCCTGACCCCAGAGCAGGGCAGAATTACCCCAAACAATAAAGCGGCGCACTGTTTAGTCCAAATGGAAGTCAGTTGCATTCTTACGTGCCGCTACAAGCTTTTGGCCTTTGTTTTAACGCTCGACAAGTTAAATGGGTGGAGAAAAGCACCATTTTTTTCAGTGTTTTGTGTTTTAAGCACAAGGATGAACATTCTGCATTATCTTTAGTGCAGCTTTTTTAGAGCATGAGCTGCATTTTTTGAGCTAAATGACGAGCTACGGTTTTGTCGTTGTGGATCATTTCCTCTTCGTCTTGTTCTGCTCAAATGAGGTACCAAAAGGGTTCTTTGGAGGAGAGTTGTTACAATGCCAGAATTTTGATTCAGTGCTGATAATTTGAGTAGTGTGCGAAACAATACTGCCAACAATTTAAAACACTTATCATTGTATAAACACTATGTATTTATTTATTAATTGATTTATTTGTTAATTAGATTGATTGAACTACACATTTTTGTCTTTTGACTCTTGGGTTGCATGTACAGTTCCAAAGAAAAAAAAACGGAAAAAAACATTGATAAATATTGATAGATAGAGAAAAAAAACATGGCTGAGAGTGCTGATCTGGCATAAGGTTTATGATGGTATGATCTTAGTAAGGTTAAACAAACTCTACACAAAACTGAAAAGAATGAAATTGAAGAGCAGATTAAGTAAACTCGACAAGTGCAAAACATCCCTACAAAGCATGTATCCACTTTCACATGCAATACATTATCCCAATACAGAGGACATCAGTTAAAACTGGGCAGCTGAAAGGTGCATAAATAAGCAAGAAAACAGCAAACTTAAAAACCCAAACCGTCAAGCATTCTAGCCAGAAGCTTGCTGCCGTGGAGAATTTGCCTGAACTTTTTTTGGTATTTATTCCTCTCTTCTGATAACAGTTTGCAAATCACTGCCGACAAGAACAATGCACTTTTGAATTGCAGACTTTAGAAATGGGTTGTTCTCTACCTGGTCAGGGTATCAGGTCTCACTTTTACAAACCCCCTATACAGCTTTTAAACTTGTACTAGAAAAACTCAGGACTGAATCCATGATATGATTTTACACTTTGAAAGACAACAATTATTTGTAAGCTGAAGTCTTCACTGTCTTCATTTCACATCTTGGAGTGTTCAGACCCTCACAGATCCGGCCAGATCAGGCCAGCAGAGGCACAGTCCCCCTTCTGGACAACTGGACAGGACCAAACCGATTGTGGTGGAAGTGGGGACCTTGTCGGCATCTGAAAGTGGCAGAAGGGATATGCAAGTAGAGTAATGTTAAAGACCAGTGTAGGCCAGCGACTGGTCAGTAGTAATAAATATTTGAATGATGTAGCATTGGAGCCTTCCTACCAGAATGTTTGTTAAAGCTTCCAAATCTACAACTTCCACGTCAAAGTATATTCAAAGGAACATTAGCTTGCTGCTAAAAACCTGAGAGTTTGGCTTCAGTGAAGGTTGATAGTGTAACAGTTGTAATGGTTGCGTCTGACAGTACAGTAGACAGACAGTTTGTAATGCAAACTGCGTCTGACAGTACAGTGGGCATCAACATGTTTGTGTAAGTCATATGAAGTCGAGCTTTAATGCAAGACAATGGCAGATTTAGAAGTTTTAGCGAACCAAAGATCAGTGCTTATTGGACAACAGTCTTTGACCAGTCTGTATCCTGCCCAGATGCTGTGCTGAGGTCAGTGCGAGTGCTTTTTGCATATGAAAATCATCTCACTGTTTATTGGACTTGTTTGTTTGGATATTTGTTTTGCTTTGCCTGGAAGCTTGGCTTCTGTAAACGGACTGGTGGAGCTCTGAAGCAGAGGCAGGAACCCGAGGCAGGATCTCAAAACAAAAGTAATGTGCCTGACTGATGTAGACTCAAAATAAATAAATTGACTGCTGTCTAATACATGTAGGAGAGTAATTCAGAAACTAGCATTAGCAGTGCTGCTTCTATAAAACTCTATAAAACGTGTACATTTGTTCATCGCTGCCTGAAGAAAAACACTGTGAATGAACTGTAAATATAGAATTCTGAGTTGACTCCTTTTTTTATTTAGTAACTTAAGTGTTCACGGTAAGGCATTTAATAGCTTTTGCCACTGGAAAATTTGCAAACGAATTTTCAAGGATTAACTAGAAAACACATGTAGATTTACATTCAAAAGTATCAATAAATCCTACCTGGTTGCAGATAAATGTGCTTAGATCATTTGCATAGACGTTAGTGTCTAATTGATGACCTTCTGTTAAAAGATTGGTGGACCAAGAGTGATCATCATACAATACAGCAGTTGTCACATGTGAATTATATAAAGAAACCAGCAAAGATAGAAAAGACCAAGGAAGTGCTAAAAAGCAAAAACAGCACCATAGTTTCTAGAAACATTATTTTGTAGCATATTCTTAATTATGTCACATCAATTTTCTCCAGTGTTTTTATATATAAAGGTCCCATATAATGGAAAACTGAACTTTCCTCACTTTTTTGGAAAAGAGTTTGATGTTTCTTCCAGGGTTCTTTAGCAAGGACAAGGGTTCTATATAGAACCATGAACACAAGCTTAAATGGTTCTTTGCATGGTGAAAGTGCATGGTGTAAGTGCATGGTGCATGGTGAATAACAACTTTAATTTACTTGCTTATGTTTATGTTTATGTTGCTGTTGAGATTGAACAAAGTCATATACCTTCTACATAGACATTTACCATACTGAATAAATGCATTCTATAACAGCTTTATGTTGACCTCAGAGAATATAGAAGAAAAACATAGGATATGGGCCCGTTTAGCTCTGGGCCTTTCTCTAGTTGACTTGGATATCTAAATAAAGTAGATGAAACTGAGAGATTGTAGAGATTGTAGAAGATGCAAACTAGATAACCAATGGTAGACAGGTGCTCAGTTAGTGTATAAAAACGCAACATGTCCAAATGAAATAAGCGTGAAGTGAGTCCACCAATCAGGGTACAGCGGGCGTTTTGTTTTGAGCTTGTTTTGACCTGTTGGACAGAGTTTGGTTCTAGCTAATGGAAACTGTTCTCCTTCAGTGTTTTGTGCTCATGATCATTTGAATAGACATCAGTGTCAGACTAATTAATGACCTTCTATTGGACTGAGAGTCTTGTTCTAGAAATGATAGTAGGACACTAGAATAATAATAAATCATGTTACTTTAACTTTCCATACTTAATTACATTTAAAAGTACATACTTTAGTACTTTCACTCAAGTAGAGGTCTAAAGGGAGGAACCTGGTTTGTGTACTTCGTCCACCTCTGTAGATAAGCTGTCAGTATTAGCAGGTTTCAGGGATAAAGAAGAGTGATTTGCTGTGATTTGTTGGTTTTTCTCTTTGGGTAGGTGGGTCGGCATCATGTACTTCCTGGTCTGAAGAAACCAGGCCTGGCCAGAAGAAAAGGATGTATACACATTTGAATCAAATCTAATCAATAAATGAAATATCCTTCATTTAGACACGATAATACAGAGTTTTGTAATGTCACTGCTTAAGTGCAAAGCAGTAATAATAGTTCTTTGGTTCGTAACGTTAGTGTTGATGTTTTGAAAGTTTGATTTCTGTGCTTAAAATATCGGTTTTTTTGAGCAAGGCTATCATGCTGCGAGTTGCGCGTACAGGAGAAGTTCACTTTGCGTAACGTTTTCCCTTCTTAACTGCGGTGAGAGAGGGAAAGAGAGATAGAGAGAAAGAGAAGGGGAGGATGAGGAGGGGTAGAACAGAGAGAGAGAGAGAGAGAGAGAGAAAGAGGAGAGGGAGGGAAAATGAAAGAGAGTAGCAGCTAAAACAGCGTTATTAGCTTCTCTACAGTGGGAGCCCATTTGTGTCCATTTGCATGTGGCATGCGCCGGGCTGTTGAGGTGTAATGACCGGTTGTCACAACACGCGGGAGGAGGGCCGCGCGCGCCCCGCGAGCCCAAATCAACCCCTGTCAGTCCGCACGCACAGACACACGCTGGCAGCCTGCAATTCCCTCGCGCGCTTCCTTCCTGCTCCGCCAGGCTAAATGGCCCTCTGAAAGAAGTAAATCTACAAAGTTGTGTTTAATAACATTGGGAGTGAGAGTGATATTGGAGTAGGGGGTGGAGGGAGGGGGCGTGCAGGGCTATGCAGTGTGTGTGTGTGCGTGTGTGTGTGTGTGTGTGTGTGTGTGGATTTGTGTGTGTGCAGTCTTGTATTTAGTGCTTACTGGGGCCAAACATTTTGATGCTTTAAGGCTTGTCACTAGAAAATGGTAGCTATCTATTATTTGCCTTCTATACAGTGTTAATTAGAAAGAGGTAAACAAGTCTTTTACGTTGTAGAGGTTCCTAATGGTGTCCTGGGATGATCCATCCGATGCATCTTGAATATTCCCACACAGTTCCTGCAGATTTTGCGGTAGGGGTGGAGGTGGAGTGACACCAGGCCTTCTGGGTGTGTGATCCGTGACAACAAACCATTTAGCGCTGACCACAGTGCCTCCACACATGGATTTGTTGGTCATCTCCACCAAGACAAAAGTGGGACTCATCACTGAAGATGACCCACTGCCATTCTGAGTCACTCCATGACAGTCTGGCACGACACCATTGCAGTCTTTGGCAACACTGACGTGGTGTTATGGGCAGTCATCTGTGTCCCTGTAGCCCTGCGTTGTGCAGCCGTCTTCCAATGGTGCTGGCACTAACAGGATGACTCATGGAGGGCATCACTTTTCGCTGAATGTCTGCAGTTGTGGCTGTTGAGTCAGTCAGGAACAGCGAAAAGGCCCTTCTGGGTGCAACTATTTGTGCAACTATTCTTTTGATGATGAGTGTGTATGTATTCATATACTTAATATAACGCTACATGAGGCTTCTGGCCCACTACAAACTACTGCCTCCACCTGAGCACAGGCCTATAGGCCACTGGTGGTCCATAGTCTATTCATTGTGAGGAAGTACTTTTAGGGCATTGTAAGGCAAAATAGTCCCAAAAGGACTCTTTAAGATGTACCATTGTTTTAACATTTTTAAACATTACAAACTCAAAAGGTCCTTTTGAAGGGCAAATAAAATGGGTATATTTGTGTTGTAGACACCATGATCTCTGGTTCCTATCACCACCACATAAAGAGTTGCCAAGTTCCTCCACAATGAACCATTTGACATCAAACCAATCTGAATGACTTTGTATATATCAACCACTAAATTAGATAGACATTCTGAAAAATTGGTGAAATTCCCAAAGGTTGCATGTGTTTGTTTGGCATTGTCCCGAATACTTGGGTCCACACCCAGGACCAATTCTGGGCTTGTTTGGTGGAGGGGGTCATTATTGCTGGCTTTCTTTCTTGAAGCTTGAAAAAGAAAGTAACGTAATACGTCAAAGCGGTTATGGTACAAAATGGACCAATCAAATAAGTTCACACATGATGCTAGGAGTGAAAAGCTTCCATATGCATAGGGACAGCACCAGATTCTGACGGAAGCAGACCCCAGGCCACCGATTTCAGGAGAATCAGTGATTGGTTCTGTTGACTGCTCCCAGACTCGAAAACAGCCTTCACACTTAAGCATATGTACCAAACTTGAAGAGCAAAGCGTCCTGGGTACAGGACTCTAGAACACTAGACTGAAAATGCCCTTATTCTTTGTGGGGACAAGATGTCCCAAAGATCTTGTTGGGACATATGTGGGGTTGGGGAGTATGGCTTGTCATGATAAGGACAATGCTTTTGCTCTTTCCTCCTATCTTTCTTCCTTTCTTTCTGTTATTTGCATTTTAGTTGCTAAAGTTGGGCCCGGGTTAGGTGGAGCACTGCAGTGTTTACTGCACTCATGGAAACACCCCACGAATATAGAAATACAAACCTGTGTGTGTGCGAGATTAAGAGGAATTTGTGATGTGTTGGCTCTTGTGCGCTCTAATCTACACTTCGTCTTTTCAGGCGACCAGATGAGGAGGAAACCAAGAAAACAATTAAAGAGGGATGGAGAGAGGCATGTGCACCGTTTGGGCTGTCACACACCCGTCATCTCACGACTCACACTAACTTCCCGTCTCCGCAGCGTGTGCTTATCTAGTCAGTGGGGGAGCGCTCATCTGGCGAGGATGATAGCGGCCAATGATAGGTGTGTGTTTACGCTCTGGAGTGTGTGTGTGTTTGTGTGCTGTGAGCCGTGTGTGGAGTGTGCTGTCGTGAGTGGTTGTGTGTTGGGAGAAAGTGTGGGTTAGAGAGGTGGGGTTGTGGTGTGTGTGTGTGTGTGTGTGTGTGTGTGTGTATGTGCATGTGTGCGTGTGTGATGTATACTATTATTAAGGTTTGGCCATTGCCAGTGTATGATTGGAAGGTACTGGAGGGTGTAGAGCCTCATAAAGTATCTTCTCCTTCAGAGAGAAGAGGAAAGATCAGAATGAGATGAAAGCAATGAAAGTGAAATGATGAAGTGAGAGTAAGAAGAGTGAGACGGGAAGGAGACAAGATGCAGCATGACTGGGTGAGAGTGAGATAGTGATGACTGAGTAGGATGTGAGAGGATGAGTAATGTTATGAGTAGGTGACAGTGACAGTGAGTTACAGTATGACTGAGTCAAAAGTGAAACAGTGATTCATGGCATGAATGGGAGAGAGTGAGATGGTGAGATATGGAATTACTGGGTGAGAGGGTGAGTTAGGCATGATTGGGTAAGAGTGAGTTGGCGAAAGGGAGCTTTATGGCATGGCTGAGTGAGATGGTAAGTTGGATCTTGAATGATTGAGAGTGAGATGGCAAGATGGTGAGTTGCAACATGACTGGGTGGTAGTGCAATGGTGAAAGAGTGAGTTGCATAATGTCTGGGTGAGTGTGAGATTGTTACATTGGCTTTAAGGCATAACTGGGTGACTGACTAAGAGTGAGGTATTGCGTAACAGAATGACTGGTTGAGAGTGAGACGGTGTGTTACAGCATGACTGGAACTTGGTGAGAGTGAGGCGCTGAGTTACAGCATGACAAGGTTAGAGTGATATGGTGAGTTATGGAATGACTGAGAGTGAGATGGTGAGTTGCAGAATGACTGGATGAGAGTGAGATGGTGACAGGGTGTGTTACAGCATGGCTGGAACTTGGTGAGAGTGAGGTAGTGAGTTACAGCATGACAAGCTTAGAGTGATTTGGTGAGTTATGGAATGACTGTGAGTGAGGTGGTGTGTTGCAGGATGACTGGAACTAGGTGAGAATGAGTTGAGTTACAGCCTGACAAGATGAGAGTGAAATGGTGAGTTACAGAATGACTGGATGAGAGTGAAATATTGAGAGGGCATGTTACAGAATGACTGATACATAGTGAGATAGTGAGTTACAGCATGACAGAGAGAGAGAGTGAGTGACTGATGAAATACTGAATCATTTGAAACAACGGAGAAAGTGGTTTTCTATAATTCCCACAGAAATGAACTGAGGTTAGTAGTTTAACCAAAGCCTAAATGACCATTCATAGGCTGGAGAAAGTTTAGGTCCACTCTATATCCCAAGCTGTGACTTTTTGAGTTGAAGCTGACTGATAAAATCACCATTTGACACAACTGAGAAAGTGTTTTTCCATAATTCCCATCAGAATGAACTGAGGTTAATAGGTTAACCGATGCCTGATTGACCATTTGCAGGGTGGAGATAGTGTAGGTCCACCCTCCACCCCAAACTGTGACTCTTTAAGTCGACGTTGACTGCCGAAACCCTAAATCATTTGAAAGAATCGAGAAAGTCACTGCGAAAGTGAGACTACACTTTATTTCAAACCCGAAAGTAGCAGAAAAAATAAACAAAAATCGCAAGACTTCAGTGGAAGCCCACTAGTGCTAGGGAAGTTTTGTGCATCATTTCTGATTAATGAATTCATCTGAACACGACCGCACCCGTATCAGCAGGCGCACATTCATATGCACAAACAAAAACATAAAACAAAAATGAAAAACGCACACGCGTGCGCTCTCGTGCTCCAACTTTTCTTTGAAATGCCCCCACAAGGCAAAGGCAGAACTTGGCTCAACCTGAGAGAGGAATGGAGGAAATTATGGAAGGGGGGTTTCGGAGTTGGGGGGCGGGGGGTGCAGAGAAACACATTTTCAATATAATTTGTCACTGATGCATAAATCTCGCTGACAGCCTTGCGTCAGTGTAATGATGTCGCTGCACGCGGAAAGCTGTGTAAACTTGTGCGGTTGCAGAAAAAAAAAAAAAACGAAAAAGAGAGAGATACACAGAGAGAAAGAGAGAGAGAGAGAGAGAAAGTGAGGATGGGGGGAAAAAAAACTATATGTTGAACATCACCTTATTTGCATAATTTAGCGAAACCCAATGAGCCAGTGCGGAGTGTACAGGCAGGAGTAATAAGCGTCTGGGAGGGGGGAGAAAGCCGAGAGAACTCTAATGGTTCGCCTATGGGGATTTCAGCTCTCCATGGGGGATGAAAATGAGCACTATTTTTCAAACAGCGGGGGTAAAGGTTTTAAAACCAGAAACACATGCCGGGATAAAGATGTTAATGCCATGGGGTGCGATGCGGGGGAAAGCGGGGGGGAAAAAATATATAAAAAACCTTCCGCATTGAGAGAAAGAGGAAAAATAAAAAATAAGCACCGTAATTTCAGCATTAAGAGGTAATAATCATGTTTCACTTGAGATATTAAAACGGTAACCCGCGTCGTCTCATAAGGCGGAAATAGATAGATAAATAAAGGGAGCAGAGCGTCATCAGGTAACCCAGGGTAATGGGGTGGCGCGGAGTACGCGGGCCGGGAGCTTAGAGTGTGTGTAAACAGGCTGTGTGTGTCTGTGTGTGTGTGTGTGTGTATGTGTGCGTGAGATATAGGCCTCGGGAGTTCAGCTAGGAAGCAGTCTTTACCGACGGAAAGCATGGCCTTCTAAAGAGCTAAATGGCTAAATCAACACAATAGGAGCGATCGTTTGTCAGACTTCCGTGAGGTATGACTTTCGAGTGTAGGAGGCGAAAGAAAGTGTGAGGTAAAGGGAAAGCGAGGCAGAGAGAGAGAGAGAGAGGGAGCGAGAGACTGCACAGCTAACTTCCCTTGTAGTTGTTGCCGAGAGGCATGCAGGGAAACAGTTGAAAAGTACATTGTGATAATGACATTTGGGAAAGGGATACTGTTGCAAAGCTGTTAAGCCTCTTCATTGCACCAAGAAGATTAGTGCAGAGATGTGTGTGTGTGTGTGTGTGTGTAGGTGGAGGGCCCAGTCTGAGAGAAGTTGGCATTCAGAGGCCTATTGAAAGCCAGACATAGACTTTACACTGAGGACCAATTGTCCTTCACTCACAGGCAACTGAGTGGATGGACCAAGGACACAGCAGGTCTGTAATGCATTGTGTGTAGTTGCGATGTTGGTTACAGTCAACTTGGCATTTCAGATCATCTGTCAGATTGATTTGCAATGAAATTACAGAGGAATGTGAAGTAAAAGCCAGTTGTTTGTGAGCAAAGGCTATTTACCAGCTGTTCTCAGGAAAAAAAAGGTTTGGGGAAGTGTTAGATTTAAGTCACATGTTATGACCTAAGTATAAACAGCAATCATATTTAATTTAGGTAACGCCCAGCTGAGAAGACCACCATGAAAGCTGGTCTGTGCTGGTTTATGCTGATATGGTGCTTGTTTTGCTGGTCACCAAGCATAGTCATGGCGAACAGCATATTAACCTCTGTTACTTCTGACCGGCATATCAGTATCCACAACACACCCTATGCTGGTTTTGCTGGTCAACTGCATAATAACTTCCAGTACTTTTGACCAGCAGACCAGCATCCACAACACAACCTATGCTGGTTTTGCTGGTAAACTGCATATTAATGTGTTTTGCTGGACCAGCCATGCTAGTCTATGCTGATGGAGGCCAATTCAATTCTCCTGGCTAATGCTTAGAGCTAGCTAGCTTCCTAGGTAGGCTGTTAATCCATTATACCATTGATAAATTTCATATTTGCCAATAGTATTATTTTAGCTAATGTTTAAAGCTAGCTAGCAAATAAATAGGTTATTCATAAGTTATTTCATAAGTAGGTTATTTTCCCACTATTCCAGATACAGTTTGTCACATTTTCATAACTATGGCTAACTTGCTATGGCCAGTTCTATTATAATTTAATATCCTTGGTAGAATATTATTTCTATTCACATCACTTAAACTTAATCATATTTTCACTGATAGTTAACTTTAGCTACTTAGCCTATACATTAACTGGCAACTTTGCTAACATCAGTGCTAGCCTGGCGTGACTGTATTCCGTAAATTACCTGCACATGATTCCTCCACGATGATCACTGGGTTTAAATTTAGCTAGCTCCATTTGTAGGCTATTATTTCTATGCTTTTCGTACAATTTAAAACTGGTGTCATATTTACATGAGTATATATTAGCCAAATTGCTAATGCCAATTTTATTGTTTAGCTCATTGTAGTAAGCCAGATAACTTATTGTAGGCAAACCTGTTCTACTGTGCTGGCAACTTAGCTAAAGTTTGTGCTAACCTAGCTAATGCCATGTCTTTCCATGGATTACCCTGTTGAAAGGGCCATTCATGCTGGAATCCATGCTGGTCTGTGCTGGTTAATGCTGGTCTGGTGCAGGTATAGCTGGTCACCCAGCATGGTCTTGGTTCACCAGCGTACCAGCATCCAAAACACAATATTTGCCATTTTGCTGATGCCCAGCAGGTTAACTTCCTTTGCTGCTGACCAGCATAGCAAACAGAGCAGGTCAGTGGGTTTAACTCTGATTAGCAAGACTGATCGTCTAGCTAAGCTAGTTAACTTGGTAGACTATTTTCATAATATAATAACATGTTTCTGCTATGTCATTCATACAGCGTGACACTGGTGTCATATTTACATCAGTTCACATTAGCTAGTTTGCTATCTTTGTAGCTTGCCACACCATTTTCTTGGGGAGATTATCTTCTCTATTGGTGACCTAGCTAGCTCTGAAAGAGGGTGCAGAATGTGTGTTAAAAGATTGTTGCCCTTATGTGTGGTTCACCCTTGTCGTAGGTGTCCATGTGTGCTGTAGTAACACTGAGGTTGTGACTAGCTCTCTGAATGTGTTTGGGTTGGTGGGGAATGCTGTGATGAGTAAAGGGTTGTTTGAGGTCAAAGCTGTGCTAAGCTGGCTTTGTAGCTGTGATTTTGTATGAAGGGGGATTTGCGGGGTTTGTCCGCTGTTGTGAATTGGGGGTATGTGATGTTGCCGAAAGGGGTATGGGGGTCCGTGTCGATGCCAACATATTGAGGGCCAAACTGACGTCTCTCTGTCACTTTTTATCAGCGCTTCCACCCAGGCCTCATTCTAAACCCCAAATGTGAGTGTGTGCACACACACATACACACACACACTCACAGTACATGGCCTGGACCTGCTCTGCTGTGTGTGGTTTTATCTGGCTCATCCACTCGCTGTTGTTTCAACTTCTCCAGCGCTGTCCCACCATTACTGGCCTTCGGGGGTGGGCACACGCTGCATCCTAAATCTGTGTGTGTGTGAATCCCTGAAGTTGCTCTGCTCTGTTCCTCCCTCCCTGTTGTTGATATTTGACGAATGACCTTCCATGTCCACCAGGAGGCCACGTCTGTTGTTTATTAATTTATTTATATATTTCTCTTTGACAAGAGGGAGCTGAAGAAGCGCTCTGGCAGTTCATAAGTGTCTGACAATCCGAATGAAGTTTGGGACTGCAGAAACACAAGGACGAGTGGAGAGAGAGAGAGAGAGAGAGAGAGAGTTAGAGGGAGATATGGCAAAGGAGAAAGAACTAAAAGTTAGAGAGCATTAGAATGAGAGAGCGACAGGAAGAGAGAGAGAGAGAATGAGAAAGAGAGAGTCACAGGAAATGAGAGAGAGAGATGCAGGAAGAGACAGACAACAAAAGATTGAGACAGGAAAAGAAGATGCAGGAAGAGCTAGGGGGAGAGAAAGAAAGCGAGTCAGATGGATAGAGTGAAAACTGGAGGTAGAAGTAGCAAAAGACAGAAAGAGAAAGGGGAAGATAGACTGGGAAGAAAAAGGAGGCAGACTAAAAGGAAACCAGATGGAGAGACAAAAGAGAGACACAAAAGAGGGAAAGAGAGAATAAGAGAATGAGGTTAAGGGAGAAAGGGCAAAAGGTTAGAGAAAGAAAGAAAAGAGGGAAGAAGAGAAAGACAGAGATGAATAGGAGAGAGAAAAAGCAGACAGAGGGAGAAGGATAGAGAGGAAAACAAAAAAAGGAAGGAGAAAGCGAGAGAAAGAAAAGAAAGAAAGAAAGAATGAAAGAGTGGGAGAAAAGGGGGAAAGAGAGAGAAAGAAATAATATGAGAGAGAGAAAGAGAGGCAGAGGGAGCCAAAGACAGAGAGGGCAGAGAGAGGGGCAGAGAGACAAATAGAGAAAGAGGGAAGGAGAATGAAAGGGGCATATGGAGAAAGAGAGAAAGAGAGAGAGTGGGCAGAAAGAGAGAGAGGGTGCAGAGAGAGAGAGAGAGAGAAACAGATAGAGAGAGGGAGGGGTTGATGGAGAGAAAGAGGGGCAGATAGAGAGAGGGAGAGGGAGAGGGGGAACGAGAGAGAAAGGGGCAGATAGAGAAAGAGAGAGAGAGAGAGAGAGAGAGAGAGAGAGAAAGAGAGGTGTTCTGAGACCTCGTTCCTGTCACTGTACTGAGAGAGTGAAGTGTCCCCTCCGACCCTGCGACCCATAATCCTCCCTGAGGGTCACAGTCCAGAAAACGAGGGAAGAAAATAAAAAAGGAATAATAATAATATAACACAGGGAGAACAGAAACTGCCAAAGTGACAGCAGAGCCATCTCGAGAGAGCCTTTACCCCCCCATACCACCCCCCGCACCCCGTCAACCCCCCTCTCGTCCCGCTGCGTGTCCGTCACACAGCTGAACTTGTCTCAGTGGTGTCAGACGAAGAAGAAAGGAGTGAAGTGCAGGATCTGCGGGGGGCGCTGTGTTTAAATCAGACCACTTCTGTTTATTTACACTGAGAGAGAGAGAGAAGGAGAGAGAGAAAGAGAGAGAGAGAGACAGAGTGAGAGAGAGAGCACTATGTCCAGCAGTTCAGTACTTCAATCATTTCACAGCTGCAGATACACTGATAACTGAAAGAGATGGAGACGAAGGTAGAGAACAAAGGGAGAGAAAGATAGATAGACAGAGAGAATAAAAGAAGAAAATGAGAGAGGGGCAAAGAGAGAAGAGGAGGCAGAGAAAGAGAGAAAGACAATGACAAAGAATGAATGAGGGGGGAAAGGAAAAGAGGAAGTAAGGAGCAAGGAGAGCAAGAAAGAAAACCGATCCAGAGAAGGATGAGGAACATGGAGAGAGAAACAGGGAGAGAGGGAGAAAGAAGAGAGAGAGAAAAAGAGAGAAAGTAACAAAGAGAGAAAAAAGAAAAGATGAGGGAGAGNGAGAGAAAGATAGAGTCAGGGAAATCGAGAAAGAGAGAGGAAAGTATGAGAAATAGGATTAGAGACAAACTGACAAGTGTGAGGGGATAGAGAGAGAAAGAGAGAGAGAGAAAGAAAAAGAGATTGAAGAGAGCGATAGAGAGAGAGAAACAGATAGATAGATATTGAAATAGTGATAGAGAGAGATAGAGTGAGAGAGATAGTGATAGAGAGATAGTGAGAAAAAGCGTGATAGAGAGAGATAGAGAGAGGTAGTGTGTGAGAGAGAGATAGAGAGAGATATAGTGAGAAAGAGAGTGATAGAGATAGATAGAAAGATAGAGAGAGAGATAGAGAGAGAGATAGAGGTAGTGATAGAGAGAGATAGTGAGGGAGAGAGCTAGAGTGAGAATAAAGAGTGAAACAGATAGAGTGATAGAGAGAGAGATAGAGTGAGAGAGAAAGAGTGACAGAGAAACTGAGTGATAGAGAGAGATAGAGTGAGAGCGAAAGAGAGTGATAGAGAAACTGAGTGATAGAGAGGGAGTGATAGAGTGATAGTGATAGATGGAGAGAGAGAGTGATAGAGAGAGGGGGATAGAGTGAGAGAGATATAGTGATAGAGAGAGAGACTGAGTGATAGAGAGTGGTAGAGATAGAGTGATAGAGAGAGAGAGAGAGAGAGTGAGAGAGAAAGAGTGACAGAGAAACTGAGTGATAGAGAGAGATAGAGTGAGAGAGAACGAGAGTGATAGAGAAACTGAGTGATAGAGAAACTGAGTGATAGAGAGGGAGTGATAGAGTGATAGTGATAGATGGAGAGAGAGAGTGATAGAGAGAGAGTGAGAAAGAGAGAGTGATAAAGTGATAGAGATGTGGGAGAGAGAGAGAGGTAGAGTGATAGAGAGAGAGGTTGAGTGGGAGAGAGAGAAAGAGAGAGAGGTAGAGTGATAGAGAGAGAGGTAGAGTGATAGAGAGAGAGAGAGGTAGAGTGATAGAGAGAGAGAGAGAGTGATAAAGTGATAGAGATGTGGGAGAGAGAGAGAGAGAGAGGTAGAGTGATAGAGAGAGAGGTTGAGTGGGAGAGAGAGAAAGAGAGAGAGGTAGAGTGATAGAGAGAGGTAGAGTGATAGAGAGAGAGGTAGAGTGATAGAGAGAGAGAGGTAGAGTGATAGAGAGAGAGAGAGAGAGAGAGAGAGAGAGAGGTAGAGTGAGAGAGCACTAGCGGATGATTGAAGTCTTGTATGTAGTTTTAATTATAAGGCAGGCAGTTGATGAAGAGCGGAGTGCATTTGCTGCAGCTCCTGTTTGTCAGGCTGAAAGGAATGAAAGGAGCGGCCGTGGCACTGAGAGGCACTGAGAGGGTAAGTGCTGCTCCTCTCTCTCNTCCCTTCCAAACCCCGGGGGGACGGTGCTCAAACTTTTTCATGCTCATCTTTTCATGGAAGGAAGGAAAAGCATTAACTGGTATCTTGCTGTCAGACCCCCCCGCCAAAACCACATAATATAAATTTACAATGTGAAGAAATTGCTGGATTTCTGTGTGTTTTCCCCCTGAAACACTTGAAGAACTCCACCTCCCCCCGCCTCCTTTTGTTTTGTTGTCTTCCGGGTTGAAATATGTGGTGATTTTCATGGAGCATCTGCATACTTTTCTTTTTATTCCTGTTTTTCTTTTTTTCCCTTTTCCTTGCTATAATATTCCTCTCTCTAATACGTGTTATTAGATAAACAAATATCAGAGGCCCATTTTAAACAGACCCGGCGCGGAGTCCTGGTGCTGGTAATCCACAATAAATCAACGTTACCTGTTTTGCTGGTGCCTCGTGGAAAAGATGAATTGCATGTTTAATGGAAGATGACACCTCAAGCACAATGACAATTACCTGCCTTATTCTCCATTAGGGCAGCAACGCCAGGCACCTTTCTCTGTCACGGCTGGCGGCGCACGGACGACATGCTTTAGCTTTTAATTACCGCCCCCTTTTTTTCTCCTCTGTGCATCAAAAGGGGAATTCCACCGATTCCTCAGAATTCCTCAGTTGTTAAAAGGTTAAGATGTAAGCAGAGCCACTCGGAATGTTCTGATGTGAAATGCTCGGTTCTAGGCAAACATAGAGGTCAGAGGAACCAGTACATGAAGAACAGGTTTTCTCAGCTTTAGAACTGATGGCGTTATTAAGATTGTGCAGATTCACTAATCAATTTCATTCATTCATCTTCTCAGCAGATTATCCCTTTGGGTCGCAGGGGGTACTGGAGCCTATCCCCGCGCTCACTGGGGAGAGAGATACAGAGAGAGATACAGAGAGAGGTAGAGAGAGAGAGTACAAACTAGTAGAGAAAGTGGGAGAAAAGAAGAGCGAAACGTATGACAGAGACGAAAAGGGGTAGAGAGAGAGGGAGAGCAAAGGGGGAAAGGGGATGGGACAGAAAAAGGCAGAACAAGAGAAAGAGAGAGTGAAAAAGAGGAGAGAAAAGTGTGAGAGAGAGAGACTAATGG
>CM067476.1:4686469-4726053 GCA_034552555.1 Semaprochilodus insignis | reverse complement strand
GCTGCTGGAGTCTATCCCAGAGCTCATGGGCAGGAAACACCCTGGACAGGCTGCCAGTCCACTAGTGAGTCTGCGGAGTGAATAAAGGAGTAAATAAACCCTATGGAAGGCTGGAGGACGGGAATGAAGCGCAACAACAGAAAACGGAGTGTTTAACGGAGAGAAGCATGTATGGTTCTAGAGGGGAGGCTGAGGTGGCCGGTGCTCTCCCATGAAATCTGATTGGCCATCCCAGATGTCACCCCAACAGTCTATCAACTGCAAGCAGGTGAGGAATTAGACCTCTGGTCTTCCTCACACTGGACTCCCACACTAGAACAAGCTGACCTGGTCAGTGTAGAGTTAACCACAAATGATCAACCTGTAGAACCAGTAGAACTTAGTTTTTGCTCTTCTGAAGACTTAAATGATCCGATTTAAAGATGGTACAGGACTAACCCCTCCCCGAACCCTATAACAAACCTTCATCTTGGTGCTGACCACGGTGCCTCCACACGCAGACTCATTGGCCGTCTCCACCAAGACAAAAGCGGGACTCGTCACTGAAGATGACTCGCTGCCAGTCTGAGTCACTCCATGACAGTCTGGCACGACACCATTGCAGTCTTTGGTGATGTTAGTGTTAAGGGCGGTTGTTGTAACGGTCTGCGTGCATGTAGTCCTGCCTCATTTAGCTGTTTGCCAATGGTGCTGACACTAACAGGATGACTCATGGAGGGCTCCCTGAATGTCTGTAATGGTGGCTGTTGGGTCAGTCAGATACAGCGTTAAGGCCCGTCCTTGCCTATGCCACATGTACGGTCGAGCACGAAATGTCAAAACTACCCACCAAGTTTCATTGCTGTCGGTTGATTCCTTCTGAGTGCAACTATTTTTTTTGATGATGAGTAAATGTGCAAAGCTGTCAGTCAACAACTTGAGTCTCAGTCTCTGGATACGTCTCCAATACAGTGACCCAAGATCTGATCACTTGTGTGAAGAAAGCCAGGGCTTGTCTGCAGCGAACCGGTTCGAAGCAGGCTGTGTTTACATCTGCAGGCATTAAAATGATTCCGAAATTTTGAAAAATATGGGTGAAATTGCACTTTAACAAGCTCACGCCCCCACCACTTGAACGCGGCGCCTCTCAATTCGGCCCTGACATGCGGAATTACTCTCCCTCACCCGCGTGAGCACGTAGTCATCCGGAACACTCATTCTCCTGGTCCGGGTCAAGATTCAGAGTGTGAAATACATGTGTGATAATTCTCCTCATCATTCTTTATCTGGAGTGGCTGGTCAGAGCGTTTTATTTAATTACTGCCGCCTTGCTCTTCATCAGGCTCTCCCTCTCTCTCTCACTCATTCGCCCCTTCTCCCTCTCTCTCACACACACACACACACACACACCCGTGTGTGTATGTGTGCACTGTTGAGCCACACCTTCTCTTCAATCAGTCTTATTACTGAGAGCATACATCACACCACCGCGCTCATTAATATTCACCTCTTCCCTCCATTCGAATCCGTCCGCTTGTATAATAGCTCAAACCGTATGATGGATCGGGATTTTCATTCTGGTCACTTGTATCTTCATGGGAGAAGAAAACAACAACAATAGCAAAGCTATGAGGGGCGGAGTAACTAATTAGTTGAGGCCTGCGGTTTTAAGGTGGTAGTAACTTCAGGCTCCTGCAGATGGCGCTGTACAAGGATGATAACGCTATAAATACCTGCGGGTGTGAGTGACGGGGTTCATAGATTGAGAAGAGGTGGTACAGTGCAGTGAAAAGATGACTTGCAGATGGATGGGCAAATGGATGGATGTATGACTGAAGGAATGAACAAACAAGCAATGTTTATGTGTGGATAAAGGAATGAAGGGGTGACAGGCAGCTACAGACAGGTGATCTAGCTTGCTGACTTTGGAGTATGCTGGTTAGCTTTAGCTCGCTAAGTTCCTCTGACTCTGAACCTGTTTTGTGTGGGAGGGGCAAGAGACACCAGTGTTATTGGAACTTGGTGGGTAGATTTGACATTGTGAGACATGCAAATGGTTCAAGTTTAACGGCCGACCACACATGTGACGTAAGCAAGGATCGGCCTTATCACTGACTGACCCAACATCCACGATTGCAGACATTCAGCGAATTCATGAATCATCCTGTTAGTGACAGCACCATTGGAAGACGGCTGCATAACGCAGGACTACATGCACGCAGACCGTTACAATGACTGCCCTTAACACCGCAACAACGTCAAAGACTGCAATGGTGTTGTGTCAGACTGTCATGGAGTGAGTCAGAATGCCAGCAGGTCATCTTCAGTGAGTCCCGCTTTTGTGTCAGTGGAGACGACCAACAAATCCATCTGTGGAGGCAGCGTGCTGATCACCAAGAAGCCTCTACAACTCTGGCGTGTTGCGTTAGCAAACATGGCGGCCCGACACCATACTGAGAGACACTACTTCTGTATGTGTAGCTCAATAAATATTGTTCATATCAGTCTAAATTCATCATCTTTTATTGTTCCTGGTAACCTTTATCTTCCTTACCATTGCAATCCCACACCTCCTTCTGAGTGCATGGGTCCAGACTAGAGCCCAGACCTTAACTTCACTGAAGGTGTCTGGGATTACTTTGACCTTGAAATGCAGAAAATGCAACCACTGTGCGACTTCTACTAATGCAGCTTCTCAGTCTGAACTTTGGAGGTGTGCAAAAATATTCCCTTGCAGATTTATTAGAAAAACTAAACTCAAATCTAAAAAAAAGAAAAGCTGTAATGAAGACAAAGGGTGTACATTTAGCTGTTAAAGCTTCTGAGTAATAGCGGTTCTGTGTGGATCTTCCTTAGCAAAAAAACTTCATAAAGTTCCTCTCGGAGAAAGTGCTGATCTGGTATCAGTTTTCACTTTCTATTGATCTCTATAACTATGTACTCATGAAAACGGATGTGGAGACAACACTCCCTATCACTCTGAGGTACTTAATGAACGCATTTGCATCAAATATCCCAGAGAACTGGTGTAAGGTCAGCTCCAACAGCCTATAAATGAGTGGTCACTGGGGTGTGAACAGTCTCTGTATGAACAGTCTTGATGCCCTGAGGTCTGTAGGTGTATCTGGAAGCGGCACGATTCTGTTCTGAAATTAAGTGGAGTGAATCTGATTGGAGGCTCTTGCTATCATGGTTGGACAGCAGTCCAACACACAACTTCTAACATGAATAAACAAGTTGCTAGCTCGCTAACTAATTTCAGCTAATTAGCCAATATGCCTTTAAGTACTTTACCAAGTGCCTGTTGGCCTGCTAAGCTAACATTAGCTAGACCAGTGTTTCTCAAACCTGGTCCTAAAGGTACCCTGCCCTGCACGTTTTAGTGCATTCCCTGCATTAACAAACCACCTGCAACTCTGAAAGGGCTTGTTAATGAGCTGATGAGTTGAATCAGGTGCGTTGGGAGCCAGGAAAGCACTAAAATGTGCAGGGCAGGGTGCCTCTAAGACCAGCGTTGAGAAACACTGAGCTTGACTAACTGAACCTAGCTAAACCTTGAGGATTAGACTTGCTTTATGACATCAAAGGAACATTGTTGGTGTAAAGCTGGGGCAGTCTTATGCTAAAGGGTTTGGGAACCAGCCTTGTGACTGGAAGGTTGCTGGTTTGATCCCCCAAACTGACAGGACATGATTAAAGTGCCCTTGAGTAAGGCATCTGACCCCCAGCTGCTCTGCGGGCACCATAGATAGGGCTGCCCACTGTTTTGGGCAAGTGTGCTCATTGGCCACTAGTGTATGTGGGTGTTTCACTGAGTGGATGGGATAAATGCGGAGGTCATATTCCTCTGTGTGCACAATTGGTCAATGGTTCCAAACACTAAAATTCTATTTATATTTTATCTATCTATACAACCTTGTAAATTTCAGTCTCATTGGTTTCATGATTTCATATCATTTTCATGTTTCCATTCATCTCTCAATGCAGTGCCCAGCATGCATTACGCAAATACAGCACACAACCAATGGGAATCCCTGTAGTGTCAACCCATCTTAACTGCTAGCTCAGCCGCTAATATTAAGCCAATAGCTAGTCAATCATGTATCTCTTTTTCTCAGTTTTTCTCAGTAAATTAAAACAGGTAATGTTATTCATACATCCATCCATTCATCTATCTTCTAAGCTGTTTATCCATCTGGCTCAAGGGGGGTGCTGGAGCCTATCCCAGTGCTCATTGGGCAGAAGGCAGGAAACACCCTGGGCCGGCCACCAGTCCATTGCAGCACATTCACTCACACACCAAAGGGACAATTCAGCATTCATGTCCCACCTGACATCATGTCTTTGGACTGTAGAAGGAAGCCCATGCAGGCATGGGTTGAACATGCAAACTCCACACAAGCAGGACCCCAGACGCCCCAGTCGGAAATCAAACCCAGGCCCTTCTTGCTGTAAGGCAACAGCGCTATACCCACCGCCCCACTGTGCCGCCCAAAACAAGTCATTTCACCAGAGCTATTCAGACGTGTGTATGCAGCTGTATATCACCAAGCGAGTGGATAATGTTTAGGACAGAGCCTCAGATCAGTAATTTAGGCTGGCATTCATAGCAACGTGCTCTTCTCCCAGTCAGAGTAAATGAGAATCCATTCATATCAGCAGTATATGATGTGCCATCTTCTAAAAGCCCACCGCAAAGGCTGAGGCAGAGTAACGAGGAAGCCGAGGTGGTAAAAGGTTATGAAAGGTGACTATGAATAAAAGATCAGTGCTGAATCGTATGGACGCAACAGCGCTGTGACTTATACAGAGATGCTTTACTGTCCGGCTGGTAAAAGTGCACAGTGCAGCAGAACGGCGAGACCTAAACAGCTCATGAACACAAGATTAACCATAAAGGCCAAACGTCCATTTCTGAAATATTGGACTTGTGCACTTTGTGGCATATGAGCTGAATAAACTCTGTTTGTGTGGTGGATTTAGAAAGTATTGTGATGGCTCATATCATTTTAATATAAGCTAATGAAAGCTTGCAGCTCAGTTTAAAGGCGACACACATTTCAGGGCTTGGAGATACATGCCCGGACCGTGGCTACAGTGAGGACCAGCACTATAAAACTATAAAACTGAAGTCTTTTTTTTTTCCTGTCTCAGGCAGGTGTGAAAAATACTCAGGTAAATGTACTTTATTACTATATCTATATTATGCTTCTTATACTCATCATCAAATTATAGCTGCACCCAGAAGGAAGTGTGGGATTGCAGTGCTATTGGGAAAGAAGATAAAGGTTACCAGGAACAATAATTGATGATATATTTAGACTGATATGGACAATATTTATTGAGCTACACATACAGAAGTAGTGTCTGTCAGTATGGCGTTGGGCCAACGCAACTTGCCAGATGTCTCGGCATGGAGCTGTAGAGCTTTCCTAATGGTGTCCTATGATAATCCATCCCATACTCACACAGTTCCTGCAGATTGTGCGGTAGGGGTGGAGGTGGAGTGACACCACGCCTTCTGGACATGTAAGGCGTGAAAACAAACCGTTCATCTTGGCGCTGACCACAGTGCCTCCACACACAGATTCGTTGGTCGTCTTCACCACACCAAGACAAAAGCGGGACTCGTCACTGAAGATGACCCGCTGCCATTCTGAGTCCCTCCATGACAGTCTGGCACGACACCATTGCAGTCTTTGGTGACGTTGACGAGGTGTGAAGTGCAGTCGTGTGCATGCAGCCGTGCAGCTGTCTGCCAACGGTAGTAACAGGATGGCTCATGGAAGGCATTACTGCTTGCTGGATGTCCACAATCGTGGCTGTTGGGTCAGTCAGGTACAGAGATAAGACCTGTTCTTGTTTATGTCACACGCGTGGCTGAGGGTGAAACTGTAATCATTCGCACGTCTCTCAAACCTACCCACCAAGTTTCATTACTGTTGGTTGCTTCCTTCTGGGTGTAACTATTTGTAAAACTATTCTTTTGACAAACGTCCACACCAGAGGAAGAAACTCTTTCCCACAGAAACTGCTTTTCTCAGCTGCCTGAAATGCTTCCAGTCCATATCTCTGTTACATGGTGATGTCATCTCGTAACACACGTCATCGCGTAACACAATACTTTGTGCCCACCTACCTGCAAGCTCATCACGCCCTCACACAACACACAAACAGCTAGTCAAACACTAGTCACAGCATCACAGACCACCAAACAACAAAAACCTTTAATTCATCCACAAATTCATTCATTTAGGTTTTACTTTTATAGAAATGAGTATATAGAATTGAGTTTTCCTCTCACGTAAATCAGGCAAAGTGCTTTATTGCCTTTTAATTTATTTCATTTCCATTTTGAAGTAAAATTTATTCATTTTTCAGGAGGGATTTCTGAGAAGACTTAAACAAAAACAAAATCAAACAAATCATTTTGCATAATGAAGGAAAGGTTTAAAAAAAGAGTTTTCAAGACTCTCAAAAGTTCTCAAAGAGCTTTCATCTTTGAGAGAGAGGAGAACATCAAGCTCCACTCTGACTTCAGATCTGAGAACATCCACAGGTGTTTCTGTCCATCCTTCCACTGTGAGAAGATGCCTCAGTTCTATGGGTCTGAAAGGATGTGTAGCTGCTAAAGAAGCTCCTCGGTGAGAAAAGAAACAGACCCATCAAATAAAGAAGCTGTTGAACAATGGACTGACCACCCCAGAGTCTAGACCTCAACATCACTTTTCTCACGTGCAGAAACATCAGTGTCGTGAGAAAACCTTGGGTCTCCATAACTGTAACTTCACAGGGGAGAGAAAATACATGCTATTAACTGACCTTTTTAAGTAGTTTAAATGTGCAAGTTCTTGCCATGAGCTAGCGGATGATTTACGTCATCAAGGACCTAGCCTTGCAGATATATAAGACGTCAGGGGAGGAAACGCACACACAGCTATTTCAAGGTTGAAATGCAGGGAGATTGAACAAACAAAAGCACCCAAAGGTACTCTACCCTCTCTCCTCTCATCCAACACAAACAAACAGACCGGACTTTCACACTCTCACTTCAGCCTTTGTGGGGGGACTTTCCACCGAGCTGCACTGGTGATTTAGTTATGGATTCTCAGTCATGGGAAAGGGCTTCGCTAATACAGCGTAGCCAGAAGAACCAGGCCAACCATAACACAAAGACGCACAAAATGAGGGAAAGGATAACCTGCCTTTCAACGTTTTGAAACTAGATCATCTCCCTAAGCTGGACTGAATCAACTGTTGTCCCTCGCTGATGGGGTTCTTGCTATGCACTACTGTTGAAAAGTCTGGAATTGTCATTCCCAGGTTTGGAATCACGGTTTTCAATAATGTAAAGCCAATTATGCATGCATACAATGATTCCAATATGATACTAGACCTATGACCATGGCTATGACAACTTCCACTCTTCTGGGAAAGTTTTCCACAAGAATGTAATATGGGAATTCGTACCTAATTCCCAAAAGAGAGCTTTGCGGAGGCACTAAGTTCTTCAGCCCACCCCAATTCATGCCCAGTGTTTATGTCTATGTGCTTGATTTTATATATCTGTTAATGAGGTTTTCAGACAATTATGTGATGAAAGTTGAGTCAACGTTGACTAATTGCTGATGACTTTGTTTTGCCACATGCAACTTTAAAAGTTTGACCTAAAAATTCTGTGTCAAAGCCAAACTCCACAGATCAGTAGAGCATGATGTGTTCTTTCCAACGAGCCTTCCCGGAATCTTATAAATTTGAATCCAACTTAGAGGCACCCTAGGTGGTCATGCGGAGATGCTCACCCTCAGCAAAAGTCCAGAGAGCAAAAGAAGTTTAGAGTGCCATGATCTGAAACCAAATTCAAAACTAACAGCATTCAAAAATTGAAGGAACCTGAAATCACCAGGCTCCTCCGCTGTTCTCTTATCTGAGGCATCCATGATTGTAAGTGTCATAATCACATGATCAGCAACTAGTCCATATCAAGATTGAAGCATTATCAATGAACAGCACAATCAGCAACCTCTACCTGTTTGCAATGGGTGTTGCTGAAACCCCTGAATTCAATAATTAGGATGGCCATGTAGTCTAACTTGACAGGCTATGGTTTGTGAGTAAATAAACAATTTTTTTTGCTCATCAAAAACATAAAAAAACCATAAAAAGACCTTTTGGACATGGCCTTTTTATCGCGAGTCTGAATCCCCAAAGCCCAGCTGTCCATCACTGGAGCCTTGCAAGCAAGTGATCACTCCTGTGATACTGGCAAAGAGTAAACTGGAACCTCCGCAAGCTGATTGGCATCCGCTAGCAGTCATGAGTCACGTTTGCCCCTGGATGAATGTGCCACGTGAAGCGTCATTCTTTTATTCATGTGGGTCAGTTTAACATGCTAGAGTATGACCCAAATTGACCCAACTTATTTTAGATAAGTTCTTCAGTACGACTTCTTTAGATTTTAGATCAACATGATTGTTGGTTGATTTCACCAACACTTGTTGGTGGATAAACTGAAACACAAGGCCCTCAGTTCAGCTCCTGAAGGCCCCACCAATAGGACTGCACACTTGGCTATATCTACTTATGCTGAACATACACTAGAAGACTTTGTAAAGACTCTGGAAAGACTTTCACAAGAGTAAAGTTGCTTTGAGAGGTGCAGTAGTGTGTGCAGAAGCGTGGTGCCGCTATGCAGTAGAGAGAAACAAGAGTCAATTTTGTACTCTTAATTACCACTGAATATGTTATTAATGAATAAGTTGATCACTTGAACAAGTGATTTCATCCTTTGAATGGTGGTTAGACAAAGACTTGAAAAGCCATACCCAGAAGTCTGACCCCATCCTACCCTGTCCGTGTATTACCATGATGTCATCGATTACCAACTGTAATGCTCGCAGGATCCTCGGCGACGCCGCAAAACTTCGACATCGATTCCATGCCCTGCTTTTCCAGCCAGCGCTCCAGGCCTTATCTCCTAGCGCGGAGAGCCGCAGAGGCGGCTGAGAAAGAGCAGATGCCATCGAGCCCAGATAGAGATCGGTGCATTTGAGTTCAGTGAGTCACCCAGAGATACACTCCTTCCCTTTATGATCTCCGCCGCAGAAATAAGCGCAAAAATCACATTTGGCTACTCAGAAATGCAATAACCGCCACTCTCAGACGGATAACATATTCATTTATTATTATCGAGCTCTAAGCGACTGGAGGGAAGGCACTCTGTAGAGCTTCCGCTTGATACGGCGCAGGGAAATCGCCACCACGGGCCTTTACGTTTTAGTTGGAAAAGATTTGGCTTAAAGTTTTGAAAAGATCTGCTTTTTTATTGATTCGATTACGGCCAAATTAAGGGGTAGGAGACGGAGGAGTAATGCGTTTAGAGAAGGAAGGTCGAGAGGCGGAAAAGTGATGGAGTTCCTGTGGTTTGAGATATTGTGCAGACTTACAGGAACAACCTCCAGATGAGGATGACGAGGGGCACACAGATTTCTTAGACCATGATTATAGCAAACTTAAAGCGCCAGCCTGACAAGTTTGTACAGCTCTTTATTCCCCTGGTCCCAAAGGTGGCCAAGACATGCTAAGTGTCGGAAGTTTGTTTCCGTGGTTTTGCACGTCTGCTATAAAGCTTATGGAGGTCATTAGCATCAACCGCATTAGCAAAAACCGACATCTAGATCGTCAGCCATCTTCCTCCAATCATACCAAGTTGCTTATGTGGTTTTGGGCACTGTATGGGATACTGAGGGTTGGTTAACAACAGCAGCAATCATCAGTAGTCACTCACTCATTCATTCATTCATTCATTCATTCATCTTCGAAGCTGCTTATCCTTCTGGGTCATCCCAGCTACGAATGGTTGGTTCTAAAAATGTGCAACGCAAATATGCAGTCCAATGTTCCAATGTTCCATTTCAGCAGCAAGTTCCCAGAATCCTCTTTCTAAATGTAGGAGAACGTTCTCTAAAAAGCCGTGAAGCTGTGAGACCTGGTCAAGTGGTTTATTAATGAAGTTGGAATACCACCAATGTGTGTTAGCATTTACTCTTGTGTGCTTTGTGCTTCGAGTCTAGAACACAAGCGTTACAGGAGTCACTACTCGCATAAGCCAATACTAAAGACTAAAGTTGATTTCATTGGAACGCCAAGATGAGGAGAAGACTGAAAGTTAAGACAGCTATCCTGACCACCTGATGACCAAACGACGGGAGCAACTCTGGCAAGACTCCAACATTGGAAGTTTGTATGTGACAGTGAATTCCCATGAAACGTTGTTTGGTGTAAGGCCTGTTTTAGACACCACTGAGAAGAAATACTACCACTAATACTAAGAGGGCCACACACGAACCCACTGGAGAAGTGAGATGCTTCGAGCAGTGTTCTGCTGGGAGTTTGGCCATTTAGTTCATGTGGACGTCAACTAGACATGCAGACTATTCTTTTTTTGTGGACCAGATACAGCCCTTCATAGGGATGGTATGCCCTGATGGCAATGGCCTCTGCTGGCAGGACAAGCTGGCCTGCCACACTGCGCACATTGTTTAAAGAACATGATGATGAGTTCAAGGTGTTGCCCTGCTGCCCTCCAAGTCCCATAGATCTCAATCTGACTGACCGCCTATCGACTTTTTAACCTACAGGACTTGAAGGATCTGCTGCCTATGTCTTAATGCCAGAGGCCTTGTAGTGTCCTTACCTCGTTGAAGGTCTATGGTCTATTTCCATTTCCACCAATAGCTTCACAATAAAATGAAGTCAGAATTTCTACAGTACTTGCAAAGTGTGAATATACAAATATCTGATGATTCTGCAACATAAAATTGATCTTAAAATTAGAATCTCAAATTAGAACCTAGAAATTAGTTCTCAGAAACCTTAAGGCTCTATGTGGAAGCCTAGAAAGCCCTGAGGCTTCCCCGCTCTACTGAAACCGCGTACTGGAACCATCATGTTGTGTGGATATGGGAGCGTATGTAAGAATGCATGTATTCAAAGAGACATTCATCCGTTACAATGCCACTTGTAGCATGTGTGGCTTAAAATCTATAATTGCACACGAGTTTAAAGCGTCGTCACCCCGTTGACCTGCGACAAGCAAGCACTCTGCTCACGCTGAAGTGTCTGTGGTTCAGATTGACCCGAGACCTTTTTGGAGTGCAACGCCACCATATACAACCTGATAATGAGCAACCAGAGAGAGCGAGAGTGAACGCAGGAGCCAGGAGTGGACTGTACAGACTCGATGTTAAAGGTCAGGTGGAAAATATTCCTGAGCCATCATTAGCTCCGATTCTGAAGCATCACAGATATGTTGAAAAGCATGCAGACAACAATGGGTGTTACGGCTTGCTTGATAAGCCAATTATTTAAGCAAATATAAATATACACTACCATTTAAAAAGTTTGACATATTAATAGCTGATATTCAATCACGTCTTACACAGATTGAAAGCTTATAAACTAGATGCCTAAACACAACCTGATGGCTTATTAAGACATCTTAATGTATGGTATGTTGGAAGTAATGAGATGTTATGGCTTGGGGTGAATCAACGTTTTCAATTGTAAGGTGTAATTTTTTTTTTGATATCACTTTCTTTTGAGAAATGACTAAATGACTAGGAATAATTGTTTGATATTCAACATTTGATCACCACTTGTGGTTTTCTGGGTATTAACTTTATGACAAGTTAATTCTTAGGTTTATTCTTTATACAGTTCTCTTGCTCATAAGGGAATAATCTACAGCTCTGTTCATCACAAAAAATTACTTCATACAATTTATATGAGACCTTTAGAATATTAGCATCATTTTACAATCATTTCATACATTTATCCTCACGATTAGTGACAAAAGTTTCATATTATAAAAAAATTGAGGCATATATATATATTGTATATAAATATATATTATAATAAATGAAAAAATAAATATGTAAATAAATAAAAGTAAGTAAAGCAATGTAAAATAACTCAGTAGGTGCAAGAAAATATGCATATATGCCAGATATGCCAGCAATAAAATGCAAGACTATTGGCAATAGGGAAAAACATAATAAATAAATAAATAAATAAATAAATAAATAAATGACTTCCTAAGTGGTAGAATATTTGCAAAAAAACTAAGTACCTTATGTAGCAACAAGCAGTTAACAATTTAAATTGTACTAGATTCCGGCAGACACTCATAGAATACAGCTTTTGTGTAAGAAAAGTGCGTATAAGACGAATGACTTTCTTATATAAAACAATTCCCCATTTCCACCTTAAATGGTAGAAATTTTCAGTGAAAATAGTGGCTGAAATTTAAGGTGGAATGGGACAATTCAAACAAGAACCTGTACAATAAGAAGCGGACTTGTACAATTTTTGCCAGGCTTAAAGAACCAGCTGTGGGCTTTACATACACTTACATTTACCTGGTTATGGATAAAAAAACAATATTATCATCTGTTTATATAATATTCATTTCTGTTCTCACTGTTTCACATGTACTTCAGTTGTTGAATATGGCTCTGGTTAAAGTAACGAGGCATCCAGAATAATATGTCACTGCCAGTTTACAAAACAGGTTTACTGACCCAAAAAGTTGTTATTTAAAAAAAACCAAACAAACAAACAAACAAACAAACAAATAAATAAATAAATAAAAATACAAAAAAATTAATACAGCTTAATACAGTGATATCTTCATCATACTGCAGTATAAAGGTTTAGCCCACACTGTCTAGTATTATTGGTATATAGACTGCAGTCACTATCAGGATAGTCACTGTATTTGTTATTCAGCCTGAAGCACCGCTCACTGGCCATGGTGTACACTGCTGTACTACAGCTGCTCTCTACTGTAAAGAGCAGTGAGGACGATGATGGAGATGATGATGAACGTTAGGGACTGAGGTAAATGTGAGGTGGCAGCGGGTTCTCCCTGGAGACGGTGTGATTGTAGTAGCGCTCGTTTAACACAAAGCAAACAGTGTCCCAGCAGAGCTACTGCAGATGGACTCTGCATATTTAACACCAGCAACATCATCTCAAAGCTACAGCACGTCTACATGTCTTCTCTCTCTCTCTTTCTTATTCTGTCTCTCTCTCTCTCTTTCTGTTTCTCTTTCTCTCATTCTCTCTCTCTTTCTGCATTCACTCTCACACTCTTTTTTTCTTATTCTGTCTCTCTCTCTCTCTCTCTCTCTCTCTCTCTCACTCTCTTTCCCCTCTCTCTCTCTTTCTCTAACTCTCCCCCTCTCTCTCCCTTTCTCTCTCTTATTCTCTCTTTCTCTCTTCCCACCTCTCTCTCTTATTCTCTCTCTTTCTAACCATCTATCACGCTCTCTCTGTAACTCTCTCTCTCCACGCTCTCTTTCTCAAGCTCTCTCTCTCCTCTCTTTCTCTCCTTGTCTGTCTAACCCCCTCTCTGTTTCTCTAACTCTCTCCCCTCACTCTTTTATTCTCTCTCTCTCTCTCTCTCTCCCTCACACGTATACGTTGATTAATTGTATGATATTCTGCACTGTCTATGCTTTTCTTCTTTACACTGCTCCACTCAGACACTGTGGAGTTCTTTACTGTTCGCCATCAGAAACTGAAAGTCAGACTGAAATATATCAGACTTTAATATCCCACTGTATAGATGCAGCTGTGTAAAGGGATAGCATTGCAAGCTTAATTGTGTGTGTGTTTCTGTTTTTGTACTTTTCCTGTGTCCTTACTATGTAGGAAAGAAACTAAAGTCAGTGCTGCCTCTAATTTTGTAAAGTGGAGTATGGCTGTAATAAACCATGAACCTTCCATTAGACAACTGAAAAAAATTGGTTCTGTTAATTTACATTGAAAGTACAGTATGCTTTTCTCTTTCTCCTCATTATCAGGTCATGTTATATATATTCAGTAATGTTTTACCTTTTACTTTTTTACATAAATTGAAAACTCCAGTCTTAAAATTGCTGTTTAATCCCTGGGTTTGACATCCTTCCATTATAACATAAGAATATATATATATATATATATACACTATGTTCACTTATTTTCAGATCAACTAAACGTTTGACTGGGGCCCCCAGGGCTCTTGCATACGACTGTATATATGTGGGACATATTTTTAACCAGAGCTACTTGGATAGAGAATTATCACTACATATAGATACCTTCATATGTGTAATTCATTTGGGGTTGATTTATTTATGACTCAACATCCTGACACTGTATAAAAACTAAACTGTGTGTGTGCGTGTGCGTGTGTGTGTGTGTGGTGGGTGGGGGGTGTATGTATGTGTGTGTGTGTGTGTGTGCGCATGTGTGCATATCAATTCAAGAAAAGCATCCATAGCTTGGAGGAAGGAACCTGAGGTCCACACACCCACCCACCCACACACACACACGCACACACACATTCACTCAGCAGATGGGTGCCTGTCGTTTGAGTTGCTTCAGTCTTTATCGAGACACGTTCCTACTCTGTGCTTCAGAAGAATGCTCGGAGAGTGCAAAGCCAGTAATTAGCAGTGTTTTTACACTCTCTCAGCACATGTTTGAGTTTATTTTGACAGAGTAAATTGTTTTAAATTGTCGCAGTAATCCCTCTGTGTAAAAGCTCGGCTGGAAAGTGTTCTTTATTGAAAAGTGCATCTTCTGCTGGCAAATATATTTTTTTTCTAATTGCTCGAATGCATTTGTTTGCAAAAGACTCAATTTCCTGAGCTCTGAAAACAACACCCCTGTCCCTTTTTCCTTTTCTTTTTATTTTAAAAGCTTAGTGCAGATGCATTATAGAGTCACAAAAATTCTTCTACAAAGATTCTTCCTCTATTTGCAGCCTTTGTAGAAAACAAATATATAATAAAAGCCTATGAAAAGTAGCTGACATATTTCATTCCCTGATTTTTACTGTGCTAACGGATGACTTTGTTCTGGATGTGCCATAATGAAACAGGAAACTGTGGGTGACCACTGTAAGTCAAGGTCATTTTGTCCAACTGTTTCATTCTGTTTCTTTTTTTTTTTTTATTGTGTACAGACTGTCTACTTGCACTACTCTTACAGTTCAACATTCATTTGTTGCTGCTCTCACACATACTTATATATGCATATAGATATACTTATATTATGTGTATATATTTATTACTACTGCACTTTATGTAAATAATACTGTATTTGCACTTCTGGTTAGATGCTAACTGCATTTCATTGGCTCTGTACCTGTACTCTGCACAATGACAATAAAGTTGAATCTAATCTAATCTAATCTAATTCTATAGCAATTATAGAAATGCCATTTAGATACTGTAAAGTATTTTTAGTTGCTGCCGTCGGAACAAAACCTTGTATCTCCAAAACGATAACCTTACAGGAGAAGGAAAAAACATACTTTTAATACAAGTCAATGGAACCTTTGGACTTTTAAATTTTGGGTCTTTTATTTTGGTTTATTTATCATGAAATTTACCCACAATACTAAGGCCAACAGGCCTTCTCAAATCATGTTCAAAATTGAAACTCGACAAAAAAAAAAAACAGAAATAGAAGGTTTGTTCTGACAAGTGCCATATGTTACAGTATGCCATTGTGCAGATCATTAAAGAATTAGAAGTAACAAAAAAATGTCCAATGGCTACCACAAATTTTATATATATAATTGTGATATTCCTTAAAAGTTATGTTTTAAGAATTTCTTCTGATCTTCAATAATTTTGCATTGCAAAAGCTAGTTCAAACTCTAGTTGATAAACGATAAAGACCCTAAATGGAAAAACTTTTTACTTTGGATAGTCTTGATTGTAAGACAGCAAATGTGCTTGTGATTCATTTGGAATTGTGGAATTTAGACATTTAACATTATACCGATACAGGGATGTACAGTATTACAAAACACTGTCAGACTACTAGTAATTAAAAAGAATAGATAGATAGTAAGTACAGTGCAAAGACAAGTACCAGTACTGAAGTGCAAACAGCAGTTAGGACATGCTGTAGAGCGAAATACAGCTTAGTGTAAGTGTACACGTAGGAAAGTACAGTGTGTTGAGGTAGCCAGGTGTGCAGTTAAGTTAATCATGTGGTTGTAAACAGTATAGTAATATATAAAGTGTTCAGTGCAGGTAGTGAAAATAGCAGCTCAATGTTCAGGTGAACAGCTAAAACAGATTACAGTACAGATGTTCAGTATTTAGAATACGCGGCTCAGATGTTCAAGTATGGAGGTCTAGTTAAAGTGCAGTTTGACGGCTCTTGGGTAAAAACTGTCCCTGAACCTGGTCATTCTGGCTCGGATGTTCCGGTAGCTCTTTCCGGATGGCAGAGGTTGGAAAAGGGGATGGCTGGGGTGTGTGAGGTCTGAAGATATGTTGACTGCTTTCCTCACACCACTCCTATCGTTTATGTCTTGTGTAAGATATGTCCCACCATGGATTTTACATGCCGCATGTAAGATCCATGTTAAGGCAAGCTGAAGGGAAATCTTTCTAAGTCAAGCTAATAGTGTTGAATTGGTTGTGTTACTCAGACTCACTGTGAATCTCGCAGTTTAGATGTGTCGTACAAGAGAGTGTTCTAAGCATGCGGTTTAATGACGGTGCCGCAAATGTGCCATCTAAGTCTTATGCTTCATTTATTTGAAGAATCAAACTGAATTGTGTGCATGTGTGCGTATGTGTTGTTATGCAGTGATAACAGAAAGACAGCAGATGGTGCTGTGTAATTCCAGCCTCTAGTGAAACACACTAAAGTTCACTCTCTTAAAGCTGAAAAGATGACCCTGTTTTTAAACAAGGAGGATGTCTCAGATGAGGCTGAATGTGATAATATATATAACTCAAAAAACTGGTGTCGGCTACAGGTGCAAAGGTAAAATTTCATTTGGGGGAGGGGGGGCAGGTTACAGGTGGGGTCTGAGGGTGTGGGGGGGGAGGGGTAGCTAGGAAATATTATGTCCCAGAGACTTGCTATAATGTGGATGACAACTAGCAACTAGCCAATAAGGCCTACTTCATTGAAGATTCCATATCCAGACATAACCTGTGTTATAGTATGCATACTGTAGTAGAGTAGAGTAGTAGTGTAGTATTCGTACTGCAGACTAGTAGGCTCACTGTAGACCAGGGTTGCAACCAAGACAAGTTTGGCACTGTACTAGTATACAGTATGTACTATATATTGCAGTACTAAAAGTGCTACTTTACAGGACGTACACTACAGTGCTAGTCATCAGTATGTCTACAGTATGTATAATATAGCAAGTCTACAGTATATATACTATTGTATGTCTACAGTATGTAGGCTAAAAATGCTAGTTTACAGTATTATATACTGCAGCACTGGTCTACAGCATGTGTGCTATTGTACTAGTATACAGTATGTACAGTATATCTCAGTACCAAAAGTGCTACTTTGTATACCACACTACCAACACTGATGTACAGTATGTATAGTACAGTATGTCTATAGTATGTATACTAACATTGCTAGTTTACAGTATGTATACTGCAACACTGGTCTACAGTATGTGTGTTAATGTACTAGTATATAGTATGCATACTAGAGTACTATTGTACAAAATGTATATCAGAAGTGTTAGTTTACAGTATGTATATGCTGATCTACTCAACAGTATGTTCACATCAGAGCTAGTCTACAGTATGTATAATGCAACACATTATGTACACTACAGTGCAAGTCTACAGTTTGTAAACAACAGTATTTAAAATAAAAGTGCTAGTTTAGGCGGTGTATATTACAATGCTAGACAACAGTATGTGTAGTACTGTACTAGTATGCAGTATGTATACTCCAGTACTAGTCTAAAGCATGTCAACTAAAAGTGCTGGTTTTATACTGTATACATACTGTAGTACTAGTATGTAAAATAAAAGTGCTAGTTTAGGGCGTTTATAACACAATGCTAGACTACAGTATGTATAGTACTGTACTAGTATGCAGTATAGTATGTAAATTAAAGTGCTAGTTTAGAGTGTGTATAGTGTAATGCTAGTCTACAGTATATGTACTACTGTACTACTATACTGTATACATACTGTAGTACTAGTCTTAAGTGTGTAAACTAAAAGTGCTAGTTTAGGGGGTGTATACTGCAATGTTAGACTACAGTATGTATAGTACTGTACTACTACACAGCATGTATTTTGCGGTACTAGTCTACAGTATACATACCACTGTACTACTATACAGCATGTATTCTGCAGTACTAGTCTATAGTATGTACAGTACTGTACTGGTATGCAATATGTATTCTCCAGAACTAGTCTGCGTTATGTAGTACTAGTGTTGTAGTGCAGTGTATAGTATGTGGATTAACATGCTAGTTTTTTAACAGGTCAGCCTCAGTGCCCTATATATACAGTGTAAACAGTCCAATAAACAAATTTAGGATTACAATGCCTTCTGTAATGAGGAGAGAGGCACAACTGTAATTTATATCAGACTCACAGGAGAGGGTTTAGTAGAGATAAGGGCATTACGATAAAGACGCTTTACTGCCCTGTTAGTTTGTTTATTAGTGAAAGTACTTCATTATAAACAGATGAGTGAGATAGGCCTGTTTGGGGCGCAGCACAAATACAGGGAGGAGGGCTATGCTCTCTCACCTTTTGAACTACCTTGAACTACCTCTTTAGCCATATTTATTTAATCATCAGTCTTAAAGAGACACAGAGGGGAAAGAAGAGGGTGGAAAGGGGCTGAAAAAGAAAGAAAGGGAAAAAGAAAAGCAGCCGAGTCAGGCGTTTGGGTGAAAGATTGATAAATATGGTGGAATCTAAATGAGGTGGTGGAGGGGAATGCAGATATTAAAAATTTGGTCAAGAATCTAATTAGCCGGCGGTAATTAAACAGTCTGGCTGTGGGTCATTAATCTCTCGCGCGGACCTTTGATGTTTTGCATACTGTCCTACAGTCATTAATAAAATTCATAACGCTTTTCTTTTCTGCTGTTTTATCATCCCTGGTCTTTGTGTGTGTGTGTGTGTGTGTGTTGTTCTGTAAGAGCACAGAGCAAGTGTCAGCACATCAGAAGAGCTGTCCCCACTTCATTTAGTTTCCGTACATATTACAACCAAACTCGCTCTACACCCCTCCTCACAATTACACGCCGCCAAATTAAAGTTACTGCATGCGCCGCTCATTTAGGGTGTAAAACATCCGTCCGATGGACTGTGGGGGCCTGTCAGAGTGTTGGAGAAAAGGCGAGCGCAGGAAAAACAAGAGGTTGTGTGGCCATTGTGTCCCGGTAATTAAATTTTCACAATCCGTCCATCTCGGATCAGTCAAGCCGCAAATATGAGAGGCGTGTGTGAAGACGGACTTTGTACTTTACACCAGAAACCATCACAAGGACACCAAACTCATTTGCTATCATCATCAGTCTTCATTTCTGTAATGTTACTGATACCTCCGGTGCTTTAACGATGCATAATACCAGTGCGTCGCACACAGGGGGGAGCCTACATTAAATTGCTGTTATCTTAATGAGTTGAATACTAATAGAACATGTATAGGTTTAAGCTCTGTAATACAGAGATAGTGTTGCTCTCATAGACAGACAGTTACACGGGGCCAGGGGAGAGAGATATCTGAACATTATGCACCTCTTAGGTTTAATAAGACACACTTTAACCTGCAGTACAGGTCGCACTCTAAGAGCTTTGTTACTGTTCATGTTCCACCTCAGGCGCTTCTCTCAGGTCAGTTTAAAAAGCCACAGTTATGTAGAGAAAGATGAAAGTAGAGTATGTCCACTGCAGTGCTGGTATACAGTATGCATACGACAGTGTTACCAACAAGGACAGGCATGGCATGCTCAATATAGAGGAAACTTACGTTTAAAAATGCTTTGTGTGAAATACTGGAATATTTATCTATCTATCTATTTATCTTGTTACAGAGGTTCGATGTAGTGTTCATACTGTCAGTAACTGCATATAGAAATATTTGCAGAATAGAATTTATGTTTTACACAGAAAGTGCCAGGTTGTTACTCTACAGTATGTATCCTACAGAGTTAATCTACAGAATGTATTCTGGACTGTAACTCTAAAGAACGTTTTCTAGACTGTTACTGTACAGTATGTATCCTTCCAGGGAGAATCTATAGAATATAATCTAGACTGTTACTCTACAGTATGTATTCTACAGATTTCATATACAGAATGTATTCTAGACTGTTACTTTACAGTATGTATTCTACAGAGTTACTCTATAGAACGTGTTCTAGACTGTTACTCTACAGTATGTATCCTACAGAGTTAATATACAGAAGATATATTTGACTGTTTCTCTACAGTATGTATTCTAGACTGTTACTCTACAGTATGTATTCTACAGAGTTACTCTATAGAACGTGTTCTAGACTGTTACTCTACAGAATGTATTCTAGACTGTTACTCTACACTATGTATTCTACAGTTACTCTATAGAACGTGTTCTAGACTGTTACTCTACAGAATGTATTCTAGACTGTTACTCTACAGTATGTATTCTACAGAGTTACTCTATAGAACATGTTCTAGACTGTTACTCTACAGAATGTATTCTAGACTGTTACTCTACACTATGTATTCTACAGTTACTCTATAGAACATGTTCTAGACTGTTACTCTACAGAATGTATTCTAGACTGATACTCTACACTATGTATTCTACAGTTACTCTATAGAACGTGTTCTAGCCTGTTACTCTACAGAATGTATCCTACAGTTTCTCTAGAGAATATATTCTATACTGTTACTCTACAGAATATATCCCACTGAGTTTCCCCCAGAATGTTTTCTAGACTGTTATTTTACAGTTTGTATCCTACAGAGTTACTCTACAGCAGTGGTCACTAACCACCATCCTGGAGTACCCTAAAGTTTAGTTCCAACCTGCATCTGACATGCCGCTTCCCTGTAAGGCTAAAACATCTGATTAATGTCATTAATTAGGTGGAGAAGTAATGGTAGACTTATGGTAGACATGACAAGAAGGTAGATCTACAGAACCAGGACTGGTGATCATTGCTCTACAGTATGTACTTTCTGTACAGGCTGTTACTCTGCAGTAAATATACTGTCTACTGAACACATTCGAGCCTGATACACTTCAGCATCCATCCTACAGTTTTACTCTGCAGAATGTATTCTAGACTGTCACGCTATAGTATTATGGTGACAGTGTAGAGAAAGACACAGGGGATGCCATAAGTGGTTTCAGAAGTGGGATAGTGCGCCCAGTGGTCTGGAGTGGAACTATGCTTCAAAGAAGGTGAACATCAAGAGAAGCAGAGCCCAAAGGCAGGGACAGAGTTGGAAGGCTTCATGGGGAAGACAGCACCACTGTGTCTCACAGTGCATCCTCCGTCATCAAGCCTTCTGGTGCTGGCCCTATTGTGAAGACTTGTAAAGCCTTCCTGTGCCAACTCTGGCCTCTAGCCTGGCCGTTTGTCTTGGAGTTCTTTGCAGCGGTGTTTTACTTCAGACTACTGGGCGCACTATCCCACTTCTGCCATCACTGCTTTTACTACTACGACCTATTACGACCTCCTATGACCTACTACAACTATTACCACTTCTAATACTAATGATCTTAACCTTGGCTCCTTTCATTTAGTTACAACGTTTCAAAGTACACTACACAGGGAGATAAACAATAAAGCATAGTATGCATGCATAAGCATGCAAAGGTTATGGTTATGTTACTTAGTTAAATCATCAAACATTCTGAATGGAGCATCCAAAAACAGCATTAGGTTTGTGCTTTTGTTTTTTTGCACAGGTCAGAGCATCTGGTCACAGATGCATTTACTTTTGCTGCCATTAAATCATTTCCTGGCCTGCTGTCCCATCAGATCTCAATGCCAAAAACACACAACAGCCTTTTAATGGGCCATTTACAGAGGGCATCCAGAGAAGGAGAGAGGATGAATGACTGAGAGAGAGGGAGAGGGAGAGAGAGAGAGAGAGACAAAACACTCAATCACACCCCACTTCACCTAAATACTTAATACCTAAATTGCTAAATCCACTTTAAATAGCTTTGACCCTCTCCAGATGAAAATGCCTCTCTGTGAATGAGAATCAGATAGAGAGGGATAATCAGAGAACTTTGAAGTTCCCAGTAGACTGGATGCTTTCCGAAATAGGTATGTTTTATGGATCTATTACATACTTTTCAGTAGAATATGGGTTGCATTTTAATATGCATTTTAACAATACCATGATAACAGTGTAGGTTGACCTGAACTGTAATAATCCACAGGTATTTCTGTCCACTGTGAGAACACAACACTATGGGTCTCAAAGAATGTGTAGCTTATTGAGGAAAAAAAGAATAGACATTTTGTTGCTGTCCGAAGAAAAACAAGTATCTCCAAAATGACAGCTTTAACTTTAATGTAAATCAATGGAACCAGACTTTTTTTCGACCAATTTTGAGCCATTTCTGTTGGGCCATTCATCATGGAATTTCCACACAGTGTAAACGGCAGCTGATGCATAAAAGTAAAAATCGACAAAAATGGAGATACATGTTTTTCTATGGATCATGACAATTTGCCAATCAAACAAAGAAATTGTTGGTGTGCTTATAACAATGCACTGACCACCTCAGAGCAATGATGCCAACATCATTAGCCACATTTACATGCAGCCTGATAATGCGTTAATAATCTGACTAGGCCATTACAAATGCAGTTCCTATCTGATTGAATATGGTGGATAACGCTGTAAATAATCTGTTTAATAGAAGAACAATGGCTTTGTAAATGGCTGTATCTGATTACATTTCCAATTGGAAAGTTTAAGTACATGCTGCATGTGCATCTGTGTTCTGCACTGAGATCTACGTCTACACTAACTGGTACCCCATGCATACGTGTAATTTTGGATTGTGCGTGTAAACAGAGAGATACACAGAGAACAGATCATTGAGTGGAGTGTGCATATAAACACCTCAATCTTAATTTATAATTGGAATGAATTCACGCAGATTTAGAAAAATCTTTGCATGTAAGCACAGCCTTTGAATGTGGTTGGGATCACTTGGATCTTGAAGATTAGAAAATGCAACCAACTTCTACTCTCTTCACTTCATATCAGCCTAGAAGAAATGGCATCAAACTTTATCCCTTTTCTTACCAAGAGCGTCTCCAGCATCGATGTTAACTCTCATTTTGTTCTATATACACTCATCATTAAAAGAACAGTTGAACACAGAAGGAAATGTGGGATTGCAATAATATTGGGAAGGAAGATAAAGGTTATATCATATCAATAAATGATGATAAATTTAGAGTGATATGGGCAATATTTATTGAGCTACACATACAGAAGTAGCGTCTCTCAGTATGGCGTCACAACATGCCGGACGTCTCGGCATGGAGCTGTTCAAACAGTCAGGGCAGTCGTGGTAACAGTCTGCATGCATGTAGTCCTGAGTCGTCCAGCTGTCTGCCAATGGTGCTGGCACTAACTGACTCATGGAGGGCATCACTGCCCTTTCCAACTTTCATTCCTGTTGGTTGATTTGTTTTGGGTGCAACTTTACTTTCAATGAAGAGTCTATATCACTTCTTTTCTTGCAAGGAGTGGGCAGCGGCAAATGCTTACCAAGACCTTTAGCCATCCTTGCCTTTACTCCTTGTTTCATTGGCTACCTGTCCTTTAATAATCTAACCAGGAGCAGGACCTTCAACATGATTGATAAGAGGTTAGAATACGCCGTCAGAGCAGCAATGCATCCTCTCGAGTTGGGCTGATGCAACTTGATTCTACAATGACTCACTATCACTCCTTGAGGTATGGATGGGCCGGGCTATCTGGTTAGCATGCTAACTTCAGTAGATATCTCTGCAACACAATATATAAACGGTTTCAGTGTAGCATCATAACTTTCCTCGAGATTCTGTTGATAAATGTAGGTAATGTTGGAATGTTTTAAACTCAAAAATCTAAACTAAAATTAATCTTCATTTAGCCTGTCCAAAAAGGCTTGATGCAAAAAGAGTAGTTTTTTTGCTTGCATGTATGAAGCATGCTGTGTACTCACCGGCTAGCATCACCAGCAGCAGCAGGGCACATGTGTATATGTGTGCATGTGAGGATATTCTCTTACCTGATAACACTGATAGCGCCTGAACGCGGTGCAGATAAAGTGATTGTGGGATGGAGAGCAAAGAGAGAGGTGCTTATGTTAATCTGTGCCTTTTAGAGGCTCACTGAGATAAGCTGCACCCTGAAGGTAGAACTCTGAGAGAGAGAGAGACGGAGAGAGAGAAAGAAAGAAAGAGTAAGAGAGAGAGAGAGGCCGTGCGACACCCAGCGAGACTGCTTTCAGCCAATCCTGTCCAACGTGCAGTAGAATTTACATATTTCACACCTACTCTGCCCCTCAGTGACAGCGTCTACCTCCCCCAGACGCATACTCACATATACACATATATCTAGGTTGAGTGTGATTCTATTCCTTAATGGCCGACTAACCAACCTGGAAATTCCAGATCACCACTAAAATTATTTAAGTTCAATCATTAAGTTATGAATGCATTATATGAATATGAACCTCCTAAATAAGTTGCTATCAAATGTTTCCAGAAGGTACTGTAATGCAGATTCTGCCAGTCATAATATTTAGTGTTGCACCAGTACCGTATTGGGATAATGATACTTAGATACAGTATTGGTATGGACAGTAGACACCGATGCCATGAAGAATTTCTGACACATAAATTGACCTTAAAGCATGCAACGCATCAGCAATTTTATATTAGTTCACATTTGAGATGAGCAGTTAAACAATGCTCACTGCATCTCTAATGACAGTATTTCAAACAGGGGCAGTAGTAGTGGGCAATATGCTGGTTGAACAACTATTTCCCAAGATATTCAGAATTATGGGTTACATAGATAGTTAGATAGTACTGGCACTTGGCAGTTTTGGGAAATTTAATTGAATTAATATCTAATTTAGACAAAACATATAGACAACAGTGATGCCTAAACACCTTATATCCAAAAAATGTTATGGAGTTGTGTTAGAGTTGTGTTAGAGTTGGTTCAGCCCCCTAGTGGCCATTCTGCAGCTAAACAAAGACCTTTCCGTAAAACTGTTTTTAAGCATCTTTCCTCCGGCAGACAGCATAATGTCATTATAAGTTTATTTTCAGGAGGTCCCCCAAACTTTAGGTTTTGAGTCAATCTGGGGAACCAAGAGGTTAAGAAATGGTCCCAGACTCCTAGGACCCCCTGTATTTCGCACCTTGACCTTAAAGCAAGCAACACATCAGCAGTTTGGTTTTAGTTTACAATTGATATGAGTAGTAAAAAATGATCATTGCAAATTGCTACTGTGAAAAAGGGTTAAGTCAAGGGTTAGCATGTATTATATGTTGTACATGTAGTACATGTAGTATATATTGTCAAAATATGAAAACAAAAGGCTCAAATTTCCAGGAAAATTTTTTTTTTTAACTTATAATGGAATTTAATGTAGATAGTTTTGGACTATTTCTATTGGTCTATTAATTTTGACATTTTAACACAGTATAACTGGAGAATCTGAGTAATCAAAAAAGTGAAAAATGTCAAAAATACAAGTTACAAGGTTTTTGCATGACAGGGATGATATGCTAATTTGCAAATGGTCATTCGATGGCATGTTTGTTCTTCTAGCTAATGGCTAGCACTAATGTTAGCTAGGTTAGCAATAGCATGGTATTAGCAAACGGTAGAGCCATAAGCCTAAAAAACCCAGAGCATCACACAAAGGACCATACATCATGCTGTTATTGTAGCTGTTATTTAAGTAGCGGAACGTGGAAGAAGTCAAGTCTCGTGGCCTTTATTTGGTTTTTGGCTTTTTAACGTTTTGAGTAGTTTCTTATCTGCTGGCTTCAGTTCAACCAATCAGGCATTCGGCCATTAAAGCTCACGACTCAATCTCTGTGACTCATGATGTTTATGAAATCATGATATTTGATTTGTCCTAAATGTTTCTCCAACCCCTGTAAACTTGGTATTTTTCAGATCCTTTCAAGTAAGATAATGAAATACAGGGCAGGAAAATGACCAGCCATGGTTCTTGCTGCCCTGGACTCTCCACTCTTCAAGGGACACCTGACAGTGAGAAAAATAAAGGCTCTGCTTCCCGACACTTCTTTACGCTCTCAGGTGGTAAATGCATGATTTATAGAGGATGCTTTCAAATCCAGCAGCGTGGCGGTGTCCTTTGAAAAAAGGGGGTAAAAAAAAAAAGCTAGACGCTAAATATGTTCTGAATAACGTTTCTGCCCAAGCTGAGCATCACTCTGCTACTGCACCCCGGTGTCGCCTATAAAGAGCTTTTCTCGCTTTTGAGCCGGTCGCCAGAGCCTGGGAGAGATAAGAGAACCCTTGTAAAACATAATTATATTTATGTTCGAGTAATTTAGGTGTGTGAATGGGCCGGTTTTGGACATGAGAATCAGCCGTAGCGGCAGCCAGAGGCTGACAAAGAGCACGGTAACACCGCCTGAAGAGAGAAAGGGCCCGAAATAAAGTCGGTTAGGGAGTCTTCACTGAATCCTTAGTGCCTTACCGGATGTGTGAGCACTCACGGATTAGAGCCGTGCTCTTGGCCTCATGGGAAATGTGAATGGTAAACATTACGATTTGTGCAAGATTTGGATTACAAGTAAAAATGACACAAATGTTAAAAGTGAAAAGCATTCCTGAAGGTACCCGAGCCTGTGACCTTATCCATTTGTGACTTTGGGATGAAATCTATTTCCCGGCCTTGCTGAAAATCAGAATTACCCCATATCTCATGCGGTGGGTTTCATAACAAGCCACTGGCTATTGAATTCTTTTGGTTTGCCGGTATCTGTTCAGCATTTCTACACTGCAATAATACACTTACCACCCACTTTATTAGAGATCACCCTCTATTAGAGACCACCCTGCTGGGATGCAATTATAGACCATGTGCATTAAAATGTCACTTACTGTAGAACAGCATTGAAAAACATTGAGATGACATTTAAGGAGCCAAACTGCTGGTGCTTTTAAGGCTAGTTAGCAGGCTGCTGAATTAGGGGGTCGCACAGATTAGTTGACTAGTTGACATGTCGACTTTACTGCTCGGGCTCAAGCTTAAGGTTGACTAGTCACTGCTCATAACTCAGTATCAATATGGTAGCCCCAGAGAAGACAACAGGTGAAGAGCCTGATTACTTCAGGGACAGCATCTCTGGTGGACCGAGAGTGACACTACACTTAAAGTGTCTTCACTTAAAGTGAGTTGATTAAGAGTACTTGCTCCAGTTGAGGTCTAAAGGGAGGAACTTCTACTTTTAATGAAGCGATATTTTACCTTGGGTATTTCTACTTCAACTGAGCTACATGGTTTGTGTACTTCCTCCACCACTGGTTGTTGCAGAGGGGGCATAGCGACCTTTAATCCTAGTTAGGTCTGAAGTCATGCACTGTCATTTTCTGTGAGTTATGCTCTAGACAAGCATCTCAGATAGGATGCCTAGGGTGTACCTAAGTTGGATTCAAATTGGCTAGCCATGCAAAAGCTAGCGGTGCAAGCCAGAGCTTGTTGGAAAGGGTATGTCATGCTCTATTGTAAACTCTGATCGTTTTTATGTTTGTTGCTATCCGGGTCGATCTGAGGAGGATGGGGTCCCCTTTTGAGTCTTGGTTCCTCTCAAGGTTTCTTTCATTTGCTTTAAGGGAGTTTTACCTTGCCTCTGGCTTGCTCACTGGGGGCTTGGAGCTGGATTCTCTGTAAAGCTGCTTTGTGACTGTGTAAAAAGCGGTATATATAATTAATTTGACTTGATTTTACTCTACTGACCTGGGAGTCTGTCATTGCCAGAGATTTTTAAAGTCATTTTTTTACAGTCACTTGTTGGCAAGTTTTCCTTTCTCCTGTAGTTTTATTAATTAGAACATCAGTGGTTAGTCCACGTCAACTCAGCTTTCATCCTATGAGGGTCAGGAGCTCATAAGGTGACAGTGAGTGGAAGTACTTGACAACAAGTGTAGACTGTTGTATACAAAACTAAATCCAGTTATCTTAGAGGTTTTAGAAATGACCCCTTTTGACAGTGTTGGACAGTAATGAAGTAAATGCTATTGGTTTCTATACTTAAGTAGTTTTTTTCATGTATCTGTACTAAAGTATTCTCATTCTGGGGGACTTCTTACTTTAACACTACATTTCAAAGTCTAATATCTTGGAAAGTAAAAGTAGCATGATTTATTATGGCTCTAATGTCCTATTATCATTTCTGGAACAAGACTCAACTCAGTTTAGGTGAAGACAGTCTAGTGTCTTTACTAGAAGGTCATTAATTAGTCTGACACTGATGTCTATTCAAATGATCATAAGCACAGAACACTGAAGGAGAACAGTTTCCATTAGCTAGAACCAAACTCTGTCCAACAGGTCAAAACAAGCTCAAAACAAAGTGACTGCTGTACCCTGATTGGTGGACTCGCTTCACACTTCTTTCGTTTGGACATGTTACGATTTTATGCACACATTAGCTAAAAGGAAGGGGCCATAAGGGGCCAGATTTGGCCATAATGTAGTGGACAGTAAGATATTAGAGTTTGAAATGTAGTGGAGTTAACTTAAAAAGCCCCCCAGAATGGAAATAATTCAGTAAAGATACACAAAAACCTCACCAACTTCCCACCACAAATCAAAACAGCTGATTAATTTTTTTCATAATTGCTCACGGGAGGCCCCCTAGTGGCTTGGGTCCCTGAGCACATACCGATAAAACCCAAATGATGATGGTCATAGTGGTCATAATGTGTTGACTTTGAATGGATCTCAGTGAATCAGATTACAGCAGCTCTCCGTTTTATAATATGTAGCTTATTACGTAATTATGTAATTAGGTTTAATTATGTTGATATAACAAAACTACAGTAATAACTCTAGTCCTCTAATGGCTAAGACTAGCCTTTTACTAATTTCCTTTGCCTACACAGATTCTCATTTAAAAAGTAATTTTGGTCTATAGAGAGTCTTCTGTTTGGAATACCAGCCCTGTGTTTTCCCAGTGGTTTTTCCTTGTAATTGTCTGGAAATTAAGCCTGCTTTTCTGTGTGGAACACATACATCATTCACTTACATCTTCCTCCTCTACCATCTACCAGCAGCGCTAACACGGAACGCTTTCCAACTATCGACAAATCTTCATACAGTAGATCCAGCGCTACAGATGGCTGCTTGTATTTCTGGCAGCGCATCAAACCGCCTGAGAATTAAAACATTTGTGTCCTCTTTCAGTGTGTGCGCTATTGAACTGTCTTCCCATAGGCTGAGTTATTGGCACTAGTGTCTAAGAGGCAAACAGGTTATATGAAAGATCTGTGGCACTGTGTTATGATCAATAGCCTCTTCTGAAAGCCTAAACATACAGCTTACTGCTTTAGTTTACTGCTTTAAACTGCCTGTAAAAAGTGTTGTAAACTTGGTTTATTTTTCTCTATTGGTTCTGTGCATTTATCTTCTCTTCCTTTGACCTTTGGGAGGAGTTGCCTCACTCCTCAACAACGGTATAAAAATCCCTTCAAAGTTTGTATCTGTAGACTGCACTCTGGACTGCATTCTGGACTGAACTCTGGACTGCTCTGGACTGCATGTCTAGACTACTCTGGACTGCATTCTGGGACCAGGGCTCTGAATATGATATTAGTTTATTTAGCTCTGGTTCCAGAATGCAGTTCAGAGCAGTCCAGAGTGCAGTCCAGAGTAGTCTTGTCTGGACTACACTGACTACTCTGGAAGGCATTGTGGACTGAACTCTGGACTGCTCTGGACTGAACTCTGAACTGCTCTGGACTGCGTGTCTAGACTACTCTGGGCGGCACTCTGGACAGGATTGTGGACTGAACTCTGGACTGCTCTGGACTGCTCTGGACTGTGTGTCTAGACTACTCTGGGCTGCACTCTGGACAGCATTGTGGACTGAACTCTGGACTGCTCTGGACTGCGTTTCTGGACTACTCTGGACTGTACTCTGGACAGCATTATGGACTGAACTCTGGACTGCTCTGCACTGAACTCTTGACTGCTCTGGACTGCGTGTCTAGACTACTCTGGGCGGCACTCTTGACAGCATTGTGGACTGAACTCTGGACTGCTCTGGACTGCTCTGGACTGAACTCTGGACTGCTCTGGACTGCGTGTCTAGACTACTCTGGGCTGCACTCTGGACAGCATTGTGGACTGAACTCTGGACTGCTCTGGACTGAACTCTGGACTGCTCTGGACTGCGTGTCTAGACTACTCTGGGCTGCACTCTGGACAGCACTGTGGACTGAACTCTGGATTGCATGTCTGGAACCAGAGCTCAATAAACTGACATCATATCCAGAGTAGTCTAGACATGCAAAACAAGACTACTCTGGACTGCATTCTGGACTGCATTCTGGAACCAGAGCTCAATAAACTAACATCGTATTCAGAGTGGTCTCCTCTCTTCATTTGAGACGAAAAGAAAAAATTACAACAATAGCCATAATGTAACATAAACATACAGTTTAAATATTGCCTTGTAAACATGCGTGTGGAATTCGAAATGAAATAGGAAACATATGACATATGCTTGTGAAACTTCTATTTAAGGCTATTTCTGAGCACAGTGAGTGTTTATTGTCCTAGAAAATGTCTGTCAGTTTTGGAGGAAGTGATTGAGGAAGCCCAGTATGTACAGCCACCGTCCAATACTGGTTGCAGCTGATCAATACTTCATTAAGTTATGCTTCATTAAGTTAAATCAGAGTGGCTGCTGCTGAACAAATGCATACAGCGGCTGGAGGAGAGGAACTTTGTCTTCTGGCCCGAATCTGTAGACACTTGCTCATCTAAAGTTTCTTTTGATTTAATGGTATTAATAGTGAGTTGGAAGATTGCTGAGAGGATTTGATTGCATTCAGACCCAAGAACATGATTTAGGACAAATACTGATTGGATGACTGGATGAATTCTGGATCATGAAGTCCACCTAAACTCATCCTAAATGAAGTGAATGGCGCTCAGTCCATCAGTCCAGAGAATGCAGTAACACTGCTCTACAGCCCAATGCTGGGGGGCATTATACCTATAATTCTCCAGTGGGTCTGTTTCTATTTGCAATGACCTTAAGAAGCTGAATTCACTAACTTGGACATGCTGTGAAGTTCGGAAAACTGGAAATTCATGTTACTGTTTGTTTGTATGCATTATATTGGCATGAACCATAAGTCAACATCTATTTATTGAGCCATGTCAATGATAAAAAAACACAATGTCAATGTTTTGGCTTAATCAGGGCAGAATCAATGTCATATCATCTCCACAGGCCCAAAAGCAGAAAGCTTTCTATAGAAAGAAGTCAGTTTCACAGCAATAGGTAACAAACAATGCCAGATGAGTTCATAACTATACACAGCACTGGCATGTAAGGCTTGATTTAGTCTTTACTCCCACTAGGTGATCCGTACCATGCCCAAGCACATGTGACCCCCAGAGACCAGTTTGTTTGACTAGTGTGATCAATCCATAGCATGCCTTGACTTGAGAAGATGAGCTCAGGCACGGTTCAGTTGGACTCGAGCACAGTACGCATCTAATGTGATCGAAGCAAATCTTCCTTCAAATTTATTCATTTTGAATGGAGTATTGTGCATGCAGTTATTGCTAATTAGGTCAAAGGCACTTTGATTGCATCATATTTTGCGTGTGCGCTCTTGCGCCATTTAGAATGCAAAAGTAAAAACCGAAATTGCAGCTATAACAACCCTTGGAGTGATGATGTAAGTGTATATGGGCCTAAAATGTTAAGCGCAATGTGAGCGCAGGCCAGTGGGTGAGTGGGTACAATAACGCTTGTACATGACACAAGGCAACCGTGCATTGCGTGAAAATGCCTTTAGAATGCAAGCAGTATGCTCACTGTCAAAGCTCAAACAGACTTGCTAATGCGGTTTCTAGCATTGTACGACATGCTGTTTTCCCATGACGAGCCATGACTATTAGCACTACATCTTAGGTTTGGGGGAATAGATGTCAGAGCTATGTGGAAAAAGAGACTTCCACATTAATGCTAGTTTCTGCTAGCATCATAATGAGATTTCTAATACTATGTTAGCACTAAGCTAACGCAGACAGACATGGACATACACTACCAGTCAAATTTGTTTTATCTAGTGTCCTGGCATACAGCTGCTGCTGCTTTGCATTTCTTACATCTTACAGAAACTAGGAATGTATTTGCACTCAGTGTTGTATCTAGCTAGGACTTCCAGAAGGTATAGAGTGGGTCCCACCAATTCTAAATCAAACTGTGATTGGTTGATTCCATGGTCTCGTCCTAATTATGTTGGTTGGTCTATGGTTAAATTCCTTCTGTTCAGCTCTTAAAGGCCTGAACAATGGAATAAACTAAAACAAACTGAGTTTAGGTCCTCAGATGAGACCTTGAGGGTTCCACACTGCTGTGATCCACAAAATTGAAGCGGACTGCATTCCTTTAAAAACTGGGAAGACTAGGAAATCTTCTGCCATTGCCCCTGGTCTCCCTTTTCCTCTCATTAAGGCCTTATTGGAGAAATGACTGTGCAAATATGACCGTAACTGGAGCCTGGCAAGGCCAACCCACCCTTACACAGCTCCGTAATGTGAAACACCTTCTCTGGTCCAGCCTCCTGTTTTCCTTGGATCCTTTCCACACACCTTTATGCACACACACACGCGCGCACGTGTTGTCCTGCTCATTATTAGCAGATATTATAAAGCTAGCAAGCTAGACCCCCTTTTTATAGCTGCCTGCCATTCACTCATTTATTCCTTTATCCATACATAAGCTGTCCATCCATCCAAATTCTTCCACACTAAACACACCCAACCATGTCTTTATGGAATTTGCTTTGTGCACAGGGACACAGTCATGCTGGAACAGAAAACGGCTTTCCCACAATCTTAGGAAGCATACAGTTGCCCAAATTGTTTTGGTACGCTGAAGCATTAAAATTTACCTCCACTGGAATTAAGGAGCTCTAGGACGACCCCTGAAAAACAACCCCACAGCATTATCCCTCCTCCACCAAACTTTACAGTCAACACAATCCAGTCAGGTAGGTGATGTTCCACTGTTCAATAATACCACTCACAGTTGACCATGGAATATCTAGGAGGGAGGACAGTTCACACACTGACTTCCTGCGACAATGGCATTCTGTTACAGTACCGTGCCAAATTCAGTGAGCTCTTTAGAACGACCCATTCCTTCACTACTCCTGTGACAATAGGACTGAATGAAACACATGAATTCAGTGATTAAGAGGTGTGTGCCAATGCTTTTGTCCATATAGTCTACGTTCTATATGATTGTCCTCTATGTTAACCCCCAGCACCAAGGCAAATTCATTGTACATCCACACACGGCCATTAAAGATTCAGATACTGATTCTAAAGACATTCTCACACTAGAGAACCTTTTATCCAAACCCGGGTCTGCTTGCCCCGAGAGTTTGGTACATTTGGTCAAGTGTGAAAGCTGTTTTCGAGCTGGGTAGCGGTCCAGAGTACTGATCTCTGGTCCTTTTGAAATCAGCGCTCTGGGCTTTGCTTCCAGTGAACTCTGGTGTGGTCTGCTGCAGGTACGGCAGCTATCCGCTCTCAGTGCCGCATGTGGGGTTGCGTAATTGGTTCATTTTGTAATGAGACTGCTTCCACATATCACCTTACTTCCCTTTGCAAGGCTAGCCATAAGATCCAGTCCAGTGTTATCACTATTGTATGCATCAGTATATGACTAACATAAAAGCACACTGGAGCACGGTCACTGTAATAAGCTCACCTTTGTGGAAGTGTGTGTTGTGAGAGCATGGCCTTTATGGCTAAAGATGTTCTCATACGAGTGCGGTTGCTTGTTTGCAGGTGTTCCTTCCTGGTAAAATGCCATGTAATCCCAAAGGCGCTGTTCCTTGCCGCTTAAGTGTTTGTATCCAAGCGAGATAATACAAAGTAGCAAACGAATGGAGCTTCTTCCTACCCTTTTGTGAACCTACCTCAGAAAAGTGATGTATGGAATCGCGTAACCAGTCCACGGTTTGGACAGAGTTACTGTGTGTGAAAGCAAACCAGCGATGATGCCCCTCCCCCAAAAAGAGCCCAGAATTGGTCCTTGGTGTGGCCTCAAGTATTCGGGACCAGAGTGAAAACATCTCAAAACCTTTTATCTAATATGCTCAGAATTATCTCCTGAAATATGTATAACTTGCAAATAATTGCCATTTTGACTGGAAACTGAACATCTCAGACTTTTGTACACAGTACTGTATGCCATGAACCATGTGGTATAGTCCATACCCTGGATGCTTGGAGATACCAAGGCGTGCGTTAAGGCTGACTCAAGTTTAACTTCAGCTTAACTTCTAAATTGAAAGCCACTGCAGTATTTTGTTTGAGGAGTAAATGGCCTTTGATCTTTAAACACATGCATACTGGTGCGCAGCGGTATAGCAGCCGAGATAAGCGCATTCCCTCTTCTACGCGCCTCTGCCATAGTAACAGAGCAAAAGAGAGAGAGAGAGAGGGAGAGAGGGGGAGAGCGAGAGCGATATGTAAAAGATGAGATCAACCGTAGAGCCGTATCGTTGCCTGGAGCGATAAGTGCAGATGTAACAAAGATGGCAGCGCAGAGTGTCAAGAGGCAGAGATAATGATAGAGCTTCTGCATGAGAATACAAGGCAAACATCAAGGGCGGCTTGAGAGGCCAGAGAAAGAAAGGGGGAAAAAAGACTGAAGGAACGAAAGAAGGAGGATGAAAAGGAAGGGTATAGGCCTCTGTTGCCTCCTTCAAGTAAATAGGACAGGTGGCCTGCCAGCAAGTCAAGTCATTAAGAGCGCCATATCCATATACTGTATATGATAACAGCTTGGTGTGGCAAGAAAACATTGCTTTGAAGCGAACCAGTCAATGCAGCAAGAAGTGTAAACCAAGCCACTAAACAGGCCATTATCGTTTATGTCGCAACGCATTTACACCACCGGTCAAAAGTTTAGCCACGGCTACTCATAGAAGGTCCTCTATATGTTTAGCTTAATGCTTTACTTTAGAATAAAAGTGAAGACATCAAACTATAAAATAGCACTCATGGAATTATACAGTCCACCTTAAAACCTCCAAAATTTAACTTTACAGGAGGATAAAACAGATTTCTTAACTTGCAGTGGAGGCTGATATAACAAGGTTTATTTCTAAGCAGTTTTGGAGCATTTCTATTGGTCTGTCCATCATGAATATTCACTAAACTGCAAGTGGAACTAGGGCTTTTAAACTGTGCTAAAAAAGAGATGAAAGTTTTTTGCTCATCGTCAAAGGAATGTTTGCACCCAGAAGGAGGAAGCAACTGAATGAAACTTGGGGGGTAGGTTTGAGATTTAAGTTTCTTACTCGGCTGCGCATGTGATGTAAGCAAGGCCAGGCCTTATCGCTGTACCTGACTGATCCAAATGCCACGATTGCGGACATTCAGCCAGCAGTGATGCCCTCCATGAGTTATACGGCGGCTGCACGATGCTGCACTATATGCATGTACACCGTTACGACGACTGCTCTTAACACCACGTCAACGTCAACAAGGACTGCAATGGTGCTGTGCCAGACTGTCATGGGGTGACTCAGAATGGCAGTGGGTCATCTTCAGTGACGAGTCCCGCTTTTGTCCTGTTCGAGACGTCCAACGATTCAGTCTGTGGAAGCACTGTGGTCAGCACCAAGATGAACGGTGTGTTGTCACATGTCACACGTCCAGAAGGCCGGGAGTCACTCCACCTCCTCCCCTACTGCACCAAATCTGCAGGAACTGTGTGAGAATATTCACTATTAGAAACCTCTACCAATCCATGCCGACATGTCTGACATGTTGTGTTAGCAAACATGGCGGCCCGACACCACACTGACACTGCTTCTGTATGTGTAGCTCAATAAATATTACCCATCAGTCTAAATTTATCATCATTTATTGTTCCTGGTAACCTTTATCTTCTTTCCCAATAGCACTGCAATCTGACTTGTAGTTTATGTAACTATAGATGTATGCAAAATGTGCCATATAATAACATTATGAACAATATAAACAATATAAACGAAATGTAAGTTGACTGGGGCGAACCCAAACGTTTGCATACAGCTGTGTGCGATGTCACAAGTGAATTTATTACTGTCATATAGATCCATCATAGAAAACACGATGTGGTTTTTAGCCCACCCTTAATCCTAAGTCTATAGTGAAGGCCTAGGATGCTTTTACAACCCCACCCCCCAAAAAAACAAACAAACATCAAACAAACAAACAAACAAAAATAAATAAATAAACAAGACACAACATATAAAAGGTACTGGCAGGTAGGATAAGAGGTGGTAGAAGATGCAAGCATACAAATGCATACACCTGTGCACAAACAGAAAGACTACAGAGGTTGTCTTTTATTTCTGAATCATAATATCATACCTCACCAAGTTCATCCCTTACAGGCTGTGGTGTGGTGTGCGTGCGCGCGTGTGCGTGTGATCGACACATTACTTATGCATTTTATTTTAGCTGTTGCCGTTTCGGCGTCTCAGAGCTCCGGGCTGCTTTTTATTTCATTCATTTCTTAATGATCGCTGCTGCCAATATTTATGCTCTCAAATTCATTAGCATTGGGTGATTAGCGCAATATTTTGGCCGGGAATATGAATCCAAACTTATTACATGTCTAATCCAATCAGGAACTTCAGATGGATCCAACTCTCAGCAGCCATTACATGGATGATTTGACATGTCTGAAAAGCGAAACTTGGTGAGGACGCCTTCCAAAAAAGCAGGACACGCTTCAGAGACACATTCCAATCGCAATTTGGGTAGCAAACACAGAAAAGTGCCATTCCAGAGCATTACATTTTAGCTTAGTCGAGCAAAAATATATGCATACATGCGCTGCATACAAGACAACATACATGCAGCTTGCAATAGTGACGGGGTGTCGGGGCAGAGTGCAATGTCTATATAGTAGGCCAATCAAAACAATGTACTGTACATGTAAAGGTTGGTTTCAATATCATATATATATATATGTGTGTGTTTTGGTGTAGGTGTAATGTGTTAGTGTACTATAAGTATTGTTGTGGTGTACAGTAACTCAGTAAGTATAATGTATTAGTGTACTGTAAGTAGTGTTTTGGTGTACGGTATCTCAGTAAGTGTAATGCGTTAGTGTACTGTAAGCAGTGTGTTGGTGTACAGTAATTCAGTAAGTGTAATGTGTTAGTGTACTGTAAGTAGTGTGTCGGTGTACAGTAATTCAGTAAGTGTAATGCGTTAGTGTACTGTAAGCAGTGTGTCGGTGTACAGTAATTCAGTAAGTGTAATGCGTTAGTGTACTGTAAGCAGTGTGTTGGTGTATCTGTACTGCAGTATTTTTATTCTGGGTGACTTTTTATTTTAACTCTGCTACATTTCGACACCATGTTCCAGCTCTAGCTTTCCCTGCCTCTGTTGAAAGTAAGCTCTGTTTTATTGAACTTTTCAACCATTGACGCCGTCCCTTTAAACTGAGCCTTTAACCCCCCCTCATGTAACTCCGTTCTGGTGCTGATGAGGGGTAAGCAATCCCTGGAGGGTCTGAATGGGGAGTTTACCCCAGAGAAGAGCTCCTTCAGTGGGACAGCCTTGCTCACTTTGCCCCGAGGCTGCAAACACAGCTCTGATCCTCAGATACACACGCATGGGAATGCTTGATTGGACACTCAGGAATCAAACATGACAGCTAAACCTGAGTGCATTTGCATAAGACCCAGCATGCTCAAGGGCGCTGTGGCTTCTGTGGCCATATCTCACAGCCTACGGCCTACACGTACGTTAACATGACCCTATACGTCTGACTGATTTACATCGCCTGACAAAATGTGTGGACACGCAGTGTTGTATTTACAGTCTTTTGGACATTTTGTAGCCCGATTCCTCTACAGTAGTGTTTCTCAAACATTGAGTAGGCACCACCACAATCAACATATCGTCGCTGTCCAATGAAAAACGTATCTCCATTTTTGTCCATTTTGACTTTTATACATCATTTGAACACAGCAGCTGCCATTTATACTATGTGAGAATTGCATGATGAATGGACCAACAGAAATGGCCCAAAAGTGTTTGGAAAGATGTCTGGTTCCTTTGACTTACATTAAAATTGAATGAGGTTTTTGGCCTCTCCTGTAAAGTTGCCATTTTGGAGAGACTTGTTTTTCTTTGGACAGCGACGATATGCTGTGAAGCACCCTCTGGTGGTCTTTAGGCCTATACCCCGGAGGAAACCAGTGGTCCTTATAAGGCAGATGACAGCATTTAATGGCTGTACTCAAAATGGGATACTACATACTTAGAGGTTCAGTTTTAGAGCCAAATAGCTGAGGGTAGCTAACTGCTAGGCTAAGCTTAACAGCGTTAGCAGCAGCTAGCTCTAAACAGTGAATACAGTAATAACAGCTCTGAGGTGAATGTGAGGTAACTGGTCATGTGACTGTATTAGTATACTACACTGTAGGTCAGAACTTGTTACGGTACAGCATACTACACACAGGAGGCATCTTATATACATATACTACACATCATATATACATTCAGTCAGCAGTTTGACTCTATAAACCTTCACCTTTCTTGTGAAACATACTTTGATCTTTATTGTTGTCCAGTTATTTGATCTTTAGTTTATTTGCATGTTGGGTGTTTGAATTTTGAATAAGTGGGGAATACTTGTTGGCGTTTGTATAACAATATAATAAATGAATGTTTTCTTTGGTAGTTTGTGATCATTAAAACAAGATTAATCAGATTTATTTTGAAGCAGTGCTGGAGCAGTTTTGAAAACCCACTGGTATTCACCCTCTGGCTGAAGGACCCCCCAGGACCACCACCACCCCCTATATTTCTCACCATCTTTTGAAGAAAACAAGTTATTTGAAATATCTGAAACACATTTAATCATTTTTATTTTTTTACACTACTAGTCAAAAGTATAGACACAGCTACTNAGCTACTCACACAAGGTTCTCCTTATTTTTAGTATAATAATTTACTTTAGAATTAATTATGCAGTTCACCTTAAAAACTTCCAAAAAGGAACTTTAAAGGAGGATTAAACAGCTTTCTTAACCTGCAGTGGAGGCTGATAGAACAAGATTGTTTTCTAAGCAGTTTTGGAGCAATTCTATTGGTCTGTCCATCATGAATATTCACTAAACTGAAAGGGGAACTCGAGCTTTTAAACTGTGCAGAAAAAGAGATAAAAGTTTTTACACCACTAAATGTATTTTAGAGGTGGAGATATGGAGAAATATCATACTGTGGTACATCAAGAGTATATGTGGTATATCAGGATATGTATCATTTCAGACTCTCATCATTTGGGGCTGTTAAGTGTAAGCCTGTAGAGTCTTTAAGATCACGAATAACATCCATTAAGCTGGGTGTGTCTAAACCTTTAACTGGTAGTTCATTTAAATGTTGTTTAAATGAAGTTTAATTGATTTGTGTAAATGTAAAATGTTTATGAAACTTACAATGGCTTCATATATATATATATATATATATATATA
>CM067476.1:4666807-4681489 GCA_034552555.1 Semaprochilodus insignis | reverse complement strand
CCCTACATTAAGATGACACTTGGAACAAATGGCGTTTTTAGGGGGAGTAAAAAAGAAAAGGGGGGGGGGGGGGGGGGGGGGGTGGTCTCGGAGATTCAAAAGACCACTGAGGCAATGAGGCTTTTCTCTCAGTGTAGGACGGCGTGATACGGCTGTCGAAAAGAGCTATTGAGAAGGCTTTAGCTTAGGCGCATTGTGAATGGGCTGATCTTGTCAATGTCGACTTGTAGGTGACTTTCTCAAGGTTTCTAATACCATATTTATAGTAGTCAATACGCTGCTTATAACTGTAGTGTACAGCCCGAGTCACGTGCTGTATATGACATTCAGACATGGTCACCTACTAGGTGTGTTTGACTGTATGGTTTTTATCTTGAAGATGTTTTGATTGAAAGTCGTATGCATAACCTCTAGAAATCATGTCGTAATTTCATAGTAGTTGTTTGTAATTAGTAGGTCTTTAAAACAAGCAGACAAATTCTGTTTAGAAATTAATGTGCATACCATTGTTGATCGCTGTCCAGAGAAAAACAAGTATGTCTAAAATGGGCACTTCACAGGAGTACGCAAAAAAACAAATTTACATTCAGTACCACTTTAGAATATGTCTATGATTATAAAGCATTTATAAATGGTTTTAAAATGTTATTATTGTTTTATTAATGCTATTATTGGTTATTCGTTAGGACATAACCACTTTACAAAGTATTAATAAGCAGTTATAACACAGTAACAAATGAGCTCCTCTGTGCAATGTGTATGAATATGTATTGAAGCTGACAGGGTTCATGTGGACGGATGGAAAAGATGAAGTAAGGTCAGTAAACATCAGAAATTGAGCTTCAACAGCATAAAAGTATGTGTGTTCCCTGTTAGACCAACAACAGGCCACTGTCGCACATCTTATTTATGTTGTAACTGCTTTTTAATGGTTTTAAGGTGTTTATGACCTAATTAATAACCATTAGTAAACTCTTTTTAAACCGTTCATAAACTCTTTATAAATGTAGCCTTATTCTAAAGTGGTACCTTACATTCAATGTAAGTGTAACCTGGGCTCACTCACAGCCCAGCATCGTGTTGAATGAAACAGGACCCTGACGGAATCTGCATCAGTTTATTTTGCACAAAAGTTTTTGCACACAGAACACATAGACAGCATTAGACCAGAGGCATCTGCCCCGCAGATCTACCTGCAGATTAAAACCAATATGCTTTTAAAAACTCTATATGCTCTGATAACAGCACACGTGAAATTACATGGTGCAAAATAACAGTTTGAACAATATACAATAAATGACCATCATCTTTCATGTACTGTCTAGCTAGCATGGCTTTCTGTTGCTAGTAGCATGCCATGCTGTATTAAGCTTAATATCACCACAGAACATCAAAAATATGGCATAACCACAAGGTCTACTTTTAACCAAACACAACCTGTTTTTTTGTGAACTTAACTAAAGTCTAGTGTATATGTTCTTTGCTGATTCATGCCGAAATGAACTTTAGTAATATACAGAGAAAAGAACCATTGAAAAGAGGCTACCTCGCACATCAGCATGTGAAAGAATGCCCCACCTATGCGATCACTCCTTCAAAATAAATGCTCCTTGTGACTTCTTGACAAAGTGGTGATTCAAGTATGACAATGACTTTATATAATTCTATATTAATTCTACATTATTAATTATATGTTAATTATATATTACTCTATATTAAATCTCGTGAAATATTTTTGTCAGTATTAATTCTGCTACATGAGTTCATGCAAATAGATTTTATTTGAAATAATTATTTGTACAAATATGTACAAAGCTGTTTTCTATTGGTTCAGTCATCATGACATTTCCACGCAAAGTAAAGGCCTTCTGCTAATGATACATCAAGCTAATGTAAATGTTAAGCAGTATGTAACGATGTTATAAGGTATGTAATTATATACTATAGTGAAATGACAATACTAACTACAAGCTTAAAGAAGTTTAAGCCCAAGTGAAAAAGTACCGTGAAATATACCTAGTATACTTCCTTGCACTCATGATTAATATACTAAGAGTGTGTTATTTTCGATATGCTAACTACGTATTCTAAATAGTTTAGTATGCTAAATATATATTATTAAATATATTTCATTAGTGCTATTAAAAATATACTTAATGTAATTAATTGTATGTATATATATTTAGAACAAGTCAAGATTTTATGATATTTACATCAATGGTATACCATAAAAATACCATAAAATCCATAAAATCACTGCCATTACACGTAAGGCAGTGTTAGGAGTCTTGCGCAAGGACTCTTATTGTTATAGTCTAGGGGAGTGGAAAATGGAAAAAACTGACATTGCATTTATATATATGTGTATATATATATATATATATATATATATATATATATATACAGGGATATAAAAAAATACAGGACTTAACAGCCCTATTTGAAACTTCAAACAGCTTTAATACTACATAGCCTGTTTTATTGTACCAAACAAAGAAGCAGGTAAGCACTGTGACTACTCCTCTGAAGAGGTTTTGGAGGGAAATTATGGAGTTTAAGGTTAGAGATATTCTTGCTGTTAACTACACATTCGCGTATGCATGATGGCTGCCTCGCGTATCCTGCGTCTGCTTGGTGCTTCGGTGGTGCGTGTCCTTAGACATGAACGCTACACATACACAAGGTGCAGTACACACAAAAACATTAGGATGCAGTGCAGCCACTCAGCAGCAACAAACCGGCGAAAAGTTTTGAAGAAAGGCCGTGTGACCAAGTCTGCAACTACATGCATCTGCATGATGTGTCCTTGCCAGTGCACAGTGACAAATACACTTGTCAGAATAGTTGGCGAGAGATCAGTATTACTTTCCAGGTCCATGTGGAAATCTGAAATCTGGAAGTTACTGATAGGTAGGTTTTCTGTGGTCTGCCCTCTAATGGGAGTCTCCAGTAGCACACATAGCACATATACAAGTATGTGAACAGTTCCGTTCACAATGGAGCCACACAGCAAGTATATCTCTAGGCTAATAAGCTGCTCGAGTCACTATGACACCACTGTATTCATATAATACTCTTCTCTCAATCCAGGATACAGTCCATGATTTAACGATGTGATGACATTAATACTGCATGTTGTTTACCCTAAAACAAGCATCTCATCTACAGCTCAGCTTCAGTTAGGACTGAACTAGAACAGCAGCTATTGCGGATCAACAGTTCTGAAGTTCATTATCTTCTCCGTAAACATCCTAACTAGACTAAACTTTCTAAATACTGTCTTAACTTCTGTCCTAACTTCTGTTTAGCCGTCTGTTGACCTTCCATTTATCTACATTGTAAAGCGGAGCTTTCACGCGTGAGTTTGTTTCTTTTCCTGCTGTCCCCTCTTATTACTTTCGTGTGTTAATGTTGATAAAAACTTGTCGGATAACATATTACAGCAATGGTGGTGAGTAACGAGGAGACAGAGCTGAACATGTGTTTGTTTATTAGGAGGAATAATGTCAGCGATGGTGTCTACCATGCAGATATAGCCGGCTTTATTCACTATCCCAAACCATCAGCAAACTTACACGTGTCTTCTGTGAGTTCACATATAATAGCAGTAAAAATCCCGGGGACTGCTTTACCCTGCATGTAGCCCTCCACCATGAAACCTGTCACCACCACCACCGTGAACAACTCTCTAGAACACACCATTGCACATTAGGCCACTCTGATTGATGCTGTTTACAGCGTAATTGGCGGAGGTCCCCTTTAATGCATGTCTTTTATTACACTTAATATATAACATTTGATTTGTTATTATAGTGAACGCATCACAGGATCTCGCAACCCGAAGTGAAGGAGCCCAAGCTGCGAATCCTCACGGTGCGTAATATCTCGGCTCTGCACAACAATAGTGATCAGGAGAAAGAGCTGCTGACTGCTGAGTTTACTTTACAATGCCACTATTTATGCTGGTGTGTTTATGAACATAAACAGGAAGAACGTTAATACTAACAGTTCAGCCGCCCTCCGTAATCTTGGCCCGGCCTCACAATGGCTGCTTTGTGAGCGCTACAATGTGACGGGTAAATATTTGCTGCTGGATGGATTAAAAGTGCTCAGGCGTCCATGAGCGAGGGAGAGAGAAGAGAGAGAGAGAGAGAGTCAGGGACAGAGAGAGAGAGAGAGAGAGAGAGAGAGAGAGAGAGAGAGAGAGAGAAATGGGAGGTGAAGTGTATGCGGAGAGAGTGTGAGACCGAAACACTTCAAACACAATTTGCTGACACACTTAATCACCTTTACACTTCATTTTTAAAGCTAGTTTGAATTATGCTGTAATGAAACAGCCTGTTTTTTTTATGTACACATATTTATACACTCTGGAGAGGTTCACAAGTTGCTTCACGAGTCGACTCTCAAGCTTCCAGTACAGAATTCTAGTTCTATATCCCAGCTGCACAGCACTGCACGAAAGTAAACCCTGCGAATACCAGGTTCGAGGTTCAACACAAGCTGTTTACTAAAGAAAAAAACGGTCACACTTTACTTGAAGGGTGTCTGCATAACACATTCATAACATCTTACATAAACCCCTTATAAGTCATTCATGAATGGTTCAATCAACATTCATAGAGTGGACATGAGTGTTTTACATGATATTAATGTGGAATACTATGTCATTTTACTGAGAGACATTTTTCATTATAAAAGTCCTCATTTATTATTTAGACAAACTATTTTATTTCTGGACAGGCAAAATAAAAATGACCTGGATTTACATCTTTGGACAGGAAGGGGTATTTCAACATATATGCTGTTGAGGAAAATGTTATTAAGCTTATTATTAAGTTATTACAATTATACATGTGTTTATTTATATGATTATTTCTCCAGTACAATAAGTGGGGAAGAACATCCCTAAAATAAAACCTCCAAGGACGCGCATTTAACCCCAAAACCTTTAAACTCAGGGTGAGTAATGAGCCTGCTGAATTACGCTTCTGGCACAATACCAATTTAAAGATGACAAAGGGTAGAAAGTAGAAATGCAAAATACATAATACATAATACCTAAAATGAATTTTAGATAATTAGCAGATGCTCTTAACCAGAATGTCTTACAACCATGCTTAGTGTTCCTTCAGAGAATGTTTCCTAGCTAGTACAAGAAGGTTAGAGTCTAAATCTCACCTTGAGCTCAGATGCTGCCCAAACAAGGGCCAGTGCTGATACCCAGAGAGAAGAATACAGAGTGAAATATAGCACCCAGCAATCCCAAGCCAGCGCTCATACCTACAGAGAAGAAACGTTAATCTTAAGTGCATAAACATATAAAGGATTTCGATACGTACATTTATTACTACTCACTCACATAAGTGCTTTATAAAGAGATGGGTCTTCAGTCTGCGTTTGAAGACCCCAAGAGACACAGCTGTTTGGACAGCCAATGGAAGTTTGTTCCACCATCTGGGCTCCAGGACAGAGAAGGGTCTGGACGCTTGCCTTCCGTGCATCTTCAGGGATGGCGGGTCAAGTCGAGCTGTACTTGAAGCTCGAAGGGCTCGAGGTACAGATCAACTCTTGACCATTGCCATACGGTAGGGAGGGGCTGGTCCATTCTTGGCTTTGTAGGCAGCATCAGAGTTTAAATCTCATGTGAGCAGCTACAGGAAGCCAATGAATAAAGCGCAACTGTGGAGTGACATGAGTGAACCTGGGAAGATTGAAGATAAGCCGAGCCGCTGCACTCTGGATCAGTTGCAAGGGCCTGATAGCCCGCAGAGGAACACCAGTCAGGAGCGAGTTGCAGTAGTCAAGCCTTGAAATGACCAGAGACTGGACGAGCATTTATGATTGTTTTTGATCCATACGACCACACAAACATTATTATTAAAACCAAGAAAAATAAATGATAAAATGCAAGAAATATGCAGGATGTGGAGCCTTTAAGTCTCAAATCCGAGTCAGTCTACACGCAGCTCGAGTGTACATCTTGAGTACGAGACACTGACTGGAGTCCCCGTCTCTGATGTGCACTCACTCACTTAAAATCTAAAAGCTGAATCGATGCTCACTGGCTCTTGTGGAAAACATAAAGCCTCTCTCCTCTCCCTGTAATTTTGTTTACTAATTGGAAAAGTGCGACCCAATCCTGGATTACCCTTTAAAATATTCCAAAATGCAAATCAGGAGAAGCAGCATCAACAAAAGGATAACAAGACGGTCAGCCAATTACACCATGTCCCCCCGCTCAGCAAGAGACGCGTGTGTGTGCGTGTAGCACGGTGAAGTGTGCCTTTAGCACAGGTTGAGAGCGACATGTCTCAAGCTGTGCGTGTTGAACAGCCTCACTGTCCTGCCTGTCTGTCTCACAAATATGTTAATTACAGCCCGCACGTCCTCTGTCTTCATTAACGAGGCTCAATTTCTGCATTCGATTATGGTCAGGAAAGAGTGCTGGAAATTCCTACTCCAGTGAGCGTACTGCTACTGTACTGGTAGGTCACTCCAATATGAATAAAAGGATTAATAAGAGTCATATTTCTTTATGAACAGCTACTGTAGTAATTGTCCTATCTATGCTCCGCCCACATATGAATCTCGTATCTCCAAACTAAGGGAAGGAGAAGGAACAAACATACCTTGCTTTTAATGTAAGTCAACGGAACCAGACATGGAATGACTTTTACCAAATCATTTTGGCCCATTTCTTTTGGTCCATTAATCATGACATTTCCACGCAATGTAAAGGGCAACAGGCAACGGAAAAATGGAGATATGAGGATTTGTTCCGACAGCGGTTTGCATTTTTTGATAGCAACTGCTTTAAACTTGACGGATCCCATCTAGCCTAATCAGGAATCAGGAACAGGAGACTGCATGGTCAAGTCCCTGCCAAACCAAAGCCATCCATAGGTGGGAGTGCAGAATCCATATAGCATCCCAGCTAGAAAAAACAATTATTTTGAGTTATTTTAATGGTTCTTATTTTTATCTACAGAAATAAGAACAAGTGCTTGAGGTTTGACAATGTTTATTAGCTCCCTAAGTCAACTCATTGATTAACTTGAACATTACTTTACATTAACTAAATCATCTAGCTAACAGGCTAGCACTTTATATTAAACTGCCCTTATTAGTGTATAAGGGACAAAGTAACTACAATTAAGCGCTGAGCAAAAAGCACCTGCTTTGTTAGGCATTTAGAAATAAAAGCCATAACAGTATTCAGGCTATTTTAATCTTGCTCTGGGGGGCACACAATAATATGTGTTGTGAAAAACATTCCACTGCCAAAATAAATTGCTGATGTATTTTGACAACGTTCTTTTGTGTGTAATATGTTACGTGTACATAAGGCTAACCACCAACTGAGCGCTAACCTAACAGGCATAACTAAGGTAGTATGTACATCTACTAAATTGTTCGCCATTCATTTGTTCAGTCAGTGGGTCACCCCTCCAACAGTCAAGTGAGTAGGAACCTTACTGTCTTGGAGATGTTTTTGTGGGTTGTGGAGACTGTGAGGCCTACAACACCACCTGAAAGCCCCCTTCACGCATTTTGCCACCCACTCATGCTGTTATGTTTGGTTGTGCTTCTGTGATGTAGATTACTGGGAGCCATAGACTGATCATGTGCACTCATTAGAATGCTAGGACCATGCCATGACAGTTATCAGATATGTCTGCTAGGAAATTCTAAGAAAGTCATATTTTATTATATTTCTATTTTTATTTTTTACTCAAACTTTGCTGGATGTTAAATATGAATAACTATTTTGGCATCTTCCAAAAATGTACGCTGTGTCCCCTGGGACATTACCTACATGTCTGAATTCCACAACTTGTTGTGGAGTCATACTCTCTGTTGTAGGTCAGTACCACAACTGTTCCATGACTCTGCAAATCTTACAAGATGGAAAATTATAGGAAAGTTTGACGTGATTCAGCTTTGTATACTCTCCAGCCACTTCAAGAGGAGCCACCTGAGGTGCTTTTTCATATACTGAGACCTGATTGATTTCTTTCTAGCAAATATGGCTTGCAGTTGTTTCAGTATGACTCTGCAGATCTTACGTGTAGGACATATTTAGCAATGTTTGCCTGTTTCCTGATTTGGCTTTGTACATTCTCTGCAATTTCTCCTTTACAATATCCAGCGGATTGGATCCTTTTTCTCTCAGGAGGCCACCCAGCTGCTAGTCCAGTCTCTTGTCATTTCAAGACTTGACTGCTGTAACTACCTCCTGGCAGATCTTTGTCAGCAGGCCATCAGGCTCATGCAAATGTTACAAAATGCAACAGCATGAATCATTTTCAATCTTCCTAAGTTCACTCATGTCGTTGTAGTGCTGGGCTCCCTTCGCTGGCTTCCTGTAGCTGCTCGCATCAGATCTTACACTCTCATGCTTGCCCACAAAGCCAGGAATGGACCAGCCCCTCCATACCGTATGGCAATGGTCAAGAGTTGATCTGTACCTCGAGCCTTTCGAGCTTCAAGTACAGCTCGGCTTAACGCTCCGTCTTTCAAGATACTTGGAAGACAAGACTGTCTAGACTCTGTCCTGGCTCCCAGATGATGGAATGAACTTCCACTGGTTGTCTGAACAGCAGACTCTCTTATGGTCTTCAAATGCAGACCGAAGACTATCTATTTGTAGTGGATTGTTTTGGGTGGAATTTTCAAAAGTAAGCTTATTTTTTCAGCATATTATAATTTCAGAGATTTGGATGAACAAAATAATGTGACTTTATGCAACAAAAAGTCTAAGTGTAAAATAATAATAATAATAATAAAAAATCTTTATAATAAAAAAAAAGAGTTTTATTTATGCTAAGGATGTCCATGCTAAGCTAATGTGGAGTAAAATTGACTATTTGCTTTATTATTGCCTCAAACAAACAAACAAAAAGAGATCGGTGAGGACATTAAAGGGTTAACTCTGTATTATTCTTTCGGTGTATTAGCACTGGCCCTTGTTCATGCCCAGAGTTCAAGGCAAGTTTGGACTCTAGCCTCTAACTCTAGCCTGTTTGTGCCAGGTAGGATACATACTGTGACTGAACACTTAACACTTTTGTAAGTCATTCTGGATAATCAGCGTCTGCTAAATGCTGTAAATGTACATGTAAATACGTTCCCACAAGGAGCTTCACGAGGGGGCACCTGAGAAGCTTTTCCACTCTGACTTAAGAAGAAATACATGTACTGAGACCTTATTGTATACTGGAAACTACTTGTTAGGGGTTCAAAACAAACATTTCACAGATTCCTACATAAAGTTTGTGTTCACATTCTGGTTTTTACACATTCAATCCAAACTAGGTCCAAATTTTGGACTGGCAGAGCATGTTAAAGACAAGGCCTCTTCCATCCGCACCTAAATCGGATTATGTTTACCTCTGATTGCACAAACTGAGTAAAGTAACCAAAAAATCTAATTTTTCATTCAGCAGTGTTGATTACTGTTTCAAGTGTTGCTTATTTTATGGATGAAGTCCCACATTTCTGGGTACTGAGCAGCACATGTCGATAAAATGATAAGACGTGATTCTGGCTTACTGTGTAGGCGATTTTAACTCTGGAGCTCATGTCTTTAGGGATACATGTTAATTTACTTAAGGTGAATGTAAATACAATCACTTGCAACACAGCATGTTAGTAAGTGATGCTGATCAGCAATCAATAAATGGTGATGAAAATAAACTGGGCAAGTTTCTTCCTGGCATGAAGATGAGCGGAGGGGTTTTATTATGTATCATCAATATGATGAGGAATAATGGTAATTAAATGAATGAGAAGCAAAGTCTGTTCAAAAACACAATTACGTTTCCTCATTATAGCTGCCTGAAGACCCACAGTTGTTGGTGTGTGACATGGCGCCATGTAAAGCGTACAACACAGTTCTTGTGAGAGGTCTTGTGCAAGGCAGGTTACAAAATTCTATAGCAGGCGTTCTAGGCCCTTAGTGGCAATGACAAAGATGCCGTTCTTCCTATTTATCACACTCCCTGGTTCATCACATCAAGTAATCCCCAACTCAGTAAATCCCATGGACTCCATTTCCCATAATGCATCCACCAGTCATGTGATCCAACCTTCCAATCAGAGCCGGTCTCAGTCACCTGAATTCTAATTGCTCCCTGTTTTCTTCAGTGTATAAGCCAGTTTGTTTGCCTCCATGTTGTGAAGTATTGCCACTGTATGTAGTGCTTATTGAGTGGTTGTCTGTTTGGATTGCGTTCTTGTTATGACCGTTTGCTGTTTTCTGTTTTTTGTCTTTTGCTTCACGCTGTTGGCCTAAGGTAACTAGTCTGACTGTCTTCATTTTTTAACTCCTGTCTACCTTGACTTCTCTCTAAGCATTATCCTACATTGTGTGTTTTGCTCATTTATTGCTGACTCAGACTGGTTAACGACGTAGCCTCACAAGTCAGTGCACCATCAAACTGAATTTGTAGCAGTTTTTTTAAAGGTCAAATCATTACATAATGATGCTTTAAACATTGTGAAAGTTTCAACAGAATCGTATAGAAGATGTTTTTTTAATAGAAGTGTTTTTTTTGTATATATTCTTGTAATAAGTGAGATATTTATCTATAGCTGATGGTATTATTTATAATTAATAATTTTGCTGAGCCTGTACTTACTTCTGTTCATACTGTACCACCCTAATTATTGTATTGTATTGTATCACTGTGCTGTATTGTGTAACTGCTACTGGCTGCTAAATTTCCTTATGGATCAGTAAAGTATCTATCTATGTGGCCCTGATCAAATGCCATTTTGTTGAAGTGAAAAAAGTTGTATGTTTAATGAAGGCATTTTTATTTAAATTGAAAATCCAAAAAAAAAAAAAGCATAATCTGTCCAGGGGTGCCCAAACTTGCGACTGCATGCGATTGTACAGAAATCAAGGCCCTGTTTGAATCTAGTCATAAAGCACAATGTGTTTACATTCTATATATAGTATATTCTATATATATATATATATATATAGCCATTCAGCCTACAGGAGTGTAGCCCCACCCACAGAGCTCATATGCATGCTCTGTACATGCATACTGTACATGCTCACACTAGCACATTCGTGAGCACACACAAACATGCACCCTCATAACCCTCTGCTCCCTCTCGCTCTACACACTCTCTAATAAACAAAGCCTTTGTTTATTTGATAAATACCTCTCCGTTGTACTGTTTAAATGTGCTGTGAAAGCCGTGACCTCCTCTGACCCCCTGAAATGGACACACTGCTCCGGTACTTCACTTCTTCAGCTGGAGGAAGACTGAAATGTTTAAACATTGATAAACATTGCCAAATGCAAGTATTCAACATTATGGGCTGAATTTATATTATATCATACGTTTCTTTACTCTGAGGAGAGAAATGCTGGGTTCCAGCTTTTGAGGCCCAAAAAGGGTTTCAGTTTTTTGGCGTACGTCTAACGTCACAGGGGCAGGTCGAAATTCTCAGCAGCACAGGGCGCATGTGATAACTAGGTACAATGCTATACAAACATGATAGGATCTAGTAGAATGGAATGAATGGAATAAGTGGTGACTGGTGTTTAGTCGGGGGTGGAATTTTAAACAAAACGCACCAAAGTGACGTGTGAATCTTTAATGTATCTATTTTAAATACATCCACCGGCCACTTCCTTAGAGACACCTTCTTGTATCTACTATGAGCTCTGCTGACCATATAGAAGCACTTTGTAGTTCTGCAGTCACAGACTGTGGTCCATCTGTTTCTCTGTATACTTAATGACCCTGTTTTTCAGTGGTCATGGCCCCCACAGGACCACCACAGAGCAGGTATTATGTGGGTGGTGGATCATACTCAGCACTGCAGTGACACTGACGTGGTGCTGGTGTGAGTAGATCAGACACCTCAGTGTCACTGCTGGACTGTGGGCAGCATCCTGTGACCACTGATGAAGGACTAGAGGATGACCAACACGAACTCTGCAGCAGCAGATGAGCTATCTGACTGTACATGTACAAGGTGGACCAGCAAAGTAGGAGTGCCTAATAGAGTGGACAGTGAGTGGACACAGTGTTTAAACACTCCACCAGCACTGCTGTGTCTGATCCGCTCACACCAGCACCATGTCAGTGTCACTGCAGTGCTGAGAATGATCCACCACTCACATAATACCTGCTCTGTGGTGGTCCTGTGGGGGTCCTGACCACTGAAGAACAGGTTAACACGGCATGCAGAGAAACCGATGGACTAAACAGGTGCTCAAAAGTGGTGTATGCTTAGATCTGTACACTCTTTCACAAGATCTCAGAGCTTATAGGACTCATTTAATCCACATTTCCAAATAATTATCCAAACAGATTATGTGACTCATTAAAACTTTTTGAGATGTTTTGCTTACACTGAACAGCCACAGGCTCATTAGGCAGCTGACTGATGATATTTAACTGAACATAAATGGAAGCTTTAGTCAAAGTGCTGTCAAGGAAACTCTAATGGTACATCATTCATTCAGTTATTGCTCCTGACCAATCCCTGGCCTACAAATGAATCAACTTGTGCACCTGTTCTGCTGCTTTCAGGTGCCGACATTTCGATATTCCCGTTCCTACTCTAACTGCCACCAGTTTGGTATCTATCCAGTTTTCTAGGAGGTAGGATCTGCCCCTGCTGTTCTAGTCTGGAAACGCATGTATGGGTCTTGACAATCCAACACCTGGACCAAGGACATGGTCTATGCCAAAGACTCTCCTGAACTGTTATCTGTTATCACGAGACAAAAAATTAGTCATCTGTGACTGAATACCTAATACCTATTAATATGTAATACCTCCACGAGCACAAATAACAGCTGTGATCTGATTTGGGATGAACTGGCCAAGTTTCTAGATATATGCCACATCAATGTTCAGCTATTCTTGCATCAAAGAATTGCGCAGTGGGGCAGATTTGGTGGATGGCACAATTCCGAGGAAAGTTTCCTGTGGACAGGGATTTTAGCCACTGCTGGTAGACCCGTATGACTTTAAAGCTGGCTTTAAACTTGAGATGTTGTAAGTGTCGCTGCCGCAGGTCTGGCCCCACGCATTGGCATTGTGGGTGCTCACGTCCTAAACATTGGTAGGGCCAATTCTATCCTCCCAAAATATTGGTAGAGATGTATGCAAACCATATGTTAGTGTCATAACATGATCAGCAACTCATCTATGTCATTGTTTGGTATTGCTGCGGGGTAAAGTTGACTAGTCTGCGCAACCCCTATATTATAGTTGTTTAGGCTTCTGTGTAAATTTCGGTTCTGTTTATGTCTTCTGCTTTTCTTTGATGCTGAAAAATGAATAACTAATGCAAAATGGCTGTTTTGACTTGAAATGAATGAAGGGTGGATGTTTTTGCACAAGTGTGATAACCCTAACTGCCCATAGTATGAACATGTCAGACCAATAGAGACATTCCCTGATCACTTGCAATGACAAATTTCTTGACATTTCCATTCATTGTTTCAGGGATGCAAAGCTTTATTTTGACCAAATATTAAAAATTAGTTTGGATATCGTTATTTGAAAATAATGGCCAGCTGTATTTCTCTCATATAGTGATTTTCATATTGCATTTTTCCACCAAAAATAAATAAGTTTGGAACCAGAAAAATTTGTTCCCAGCAGGAACCAAAGACTCTTCATCATGATCTGTGATGACATCCGTGATCAGTTCTTGAGGAAAGAGAAGGCAACAATGCAGACACCCACTGGTCTACTGAAGAACCTCTTCTATGCCCTCTTATCTCCAGTAGTTGATCCGTGCTTGCTTTCTGGACAAGAGCAAACATCTGGAATAACAGCATAAACGCTCACAGTTAATCTATACATGCCGTCATCTTGGTACTACTGTTTACTACCGCTGTGCAGCGCCCTCTGTTGGCGTCGATGCCATGTTCTTTGACGTTCCTTGGTTCTAATAAAAACTGGTGCAAACGCAGGCTGGCTCCCTGAATAGCACCAAGCTTCTAAGAAGCCTGAATGGAACCAGTTGAAGAACCAGGTACTTTTGGTCGAAAAGCACTCAGAAGCGATTCACAAAGAACAAAGCAAGCTACAAAACAGGAGGCAACAAGTTAACACAAACAAAGAAACCCAAGCCGGAGCAGCTTCCGTATCAGACGAGAGTGGCATATGGATGCTGTGCTTCCGTGAGACTGAGAGCACGCCATGGCTGTAGAGAATCCTTTCTCACCCCATCCGTCTGCGGCAGGCAGACGGACGCTCCTGCGCGTCCAGATGTGCTCCTTAATGAAGCCAGTGTGCGGTCGGATAAACCCTGATCTCCAGCCTTTGTTTAACCTGAGGTTTCTCCTGGATAAACATTCCATTACGGCCCATTAACTTACATATGCTCCTCTTCTTCACAAAGATTCGGCAGGCTGGAGCTGAGCAGTAGCCTAGAACCCTGACGCGTGTGTGTGTGTGTGAGCTCCACACAGGCGGAAAACTAGGCCACAACTGTTCTCCTCTTCGGAAACCTTGCTTTTTGTAAAGCAATCCAATTTGGGCTGTGAAATTCTAGACATCAGGGGCCATATTACAGAACCTTCTTCTTAAGCTCAGGATTACAGGATTAAAACCTAGTTTGGTTTAGATATTACATCTTAACATGTTTTATCTTGTCTCAGGTTAGGAACTAGTAAACTACTTGATACCAATGAC
>CM067476.1:4639689-4653242 GCA_034552555.1 Semaprochilodus insignis | reverse complement strand
CTCTCTCTCTCTCTCTCTCTCTCTCTCTCTGTCTCTCTCTCTGATCCAGACTCCTCTCACCCTTGTTTTTGTTTGTCTGATAGAGAGAGGTTTAGGCGTCGGATGGCCGCCGGTATAATTCCAGACAGAGGAGGGAACATTGACTGCAGGGTGGATTGTGGCAATGAGGCCGTTGTAGGAAATCCAGTGATGTAGCTGTTAGTCTAGACTCAAAGGCACATGTGACCAGTAAACTAAAATAATGACTTCTGTGACACGTTCCCAGCACTGCCTTATGGTCTGAGGCTTTCAGCGCTGCTACAAAAACAAGAAGATGCAATTTATGTTTACAGGGAAGAAAGCTGTATAGCTGCACCGTGTCAAAACTTTTCTACTTTCTCTAGTTTAACACCATTTAAAAACACCAGCAGATACTGAAAGCTAGTCCATAATACTTCAATCTGTATCATATTTGTTGTATATAAAATAACTAAACTGTGTTATTTTAATTACTTTGGTTATTCTTTTGGGAACTGAGGATGCTGATGCTTGCAATTTTGCAACTGATGCTTATGGCTCAATACAAGACAACATTGAATGGGACTTGATTCTCTGATTCTCCTCTTCATACAGTGTCAATAGGAAACAGAATAGCAGGCTCTGATACATTCACATATATGCATTTCACCCATGCCATGGGAATGTTATGATGGAAGGATTCAGAAAATGTCCAACATGTAGGTGAATTTCTATATATGAAATCTGGCATCTCTGTCATTAAAAGCAGTTTAGATGTGATTTTTCTGTAAAATGGCAACTATATCTGAATATGGACGTGATCTGTGTGCATTCAGCCCAATGGGCTATAATTGACTTACATAGCTCTAGGCTACTCTCACACTATGAGACTAAAACCATTATTTTTATTAATAATTTGTATTTGCAGGCAATTTATAACTAAAATATTGTCTGGATAATAAACTACACCACTGGATTAAAAGTTCTAACCAAAGGACGTGAAATTATATGTTTGTCCACATTTGGGTACATTTCTAGGCAATAAGCAGCATTTTTAACAACAATGTATTTTCCTTAGGATACTGCAACTGCTTGTGTCTTTGTGCATATGAATCAAATCAAATGAATCAAATTTCGGAATCTTGAATCTTCCTTAATAAGACAGCTCCTTGTAGGTGCTTTACAGGTGGCAAATGCATTGTGATACACAGCCCAGATAGCATGGCAATTGTAATTGGTAATTGAAATGTAGGCAGAAATGTATGTGGTCTTATTACAATGTTATTACCATATATAACAACATGATAATTGAAATTAAATTACTTTAACTGTGTAAATATTTGTGATTATACAGTTAAGTATAAGTTGGATTTGTTTAGTTGTGTTTTCAATAAATGATGTTTTAACAGAAGAAAGATATTTCAGGGTAAATTCCATGGTGTTGGATTTTGACAGCTTACCAAATACCCACATCATTTCTCCCCTTTTTTGTCCAAATATTTTCATTATTTAATAATAAAAATAATAATAATAATAACAACAACACAATTTTTATCCTGGTTCAGTAATAATGCATGCAATAGAGGCTTAATGGCCTTTTTGATTAGACCCTAAATGACAGGCTGGCCACTGACAGTACTGGTATATCCAGGTCTGGTTAATCAATCCCTGCCATGCTACTTGTTTTGCAGTAAATGATGAATAAATTAAAGTATATATTTAACATTTGCCCAAAATATGATTACTTAGAGCGGTGTGTTTAGAGATTGTAGGGGTTTGGCATGTTGAGGTGTTGCTGTAACGTTGCAGTACATTTACTCTGAGATTATTCTTCTTGAGCCTGCAGCCATAAGTAGCTCCTCTTTGCTGTCTGAGTGAAGACCCCCCCCATCCACCCCCACCTCCCAGCTCACACCTACCAGGCAGATCAAATTTAAAACACCACATCCCAGATCCTTATAATGTTTCTACGTTCTCCCTCGGAGAGCTGGCGGATTACTCCGCAGAGCTAATACCTGTAGAGCTCAAAGCCTGAGGGATGGGATTACCGCAAACTGGCATTTCTAATGTCTGACACACTAATCACGGGGCTACGTTAACTTTCATCAGACCAGAGAGACAGAGAGACAGAGGCAGAGAGAGAGAGGGAGTTATTTCCTCTTTAAGTCCTACAACAGCAACCTGCTGAATGACAATGACACATTGTGAGAGGGAGGTGGAGCTCTTGCAAGGATCACAGGAGGTTCAAACGCTCGGCGCAGGTTGCGAGACGCACACACACACACACAGACACACATACACGGAGGTATTTTAAACGTCCTGATACGTCTGTCAGCCTTCTTTAAAGCTGCAGACAGAATTCATGTGAGCTGATAATGCTACCTCAATCTGAAGAGGCTCTAAATCTCCTTTGGATCCTCCCCGAGATTGAGCATCCTCCTCCCCAGGAGCAGCCTGAAAGGAAGTGAGTCAAAGTGTGTGAGTGTAGTTAATGCTAAAAAGTCAAGCATAGAGGTTTAGAGCCTTAAAGGGGAATGTTTCACATTTTCCACACAGTTAAAGAGTTAGGATGTGAACAAAGACATTCAGAGTTTATGGACAACAAATGATGACAAATTTAGACTGATATGCGCAATACTTATTGAGCTACACATACAGAAGTAGTGTCTCTCAATATGGAGTTGGGCCGCTAACGCAACATGCCAAACCTCTCGGCATGGAGCTGTAGAGGTTCCTAATGGTGTCCTGTGATAATCCATCCCATGCAGCTTGAATATCCTCACACAGTTCCTGCAGATGGTGCGGTAGGGGTGGAGGTGGAGTGACACCAGGCCTTCTGGACGTGTGACGTGTGACAACAAACCGTTCATCTTGGTGCTGACCACGGTGCCTCCACACACGGATTCGTTGGTCGTCTCCACCAAGACAAAAGCGGGACTCGTCACTGAAGATGACCCGCTGCCATTCTGAGTCACTCCATGACAGTCTGGCACGACACCATTGCAGTCTTTGGTGACGTTGACATGGTGTTAAGGACAGTCGTCGTAATGGTCTGTGTGCATGCAGTCCTGCATCGTGCAGCTGTCTGCCAATGGTGCTGGCACTATAGGATGACTCATGGAGGGCATCACTGCTTGCTGAATGTTTGTAATTGTGGCTGTTGGGTCAGTCAGGTACAGCGATAAACCCCAGCCTTGCTTTTGCCACATGCAGAGTTGAGCGTGAAAACTGAATCATTTGCATGTCTCACAATGTCAAACTTACCCACTAAGTTTCATTCCTGTCGTTTGATTCTTTTTGGGAGCAGCTATTTGTGCAACTATTCTTTGATGATGAGTGTATATATAAGCTCACTTGCCAAAAAATTTGTCACCCAGTCACCTGTGACTGAAACATACCTAACAGCATGTAATACCTCTACAAGGTATGGACTGGACAAGTTTTTGGATGTAGGCCATGTCAATGTTCAGCCACACTTGCATCAAAGAATTGGGCAGCTGGGTCAGATTTGGTGGATGCCTTCCCTGGTCTTTTACTTGTTTTTCTAGGTGGTCCCATTTTCAAGAGGATTAAAATCTTTCTTTCAAGAGCATTTTGTGGACCAGTCCAGATGCTCCTCATGCATGTTTGTCATGCCAATTCCTATTCGCATTTTTCCTGTGCCACTGGCTCCCACAATGCCTAATAAATGCATTCCCACACTTTACAGTTGGTAAACACGGTGTTCCCATCATCCAATGTTGTAGCTTTTATCTCAAAACATACCTTTGATGATTGTGGCCAAAGAGCTTCATCAGTCTGCAGTACTTGTTTCCACAAAGACTCTTGCCTTATAAGAACACAGGTGATGTCATGACTCTTCCATGCAGATCATGTTTGTGCAACACTACACAATGGAACATCGCATCACTATTGCATTGTATATACAGCTATGTGAAATGCTGTAAAGGACTTCTGGAGAAAAGAATGTAGTGAAAGAGAAAATGTAGAATATGGGCCCTTTACATGACTGTATCTGTTTAGCATCACCAGAAAACTGATGATCAGGATGGCTGGAAATTAAACAGTAACTCAATGTCAAATCTTCACATATTATCACTGGATTAAGATCGGAAGAACACATGGTACTCATTACAATAGCTGATGAAGAATGCTTGTTCATCTCTCTCTCTCTCTCTCTCTCTCTCTCTCTCTCTCTCATGCTTGGATAGCGCTGGGGAAATCGATATAGGGCAGCGTGCTGCAGGTTGCTTTGACGCTAGCCGGAACTGGCTTTGGTAAATGATTGGAACTTTAATTACGCTGAGCCGTCATGCGGTGTAGCACCGTGTCACAGAGTCAGGAGCAGGACAAAGGCCACAGAACACATACACACACACACACACACACAGGGGTTTGTTTTCATACAATGCAGGACACGGGGTCACATAAATGTCCCTTTTGTATTATACACTGACCACCCATTTCATTAGGTACACCTCCCTGTACCGGACTCTCTTTGTCCGCTTCATCAGATCCACTTTACCATACAGGAGCACTCTGTAGTTCTACAATTACGGACTATAGGCCATCTGTTTTGCTGTATAATTTGTAATCCCACTTTTACCCTATTTCTTAGTGATCAGGCACACCGCAAGACCACCACAGAGCATGTATTATGTGGGTAGTGGATCATTCTCAGCACTGCAGTCACACTGACGTGGTGGTGTTGTGTTAGTGTGTGTTGAGCTGGTGTGGGTGGATCAGACACAGCAGTGCTATGGACACCTCAGTGTCACTGCTGGTCTAAGAATCGTCCACCAACCAAACCTATACAGCCAACAGCATCCTGTGGGCAGCGTCCTGTGGGCAGCGTCCTGTGGACAGCGCCCTGTGACCACTGATAAAGAACTAAAGCGTGAACAACACAAACTCTGCAGCAGCAGATGAGCTATCGTCTCTGAGCTATTGTATCTACAAGGTGGAGCAGCAAGGGAGGAGTGTCGAATAGAGTGGACAGTGAGTGGACACAGTGTTTAAACACTTCCAGCTGCCCTGCTGTGTCTGATCCTCTCACACCAGCACAACACACACTAACACACCACTACCATCACGTCAGCGTCACTGCAGTGCTGGGAATGATCCACCACCCACAGATGGACTACAGTCTGTACCTGTAGAGTTACAAAGTGCTCCTATATGGTCAGTGGAGCTGATAAAATAGACAATGAGCAGAGGTACAAGGAAGTGTACCTAATGAATTGGCTGGTCGATGTACATATGTAATATGTATGTCTCATTGGTATTATGTAATGCAGTTGTATTACGTAAAATGTTACAAACTTGACCTTTACATTTAGGCAATTTAGCATGCAACCTGAATGTATCTTTACTGTTCTGGTACTTTCTGAATTGACTCTACTTGATGTCCTTTTTATCTGTAATAAAACTTCTTTAACATTCTGGCAAGAAACGAAGCTCATGAATTCTCTGCTAAACTCAGGCCGTTCTGGCCTGATAAACGAGCAGACAGTGTGTAATTTACAGAGTGAGACATTAATCTCACACCGCTCCTAAAAAAAGTCAAAAGAAAAGGAGGGGAAGAGGCAATTGATGGAGGAGGAAAAGCTGGAGAAACCAAAAATTTAATCAGGAAATTACTGCAGACCTGTCAGAGCTTGTTTGAGAATATCTTCAACCGTGATGGTGTAAAAAAGCAGAACAGAACTACACCGGTAAATAAAGGAGCAGTAATATAGTGACACTTTGCTCTGTGTCAAGATCCAGGAGCTGAAGCAAGAGAGCAAAATCAAACTAGAAAAGCACATTGCCTGAAGAAAATGCAGAGGGATTATGCAGCTTAAATTTGTTGCTAACCGATTGCTTGGTGTTGCTAAAAATAAATGAGAATCTATGGGAGGAACGAGGGATGAATATACAACACATTGAGGAGTGCAGGTCAGTGATTTACAGTTTGGGGTTCTGCCCTGAGTGAATACATGTAGTTTGGTGGCTGTAGGTTAAAGGAAACCATAGCGTTTGAATGTGGCTGAAAATGAATGGGACTCTATGGGAGGAACAAAGAAAAACAAGACAAACAGACAAGTACAGATCAGACCATCATTGAATTTGTCTGGCCTGAGATAGTGTATGCAAAACACTGTCTGTCGGTCAAGCAGAAGTCTAGTAGATGGGTGTGGACTTTTCTACCCCATTAATTCTTAATGGGATAAAAAATTAGACTTTTTTTGACAAAAATCTCTTGACCAAGAAGAAGAAGAATATAAATCGGTTTACAAAAGTGTTGCGCATTGTGCAATCACTAATAAAACCTCTAAGATTAGTTGCACTGATACCAATACCGTATTTGTATCAGCACTGCATTGGTATCAGCACTGGCACTTTGACACTGTACTGTATTGCTGATACCTAAGACTGATACTGCAAAGCAATTTCTGACACGGTGGGTGGGTTTGACATCATGAGCCATGCAAAGGATTCAAGTTTCATGCTTGGCTGTGCATGTGAAGTAAGCAAGGACGTGGCTTATTGGTGCACCTGACTGACTCAACAGCCACGATTGTGGACTCTCAGTGAGCAGTGATGCCTTCCATGAGTCATTACATACAGTTAGTGCCAGCACCATTGGCAGGTGGTTGCACAACACAGGACTACATGCACGCAGACCGCTACAATGACTGCCCTTAACACCATGTCACCGTCGCCAAAGACTGCAATGGTGTCGTGCTAGACTGTCATGGAGTAACTCAGAATGGCAGTGGGTCATCTTCAGTGACATCCCACTTTTATCTTGGTGGAGACAAAGAATCCCTGTGTGGAGGCACCGTGGTCAGCACCAAGATGAACGGTTTGTTTTCATGCGTCACACGTCCAGATAGCCTGGTGTCACTCCACCTCCACCCCTACCACAAAATCTGCAGGAACTGTGTGAGAATATTCAAGCTGCATGGGATGGATTATCACAGGACACCATTAGTAACCTCTACAACTCCTGAGACCTATGCATGTTGACGCCATACTGAGAGACACTAGTTCTGTATGTGTAGCTCAATACATATTGCCCATATCAGTCTAAATTTATCATCATTTATTGTTCCTGGTAAGCACTGCAATCACTTCCTTCTGGGTGTTGTTATTCTTTTGATGATGACTGTATAAGAGTGTAACAGCAATACTTGGAGGGTTTACAACAGTCAACCATTCTGTGAATGCCAAGAAGGCCCTGATGGTCTCCTCACTGCCCAAACCTAACCGTAACCATAACCTCAGTAACAAAAAAGGATAAGGGTTGTGATATTGATATTGTTTAGCACTGTTATTTTCTAATAGAATCAGGAATGAAACCCTGCTTACTGAAAACTCTTAACACATTCTCCTGAAGTCACTTCATATCAGACAAAGCCTGAGAGCGCTCAGGCGCCTATAACTAATTTCCCAAAACTTAAATGTTAAAAACCCAAGAAAATTCCTCCTTCTCCTCTAATTCGCACTGATGGCCTGGAAGAAACTAGCCTGCTTTGCAGTTCTCCAAGACCAAGAGCAAGCACGGAAGAGAGAGAGAGAGAGAGAGAGAGAGAGAGAGAGAGTGAGGGGAGAAGATGTTTAAATGGAGATTAATTCCAATTTCTGCTTGCTCAGTACTTGTAAAACTAAAGCAATTTATATTCTTTCTCTTAACGATTCCCCCCTTTCTCTGATTGCAATAATGTAATCTAATTGTAATTATGATAGCATCAGATCCAGGCAGACCCTGACATGATTGGAGCCCCTCGTTGCATTAAAAAACTCATTTTTGAATAATGATGAAAGGCGCTGTGGAGAATGGAGAAGTATTACATTTTTTTATCGGCCTGTTTTTTTTGGGGTGGGGGCTTGCCATTCCACAGCCTGCAGCAGGAGAGACGGAGATACCGGAAAAGACGCGGCGAGGGAGAGGGAGAGAGGGCGGGGCAATCAGCCCACCCCAATTACTACTATCATATCGATCAGGAGCTGGAGGGGCTACACACATACTTACACCCATATTCACGCCGGCTTGCTATAAGTCCAAGTTTCGGGAGATAATGCACTAAGAAAGTGGAAGAGTGAGTGAGTGAGAGACAGTGAGAGAGAGAATGAGAGAGAGTGTAACTGAGGTAGAAACTGAGCTACAAACTCAGTTATTATATTCCTTATACATTTATGTGTATGTGCACAACAACGTCCAGACAAATAAGACTATAAAAGTTGCATCCATAGGTATCTCTGAAGTAAACCAGCAGCCCCCTAGTGGTATAGCCTCACCATAACTGGGTCTCGTACGGTGGATGGAGCCTCTAATTCTTCTGTTCCACCTTAAATCATGCAGCGGTTACATTCAGACACCTGAACAACCGCTAACGTGTAGCTGCAGCACTGTTTAAGGTGGAACAGAACTTCAAATGAGAAGCCACTGGATCAGCCACTGGAGCTCAGGTTAAAAGCAAGTGTGCGTTCCTGCCAGTGTTATTTATGAAAGATCTGTCATGGAGTTTCATTTCAGAACAGCATGCAGGGAAATAAATACACCTCACACCAAAACGTTTGGTCAGTCTTTGTCAATCTCAGGACAAATAAGCCTTGAAAGTTTGCAACCTCTTGTGATACAATCCTGGAATATTACTTTAACTTGTAAGTCAACATAGTTCTTTGATGGTTCTTTGATGTCGTCTTTGCAGGTGATGTGCCAAATTCCGACTTCCCTTTGCATGCACTCGCGTCATGTCGGCATATGAATGCAAACAGATTACACTTGCAATTTCAGTTACAGTATTTAGAACAACCCATGCAGCATCCATATGCCTGCATGACGCATGTGCATGTGAAGGGGAGCCGGATTGTATATCCTTCAGCTCCTCGACAAATGCACAGGTACAGCTGTTTATGAGGTAGTTTTGTATTTACAGGAGAGGTCCAAAAGTAAATCATACTCCTCAACTGTAGGGTTAGAGACCCCAAGAGCAAAATATACCCATTCTTAGTCTGAAAACATAGACCCATTTCAGCCACTGTAGATAACAGAATGCCATACAGTGTCAGAAACCACGTAAGCGAGTGCAATTGAGATCACTAAACAACTCAACAACAGTTCGAACCAAATGCCCAGTGGTGGACAAAGCACACAAACCATGTAGCTGAGTTAAAGTAGAGATACCCAAGGTAAAATACTCCTCCAGTAAAAATAGAAGTTCCTCCCTTTAGACCTCCACTGGAATAAAAGTACTAAAGTATTTACCTTCAAATGTACTTAAGTATGGAGAGTAATTATCAGTAGCATGATTTATTATGACTCTAATGTCCTATTATCATTTCTGGAACAAGACTCTTAATCAGCTCAGTGTAGGTGAAGAGACTCGAGTGTCTCTCAGTCCACCAGTCTTTAATAGAAGCTCATTAATTAGTCTGACACTGATGTCCATTCAAATGATCATAAGCACAGAACACAAAACTGAAGGAGAACAGGTTCCATTAGCTAGAACCAAACTCTGTGCAACAGGTCAAACCAAGCTCAAAACAAAGTGACTGCTGTACCTTGATTGGTGGGCTCGCTTCACACTTCTTTCGTTTGGACATGTTACATTTTTATGCACACATAATGTAGTGGAGTAAACAGTAAGATATTCGAGTTTGAAATGTAGTGGAGTTAAACTAAAAAAGTCCCCCAGAATGGAAATACTTCAGTAAAGAAGTGTAATTGGTGACCAATTACAACCAGTTATATTTACTTCCTCATTGTCCACCACTGCAAATGTCTGATGATTAAGGCATGCACTAATGATTCTCACTATAACTATAAGCTTCAATCGTTCACGGATATGCAAGTCATTCTACGACAAGAGTATCATTTAATCAATCGGATGCATTACCTGTGGGGCAAAAATCTGTTAATAACAGTTTAAAGCTTGAATACAGTATATTAACCCCATGAACCCAATAAGCCCAATGCCAGGCCCATTTGGAACCAGTTCAGTAAAATGGTCCATATGTGATGTTCACTGTATAGGGCATAAGCTAATGGCCTTATCACGTTAAGAAGTGCACAGTGGTCATAAATTGAATTTGCACTCTGGTCTGTATAAAGCACCTGGTCCACTTTCTTTCACCTGACCCACTTTTGGCTTGTGGTTACCATGAGGTCCCCTTACTTAACATGATCCCAAACCTTCACCTCCAGTCTCTAGGTATTTAATATTCCTGCTCACACAATCTTCTTAAAACCTTCTTTTAGCACAGGTCCAGGGTCAGACTTCGCACGCAGGTTGAGGTAAAGCAGGTTAAGCACAGTTCCGGGACCAGTGCTGTAATACAGCAGGTCGAGGTGTGAGGGGTAATTTCCACAGGGCTTCCACACGGCTGATGTAAGGTAAAGGGTTTACGACTGGGATGACTGGGCTGAACGCAAACACACAAGCACACCTAGACACAGCCACACACACACTCACACACACACTCATGGATAACCAGTTTGGGCATGCGGATAAATGGGAAAGACTGTCCGGCACACTCCAGGTCCGAGTGAGTATGTGCTGATGGGTACATGTGAGTAATATATGCTTCCTGGAAGCTCTGGAAGTCAACTTTTCCTTTAAGTAGTCTTGTGGCATAAAATCCATAAAATGTCCTATGAAAACATTTTCCTTGCCGTCCCGTTACCACCTTTTGTCTACTTGCTGGTTTTCATCACACAGTAATAAAGTCAATAATTAACAACAAAAATCTGGTTCTTCAAAGGTTCTTCATGAACACTCAATGAACCATTTGGATGCTGCCATGGTTCTTTGCATGGTCAACATGTTCTTTTAACTGCTCTTCTTTCAAGATCATCCATAGTGCTTGGACTTTTCTTCTCCACTCATTTCCAAAGCAGTCCATCAAGTTCTAAATTAGGTTTCACAATCTGGTGATTGTTCTGGTTGCACCGTCTCCATTGATTGGTACTGCCTCTTGCATTGCCTTGCTGAAACACTGAATCACTTTGGGTGGGTTTCTCTGCAGAGGAATTCCATCAGCTTTTCTTCCTGAATCATTCCTGAGTCATTCAATGGGGTTTGGTATGAAATGCTCTGTTCTACAGAAATTCAACAGGTCAGAATTGTCCTCACTGGTGGTGATTGGGACCAGACGTCCGAAGTGTTTAATGCCTCTGACCGAAACAGATCCCTTCTACTTTATTAGTATAACACTATATGCAACAGACATATTTCAACAAATGCAAGTAAAAAATTGCACATTGTCCCATATTCAGCTCATGAAGGATCACTATTATGGGTGGACTGATATTTTTTATTTATCACCTCTGGATGTTTTATAATCGTTTTGAGAGAAGGTTTTGGGCTATAAGCCAGCACTGTAGGGCAAAATAGCACCCAAATAATTATTTTACCATTATCAGTATTACATACAGTACCAGTAAAAGTTTAGACACACCCAACTAGATGGATCTTACAGACGCTACAGGCTTACACTTAACAGTTCCAACTGATGAGAGTCTGAAACAATACATATCCTGGTATACATACACTCTTTATGTATCACAGTATTATATTTCTCCATATCTCCACCTCTATACATATATTTTGTTTCACAAAAAAACTTTATCTCTATTTTTGCACAGTTTAAAAGCTGTAGTTCCCCTTTCAGTTTCATGAATATTCATGATGGACAGACCAATAGAAATGCTTCAAAATTGCTCAGAAATAAGCCTTGTTATATCAGCCTCCACTGCAGGTTAAGAAAGCTGGTTTACAAGCTGGTTTTTAAGGTGGACTGCATAATTCCATGAGTGCTATGTTATAGTTTGATGTCTTCAGTTTAATTCTAAAGTAAAGCATTAAGATAAACAATTAAGATAAACACAAGGAGAACTTTCTATGAGTAGCCGTGACTGGTATTGAATAAAACCACAAAGGACCCTACAGACGAGTCACAGTTTGCTTAAATATGAAATCGCCTCTCTAAAGAAATCTGATTTCTAAAGTTTCTCTATGTAGAACCATTTCACATCAAACCACAGAGTTACTGTTAAACACCGAAGGTGTCCTTTATGATATGTGAAAATCCTATGACTGAGTGCCCCAAAAGAAATGCTCCAACATGCCTCGACTGAAACCTCTTCTTTATATTAACTTACCCTGACAGCAAAGAACAGGTTGGTTTCCTCCTGTGAAGTTGCCATTTTAGAGATACTTGTTTGTCTTAGGACAGCGACGAAATGTAAAATCCTACCTGTCTCCTCCGTAGCAGCGCACAGACCCACAGACTAATACGGTGCATTTTCAGGTGCTGATCTGCAGCTGGAGTAAATAAATCCAGTCTCAGTCACTGTGGCCTCCCGCAGGACAGCTGCTCTATATATATCCCTCAATAATGAATGGTACATTACTGAGGACCGGAGCGCGTGCTGCTGCCGGATGCGTCTGATGTGGCCGTTCACGTTAACCTGATTTCCAGAGGGCCGGAACGGCATGGTGAGCACAGGCACGCGAAGCACAAGCTGAATCCTTGGTCTGCAGTGCAACGGGAGGCCTGTTCATGAGCTGCTCGCTTGGAGCTTCCACACATATGAAAAGATAACAGGGACGTCTCCTGGTTTCTGACCGGCCTCATGTGCTGCACTCGTACAGATTTCACACACGTTTGGTGCTGTGTGTAGCTAGAAGTGTGACATTTAAGGCTGTTGAACTTAAATATGTGGAAATTTCATACAAATATATGACTTATTATTAGTTTTGATATTGTGTTTAAAGTGCAGACTGTAAACTTTCAGTCCTTAACACATGTGTTTGTTAGTATAAGCAAAAGAAATTATGTTTTGCATTTAATAAAATTATTTTTTATTATTGTTGTTGTTGTTGTTGTCGTTGTACATCCTGAAACTGAGCAACCACCTGAGACAGGATAGCAACACCTTAGGACTGGGATAGTATGTAGTATAATATATAGTAGCCCCAAAATTCTTGTATCTTCTCCCTTTCTCCGTTCGGGACTCACTCTCTACATTTAAAACTAGATTCAAAACGTACTTGTTTGCACAAGCAGTTGGCTGATATCATCTGTTGCCCCTGCAACTTCTTTTACATTTCTCTGTTAATGGACTAAATGTACAAACTGCTTTCCTCTCTCCTGCCCTCTCATCTGACTTCTCTATGAGCTGGTTGATCCTGATGGATAACACTGAGGAGCTTCCAGTGCCGAGGAATTGTCTCCAGGATTCTCAGGATTACACGCATTAAATATACAACAATTTGCAATGCCTACCTCTAAGACCCCCTAATCAGTCCCTCTCATTCTTTCTCTCGCTCTCTCTCCACACTCCCTTTTTTTCTCTTTGTTGAGCCCAGGAGCGACATTTCTCCTGAGTGATCACATGGGAGCCCCCAGAGCTGCTTAGAGTCACCAGAGCATCATCTCCAATCCTGCCCTGGTTCTCCAGCTTGTCACCTGGCATGACTACAACGACTACAATGACCACAATAGAGCTCCCAGTATCTGGCTCTGATCATGAACTCTTATCTTTCACTTAAACAGAGAACCTATGG
>CM067476.1:4599435-4634694 GCA_034552555.1 Semaprochilodus insignis | reverse complement strand
CTCCCCGCCCTTTTCCAGTGGATAAGAGTGCGTATGTGTTGCTCCAGGGTGATACTAAAGGTCAGAGGTGAAGCTGAAGTGACACCGTCTTGCTCGTGGGCCATACGTCATCAAGATATTAGCCAGAACTGAGTCTGGAGCTAAATGAACTGCTCGCTTCTGTTTGGTTACGCTTCTCTAACAGTCCAAATATTCGTCTCCAATTAGCACAGCATGGTAAGTCTACTGTTCCCCTTTACTCAATTAACTTCTGAACCGCTTAACCCTTAGAAATTTGCTACACTATAATTGTATTACATAGCTGATTGCATAATACACCAATCAAAAGATTGCATCCAGAAGGCATCAACCGACAGGAATGAAACTTGGTAGGTGGGTTTGACATCATGAGACATGCAAATGATTTAAGTTACACATTCGGCCATGCATGTGACATAAGCAAGGCCGGGCCTTATCACTGTACCTGATTGACCCAACAGCCACGATTGCGGACATCCAGTGAACAGTAATGCCCTCCATGAGTCATCCTGTTAGTGCCAGCACCATTGGCAGGAGGCTGCACAACACAGGACTACATACCGCAACGATGACTCCCCTTAACACCACATCAACGTTGCCAAAGACTGCAATGGTGCAGTGCCAGACTGTCATGGAGTGACTCACAATGGCAGCGGGTCATCTTCAGTGATGAATTATCGAATCCGTGTGTGGAGGCACTGCAGTTGGCGCCAAGATGAACTGTTTGTTGTCATGCGTCACATGTCCAGAAGCCCTGGTGTCACTCCGCCCCTACCGCACAATCTGCAGGAACTGTGTGTCTACATCGGATGGATAAGCGCAGGACACCAATAGGAACCTCTACAGCTCCACGCTGAGATGTCTGGCATGTTGGATTAGCAAACATGGCGGCCCAATGCCATACTAAGAGACACTACTTCTGTATGTGGAGCTCAGTAAATATTGCCCATATCAGTTTAAATGTATCATCATTTATTGTTCCTGGTAACTTTTATCTTCCTTCCCAATAGCACTGCAATCCCACACTTCCTTCTGGGTGCAACTATTCTTTTGATGATGAGTGAATGATATATTGTAGTACAGTATTTATGTAAATAAGCTCTCCAGACAAATAAATTAATCACCTCTGTGATGTTCTGGGGGAGTTTTACTTACAAGGAAATGGGTTGTTTGAGGTGTAAATTTGAACTACAGTGCCTACACAGAGCTGCTGGACAGGTTTTGAGTGGCTCAATATTGATGGGCAAAAAATGAGTCACCTGTGACTGAAAAGGTACCTAATAGCATGTAATACCTCCACAAGCACGAATAATAGGTGCAATCTGATTTGGCATGGACTGGACGTAGGCCACATCAGTGTTCAGATACTCTTGCATCAAAGAGTTTGCAGAGTTGGGCCAGATTTGGTGGATGTCTTTCCTGGCACAATTCCAAGGAGACTTTCCTGCAGACTGGGATTTTAGCCACTGCTGGTAGCACCTATTAGTAGCTTCAGTGGTATTAAATTAGACTGTCTTGGTACTTGGATCATTTACCAAAACATAATTACACAGTACTTTGAAGATGTTGTACCCCAAACTAGAACCTGTTTCCACCTGTATTTGTTTAAGCTGTAATTTCTGAATATTAAATTCTAAACTTAAACTAAAAATATATATAGTACTTTGGAGTTGGAGTTTGTATCTCACAGTACTTAATACCTAGGGCCTTGGTTTTGTTGGCTTTCAACATGTACAAAGAACAGACATCCGAACAATTTAACGTAATTAACATATACATGAAATGTAGCCTGTGGAAAAAGTTTATACATTATTTCTATGTATTTTTTCCTCAGTAAACAGTAAATAGAATGTGTTCTTTTCTCAGAATACTTTCAGTCTCTATGAAAAGGGCCTTATAGAAGTGCAACCTATTTTTATTTATTTATTTATTCATTTATTTATTTTGTTCATCAATTGTAAAGCGTCCTTGGGTACGTGAAAGGCCTTGGGTACATGTGAAATGACGTCTAAAAACGTCCAAAACGTTTACAGCCACTGAAGTTGCTACAGACATTTCTCGTTATGGAAAGAACTGGGATTATACGCAACATATTGATATGAAACACATAGGTATCATACTGAATAATGCCGAATATAAGCAAAAATAAAAAAAACTGTAATCTTAATCTAATCTACTCTAATCTATTAATATTACATTATCAACAGTTGGAATGAACTCCTAGAAACAATCATCCAAACTTTTTATACTGTAAAGAAACATCCTGAAACAGGTCACATATATAAATGCCTATCTTGACTAGTCCCAGGGTGACTAGATAGGCCTGTAGCCTGTAATCCTGACATAGGCCTAAGGTAGACACACTAAAGCATCTGTATTGAAAAACTAGTAGACCAGAAACAGGCGTGAAGCTCTTCAAAAACCGGGTCTACCGTGTGAGTGTGCAAAAGTGTGCAAGTTAATTTGGACTCTGCTGATGAAGACCATGGTCCACATCTTCGTGCAGATTGGTCGGTCTCTTAGCAACAGCAGTACCCCTTTGCCATATGCACTGACACCCCGCGACCCCGGTGTGCAAAGGCGAGATGGGTGCAGCTTCCTGGGCTTTTTCAGGTGCCTCCTCACTCGCTGTGCTCCGCACTGCCCTCTGATTGGCCAGGGGGTCTGTGCGTGCTGTCAGAGAGCTGTCCCTGGAGGAGATCTCAACCCCGAGATGTGGGGAAAAAAAAAATCAATTTTGGTGCTCGCGTAAGCTTTTCCGCAGTTACTGCTTCCTGCGGGCTTCCCGAGTGGACGACCGCGGAGCGCGAGAGGTGACAGACTCCATCAGGAGAAGAGAGAAAGGCAGAGAGAGAGAGCTGGGCCTGGGGAGCCCCCAAAACCTGCCCTGGGCCCCACCTCTCCACTGCTGGATTAAACCGATTTATCTCTTTCAGCAGCCCTCCGTACCACGGGGACTCGACCGGGCCAGCGAAAGTTGTTACAGGGAACGAGAGAGTGGGAAAGAAAGAGAGCGGAGGAAAAAAAAGTGGCAGAATTCAGGGGTGTAAATGATGAATTACTTTTCATCAAGTGAAAGGAAACACAGAGGGGCGCGAGAGTGAGGGGTGCAGCAGCCTCTGACCCGACACCTCGCAGCAGCCAATATCTTCATTCAACAAGACAAGCATGAAATTACACAGAAAATGGAATTGTCATGAACGGGCCTACTCAAATCTCAGTGTACAGTCATTACCCCAAAAGGAAAGTGCTCTCATACGCACATCATACGGCCTACGAGAAGGGGAGGGGGGTGTTCCGGTGGGGTTGGGGTGGGGTGTATGTGAATGTGAATGTGAATAAGTGTGTACAGTATATCCTTTAAAGGAAGGTTGTGTCCGTAACCTTCCTAATCACGGAGAACACAGTTTTTTGCTTGCGTGCAGTCAAATCAAGAACGAAAAAAAAAAGGTTCCACGAGCAGATGCACAATTGCTTGTTTACAAAATGAGAGACATGGTGAACACAATGTCTAATGAGCAATCAGATAATAATTAGAAAGCAAAAGCAAAAGAGAGAGAGAGGGAGAACGAGAGAGAGAGTGAGCGAGGTGTATAAATACAAATCAGTGTGAGTTGCCAAACGGGAAAATTACAGTGGGCGTTCAAGATCGTAGCAGGAGGCGTAGAAAAGATAAATATATAAATAAAAATGATGTGGAGGAATATGCAACATGTCTGATCTTTTTTTCTTGTTCAAAAACTCATTTGTACAAGTTTTGCAGCGTGGAAAAAAACACACCGGCCACCGATGTTACCCAGTACAGGCAAATTAGGCTTAGTATACCGCATTGCCGCTGCGCTTACACTCAACAAATAGGACGTAATCTGGCCTGTACCATTTCCATGTCATATCAGAATATCGCTATTACATATTATGCTGTTAGCATTCAATTGTCATGCCATGCAATCTTCTCTTATGAAAATTGCAAGTTCTGGATTCTAAATTCTGCAATCCTGGAACGGACTATCTGTGTCATACACCATACTCCTCTCTTTCACTGAAGACTCTTTTGTCCCCCTAGACACAACCCGCACCCCCCCCCAACCCCTTTGCAAATCTCTCCTGATAGGCTACTCCTCAGGGTCGTGCTCTCTATCGATTAGCACAGCGTGGCATGAGCAAGAAAGAAAGGAAATGACGTGTTGCAGATTTCTATCCTTATTCACAGTGCAACAAAAGAAACAGGAAGTCATGGCTGCAGTGTTGACACTGGCTTTATGCGAATCCCTTTTTCCGAGCCACTGCGCCTTCTTATTCATCCCAGTCAGATGCTGCGACATTTGATAATAATAATAATAATAATAATAATAGTAATAATAGTAATTAAAAAAAGAGATGTCAATAATCTGTATAGTACAAGTTGTATTTCCAGAGCAAGTGCCAATGCAATTCCAGCTAGGAAGCAGTGCTAATAGTGATGGGTAAAAAATGTGCCTATTTTTGTCCCACAGATTGAAGGGACCAAGCCAGGAGTTTTTGGCCCCGGTATCAAATTTTCCTAACGAGTCAGCATACAGCCCACCGAGAGTTGGAACACGTCGGCGAAGGCAAAGTAGCTTCTCCGGGAGATCTGTAATTTTCAAAGGGCTGTGCATTTAAATGTCCCTTTTATTCCTAAACAGCCTTAAGACACTTTCGGAACTGCTGGATCCACATAATGAGATGTAGCAGACAGATGACACTCTGTGCAGCGCCATTAAAGAGGTCATTGAGAAAGCGGAGAGATGCCTCTGTTCCGCCCGTCATTAATTTAGAGCTTCAAAGAAACGAGCATGTGACACTAGTGTGGAGGAGGGGATGAAGGAGGGGGCGAGGGAGTTGCTCGTCTTCATCGGACACTCACTCCCTCACTCACTTACCCACTCCCTTCACTTTTCGGCATCTGCGAAAGAAAGCTCTCTTCAAACTTCCAAACAAAGGCCACTTTGCTAGTCCGATTTAGAGGAGCAGAAAAAAGAAAAAAAAATGAGCAGCCTATAAAAAGTAAAACCATTCACATCACTGAAATTTGTTCTGGTGTAGTTAACTCACTCTGCAGGCACAGCTGGGTTCATCAGCACTCAGAGGAAGATCTAACTCTCGGCTCTCCGCACCGCTGACAATACCAGCTTGTTTTAGATCGCACTTAAAGAGTCGTCTCGATCAAAGGCTCCATACGTGAGCTTTGGAGTTGTTTTTCTCGTTTCTTTCTTTTTCTTGCAAACCATGCGTGTCTCTGCTTTCTCCAAGTGCTTGAGGGCTTTCATTTTGTGAAATGAAAGACCTTTTTTTCCCCCTCTACTGCCTTATGGTTCAGTTTATGTAACTTCACATCACATTTTCTTATGACGGTCTTCTTCACGTATGCTGATGGAAGTGAATGGTTATCATGCCAACCACCACTATTTTCTACGACATGGACTTACATATGTTTATAGAAAAGTTTAGTGGCATGGAAAAGAACACATTAGTGACTATTGTTGCCCGGCATGGCTAATTCATGCTTACTACACAGCATTACTGTTGATTTCATATAACAAACAAGGCATAATCTAGTTTATTCCATTTCCAGTCACATCAGAACAAAGATAATACATAGTATGCTAATAGAGTGCAATCGTCTCTCAGGAAAGTGCCCTACAAAGTTCTCAAATCCTGGAATTGACAGTTTATGGCATATTTGGATGCGCACGGAGGTGCCAAACCTGTCTAGTTCTACCTCTAGCTGATATTTGGTCTCCTTTGTGAATCATTCTACTCTGTTCAAGGAACCAGAACCTTAAAAGATCACACACACCAAACATTATTTACCATAGTCCCAGAGAGAGAGAGAGTGACAGAGAGAGAGGAGGAAAGAGGGAGAGAGAGCTTTGATGGGTTGATGAGTTGATTGCTCCCTCTTGGATAGAAAGTTAATGATAATTGTCTGAGTGCCCCGTAAAGTGAAAGGAGACATCAAATAAAGAGGAATTGTCCTCTAGAGCTGCTCTCTTACGCTGGCTAGATGATTCTCCATGCTCTCCTGACACCATGCTTTCTGAGTTCCACAGTGATGTCTAAGAGTTTAACCCATCTCACTCCACATAGAATCCGCTTGGTAGTGCTGGGCCACACTTACAAAGTTCCTTAATGGTTCTCGACTCAAAAAATGTAGTTTTAGTAAAAAAGGAAAAACATTCAACTGGTATGGGCCCTAACATTATGTGACGGTTCTCACTCACTCATTCGTCTTCTAAACCACTTTATCCTTCTGGATCATAGGGGGCGCTGGAGCCTATCCTGGCATTCAGTGGGTAGAAGGCAGGAAACACCCTGGACAGGCCACCAGTCCATCACAGGGCAGGTACACACATTCAGACACAATTTAATATTTCAAGATCACCTGACTGCACGTCTTTTGACTGTGGGAGAAAACCGGAGCACCGAGAGTAAACACATGCAGACCTGGGGAGACACATGCATACTCCGAACAGCCCACCCTGGAATCCAACCCAGTCCCTTCTTGCTGTGAGGCGACAGTTCTACATACTGTGCCACTGGGCTGTCCCTGTGGCGGTTTACAGAACACACAGTTAGATGGTCAGTGCCAAAGGAACTCAGCCTGCTTATTGCTTTTGAACTACCAAACCATGCCATGATTTCTCTTAACAACTTATGGATTATACTTATACTTATTTTATTATACTTATCTGGAATGGCTCATTATCATTATGGGAGTAGATTATTATTATTGTTAGACATTTTTTGTATGTGTGAGTTTGAAGTACACAGACATGGTTTCTTCACCACTTCTAATGAGCTCTGTTAACAATTCATAATGCATAATAAACATGGTTACAATGTGCAGGAATTGTTTTTTTAAACTTTATATAGCCAGGTTTATAATGCCTAATGAATGCATTATAATGTATTAATAACAGGTGTACAAATATGCTCTGATAAAGCAGGAAGCTATAGTTTGCATACGGCACCTAAAACATAAAAGTGTGCACTGCAGTTACAATCATCATACTGATATGTCAGGGTTTAATTATCAATATTCTGGTTTTAAAAATTAAGAATGATAATATAACATATTCAGTATTGAGATTCAGTTTGGTGGTCTATTTCTATGGCAATTTTTCTATCCACTGTGTCCCTTGAAGTCTGATCTGCATAAACATTTTTGGAAAATACAACAATAATGATATAAATGGTGATAAGAAGAAAAAAGAAAGACTATTAATGATGTAACTGTTACGGCATTAATCAACAGAAGATAATAACCCACTAAAGAAGTGATGAAAATGATTCCAGGACAGGTTAGTGCTTCTTTATTTCAATAAATAAAACAACAATAGTGTAGTGTCCGGTGGAGCGGTGAGCACAGAGCAACATGGGCAACACCAGGCATGCAGTAAGACAGACCTAAACCTCCTAAGTAGCTGGGATTGTTTGCCTAAAGCTGTATATATGTGCTCATTTGGCTATTCTGTGCCGGATTAGGGGGCTGTTTAGTGGAGTAGTGGTGCCTACCGTTAGGGAGAGTTGCATGGCTACTGATAACCTGCCTGCTATCCTGGCTGTTCAGTAGTGCTACATGGCGGTCTCCACTGCTGCTGTGTTCAGCAGAAGAGCTCTTGTCTAAAACATGCCGACGCTACAATATATCAACGCTGTCCAAAGAAAAACAAGTATCTCCAAAATGCCATCTTTACAGGAGAGGCCAAAAACCTAATTTAATTCTAATGTAAGTCAATGGAACCAGACTTTTTACCAAGTCGTTTTGGGCCATTTCTGTTGGTCCACTCGTCATGAAACTTTCACACAGTGTAAACAGCAGCTGCTGTGTTCAAATGATGCATGAAAGTAAATAAAAGCAGATAAAAGTAAAAATTGACAAAAATTGAGATACATGTTTTTAATTGGACAGTGACAACATTCCTGGCTTAATTCTAATTTTAAACAGCTATATACTTTATAATAACTGATATTTGACAGCTCTTTCACAACACATCTATGTAATTTTTTCAATGGCCATTCCACGACCTTCCAAAACTATCCCTTTAAAAGTTGGCTGGGATATGTCCCCCCTCATTCCACCTGATTTTCCAGCAGTGGTTGTGAATGTGGACATCACTCCAAAAAAACTGTTTAGCACCTTTTTGGCCACAAAGCATTTAATGGTAATGGCTTAATGAATTGATTTACACGGATTCAGACAGAAAACACGACAATTACAGCAACCTTTGACACAAATTCCATTTTAGACTGTTAGATACTTTAATGAAAATGTTCCAGCTTTTAATTTGTTAGAAAAGACTTTACTTAAAGGTGTTCTATGCATCACCTATGGGGACAGAGGAGTTCACCTAGGATTTCAGCTCAGCTAGACAGCAGTGATGATGGTTAAGATGCAAATCTTTGATCTGTGTTCATAGACATTTTAGCTGTTTTACTGAACACGCAGCCAAGTTCATGCTCCAGTGCAAGTGCGAAAACTCAAATCTGGTTCAGAATCAATTGCTATCTATGTGTTTACCACTTTCCACTGAGTCTCAGTCTCTCAGCTACACTGACCAACCAAGAGACTGAGGGTGTGCTTAGCTGCATCATTTCAGTGGTCGAACAAACAAACATGAATTTGGTCGCTGTCCAGAGAAAAACAGGTATTTCCAAAATGCTGACTTTACAGGAGAGGCCAAAAACCTCATTTAACTTAAATGGAAGTCAATGGAACCAGACGTTTTCCCAAGCAATTGTGGGCCATTTCTGTTGGTCCTTTCATCATAAAGCCTTCACATAGTGTAAACGTCAGCTGCTGTGTTCACATGACGCAAAAAAGTAAATAAAAGTAGATAGTTCTCAGTCTGCAGGTGTTTTCCAGATGCTTTTAAGACTGCCTTGGTGAAGCCTCTACTAAAGAAGAATAACATGGATCCAACTGTCCTAAATAATTTTAGACCAATTTCAAACCTTCCGTTTTTCAGAAAAAGTTGTTTTCAAGCAATTAAATGCTCATCTAATATCCAGCAAGTTTCAGTCAGATTTTCGTTCAAACCATAATACTGAGACAGCATTAGTTCATGTTGTCAATGACCTTAGGCTCAGCGCTGATGTACAGAATCCTTCTGTCACGGTCTTATTGGACCTTAGTGCAGCCTTTGATATTGTAGATCACAAGATTCTAATCCACCGTCTTGAACACTGTGTTGGTCTCTCTGGCACAGTTTTAGACTGGTTTAAATCATATTTAACAAACAGACTGTTCCTGGTTTCACTGGGAAATCACTCATCAAAAAAAATTAGTATTTCTTGTGGAGAACCACAGGGGTCAGTTTTAGGGCCGCTGCTTTTCTCTTTGTACATGTTACCTCTGGGTGATGTCATCAGGAAACATGATGTTAACTTTCTTAGCTACACTGATGACGCAGTTATACATCTCAATTCCGTTGGATGATCTAGACTCAGTAGAAAGGCGTCACATATTCTCAGTGGATGTCACAGAATTTTCTACAACTAATTAAAGAAAAAACTGAATTATTGATTCTTGGTACTAAAACTCAGAGAACAATGCTTTATGACAAACTCGGATCTTTCGCTACTAATATAAAACCTGAAGTACGAAACCTGGGCTTAATCTTAGACTCTGAGCTCAGTTTTATCCTCCATGTAAATGCAGTCACTAAAATAGCTTTTTATCATTTAAGAAATACTGCGTTGCTAAAGTTATGTCTTTTTTGTCTAAGAATGATGCAGAGAAACTCGTTCATGCGTTTGTTACAAGTAGAATTATTGTATTACTGTAATTCTCTTCTTACTGGGGTTCCTAAGTAAACCGTCTATCCCTTGCAACTTGTGCAGAACGCAGCAGCTCAGATCCTAACAAAAACTAAAAAGAGAGCTCATATCACTCCTGTTCTGAAAGAGCTGCACTGGCTACCTGTATCTATTAGAATAGACTATAATTTCTGCTGCTGGTCTGTAAGGCTCTAAATAATGTAGCACCTGCTTACATCATAGAACGTCTCTCTGTATATGTTCCAGCTTGTGTTCTTAGATCTACAGATGCTGGCCTTCTGCAAATAATTTTGTAATATACAGGAAACATGGAGAGACTCTTTCAGTTACTCTGCTTCTAAACTGTGGAGCCCAATTCAAGCTGCTATTAGACAGTCGAGCTAGGCGTTTAAGAAACACCTATAACAGTATCTCTTTAACTCAGCATTTAGTTAAAACTACATTAACATGGTATTTATGTGTATGTACGTGTATATGTGTGTATATGTGTATGTCTGTGTATGTATGTATGTATATATATGTTTGTGTGTATGTATATATATGTGTGTGTGTGTGTGTGTGTGTGTGTGTGTGTTTGTAGTAGTGTGTATGTAGTAGTAGTATTTCTCTCCATTACTGATGTCTCAACTGTCTGTAAAGCACTTTGAGCTGCCAATAGTATGAAAGGTGCTCTATAAATAAACATTTATTATTATAAATATTATTATTTATTATTAAGAGTAAAAATGGACAAAAATGGAGAAACATGTTTTTTGATTGGACAGGGACAATATTCTCGGCTTAATTCTAATAATAGCTGATATTTGACAGCTCTTTTGCAACACAGCAATGTATTTTCTCAATGGCCAATTCCATGTAAATCGACAAAAATGGAGATGCAAGGTTTTCATCGGACAGCGACGACATAAAAGCTGGATAGTGATTTTTCTGTGTAAGTGGAGGAGCAGGCTAGGAGTGTTGAACAGAGACCTAACAACCAAGCTGCTCATTAGCCACGCAGTTCTCAGATAGGTCCGATCAGCAGTTTTTAGGCCGTGTTTTATTATATTTATAGCTTATATTTTTTCATTCAAGTTTTCCTACATGGTTAAGACCTTTAATAACTTACACTGCATTCCCGGAGATCTGAGTGGCACTGAGTGTAGTAATGAAAGGACAAAGAGTCTGCAAAACCAATGCTATGAACTGACTCCATATTGCTTTTCATGATTCTAGATGATACAGCAACTGAAAAGCATGTCCGCACATAAGATAGCCCATATTAACCCAGTCTGGTTTGAGAATGAAAAATGTTCCATGCTAATGTATGTCTGCCTGAATTAAGAGCTCACTAAATATTCTGGTGCTTGAATTTGCCAGCTTCGACTGGCCAGTGCCAACAATTCCTCTGACGGAATATCAAGCAGAGAAAAGTCTCGGGAAGGAAAAAGAAATCAACTATAAACATGCACTAAAGTGAAATCCTCCTCCAGAGTAAGACAGAGCCAGATCCTCAAACTAGCACACAGCGTCCAAGCTATCTCTCCCCCCCCCTCTCTCTCTCTCTCTCTCTCTGGCAGTGCCCTGATGAAGACAGTGCTGTGGGCCGGGGGTTTGGCACAGCTGCCAGTGGTTTTGTTTACCTTCAGCGCAAATGTCCAAGAGACATTTTGTCGGCACTTCACAAAACCAATCTTCTAATGCTACTGGTGCTGGAGAGTTGGCATGCGGGCCGCTTCGGGGACCACGTCTGAATGACTACATTCATGCCGAACATTTGAAGGGCATTTGCTGCGTTTCACAGATTCCAAACTTGCGAACGCACACTTTTTTCAAACCCGCGTTTAGGACAGCGGAATAGTGCTCCGGCTTGCCAACGAGAATAAATATATGCAGCATTGCTGTTCTTGTCTTCTGCTGATAAAGACGAGTGTCTGCGTGGAAATGCATTCCAAAAAAACAACAAAAATACAGAGGAAACCAAACAGCAAGAGAGCTTCATTCTGCTTTGCTGAGAGTCTAGCTGTACAAGGTCAATGGGAGATGACAGGCTGCCAAAAACACGTGCGATGTCTGAGATTTGCTTCTTTGCTTCTGCACTGGAGTGGCAAGGCTGATATAGCTAACAGGTGATGGAAACTTGTGGCATTTATATTATAACGCATTTGTATAGAAGCCCATTCCAGATAAAGGAAAACAAGAAGGCCTGTGTTATTTTTGTTCATTCTTCTCTCTTCTTTCTGAAAGCAGTATGTCAAACTTAGTAACTTAGTATCTCGAAATAATGACTTACTTTCTCAAAAATATTGACTTAGTCTTAAAAAGTTATTTTTATGTTTCACATAATATTTACATAGCGTTTTGACATTCTGACAAATTCTTAAAATATTGACTCTGCCCCTCTAAATAATGTCTTGTTTTCTCAAAATATTGACGTATCATATGAATGAGATTTTTTTTTAAACGTTGACTGTTTCAAGACTGTCTTTATGAGTTTCTCAATGTAAGTTCAGATTTTCTTAAGACACTGTAAAACATATGGGGTGAAATGAGGAGTTATTAAATTTGACTTTGTTTAAAGTATAAATAATTATTTTGACAAATTAGATCAAATAGTTTAAAAAGTCCATTTTTTGACATATATGATATATATATTTATATATATTTATAGTGTTGGATTGCAATGCTATTCGGAAGGAAGATAAAGGTTACCAGGAACATGGAGTTATAGAGGCCCATCTCATGGATCCCATGCAGCTTGAATATTCTCACACAGTTCCAGCAGATTTTGTGGTAGGGGTAGAGGTGGAGTGACACCAGGCTTCTGGTCATGTGACATGACACCGTTCATATTGGGGCTAACCACGGTGCCTCCACACACGGATTCGTTGGTCATCTCCACCAAGACAAAAACCGGACTCATCACTGAAGATGACCCGCTGCCATTCTGAGACACTCCATGACAGTCTGACACGACACCACTGGAGTCTTTGGTAATGTTGATGTGGTGTTAAGGGCAGTTGTCGTAATGGTCTGTGTGCATGTAGTCCTGCGTGCTGGCACTAACAGGATGGCTCACAGGATGATGGAGGGCATCACTGCTCACTGAATATCTGCAATCGTGGCTGTTGGGTCAGTCAGGTACAGCGATACGGACCGTCCTTACTTACACCACATGCGCGGTCGAGCGTGAAGCTTGATTCATTTGCATGCCTCACAATGTCAAAGCTACCCACCAAATTTCATCCCTGGTAGTTGACTCCTTCTTGGTGCAACTATTTGTGCAGTTATACTTTTGATGATGAGTGTACTTAAGCAAGGAAGACAAGTACCTCCAAACTACATGAGCAAAGTGTATTTGAGATTCTTTAAAGCTGAAGAAATAGTAAGATTTACTGAAACAGCAACTCGTAGCAGTGCACCACATTTTAATTCATCAGTTTCAATGGATTCAAAGAATGCAATTTGTACAGAGCTAATATGTGTACATAAACTTCCATTCCATTGCATAGTTAGTTATGTTTACCATGTATATCGCATACAAAACTAAAAATCAAACATGAATGATTGGCTGTCTTTGGGGTCGATGTAATATCGTGTCAATTAGCAATGGGGTCTTTAAGCCAGATACCATATTCCAGCCTACAGTTCCATTAAAAGAAATGACATTTTAAGCTTAAAATCTTGTAGAGCTTTATTCTGTAATACTGACATGCAACCACATGCAAGTTGGGGCAGCTGTGTGTCTGTACAGACTGCAAGCTGATTGGCTGTTCCGTAGTTTGGAAGCACACCTCCGAGTCCTTGTACCTAAGCGGTTGGCAGGACTGTCTGAGCATATGGCAGAACTAAATGTTGATTATTAGCCACTCTCATATTTCATTCGGACATCCAATAAGTAAGGACATTTATCATTCAGCAGTTCCACGGTGAAGTTCTGCTTTCTCTCTGTCTATGTTAATCGCCACCATATGAACATCATACCTTGTCTCCTGCCGGATTCCAGAGGACACCATTATAAACGCCTCTGTGAATAAAGACTCATTTGCCTGTCATTTTCAGGTCGTCCTTGACTTTTTGGAAGCACCCAAAAAAGAGAGAGAGAGAGAGAGAGAGAGAGAGAGAAAGAGAGAGAAAATGTTGGTGTCTACTTCACGGATTTTCCCTTCCGTCAGGCGCTCCGTAAATCCCGCACGAGGATTCCATTTTCTCTCTTCTTACCATGGCAGCTCTTTGACAAGGTTAATGACGACGAATTAGCGGCGACACGGACGGTCATATTTCTCTCTGTTGAGCTATGACTAAATACCCACTGTTTATTATTCCACCATGCCGTCTTAAAGGTTAAACATGCAAGAGGCGATTACTCTTAATATTGTCTTATCTAATGCACTGATCATTGTTTGTAGTGATCGGTCTTCTTTCTTTATTACAGATGGTCCTGGATTGTACAATACGCGGCAACTACCGGGGCCCAAGCACTTAATTACGCCAACATAATTGATACCAGTTATTTACGTGTTTACTCCCTGGCTTTAATGCAAAGCCCTGCACCAAGTAATTATTATTTATTCTGTAATTAATTAGTAATAATTATATCCAACTAGTTAACCTAATGCATTCAGAGCGCATTAAATAAACATAGTTTTCTAATTACATAATTATGCAAAAACATTCCGCGTTGGGCTGTAACCGTGCGGCCCCACGGCAGCAAAGAATACATCTTGTGCTGCGTGTATGTTAATAATTTATTCTTTCTGTGATCTGTCTGTCTTCATCATTAAAGCATATAATTAATGAGATTTCATATATCCGTCATTATGCAAAAAAGGTCACCCTTAATTTATACAGCATAGCACCATTTAAGTGCACTGGATTCATACAGATGAATATACCTTGCGTATGTTGTGATCTTTTCCAGGGGAATTTATTCATGAAGCCCTCCCCTTCAACAGACACATGTCCACAAATTCAGCCCCCTCCAAAACGAAAAAAATAACTCCCCGCCCCATCTCCACTACACGCAGAACACAGCATGATACCTCTACCTTGAGTACCACCCTACGTTCCCCCTTAACAGACTCCTGCACATGCATCCATCAGCACGTGCAGGCCCGTGCTGGCTGTAGCAGTAGGAAGGGGCATTAGTGGTGATGTTAATGGCGGGAGAGGGGTGAAATGGCCTTTCTGCTGTTCCGCTGAGAGCTCATCAACATTAGATAGGAAATGGGGTGGGGGGGAGGTTGGGGTGCGAGGAGGGGCGAAAGAGGCCCGGACCAGGCAGGTGTTCATCCGGAGGGCACTCGGAGGGCATCAGCGATGGCTGAACGATGGCTCAAACGCTGACCGAAGGAGGCCTCGCTGAGGGCACTGCCCCGCTGCGCCCTTGCCATGTGTCTGATGACCGTTGGTCACTAAATGGAGCCATAAGTGTCCGTGATTGACAAATTGTCTATGCAGTCAAAGGCAGGGTCGCCATTTAGGCCTGCATCGCCAGCCACAAGGAACAGTCTGTGGAGTGGTGGGTTGGCTTACATGCCTTACGTATTAAGTAGTGGGGGAAAGAAAAGTCAAAATAAATAGAGAGATATCTCCACTGTCAGGCCGAAACTTTGTGTTTTTGTAATATCATTCTTTTCATCTTTCATTTTATTTCACTGTATGGAAATGACGTTATGAAACAAATCACCAGTTATGGCAAACAGACCAAAAGAATTCCAATACTTCTTGGAATGAGATCTAAGTAACGTCGATTGCCTCTATGTGACTATCACACTGAACATTTTTTAATATTATTAAAAAAAAAAATTTATTATTATTTTTTTTTCTTTTGCACCATTAAAAATAGCTTTCCTTTCCAGTGTGTGATGAATGGATCAAAGGATCTAGCATGTTGTAGTACTTTTGAATTGAAGTCTGGTAACATTAACGCACAGTTAAGACCTATAAGACAAATCAACATTACATCACAACCTCAAAAAGCTTACTTCCACTGCACTGACCAAGAGCTGACCCTGAATGGGGTAACCATGATTAACAATTTAAGGGTCTTTTTGGTCACTATAAAGCATTTAATTTGGCTAATTAGCTTCCACACTAGTTAGCTCAACCTATGTTATGAAATGATGCTCTGCTCTGCCTGTCCAATCTTACAAATTATTACAATAACTCAGAAAAGTGTAGAATCAAACCAGGCTGTTGAGTGTGAAAATGTGAGCTTGTAGCAGATATGCTAACAGTGTTAGCTTATTAACTACTTATTATGGCAATCACTCTACACAGTAAATATTCTAAAGATAGTAGTCAACACATCAACCTACCATCCAGTTTTACAATGGTGGTCTTATTGGTGATGTTACCTTCATATATTTGTCCTTGGATTCATCTGGAATCGTTAGCTTGAAAATGCTTCATCTGTTCTGTTTGTATGGCTCTGTAAATTTTACCCTAAACTGAACTGCTTTCCCGTTGACTTGAATTATTCACCTGGTATAGCCAACCTTTATGTTTAAAAGCATCTTGATTTGGTCTATTCACCCTAAGTTCAACTTCTGTTCTTCACATTAAGATCAAACAGATCTATCAGGCTAACCGTTCAAAGCCCCAGTGACATGACTGAAAGGAAAATGTCCCAAGGTGTTGACTGTCCACTTGTTTGGTCCAAATGCTTATTTGGATCCTAAAAGCAAATGAATATTTTCATGGTCACTTCCTTTTGTAGGGAGACACTATTATGGGTTAAAGAGGTTCTACATTTTTTTCAATTCCAGTATGGTCTTTAAGATGTCCAGGTCCAAGCCTTTACTGTGTTGGCTGAGGCTCTTGTCATTTCAAGATGTTGTAGTTATGTGTTCCTTGATTGAATAGATGTGAGTAAAAAACAACTACTCAATGATCATTCTACCACTTTCCTTGTGTAAGTTACTGTTCTTAAATTAATGAAGATTAAAGAATTAATGAAGAATGAAAAGTTTGGTGCCAGTGGTTAGCTAGCTAGCTTACCTAGCTAAGGTTAGCACCCACTGGCAAAAGCCAAACTGGTCATTTGGCTATGGGTTTTATTGGGTGTTTTTTGTTTTTTTTTTGCTATGAATCCACATCTTTGCACATGCACATCATTTCGGCTGTTAGCCTTTTTTATGCTGCTCAGTTATGGCTAGCTCTTATCTCTCTGAAAAGCTGGACAACTGAAACACAAAGATTTGGGTTCACAGCAGGAAACGCCTTATACAACACACAGGCTATAGTAGGGGTGTCCACAAAGGGCTACTTTGGCCAGTGGGTGCTAACATTAGCTACAGCCCACTGACACCAAATGTTTTTCCTTATTTCTTATTTGCCCCTCTTTCCATCGCAAGGAAAGCAGTACAATGAAAATTGAGTAGTTATTTGGACTCAGATCTATTAAAACACAGTTAAGGCTTGGAACATTAAGACTGATATGTTACATCTTAACAAGCAGACAGAAATGCAAAGGTTGAGGCCAATATATGGAGGACCATAGCTGAAAGGACTTGAGGAATCAGTTTTTTATTATTTCCCAGAAGCTAAAAAATAAGCTCCCTAGACAAAAAATGAGTCCCCTCTGTGATGATCTGGGCGGTTTTAATTACCTGGAAATGGGTTCTTTGGTTGAGGTGACAGTAAACTTGAACCACAATGCCTACATTAAACTGCTGGACAACCAGGTGTCGCCTTTTTGGTCATCATCATACTGACTAACATAACATTCCTATCCCTGTATTCCAAGATGATAATTAACATGTTTACAGGGCTGCAAATGTGACTGATTGGCATGATGAACATTCAGGAGCATTCACACGTCTGGACTAGTCTGCAAAATCACCAGATTTGAATCCTCCTGAAAATCTGTGGGATTACCTGGAACAATGAGAACAACGCCAGGGAAGGCATCCACCAAATCTGACTGAACTGCACAATTCTTTGATGCAAGAGTGTCTGAACATTGATGTGGCCTACATCCAGAAACTTGTCCAGTCCATGCCAAAATGAACTGCAGCTATTATTCGTGTTTGTGGATGTTTTACATACTATTAGGTATGTTTCAGTCACAGGTGACTGTTTTTTTGTCTGGTGAGCTTATATATATTTCTATATTGGACTTAATGTGATGGTTCAATTGTGTTAAAAATTGCATCTGCTTTTTCCTCTAAAACAATTGTACTTGGTTCTTAAAACTAAGAATGTTTTTCCCTTTTTTCTTAAAATTCATAATTTTCCAGATATTAAATCTTCATATGTGAGGAGGAAGACATATCTGTGATTTTTGGCTTGCACTTCATTTACTTAAGAGGTCAGTGTACATCTTCTGCTGTACATAATACAAATATCTGCATTGTTCAAAATGGAGCAATAATTCTAGATTGGCTCCATTAAAAAATCCTTTAATTGACTTCAGTCAGTTACTCATTCATGATGTAAATTTAGGGAGGAAGACAATGATGTACTCCGTTTGTTCATTTTCATCATCCATAAATAAATTAGGGAGTAATTATGAATCTCAGAATGACCGCTCGAGAGGGGTTAGGCAACAGGGTCCTGCCATAAGTGCCAAAGAGCCTCAATTAGAGTCCAGGAACGTGACGTTTACTGTAGAAGTCCGACTGGACGTCCCGCTCCAGAGCTAAGACCGATCGTGGACCCTGGGGTGAGTAAATCAGGACTTGAGCACACGCAGCAGCTCTGAGAGGGCATTCAGCTGCTTCACCATCACTCTCTTAGCCCTCTAATGTCCTCTAATGGGCTAAATCATAATTGAGTTAAGCATTAATTCAATCTGAGTTGAAGAAGAAAGCATTATGGTTTCCTTCGTCGGCATCAAGCAAGTTTTTGTTAGGCCTGAATACGTGTTTGTTTCCCTGTTTGGCTACGTATCATCAGGACTGACAATTCCAAGGCAACAGCGGAGGGGCTTTAGCCGTCGCTTGTGTTTTGACCTGTTGCTGGGAGACGACCCAAACCCTTCAAGACATATTTTACAGTTTGTCACGCGGGCCGAAGGACATTTTCAGTCTCGCGCTTCTTGATTCCCTCGATCGGAATCAAAGAGGACACCAGAGATGGTCTTTTTCCTAAAGGAAAGTACCCTTTAATTAACTGCATGTGGGCCACATGGACCACTTCAGCGGTCCAAAAGTCCAGAATATGATTTTATTCCAGTTTCACCGATTAATTTGGGATGACTTGCCAGTTGAAGCTCTATTAACCATCTCCAAAACAAAAGCAGAAAGCTTGGAAACGGGCATGATGTCAAGAAAAGTCTCAGTGTGGGCCCAAAAATATGACTTTACATCTCCAGCTTCTGGAATGTAATTCGTCCTGCCAGTTGACCTTAGCCAAGAGACTTCCTCATAAGAACATGTGACACAACACGCCTGGACAGTCTGGTGGCCCCATCATGACTATGCTAGGACAATATACATTAAGGAGCTATACTGTAGCCCTTACAAATGTCCCTCCCTCCGTCCCCTGTGGACAACTCCATCTCTCTCTCCACCTCCTACCTAATAAATAATAACGAACAGTGGCCGATATCTTTTTTCCCCACTCTCTCCTTTAATAATACAAGGGGAGAATAAACTCCCTAAAGCCGAACGACTGTCACCTTCAGCCCGTGTCCCTGTCATTTGTTCAGCGGCACCAGGTCATTAAATTCACATTAGGCCAGTGTCACACTCCCGAGACCCCCACATACACCTATTTCTACGTTGCTGAGATCACACCCACCCGTCCAGCCAACGATGGCACAGCCGCTTTCTGCATTCTGGATCATTAGGGTCTCTGATGGATTTGAGTGTGTGTGTGTGAGTCTGGGTATGTATTTAACTCAGCGTGGGGACCGTCACAATTAGCAGTTAGCTTCTGAGGTTAAAATACAACATCTGTAGCATATCGTCACTGTCCAATGAAAATCTCCATTGTTGTCAATGGATTTTGATTTTTAGTCATCATTTGAACACAGCAGCTGCTGTTTACACTGGGTGAAAATTTCATTATGAATGGACCAACAGAAATGGGCCAAAATTGCTTGGGAAAAAAGTATAGTTCCATTAACTTACATTAAAATCAACTTCCTGTAAATTAGCAATTATGGAGATACTTGTTTTTCTTTGGACAGGGAAGATATGGTGGCTTAGAACAAGTGAAACAGGCACACGTTGGCTTATTTTAGAGGAGATGTTTCTGGGGAGATTAGATATTAGACAGTCCTTAGATGGATAGGGAAAGTTGAAGGTGAAAAACAGGGGTTTCCTTCTACAGGTGTTTCTGTCAGCCCTTCCACTGTGAGAAGACATCTTAACACTATGGGACTGAAAGGATGTGTAGCTGTTAAGAAGCCCTAGCCAAGAAAAGGAGAAGAACTATTGCAAATCAAACAAAGAGGTTGCTGGAGTTTTCAGAGCAATGGGCTTCTGAATTGCAAGAGGGCATAAAATATAACCAACTTCTAAGACTAAACCGCAAAATATCTCTTCAGATTTCTTTTCTGGGCACACACTAAAATTTACACAGCCGTGAAGTCCCTTGCAGTGCCTAAATACATAAAATACACACATTGAACACCAGAATAGCTTTGTTTATCCAAATATAGAATTTTATATAACAGTAATATAAAGTTATGTATGGAAGCTATGACATATACAGATGTACACATTTACATATATGTAGTTTGGGGAGTCTGAGGCAGATAAAAGAGATGCGGATTGTCCATGGAGGTCATCGTAATGATGATTAAGGTGAGATGTATAGATGACAGTCTCACTGACTGAGGCATCAGCAATACTGGCTGTTCAGCAGCTTGATTACTATTGTAACTGTATCATCTTCCTTCATATATGTTTTCCGCTGTTACACTATAAATAGCTCTACTTAGTTACAAAGTAGTAATGCCCCAGAAAGATAGCAATACAGGCTCGCGAGTGGTGTTGCATGTAAGTGCGTGTGTGGACATTTACGTGTGTGTGAGCAGAGTGCAGGACCAGGTCCGTGTCCATTTTAGTGTCCCCGGAGGCGGGATGGTGGCAGTTAGAAGTTTGAGAGGTAGAAGTATAAGGCATAAGTGGCATTACCTACCCGCCCCCGCAGCGTCCCGTTTGAATCATTTATTAAAAACCTGCGACGGCCGATCTGCGTGTCACATCCCGTTAGGGCCTCACACTGACGACTGCGGGCGGAGAGGTAGCACTCGCACACGCCGCTCCATCCTGCTCTCCCTCACGTCGTGTTCCATGTCTTCACGGGACAGTTGTCAGGAGAGGGACAATTACCGCGCGGGCTGAGCCGATGGGGAGGGGTAGTGACCTTGTGCATGTGTGTTTGAACGTGGACGCCTGTCCTTCATTGCTCTCCATTTGTCTGAATATTGTTGTTTATGAGAACGGTGCAGTTTTTTATTGGTGGCTTTGGAACGGACAGCTGCTGCGGTTGGCCGCTGCCCAGCGCCGACTGACCGCTGTACCTGAGGGCAAATAGTCACATGACCGCCTCACACTGGCTATTGAAACTCATTTAAAGGGCCTGGAAATGTGACAAGTCGGTTCCCGGCGTCATATCGAATGCGCGTGTGCTTGTGACAGCGGCCAATTCAGTGTGATGGGCGTGACACTGCAAAGGCAAACAGCAGTAATTTGCATCATGCTGATCTAAATTTCCTCCTGATTAGCTGGTTTATTGCCGCAGTAGAGCCGTGTGCGCCGCCTCTGTGGGAGCCAAAAGCAGAAATGTGCAATCAATCTGTTTTATTAAATACTAAAATGCAAACTCGCTAATGATTCACGGTCTGGGCCTTTTCGCATCTTCTCAGGTACAAAGAGATTTCTCCCAAAATCGATGGCAAATGACAGAGACGGCAGCAAAACAACTGGCTGAGCGCAGCCAGACCTTTAGTAAAGTAAGGATCACCCGAGCCATTAGTCATTGTCTTAATGAGAAAAGGAGAAGAGTGCATTTAATGCTGATGGCTATCAGCCATTCTAAAAGGAGAAATCACTGCCTGATTAAGTAAGAGCCAGTTTAAGATAATAAGTGCTCCATCAATGACATACTAGATGAGTTTGCAGTTTAATATCATGACAAAACCTGAAATGCTGTTAGTTAGGGATTATGTTCTCAAGATATACATAGTCCGTCCTTAATGTGTAGTGTTGTACCAATACTATATTGGTTTCAGCAGTGGAGAATATTGATACAGAGAATAGTTGCACCCAGAAGGAAGTGTCGGACTACAACGCTATTGGGAAGGAAGATAAAGCTTACCAGGAACAATAAATTATGATACATTTAGACTGATATGGGGAATATTTATTGAGCTACACATACAGAAGTAGTGTCTCTCAGTATGGCGTTGGGCCGCCATGTTTGCTAACGCAACATGCCAGACGTCTCGGCATGGAGCAGCAGAGGTTCCTAATGGTGTCCTGTGATAATCCATCCCATCCAGCTTGAATATTCTCAAACAGTTCCTGCAGATTCCTGAGAACATAATCCCTAACTAACAGCATTTCAGGTTCAGGTTTGTCATGATATTAAACTGCAAACTGATCTGCTGCCATTCTGAGTCACTCCATGACAGTCTGACATGATACCATTACAGTCTTTGGCAGCATTGAGGTGGTGTTAAGGGCGGTCATCGTCACGGTTTGCGTGCATGTAGTCCTGCGTCATCCTGGCTCTGTCAGTGGTGCTGGCACTAACAGGATGACTCATGGAGGCCATCACTGCTGGCTAAATGTCCACAATTGTGGCTGTTGGGTCAGTCAGGTACAGCGATAAGGCCCGTCCTTGTTTACTTCTCAAAACATCATTGACCGTAGTGTTATTAATGACCACACCTGCCTGATTCAACCACTAATCACGTCCACCTGTGGATTCATGTCCAGTCTTATTCGCTAAATCTAGCGCAAGTTTAGCCCCTACCTTGGCCATGCCATGGCCACCCGCATTTGCTTACTTTGGGCTATGCATGTGGTTCTTGTGAAATGCAGCCTGTGTTTGCTGTAATCCACTCTGTTGGTGTAGGACGTGTCAGTGCAAACCCCATTACACGGCGGAGCTGCCTCCACATCTCCACGCACCCAGTCGCACAAATAAACTTTGCAGTGTTGCAAAATAGAAGTAAATATTTTGTGTATTTTTAGGTCAAACAAAGCCTTTTGAACTTGCATGTGGCACCAATCGGCAGTGGAGATTACTGATACCATTTCTGACACGTGCATACACTATTGAGTGATGCGTACATAAGTGGCAGTAGATGGAACTTAAGAGAAGCAAGAAATATACACTCATCATCAAAAGAATAGTTGCATCCAGAAGGAAGTGTGGGATTGCAGTGCTATTGGGAAGGAAGATAAAGGTTACCAGGAACAATAAATTATGATACATTTAGACTGATATGGGGAATATTTATTGAGCTACACATACAGAAGTAGTGTCTCTCAGTATGGCTAACGCAACATGCCAGCCATTTCGGCATGGAGTTGTAGAGGTTCCTAATTGTGTCCTGTGATAATCCATCCCATTCAGCCTGGTGCTGACCAAGGTGCCTCCACACACAGATTCATTGGTCGTCTCCACCAAGATAAAAGTGGGACTCGTCACTGAAGATGGCCCGCTGCCATTCTGAGTCACTCCATGACAGTCTGGCACAACACCATTGCAGTGTTTGGTGACGCTGACATGGTGTTAAGGGCAGTCGTTGTAGCGGTCTGCGTGCATGTATTCCTGCAGCCGTGCAGCCGTCTGCCAATGGTGCTGGCACTAACATGATGACTCATGGAGGCCATCACTGCTCACTTAATGTTCGCAGTTGTGGCTGTTGGGTCAGTCAGGTACAGGTACACATGTCTCACAATGTCAAACCTGCCCACCAAGTTACATCACTGTCGGTTAATTCCTTCTGGGTTTGTTGGTAAGTCTGTGAAGTAATGGCCTGTCTAATTGATTTGTATAGGCTGACCAAATAGAACTTCATCACTGACTTTTTAGCCTCATGAAAATCATTCTATTGTGCACTGTTATAAAAAACCAAAGGCAGCTTCAGATTTAGAGACCAGCTGGTGAGGCTGCCTGAATTAAATGTCTTTGTTTGAATCTCATCGAAATGATGATAGGCATTTCCATTCCATGTAAGGGGAAATAAGTCAGTCACAATCCAAAAAAACTAAGTTTCAAATCATACTTAAAATTCGTCTTTCAGCAGCGTGCCAGATTGTGTTTACTTGCTTCTTTGTTCTCCAACGTTTTTTTGGTCTTAGTTTTGTGTTGTTTAATTCTTCTGCAGTGCAGTTAAACCTTAATGGCGGATGCGTTGTCTTTGTCTCTTCCGTCTCGCGCCCTGGTGAACGTACCGTCCCTCACTTTTAACCAGATTTTCCAGGGATATTAAAGGAACAATAGAGACGACACCACACTGGCTCCACCGCTTTACGCCTTTTGATTCAGGATGGGTGAGAAAGGGAAAAAAAAAACACAACACAAACCCTCAGCTCCTGTGGATGGGTGCCCCCCATCCAAGATGGCACTTTTGATCCATATATTTGCATTCATTTAGCTCGAGTCTTTTGCATAAGTAATGACCAAGTTAATGATGTGGTTTTTCTGGGGCGGATTCTCGTTTGAATATTCAGATGCAGTCCATGCCACTCTAAACCCATTGCAGATGATGGGCCTTCAACCTGCGCTGCCCAAAAAAGTGGAATTTAGCCGGGCTGAAATATTTGAAATGTGTTTCATTCAAATGCCGAGGTGAGATAATTCTTCATTTGTCTCCAGGTTATTTATTACCGTTGTTTGTTTTCCTGTACTAACCTGCATTCTATTCAGCAGATGTTGTGAAATCTCACATATGCATATTAAAGAGAATATGAGAACATAAAGCTAATTACAGCTGCGATATGATTTGGCATGTACTGGACAAATTTCTGGATGTAGGCCACATCAATGTTCAGCCGCACTGGCATCAATGAATTGTGCAGTTGGGCCAGATTTGGTGGAGGCGTNTTAAAGAGAATATGAGAACATAAAGCTAATTACAGCTGTTATATGATTTGGCATGTACTGGACAAGTTTCTGGATGTAGGCCACATCAATGTTCAGCCGCACTGGCATCAATGAATTGTGCAGTTGGGCCAGATTTGGTGGAGGCGTTCCCGGCACAATTCTGAGGAGAGTTTCCTGTAGACTGGGATTTTAGCCACTGCTTGTAGACCTGTATGACCGTACGCTTCCATACACCTGCAGATTCAGCTACTTCCTTCACACTATGGTCTTTGGCACGCCCACATGCGATCACTCCTTTTAGCCAATCATTAACATCTGCTGTGGAACCTTTTTCCACACATAGAACGAGACATTCACTGCACGGTACCACCTCTTCTCCATCTATGAATCCCTTCATTCCCACCCCGTAGGTATTTATAGCCCCATCTTCCTCGTGCAGCGCCACCTGCAGGAGACTGAAGTTACTACTTCCTTAAACATGTAAGATGACTAATTATTTTGTGTGGTGAGCTCATTTGCCTGATGTCCTCTTTTCTATTGCATATTTGAAGCATAAATTCGATTCAGATTTTCATGCAAAATGTAATATAATACAAAGAACACATGAGCAAACACATCACGACATGAAATTAAATGACCATTTTATTTATTGACAAATAACAATGTTTTGCTACATCTATACCACCCATGTAATATAGTAATAACCCCCTTAAACTAAATAACAGGCCATCTTTAGCAGCAACAATTGTGACTAACTCTTCTTGGCAGAACTGCTTTATTCCAGCCACATTGAAGAGCTTTTGATTATACACTGCCAGTTTAAGATCCTGCCACAACATCTTAAAGGAGTTCAAGTCATAACTTTGTCTAGGCCATGCCAAACCCTTGCATTTGTTTCCTTTAAGCCATTGAGAGATGGAGTAGCTCTTGTCTTGATGTATAACCCAATTGTGCTTGAGCTTGAGCTTCAGATCACTGAATAATGTTTGAGCAACCTCATGTACAATTTGTAGCATATGTTATGGGTCCATCAATTATGACAAGTCATCCAGGCACTGAAGCAGCAAAACCGACCCCACACCTTTGCACTGCCACCACCATGTTTCACTGTTCATATAATATTCTTAATGTGGAATGCTGTACTCCAGATGTAATGGGTACCCCATGTCCCAAAAGGTTCCACCTTTGGTCCACAGAACATTCTTCCATTAAGGCTTTTTTTCTCATCTCTCCTGAAATGCATTTCTTTAGGCTTATACTTTGCATTGCTGGAAAGGCTCTACTGTAATTAAGTAATGTTAACTAAGAAGTCAGTTTGAAATTAATGCTGGATTTGAGACAAAATATTAAATCGAAATCAATATTAAATCAAGAGTGAAATATAATAAGACTTTATTTAATTTTTAGTCATCATCATCAGCAGCAATGAAGGTTTAGCCAAGAACAACTGACTGGTCACCCCAGATGTTAACATCACTGAATATATTTGATATGATTTGGATGGTGAGAAGCAGAAAGTACAACAAACTTCTAAGATTGAACTTTGGATGTGCGGAAAAAATATCTCTGCAGGTTTCCATGAAGAAGTGAACGCAAGTCTCCCAAAAGGTATGGAAGCTGAAATAAAGGCTACGATATTATATTTAGTATATTTAGTATTTTGCCATTTCTGTTAATATATATACACATTAAATATAAGATTTATTTTTCTTAATGATGCTGAAATATTATTAACTTATACTCAACTTGCACGTGAAATAAACGGAGGGTGGTCTTTGACATTTGCACATAGTAGAACAGTAGACAGCCCACTATGTCACCTCAGTCGGACTGGAATAATGAAATGGAATTGGCAGTAACGATTGAGCTTCCTGCTGTATTGACTGTGGTTGTTAGAGGCCTCTCTGGATGGATGGGAATCGTAGTTTGGCTTTTCTATTGAGTTACAATGACACATGTTCCCTCAGAGGCCTGCGCTAATGCACGCTGTAAATCTGAGCTGATTCCGCGGACATGTGCGAGAGAGTGTGTGTGAAAAGCTGGTTTTGTAGTGCAGGCTGGTGGTTGTCCCTTGCTTTTTGCCCCATGCACCCCCCCAGAGTAAAGCTGTCACGAATGAGGGAGAAAGGAAGAGAAGGATGAAAAAGAGAGGCAAGAGACACGACGAAAGACAAGAAATAATTTTTCAAAGCGGGATAAGATGCCTGTCTTGTGTTTCCTCGCTGTGCTGACAGGTTTAGGTCTGTTCATGGCATTCAGCTCCATACATTAAACACATTTTGGGAATAAGACTGACAGATACCTCCCATCAACATTACCTCTCCCGCTCTATCTCTCCTTCACTCCCTGTCTGTTTTTTTTTTTTCTTTCTCAAGCTGGAAATGGCTTCATTAAAGCAGAAGCGCGGCCGTAGGGAGTGTATAAAGCATGTGGCTCTGCCTAATCTGCTATTTATGACAAGCTAAATGTAGCTGGATTAAAGTTTAACGCACGGCGGCAGGTAGGCAGCAGACGGCTGCGGCGGAATGTCCATTAGAAAGATGAAAGGGGACGCGGATCCCCTAGAGATGCCGAAACAGTCACTACAGCGACAAGGGGCACCTATGGCAAGGAACAGCAAGTGGAATGGAAAACAGAACAGCCTTTTAACTCGGGGTCGGAGACTCCGTGCCGTGTACGCACACACACACAAACACACACACAGACCCTTAGAAACCTCTACATCATAATTACTAACACAGTGCTCAAATACAGTATAACAGGAGTGTTAAGGTCTGATTCTGTCCTGTGGCATAAAACAGATACAAATGAGCAAAGGAATCAATGAATGAACTCTGTTTGCATAGAGGGGCCGCCTACAACCCAACAAAGAAGTCTTCCTGTCAGAATAAGGCTACCTTTATAAAGAGTTTATGAATGGTTTAAAGGGAGTTTACTTATGGTTATTAATTAGGTCATAAACACCTCAAAATCATTCATAAGCAGTTACAACACATAAATAAGACGGGCAACTTTTGTTAGTCTAACAGTGAACGCACATACATTTATACTGTTAAAGCTCTTACTTCATCTAATAATCTTACTTCATCTTTTCCATCAGTCTGCATAAACCCTGTCATACACCCTGTCAACGTATTCACATACATTGTATGGAGGAGCTCATTTTTACCCTTTCTATTCATGTGTTAGAACTGCTTATTAATACTTTGTAAAGTGTATATGATCTACTAATAACAAATAATAACCTATTTTTAAACTACTTATAAATCCTTTATAAAGGTAGCCTTATTCTACAGTGGTAGCTGATGACCTTCCTTTGGTTCACCATTGCTGCCTCTTATCTCCTGTAGAAACTGACACTCAAACACATAGCCAAGACTACAGCAGACAGCTGATGAGCCTGCAAGGATAGATCCAAAAACTACATCACTACAGCTGGCAGTATTGCGTAAGGCTGTAATACTACTTCATACAAAGCAAAAAAACATATTCATATTATTAATAGTACCTGTTTCATTATAGCAATACTAAATATCTTATCAAAGGGAATATGACATTCAAATACACTCATCATCAAAAGAATAGCTGCATCCAGAAGGAAGTGTGGGATTGCAGTGCTATTGGGAAGGAAGATAAAAGTTACCAGGAACAATAAATGATGATACATTTAGACTGATATGGGCAATATTTATTGAGCTACACATACGGAAGTAGTGTCTCTCAGTATGGCATCAGGCCTCCATGTTTGCTAACGCAACATGACAGATGTCTCGGCATGGAGTAGAGGTTCCTAATGGTGTCCTGTGATAATCCATCCCATGCATCTTGAATATTCTCACACAGTTCCTGCAGATTTTGCGGTAGAGGTGGAGGTGGAGTGACACCAGCCCTTCTGGATGCCATGAGTAATGATAAAACATGCGCTAGAATGAAGCATAGCTATTCTCTATGTGTGCACTCTTGAGAGTGCCATTATGCTGCTCAACCCTCCTCTGTTTATCTCCTTGGGTGCTGATACATAGGTCACCATGAAACAGGACACACTGTACAGATTACAGGTGGCCTGGAGTTAGTCCTTCAGTTCAGGCCACATATATTAAAACCCACTTCTAATATAATTCTAATTCCTGCTAGCAGTCCTAAGGGATTTCCAATAGTCTGTTACCACTAAGCTAACAGTGGTGCACATTAACTTAACCATTCTAGGCCAAGTAGACATTAACACATCTAATTTCTTACAGCTGACTGAAATCTGCTTAGGCAGCGGCTCATGTTCACAATCACCAACATATCTAGAACATCCAGAAGGCCTAGAGAGACCCTTTTTTATGAAACTGGTTTTTATGAATCAGTTTATTCCACTAATCCAGCTAATCTAAAATGCAAGGCTTTCTGTCCAGCTCCTGAAGTCCTAACCCATAGGAATGGCACCTACGTACAACACAGGAAAATTTGGATTCATAAAAATCGGATGAGTTCTCTGAGGATTCCTCACTAGTGTTTGGCCCTATGTGGGGAGCAGCATGGTTCCAGCATGAAAAAAAAAATTTGTTCCATGAGGAAAAACACTTGAATAAATTTACTTCTACCAGAAATGTAAGGTTGACATTAGGGTTGGGTTAGGTATAGCACAGCAGCTGCATCCATCTGCAAGGGACATGAAAAAGAACAATCGACTCTATGTGTGAAGGAACATCGGTTCTGTTATTGTATTGTAAATGAGTAATTCTGTGTGACAGATTGTGATGGGGGGTGCACACAGATGTCTGTGTGAAGATACTACGAGAATAACTGAAAGCACATGTGAGATTACACTGCATGAGCGTGTAACAGACTCCGGTAGAGAGGTTAATTTCAGATCAGTGTGAGCAACCTTTATAATGCTGCAGATGTGTGTGTGTGATTATTTATGTGATTGTTTGAGATAATTATGAGGCACAAACTCAGCAGACAATCAGACACCTTGATGTACTGAGACAAATACAGCCAGAGACAAGCACAGTCTAGTTAGCACCTATTAGTAATGCACACAACTGACACATCAGTCTCAAACTGGAGACAATGCAGAGTAATACCAAATCAGTGCAGCCAAACTTGATCATTGACCTGAAATACTAACTTTGTAGTCATCAAAGGCATCAAAACAGACTCATACATATAACTACATACTCTTAAAACTCATTACAGAGTCACAAAAACCCATACAGTTTCACAGTATTTTTGACTGTATCAAACTCTAGGACTCTAGGAGAATGTCATGTCTGGATGTGTCATTGAGTGTCTTGAGTGCCCCTGCAATGGGGCAATTTCCCTCTGAGATCAATACAGTAAAAAGAATCTAATTTAATCTAGACATCAATCCAGACCCATGGACTTCAATACAGAATCGCAGGCCTCAATGCAAACTTAAAAACTGTCAATGCAGATGCAGTAAATAGCATAACAGAGTTATCAACTTCAATACACACTTACATCCATCTATACTCATCTAGACTCATGGATTTCAATACAATACCCATAAACATCATTACAAACTCATAGACCTCTGTACATACTGATAGACCTGAACACAGACTCATAGGCTATATTTGAAATGGCATACTACATACTACTTGCATACTAAATCTGCCTACAAGTAGTATGTAGTATGTGGCCAAACTGTAAATCTGTAGTGCATGGAGGATACCCGGATGGTGTACTACTCCAGTCAGATGTTCTAATATACAGGTGGAGCTATCTTCATGGTGTACTCCATCCCATCATGTGCTGTGGCCCCACCAGCTCTCAACCTGCTTCAGCCAGAGGAAATGGCAGCGGGTAACACTGGGGAGAAAAATGTAGCCAACTCCAAGTTTACATGTGGGTGTAGTGATTGTAGTGGGGTACGTTTTCATCAGAATGAGCCTCAGAAAGTTAAAATATACAGGTCTGAAGATTAATAAAAGATGAACTCACTTTAGGTGCTCAGTTTTAGGGTGAAATAGCCAAGGGCAGCTAACAGCTAGGCTAAATGTATTTCACTTAACCTTAGCAGCATTAGCAGCAGCTAGCTCTAAACAGTGGATACAGTAATAACAGCTCTGAGGTAAATGTGAGGTAACTGGTCATATGACTGAATTAGCATCCTACATTGTAGTATGCTGTGTGCAGTATAGTCGTGAATACAGCCATTGACCTCTCATTGACAGCCATCATGCATCATCAGATATGTATATTAGTGTACCCTCTTAGACCTCATAAACCTCATAAACTCATAAACATAACAGAATCATAAACCTCAGTACAGACTCATAGATCTCAATATAGACGCACAGATATCAACACAGACCCGTAGACATGACTTAACCATTGATGTTGCCTACATCCAGAAGTCACAGGTGACTAATTTTTGTCTGGTGAGCTTATTAGCTAATACAACAGATGCTAACATTTAACATATCCATATGCAGGCTTTTGTTTGAAGTGATTCACATGTAATGTATGGTGGTAACATCTCAACATCAAGTTATGTTTCTGAGCCCTACCTAGAGGCCATGGAATCGGAGAGAGAGAGAGAGAGAGAGAGAGAGTTCTACAGATGGCTCTCTGTTTTCCTGACCTCAGTTGAATCTAAAATTTTCTGACACAAAGTGGTACCATTTCATATCTGTTTAGCATTGACAGGCTGGATAATGGCACGGTTAGAAACACCGGAGGCCTCGCGGCACTGACAACCTGAAACACACACACACACTCTGCTGATTAATGTATGAACCATGTGCTATCAGAGAACAGGCAGGAGAAACACACACAGCGGACGGACACTTTACAGATCACCAGTTACACCACATCACACAAACACTCACTGCATGCACAGCATCTGCTCCAAGCTTCTGATAGCTGAACAGCTTAACGTAGTTTATGAATTCAGTCTGCACGTTCAACAGCCTCATTAAACTGGACAGAGGTTTAAATCATTTATTTCAGTTTATTTGCTGGACATTTCCTGATTTCTGTTAAGTACACTGTTAAAAAGATGGTTCTTCAGTGGTTCTTTAGTAAATAGTACTATACACAACTTTTGGTTCTAAATAGAACTACTCCCTTTACAAAAGATTCCAGTTCTAACTAAAAGGTTCACTGTAGAGTTATATACAACATATTCTCCATCAATCTAAGAAACCATGTCACCATGCAAAGAACCATTTAAGTATACAGTTCTATTTAGAACTGCAGTTATAAATAGTACTATAACTTGCAGTTCAAAATAGAACCAATCCCTTTACAATAGGTTCCAGTTCTAACTAAAAGGTTCAGTGTAGAGCTATATACAACATATTCTCCATCAATCCAAGGAACCACATCAACATGGAAAGAGACATTCAAGTATGATATGGTTCTATACAGAACTGCGGCTCTAAATAGTACTATATATAACTTGTGGTTCTATATAGAACCACTCCCTTTACAAAAGATCAACCTAAGGAACCACGTCACCATGGAAAGGACAATTTAAATATGTTAAGCTTCTATGTACAACTGCAGTTCTATATAGTATATGTATCTTTGAATATTGACATGGTTCTTCAGAGTTAATGGAGGATATGTGATATACACAGTAGCTTTTTATAGAACCTTTACAGTGGGATGAAAGAGTTTCACACAAAATGTAGACGGACGCACATATCCACGAATTACACCTGGTGAGACGCGTAACTCTGGATGGGCACCTTGTACGTTCTCACAGTAAGATGTTATTGAAATTACAGAATGTATGGATTCTGTCATTTCCTTCATCTGTAGATTCATAAATTCAACCAAGCTAGCATTAGCGTGACTCTTACCATAGCAGTCTTACTTCGGCACCAAACGAATGCTGGAGATGAGTTGTTCACTCCTCACTTTTCACTCCTTTTCCTTTCACCCTGTTCTGTTAAAAGCATCATCAGTGCATTCGCTCTGTCTCAGTAGTAAATAATAACATCAGCATGATGCATATTATATATTATACAATTTCTTAAACCAGCTGCCATTGATCCGTGCAGAGACGTAACCTCACCTCCAGCGTAGAAGGTATTTAAATATTCAAATAGACATTTACATCCTTAAATAGATGCATTCAGGGCGCGTTGCAGGAAAACACATTAAAGTTTCTGGCCCTGGACCGTGCCTGTATGCTAATGTAAAATAAATCTCTTCTGTTTAAATTTGCTCCTTAAGTGAACAAACGGAGCATCTATGATTGAACACGCGCCACCGGCAGCTTAGGTAGAGACAAAAGCACGAGAGAGAGAGAGAGAGAGAGTAAACTAGCATTGTCAGACAGCATTTGGTGGAGAAATGACAGTGTGGACGGTGGAGTCCCAGGATTGCAGAACAAAGCCATAATGGAAGAAGCTTTAAGAATTTTATAAGCTGTGCACTTAAAAGGGCAACAGCAATGTGCCGATCCTTCACAGCGCACAGCACAGTAGTTCAAACTGCGTGTGACCATTCAGAAGAGTACCTAACATACCTACCTAACCCAACTTCACCTAAAGCTTATCAGATCAAACTTGGGTCAGATTCAGTGGGAGTTTATCAGCGCATGTCATATGACTTGTATTAACGTCATACGTTAAGACGTTGTTTAGGTCTCAGGTGTAAAATCAGCATTACACTGATGAAGATGTAACGACAGGTAGACTAGTGTGTTTCCTAAAGAGCATGCAGGCTGATTGTGAAGATTAAGATCCTATGATGTTGCTAGGTAATTGCTTGTGGGACGCTAGGCAGCTGCTATGACATCCCAGGTGGTTGCTAGGGTGTTACTAGGTGTTTTTTTTGATAGTATTCCAGGGGCTTGCTAGGATGTTACCAGGTGGCTGCTATGGTATTCCAGGTGGCTCCAGCCAAACATTTCGGAGTTGGAAAAATGTTGATATCTTGAAAACCCTTTGCTGTGCAATACAGAAAAATCAAGTGGACTGATCCTTATCTAAATGACAACTGTAGACAAACTCGGTCTAACTAAACAACTAGGTAGCTGCTAGGCGTGTTGCTGGGTGGTTGCCATGGTTTCCCAGGTGGTTGCTAAGGTGCTGCTAGGTGGTTGCTATGATGTCCTAGATGGTTGCTAGAGTGTTGCTAGGTGGTTTGATGATATCTTAGGAGGTCGCTAGAGTGCTGCTGGGTGGTGGTTGTGGTGTCACCTTTGGTGTGCAGTGTCATTGTTTCCTGTTATCTTATCTGTCCATAGAACATTTTCCCAGGAGCATTGCGGAACATTCAGGTGGTCTTGGGCAAACTTTGATGGGCAGTAGTCTCGTTTTTTGGACAGCAGCACCTTCCTTCTTGGTGTCCTTCTGTGAACACTGTTCTTGTACAGTTCTTTTCTAATAGCGAACTAAGGTTTTAGCAGTTTGTAGAGTCTTCTGTAGGTATTTTGCTGTGGGTTCTTTTATTACCTCCTTTCAGGATTTCCTGTTGTGCTCTTGGAGTGATCTTAACGGGATGCCCACCCCTAGGAAGTGCAGCAACAGTCCTGAAATTCCTCCATTTGTAGACAATCTGTCTAACCATGGACTGATGTATGCATAAATCTTTAGCAATGCTTCTGTAGTCTTTTCCAGCTTATGTATAAATATATAACACATCTTCTGAGGTCTTCTGAAAGTTGTTCATGGTTTACACTAACCTTTCCTGAGAGTAACAGGTTTGTCTGTAACCAAGCTTTGTGCGCTGCCTTTATTTAATGGGGAAAGCACCTGTGAAACCCACACTTCCAATCTCACTCTCACTCACTCATCACCTACACCACTCATCTCTTTAATTGAAACACCTTTTTCCCAATTAGCTCTCAGAGAACACATTAACACAGAGGTGCACAGAAGTACACTTGCTTGGTGTTACTAGGTAGTGTTTGTCTATAATTGCGACTTCCAGCTAATCCAGGTAATTCCAAAGGGTATTAATTACATTTACAGCATTTAAATGACGCTCTTATCCGGAGTGACTTACAAGCTTCATATCATATTGCAGATAGGCCAAAGCGGTGTTAGGAGTCTTGCCCAAGGACTCTTATTGGTGTGACACAGCATAGTCACCCAGACCGAGAATTGAACCCCAGTGGCGTGGTGTTATCAGTTGCGCCACACCAACATAAACATCATCGTTTAGGTACCTGCTGTTAAGATTAGGATCTTTTGTTAAAAATAAAGGTACCTGAAAGAGTTTTTTTATAGTGATGCTATAGTAGAACCATAATCGGATACCTACAGAATTGTTCAATGAAAGGTTCTTTAAAAAACACATTTGTAAATGAGATGTGTGAATGTAAAGGCTCGTATTCTACCTCTTTCTCGTCTATTATATTTTCCACTGAGGCCCATTTATGACATTCATCTTGGTTTAACTGGCATATTTATATGATCATTTATATATATATATATATATATATATATATATATATATATATATATATAT
>CM067476.1:4584095-4594527 GCA_034552555.1 Semaprochilodus insignis | reverse complement strand
GTGCAAACATTTGGATGTACCTGTTTCAGCTTGAGGCAAATCAGTGTCTCTGCTGGACTGAGAACAGTCTACCAACCAACAATATCCAACCAACAGCATCCTGTGACCACCGACGATCAACAAGAGGATGACCAGCTCAAACATCTACAAGGTGAACCAACAAGTTAGAAGTGCGTGATCCACTGATACCAGCGCCAAACACACTAGAATTCCATATTCAGGTTTATGGCAATTAGGTCCTGGAAGTGGATTATTGGATCACATTTTGTTGCATTAAGCTTAGAAAATGGTTTATTTCCACATGCAAAATTGTTGCTAAGCATAAAATCTTAGTTTTATTAATTTCCCTGACCAGTAATTTCAGTCTTCAAATACATAAATAAAACTTCATAATATACTGAATACGGTCATATGTAATAGTCTACAGATAATATACTTCTGCACATTGTACTGCACAATTACAATAATTGTTTTATGTGCCAAGTGCAAACCTTTTAATATTACATATTTGGGTCTGAGTTCTCTACTACCTGAAAATGAACACTGCGCCAACAAACAGATCCTCCCTCCCGCCCAGTCCGATTCTGTATTTTGATGCTATAGCCTGCATCCCTAGAGAAAGCCTTGCTTTGTGTTATTGATAGTGTGCCATCTGTGGATGTTATTATATCATAGAGGCATATGTACCAGTGACATTAAGATGTGTGTGTGTGTATGTATTGTATGAGTCTTCAGGGCTCTTTTGATAGTAGAGCAGCTTGCACACGCAGCACAGTGCTCTCAGAGAAGTAGCTGTAGAGTGAGAGAGTGAGTGATTTATATATTACTGTTGTTTTTCTATTCTAGTTATATGCTCATCTCATAATGATGTAATTAATTACATAGTTGCGAACCAAATTGCTTGTACACTTGGCCTTTTTTTCTGTTGTTCTAATGTCAAGAAAAGACAAGAACATGGCAAAATTCAAAAGGAAGCACTGGCAGCTGCATTTTAACAGCCTTGACTCGGCTTTTAAGTAGGACTCCAGCTATTTTTGGAGGTTTTTGCATCATCTAATCATTGAAATGTAAACAAAGTCAAATAGAGTGCTTTCATGGCTGGACGAAATGGTGCATTGTAGGGAAACAAATGGCGGTGGTAGGAACCAGTGCACAATGCAGATATAGTCATTTTAGCAACTAGCAGCAGCCAGTGAACCTACCTATATCCTGTATGTAAAAAACTGTGACATCCAGTAAAGTACCTTTTCTTTGACTGCTATTTTGCATGGCAACTCCCTGCGTGCAGGACTGATTGCTGACCACCCACACCCACTTCATTCACAGTCTAGCTGCTTAGGGAGGGATGCAGCAGGGATACATTTACCACACAAGTCTTATGCGTATGGTGGCTATCTGAGCCCATAATTCATGTTCATATTAAATATTTCGGCAGTATAAAGAGACCCATGGCTATAGACAAAAGAGCCCTGGCTATAGCTCAATAGCCAGACCCCAAACGCACTTCTGGGCAGCTCCAGTTCTGGAGAGACAGAGACAGCTGCTGTAAGCATATGTCATATGTAATTTATGAATGTCTGTTTAAATAAATGATGCACTATTTGTAGATGGCATGGAGCTACATTCAAGAATAAACTGTATGTTTATACAAATCAGCTCTACCTTCACCTGGTAGTATGGTCCACGTCCCATAACCCCACCCCTGCTTTAAATCCCAGGGTTACCTTAAATCCCTTGTAAAATAATGTCTCAACCAATGTGTTTGTTTTCGTCTTGTGTATTAGCTCTTTTAAGGTAGTTTTCAGAGACATCAGAGGTCTGGTTCCTATCACCACAACTGTGTACAACTCTGACTCGGAGCATATCACTTCAAACCCCTCTGAAATGATGGAGGAATTACATGTGAAAGATTCTGCCCAGTGCTGGTCTAAATGCAGCAAAACTGAGGTTGATTGTATGCTTCCAGTGCTTTAATCCAATGAAGTTTCCAAACAGGGTTATGTGAGATATGTAATACTTGTTGTATGGCTTAAACAGTCTTTATCATTGAGCTGAACAGCCTCTCCGAAAGAGGGAACGTGTTGTTATTGTTGTTGTTATTGGGTCAGACATTGCACCGAACGTACGCAACTCAAACGTATCAAACTGACCGTTTGCAGTATTCAGACAGAGCCGAGTTGATTTGATGTGTTTTATTCATGTGGAAATGTTGCACGCTTTTGACTGAAGTTAATTCGACGCATGGCTTTTTTTGCAGTGTGATGTCGGTCTCATGATTTTGAACAACAGCAGAAAAAAAGCAAACAATCCGAACGCTGCCCCGGAGTCCGCTGGAGGAATTCTCTCTCTCTGCTGCCCGCCACACATACACGGTGAGGGTAAATATTTGTATCTCAGTGGTGGACTCACATCTCTGAGATCAGCCGTCTGGAATGCATCACTGTTTATAAACCGCTGTTGTTACAGTTGGGCTGTCAGAGAGAGTGAAAGAGAGAGACTGAGAGAGAGAGAGAGAGAGAGAGAGAGGATGGAAGAAATTGATAGTGGGAATAAAAAAGAGTGAAGTGAAAAGGCTCCCTGCTGGTCCCTCACATTTACCTGTTAGACAAACTCAGACTGTACCTGCAGTTCCAGACTGCTGATCCAGAATCAGCTCTTGTTATGAAAGCACAGTTCGCCAGATCGCCAGCAATATACAGCTCATACATGCTCTAGTGTGAACCCGCTGCTGCCTGGAGACACTGTTCTACATACAATGAACATTACATATTATACAGTCTTATCCAAAATAAGCTCACAGGACAAGAAACGAGTCACCTGTGATTGGAACATACCTAATAGCATGCAATACCTCCACGAGCACAAGCTGTGATTGGATTTTCTTGGACTGGACAAGTTTCTGGATGTAGGTCACATCAATGTTCAGACACTCTTGCATCAAAGAATTGCGCAGTTGGGCCAGATTTGGTGGATGCCTTCCCTGTCACAATTCCGAGGAGAATTTCCTGTAGACTGGGATTTTATCTACTGCTGGTAGACCCGTATGACCGTATGCTTCCATACACCTGCAGATTCAGCTACTTCCTTCACACTATGGTCTTTGGCACACCCAAATACAATCACTCCTTTTAGCCAATCATTAACATCTGCTTTGGAGCCATTTTCCACACATGGAACGAGACATTCACTGCACAGTACGTCCTCTTCTCCATCTATGAATCCCGTCACTCACTCCCTGCAGGTATTCACAGCCTCGTCATCTTTGTGCAGCGCTATCTGCAGGAGCCTGAAGTTACTACCACCTTAAACATGTAAGGTGACTGATTTTTGGTCCGATAATTTTTTATCCATAATGTTGGATATTTATTACATTTTAAATAACAGTGAGAAAACTATGGAAGAAACATTATGGTACACTAATGAAAAGCAGATGAACAAAATAAATCCAAACTAGCAAAACCTAATTAAACCACCAGGAATACTGGGAAGGTCCGTCCCATGTCTACAATATTCAGAGACAGACTGCTCAAGACAGCACAGCCACTTTCCCAATGCATTTATACACTGTGAGTTATTATTGCAAAATCAAAAATGTTCATTTGTTTGACAGGAAGCTGTACATGTTTCTCCTAGAATGCACCATTTTTACAGAAATCTGATGTATTTTAAGAATGAAGTATATTACAGCTACAAATCTACATCAGTTGTTAAAGTGTAATGTGCACTACTTTTTACACCGAGACCAAAATACAGAAACCTTCAAAGAAATAACCCTTAGCTAGGGCTGTCCCAAATACCGGGACAGCCCTAGCTGTCTTTCTTCTGGAGCTTCGTTAGTAATCAAAAATGAATATTTGAAAGCCCTCACATAGTCGCTCAGGATATCTGCATCCGAAGCCCATGTTGAATGCAAATCTGCGGGTTTATCTCCTGTTAAATCAGAATCTCCAGGCTAGCTGCATTCTTTACAGAGCACTGCAGCACTTATAGCCTGGCTTCAGTCTATCTACCAGACCTGCTAGCCTCTCTTAGCACCAGGCTAGTGGATAATAGCACGGTGCATGCACTCGAGGTACGAAGGGCATACACTGAAGGGAACGCATCGCTGACATGCTGTGAGTAGTTAAGGTTTTTGTTGGGTTGTTTCAGGTTGATATGTACAGGGACTTTTCTATCTTGAAGAGTCTGAATACAGGTGGAGTGGTGGGTTTTCTGGAGTAGAGCAGAGGACTGTGTTTTTAGCTGTTAGCGTGCTGGAAAGGCTGTTTTTCTTGCTCCCTTTGGCACAATTTTCAGCCAATGAAAAAAATCAAGCTGCATTATGAACCTTAAATCATTTCTCCCAAGATCTCCAAACGTTATAGCATTTTGGTGTTTGCCTTTATTGATTGATTGATTGATTGAGTTCAATATTTGGGTCCAGCCCTATAATTAACCCTATGGAACCAAACATCCTACGCCTACAATCACATTCTTTACATGTCAAATAACTGTAAAAAACAGTTGACGTTGATCAAAACATCAATTACTATGTCAAGTCTCCTACATTTATCAGCCCCACTTTAACTGGTAGACCACCAGTCACTGGTGAATTATTAATGTCATCTATCTTCCAACAAAAATCATCAAATTAAAAAGCAAAATATTATAAAAATATACAAAGACATGGTTTATTTATGATATTTGATTTATGATTTACTATAATATTTATTGAATAATTTTTTTAATTTTTTGCATGTAGTCTTGGAATATGTGGTGGAAAAACGTCTCACTTTTGTAAAAAGGAAACTGCTCTCAGATCAGCATCAAAGTACTGCACCTTCACAGAACAGGTGTGTGGGTGTGTACGTGTATGTATGTATGTGTGTGTGTGTTTGTGTTTGAGTAGCAGAGCTCCAGGCAGTGTCGAGTGGAGTGAAGGCAGCCATTAGCATGCTGATATTAATTGTCATGTTTGATTGCAGGTTATTAGCGCAGGCTGCATTGTTCCTGTTTGTAAACAGACGTGCAGGTAATGCGCCGCTAATCGCTCCGCTAGGCCCATCTGCTCCGGGGGAGGTGCCCTCATGTGCACACAAACATACACACACACATGCGCATAAAGGCTTAGGCACACAGGTGTTGCTGGGGCGCCTGTATTCATTTACCTACACACACACACACACACACACACACACACACACACACACACACACACACTAACATTCACATTAGGGGTGTACATCTCTACATGATCCAGATGAAATATGACTCTTTAGGAAGTGATTCAGTCTATTCTCAGTTTCTATCCAGAATGGTCAGATTTTACCATGATTCACCTTGATTTCTTTTGAAAATCAACACAATACATAATTCCATTGCATTTGATTCAATTATGAATCTTCACAATTCAGTTGCATTTGATTCAATTATGAATCTTTAGTAAGCAATTCATTGGCATCACAATTTCTCAAATTTCAATGATATATATTAAGATTCTTTAGGAAAACAATGGTATTATAAGATCTCAAATTTGACCACAATTCGCATTCAGTTATTTTCCTTTTTTTTTTTTTGGTTCATTTTGATTCTTACGAAAATTATTTATTTTAATAAATCTCAAATTTTAAATACACTTGTTTTTAATAACATCATGATTCTTGAGGAAATACTTGAATTACTTTATGTATTCTCAGACTTTGCCATGATTTGATTTCGTAATGATCCATTATGAAATGGTACAATGACATCATGACTTCTCAAATTTCACCAAATTTTCACTTGACTGTTTTTGATTCTATTATGATTCTTTAGGAAATCATTCAATACATTATGGATCCTCAGATTTCAACATGAATCAGTTTGAATACATAATGATTCTTTTTTGTGAAAAGACTCAGTGGCATCATAAAATTACACATTTGAACAAGACTGAATTGTAGTTGTTTATGATTCTTCAAGGCATTGCTCGATTGCATCATGAACTTTCAAATTTCAATGGGATTTAATTTGATTCAATTAAAATTCCTTTGGAAATTATTCAATACATCATAAAATCTTGGGCTTCATCCTAAACCACATACTATACTAACACCATACTTAATATTTATGATATACTATTGAATGAACTACTAATGGTGGAAACATTAATTAATTATTTATTAATTATTAATTAATAGTAGTATGTGGTTTTGGAAACAGGCCCGAATTTCACATATTACAATTCAATTCCTTTAGTAAAATTCAGAATCCAGAGTACACAAATATAACTTAATATATGAATGTTAATGTGAGCTATTGAAAACACAATAATAACTATACAGCAAGACATTTTACTGGCTATTTTTTACACAATTAAAGATAACCTAAACTTGTTTTTGTTTGTGCACACTTTATTGAACATTGTTCTAATCAACTCTAAAATGTTCCTACTGATCCAGTTGAATCACTACCTTCAGATCTGTACGTTGAAACACACAAAGGCGTTTTTACACCCATAATATATACCCATAAACACACACACACACACACACACACACACATACTCTGTACAAGCTATGTGTGTGTGTGTGTGTGTGTGTGTGTGTTCTGTGGACTAATGTGGGAAAGCCCAGCTGTTTGCATGCCCTGCGCGCTCTGCTACATTTGCGTCCTGGCAGCAGCCCAAAGTTCCTCTCAGAATGCCATCGGAGCACCATCGTACACGGAACCTCTGGATCAGGTGCAGAACGAGTCGTGTTAGACAACGCATCGCTCATTACACACACACACACCTACAGCGCTCACCTGGAAAGCAGCCAGTGAAGGATCAAGTGTTAGGTATAGAGATGGAGTGGAGGGGACACCGGCTCGCTGTCCGTATGTGAGGGACTATTTGTGAAGGGTGATTGTGCATGGTTGTAATTACATGTGCTTTAATTGATAAGGTGGAAAAGCAGCATTGATTTGGTGTCAGCTGTAGAGTGAAGCTCAGCGCGCCGGAGTCAGAGAGCAGCTCGGCCGTAATGACTGCAGCGTTCTGCTCTGTCAGCTTCACTTTCACTACAACATGACCACTGCTGAGACACGGCCAGCACACACACATACACACGTATATACATATATGGGTATATCTGTATATATATATATTTACACACACACACACACACACACACACACACACACATTTATTTATTTATTTATTTATTTATACATTTATATATATATATATATATACACATTGTGTGTAAAGTGTAAAGTTAATAATGAATGGACCAAATCAAATGACCCAACGTTACATAGAAACATCTCTGGTTATACTGACTTAAAATAAAAGTAAGTATGTATATAAGTAAATATATATTCCAGGTGGTTGTTAGGAGTCCCATTATGCATAATACATATATAAATATACGCATAATTTGACACCACATATACTTTACCCCATGTCAGATTAATGACTAATAAGTACTTCTAATAAAACTAATAAAATTGTTACATTATTAATATACTGACAAAGTGTTTTTACCTTTTCCAGCTAAGCTACAGGTTTTGACCTGATACCAACGATCCATTTAGAAAATCATGTACAGAATATGTATGAAGTAATAACATAATAATGGCATAATATTGACTCATGTAAGACAAATAAGTTGTCCAAAAATGATTATAAGGGCAGTATTTTATTTAGCATTTCAAATACTTGCAATATATGTTCTACTGCTTACACAATTGACTGTTGTGACATGGTAAATATAGGCCCCAATACTGTGTACATATCCAGTACCATTCAAATACACTGTATAAATCAAGCAAAATATTTTATTTACTGTATTTATTATCAATAAACTAAAAATAAACTAAAACTTTTTTTCTAGCAGACAGCCATTGTTGTTGCTTCATCAGATGGTTGCGCTCTCTCTCTCTTACTCATCCATCTCATATAAGTCTGTAGTTGTGACATCACCCAAGAGAAAAAACTTCTTAGATGGTCTTATAGTCTGTAGAACTAGCAGCAGCCTACTAGTACAGCCTTTTGGCTTATTTGTCGTATTTTTATAAAATATGTTTCCATTTGCTTTCTATGTCATATTTTAGCAGTATTGAACATGTACACAGTTTAAAGCATACATAAGTTAACAGTTAGGGCTTTAAATTGCCAGTATGTAAGTTATTATTGCACATAAAGGAAGACATTATGATTAATAAGACAAGTGTTAAAGCTTATATATATATAGAGAGAGTGTCTATAGCGTCTAATGACAAAAGGAGACCCTGAATCTGTCTCAGCAAAAACAGCTAAGGAATGTACAGTGTGCATGTGTGGGGAGTAGATGTCAGGAGGAATAGTACATTAGTAGATGACAACTGGTAAAGTGAGAGAGAAAGTTTGTGGTGAGCAGTCATCAAGAGAGAATTTCCTCATTCAGAGAGAGAGAGAGAGAGAGAGAGAGAGAGAGAGAGAGAGAGAGAGAGAGAGGTCCTATATAGTGATGCTAAAGCAAGTGTAATGCTGTTGATGTCAGTGTGAAGTTTGAGAACTCCCACCACAGTGTTGACACACTCATGGTGAACACGTCTACATGCAGTGCTGTGCCAGTAGAGTCAGAGACCACCCTCCATTTACTGAACCTCCAGTCAAAACAAGCTTTGAGTACAAGTTGCTTGTTTTGCAGGAGAAAAGATTAGACACGATTTTGCAGAAGGGAGTAGAGATGGAAAATACAGGAAACGAGTGTAAAAAAACACAGTTTACTAAAACTGGGGTTCAAAAAATGATCAAACGCTAAAGAAGAAATGGGACTCCTAACAACCACCTGAAAGAACTGATAGACGGCACTTCTGCCTCTTCATCTTTGGGGGAGAGGAGAACATCAAGCTCCACTCTTGTTTCAGATCTGGTCAAACCTACAGGCGTTTCTGTCCCATCTTTCCACTGTGAGAAGATGACTAAATGCTATGGGTCTGAAAGGATGCGTAGCTCTCAAGAAGCTCCCTACTGAGAAAGAGAAGAACATTTGCAAGTCAGTGAAGTCAACAATGAAGCTGCTGGTGTTTTCAGACCGGACCAATGGACTGGATCGTATATTTTTATATTGTGTATATATATACGATATAACCATAAATCTATTTGTAAAAACGAACACTACAGTAAGCAAAGCTCTAGGCCATTGGAATCCCTGATTTGTCACTTCCTAAGCTTTAGCATTCAGTAACTACATTGAAAACAAACTTTAATGTTTATTTATGTATATATGTTATAGATATGCATTATAACAGGCTATATGAAAGATATGTAGGTATGAGAGGAGAGCTGGACCCACGTACAGACCTGTAGTGCTCACAAGGACTTTGCATTTCTTCTTTAACCTTGCGGGGACAAACAGTCTGTACGAGGGGCCGCTCTTAAGTTCCTCTCATACACACATATCTTATACAGTAGTTGAACAGTGGTTAAAATTCAGTTTATTGTAATTATTATATAAGTATATTCTAATAACTGAATAATAAGCCTGAAGTTTGAACAGTTAAGATTCTTTGCGGGACTGTTTTTTTTTTTTTTTACTTTATTGCCTTATTGTGCCTTATCTTAGTATGAATTGCCAATTTCTTAACCGCTTTAGAGTCAAACATTAGTTTTGTAGTAGTTACTGTGTAATAACACATTAATAACTGAATAATAAGCCCGAAGTTTGTGCGGTTAAGGTTCTTTAAGGTACTGGTGTATTTTTTTGCTCTTATAGCACCTGTGGTCTAATTTCTCTGTGCCTTAAATAAGTATGAATCAACAATTCCTTAACCGCTGTAGAGTTAAACATTGGTTTCATAGTAGTTATTAAATAATAACATGTTATTAACTGAATAATAAGCCTGGATTTTTTTAGGGGGTGAAAGGAATAAAGTGATCAAACAAGCTGCTATGGCTAAAGCCACTTGCTAACAATAACTCATGCTGCATTTTGCATTATGCTAATCTGTGCTTGTTCTTTTTCCCCCTAATGTTAGCAATGTTAGCCTTTTCTAACCTGAGCTGCTCCTTTAAAGGTGTGCGTCTGGTGTTTGGTGCATGTTTGTGTTTGTATGTGTTTGTGTGTGGCCTGTAGATGGGGCTGTACTCTGCAGTTCAACACGCTTCACGTCGTTTCTGCCTCCCTCCTTCTCTCTGACACTCACAATGGCTCCATTGTTCTGCTCTCTCTCTCTCTCATTCCTGTCTTTGCTCCTCATTATGTTTATGTTAATGTATATGTGCCGAGATGCCCTGTCGATATGGGCCTGTGCGCAGCTTCCTGAAGGCCCTGTGTGTGTGTGTGTGTGTGTGTGTGTGTGTGTGTGTGTGTGTGTACTTGTTTTCATACATTTTCAAGAAAACAATGTCTGGATCTTTTGTAGGAAAGGATGAAACAACAAACGTTAAGAAAGAAAGAAAACTATTTCTTTTGGTCCACTGAGGTTAAGGTTGGGGTTAAAAGTA
>CM067476.1:4502227-4580359 GCA_034552555.1 Semaprochilodus insignis | reverse complement strand
GAGAGAGAGCTCATGAAGGTACTTTAATGCTCTCTCTGTAGTAGGAAAGAATAGGTACATCATTTTGTTATCACGCTTTTAAAGGTTATTAGAATGCCGCATGGACTGTAGGCCTGCGCTTTTGTCCCCATTACGATTAGTAATAGAGGGATCATTCTCAGTAGCTTTGGGCTACTCAGTGAAATTAATTATTGAGGTGAAGTGTTGAACATTTAACGGCTGTTCCGCTGAAGTACCTGCCTACTGTACTGAGATTTAAGCTTCTTACGTCTCTGCTCAACGCTTTTTAGCCTTTTACTAAACCAGGATCAAATCAATTCCTTCTTTATCTGCCAGATCAAGACGTGAATTCTTTTTTTTCCCCTTCCTCGCAATATTTTTTTTCATATATTTTGCCGCAATACAGGCAATAAAACAATCGTATCTTTACGGTTAGTCGGTCACAGCTACGATCCTTTTACAATGCTAGTGCAAAGGGATTAGCAATATCTGCTAGTAGAGTTGTGATAAGTGTTATCTGCACTGTACCCCAAAGCTCTCTCTGTAACACACACACACACACACACACATGCCAGACCTGCTTTTACTCTTACCTCCTCAGATTTAATCAGTTAACCATGTATAATCTGCGCCGAATTGCTCAAGTCGATCTCAATAGCTCCTCGTTTTTGGAGGGGTGAGGGAGAGGCCATGTGAGATTACAGTTTACATGTGTAAGGGGCTGAGAAACGAGCGCGTGTTCATGCAAGCCAGATAAATAGTTTGGAGTCACATGCACCAGCATACATATATGCATAGGTTTGTTTTTAAACAATGTCAGGAAACTGGGTCATACATATGGTCCATATGTGTTATTCACTGTATATGTCAGTTGTAATATTGTTGCTGTCAGAACAAAATCTTTTTCAGTGATTTTTCAAAGCGTTTGAAAATGTCAACTACCATTTAAATCACCTAAAACTTTAATTATGAGTGGTCCAAAGCAACTCCTTGCAATAATTAAATATTGTATATGAATAATGTATAAGAATTTTAAATCATTCGCTTGTCTCAAACTGTCAGACCTACCCACCAAGTTTCATTCCTGTCAGTTGATTCCTTTTGGGTGCTACTTGTGCAACTATTGTTTTTGTATATGACTATATATATATATATATATATATATATATATATATACATAAAGATGGGCCTTGTTGCTGCACGTGACTGACTATATAAGGTCGCCCTTTTGCATGGGCTTTGGACTGCAATGGTGTCATGCCACACTGTCATGGAGTGACTAAGAATGGCAGTGGGTCATCTTCAGTGACGAGTCCTGTGTGGAGGCACTGTGGTCAGCACCAAGATGAACAAAGTTTGTTGTCACACATCCCACGTCTGGAAGGCCTGGTGTCACTCCGCCTCCACCCCTACCACAAAATCTGCAGGAGCTGTGTGAAAATATTCAAGCTGCATGGGATGGATTATCACAGGACACCATTAGGATCCTCTACAGCTCCATGCCGAGACATCTGGCATATTAGCGGCCTGACACCATACTGAGAACACTACTTCTGTATGTGTAGCTCAATAAATATTGATCATATCAATCTAAATTTATCATCATTTATTGTTCCTGGTAACCTTTATCTTCCTTCCCAATAGCACTGCAACCCAACACTTCCTTATGAGTGCAGCTATTCTTATGATGATGAGTGTATATATACACTGTATAAACACAGAGAGATAGAGACTGAAGGGTCTAACAGAATTTGAAGTTATGACAATAGCAGCAATGACATGGAAGTAAGTTATTCTCAAATCTTTGTTTAGTTTCATAGTCCAGTTTGAATCAAGGAGCACATCATATTCTATTTGCATCTGCTGAACCAGTGAACTAGTCTGGTGTGTATATGTTTTGGAATATCAGGGATCTACAAGAATCTTCTAGAATTCTCTGTTCTCAATGGGCTCAAACTAACAAATGAAACAGTATATATAGTTTCTTACACTGTAGGTAACTGGACTTTTTTGGCCTGAAAATGTCTTAAAACAAGCACACACACACACACACACACACACACACACACACACACACACAAGGCTGAGCAATGACAGGTACAGTCATGAACAGGAGTGTGGAGTGTGTGTTCTGGCAGATGACAGAGGGGACTTCCTGTGCAGTGTTTATCTGCAGCAGGTAAACTTTAAACTCTAAGCGTCTGCAGGCCCGAGAGGTTTACGCTACGTAAACTGTCCACTTCCTCCTCGCTAAGCGTAACGTAAACTAGCTGGGTGGTAAACACAGCAGAAGAGGGAGGCAGGTTGGTACCTTAAAGCTTGGCTGATGAACGGAAGTGGAGGTCTGATGGATTCTGCTGTAAGCAGACGCCATGGCACAGATAAACAACGGAGCCGGAGCTATACAGTGCAAACAGACCCCTGACGGTCAAATTCATTTATTCTAATATCAGTATTGCTAAGAATAACACATGTTTATTTTAACCCATTAAGCTCTACGTTTCTCTATTATGATGAACCATTTCACATCAAACAAGTGTGAATGACTGTTTCCCCTTCAACCGGTTAAAGAGGGGACAAACTGAAAGCCACACTTGGAGCAGTGTGTATGCATGCGTGTGCATTTAGCTCTTTGTGGGGACTGGATATTCCCAACATTATTGAAAACCAGAACATATTGACCTGCACTGCCATGGACTGGCGGTCTGTCCAGGGTGCTTTCTGCTTTCCAGCCAATGAGTGCTGGGATAGACTCCAGCACCCCTTGACCCAGAAGGATAAGCGACTTAGAAGATGAACGCTTGAATGAATGAACGAGCATATTGACCATTTCATGTCAAGCAACACTTTGACCATTGCACATCAAACAAAAGTGCATGACTGTTTCCCCTTTAACCGATTAAAGAAGGGATAAATCAAAATACACTTTTGTAGCAGTGTGTATGTGTGTATAAGTGTATTTAGCCCTTTGTGGGGACTGGATATCCCCAAAATACATGAAAACAAGAACATACTGACCTGCACCGCGATGGACTGGCAGCCTGTCCAGGGTGTTTTCTGCTTTCCGCCCAATGAGATCTGGCATGGGCTCCAGCACTCCCAGGAAACCAGAAGGATATCAGCAGTTTAGAAAAAGAATGAATGAATGAATGAATGAATGATCATATTGACATTTGACTGCAAACATGGTACTCTGACACCAAACTCAGAAACACTACTTCTGTATGTTTAGCTCAGTAAATATTGCCCATATCAGTCTAAATTTATCATCATTTATTGTTCCTGGTATCTTCCTTCCCAATAGCATTGCAATCCCATACTTCCTTCTGGTGGCAGCTATTCCTTTAACGACGAGTGATGAGTTTAAATTATATGCCCCTTTACAGGAAAGTATTGGTAAGTATCAGTATCAATAAGCAGCACTAGCCTCAATATCGGTACCAGTAAAACCCTAATGATACCCATTCCATTGCCTCATAATATATAGATACATAAAATAACTGCCACAATATTCTAAAATAGTCCTATTATCATGTGCTACAGCTAGGCCTTTATGCCGCAGCACAGAAATAAGCATTGAAACTATTTTACTGCTAATTTACATTAGAAATCACAGCTTCTGTGCTTTTATGGTAAACCATGTATAAGTATGCAAGCATTCAACTGCATGTCATATGTATAACGTTCCAACTGCTGTGTATTTGTTTGCCAGAAAGCCATAAAAAGATTCCACAGGCATCCCATATAAAACGACTACAAACTCTACAGCATATGTGGCATGTAGAAAGAATGCAACATGGCTGCAGTGCTGATCGTACTGTACAGCACAGTAAAGCTCCTGCTGCCAGCATGCCAAAAAATCAGCGCATTTATGCATAAATGAATGTAAAGTGGGCTGAAAATCTCTCGCTCAGGGCCATGATGTGGGAAAGAGAGACAGGGGTACAGGTCGGAACAGCATGAGAGAAACAGAGAGGAAGCAGAACATGCTAACATGCTAATGGGCTGTTTCAAGAGAAGCAGAGGGGAAAAATAACCGAATGTTCTGGGAGATGAAAGACGGATAATAAAGTGTTTTTTGGACTCAAATAAAACTACTTAATTTACTTGTCAGCACAGGAAGTATGTTTTAGGTTGAACTGAGAAACCATGTTTTACAATGTGTATTATGCAGTAATGACACTGTAATAACATTGTAATAATTGTATAATATTATATTTATGAAACAATTATAAACACAAGCATGCAAGGTTTAAGTCTTTATCTGGGTGGATGCCTGAAATGAACAATTTAAAAAATAAAAAAAAAACTTTTAGCAGCAAGCATGCTATATGAACCCAAATTCAATAAAATAAAAAAATTCAAATAAAAATCAACAAACACATAAATAAATAAATAAACAGAAAACCTGTAAGTAATATTAACATAGGACATAGGTTGACTTGAAGTCTTTTCGGACTGATTTATGAAAATGAAATATATTGTTTTTATTATTTTTTACTGAACTGTTTTATTTGCTTTGCCTCCTTTTATTCAAAGAATTGATTTGACTTATAATAGAAGTCTTATTCATTACTCTTGATTTCTAAAACTAACACAGAACAAGCTTTCCAAGGTACTACTGGGAACCTGAAGGTTAAGCTACCTTTTTTGCCATTTGAAGTTGTTTTTTTTTTTCTCAGAGTAACGGATTTGTTAAGACCCACTGCCCCATTTTTCCCCTTGAGAGAGAGGAAACGGCAGCAGACCGTAGAAGCTTTCCTGTGCATTGTGTTAAAGGCCTTGACTCAGCCTTTGATGCTGTTATAGCTGACCTGAGAGAGAGAAAAAGAGAGAGAGAGAGAGAGAGAGAGAGATGGATAAAGGTAGGGTGGAGGACAGGACAGTGCCTTGGCCAGTGCTGGACGGTGTGGGACAGTATGAACAGCTGATTCAGGAAGTACAACAGTACGATGAGACCTTGGGTGTTTTTAACCCTCGATAAAGAGACCCTTCAGACTTATCATGCCAGAGATACTGCAGTGCTTAGGACAGCAACCTTGACCTAAGTCCCTGGACCCCGCTTCAGCATGGAACACCAGGAACTCCTAAACCAGCACTACCCCAGAGCACACTGGCAAACACTGCAGCTGTTGGATGAAAAAGCTTGTAGAAAAAAAGAAACAATTCTGTCTACTTGATGTAATTGATTAATAAATAAGTATTAATTTAAATAACTCCAAACTAACCAGAGGTGTACAACAGGAACTCTCAAAGCCTTTGAAATGCATAAAAACTAAAACATGGCTGTTGTAGCTCAGTGCACTATATACAGTACATTAATATTCTGCTTTAAGGTGGTAATGAATTCAGGCTCCTCATTGGGTTATGAATACCTGTGGGGTGTGAGTGACGGGATTCATAGATTGAGAAGAGGTGGTTCAGTGAAGTGAATGTCTCATTCCATGTGTGGAAAATGGGTCCAAAACAGATGTTAATGATTGGCTAAACAAAGTGATTTTTGGGTGCTTTTGGGTGTGCCAAAGGCCATAGTGTGATCCTTCTGAATCTGCAGGTGTATGGGAGTGTATGGTCATACGGGTCTACCAGCAGTGGCTAAAATCCCAACCTACAGGAAATTCACCTCAGAATTGTGCCAGGGAAGCCATCCACTAAATCTGGCCCAACTGCCCAATTCTTTGGTGTAAGGATGGCTGAACATTGAAGTGGCCTACATCCAGAAACTTGTCTAGTCCATGCCATCACAGCTGTTATTGGTGCTTGTGCAGGTATTACACACTATTAGGTGACCTTATATGGAGTTGAAGTGAGTTTTACCCTCAGCTGCCCTTAGGAGAAGGCATAAGTGCAAAGCGTCCACCATCATGGTTCACCACTGGTATACAATGCATATCATTGCCCTCCAAAGACAAACATGTATCTCCAAATGGTAGCTGTGCAGGAGAGAGCAAAAGCTTTGGGAGGGCTGTTAACTCTGAATGTAAGTTCATTTCAAGAGATTTTAGTCCAAGTGATTTTGGAAGATTTCTATTACTCCATTGACCATCAAATTGCAACACAATGTAAAGGACAGGCGCTATATTCAAATGATCAACCAAAATGGAGACACTGGTTTGCCTGGATAGTGACAATATGACGAGAATTCAATTGATGTAATTGCAGACTGGTAATTTAATGTTTTTTTTTACTTGCCTGATGGCCTTGAAATGGTTGAACACATACACTATGACCTAATGAAATTACAATCACAATGTACTCCATTATTATCAGTAAACACAGGTATTTCCCCAAGTGCAGAACCTTTATAAATATTGTAAAGGTCTAAAAAAAAAAAGCCCCCCACACATTCACGGCAAGGTTTCTCAACGCAAAGGTGCTTCCTGTGTTATGAGTCACAGCGCTCCTGGCTGGTATCAGGCCTTCCTGAAGTGAACCGTGAATCACTAACGGCCATTACAAAACACACATGCACACAAACACACTCCAACTGACACACCGGGGCAAACGTGTCAGGTGTTGTTACATCACCCGCTGCCCACAACCACCAAACCGCATAGGTAATGGTCCCCTAACCTGACTGCTCACTTATCCGTTACACACTGACCAGACGCTCCTATTCAGCACACACACACACAAACACTCACTGTCAGCAGTGCTGGCTGGCTGTAGAGGAAAATCTAAAGTGATCCCAGCTTTACTCTACTGTAAAGGCCGAAGGTCAGGACCTTCTACAGCAATGAATGTATGCATGTGAATGGCTGCAGGTTTGCTAGTGGATCTAAACCCAAGTGTTTTTATGGTGTTTAACTGCTGTTAGTTTCTGTGAAACGAAGAAAGCTGCAGCTGTGCTGTGCTGGTTTATCTCGGCATGGATGTCTTTGTGAAGAGGAGTGAAATGCTTTCATAACAGGGGGCTCTCAACTCTCCCCTTTCACTCCTCATAGCTCGCTAGCAGCTCAACACAGAGTAACAACATTTCTCATACAATAGTGACAAAACAATGAAATCCTTAATATAATAACAGAGTCACAGGGAAACAATATTTCATTGGATTATATTCATTCAGTATATCTGAGTCGATTTCATTCCGTCACTGTAATGGTGTCAACCTAACCTAATTTTTGTAACCTAATCTCCAATCTATCTACTCTCCAACCAATCTGTGAAAATGTAGCATATTGTTGCTACTGGGACTCACTATCACTAATAACATAAAAGATAAACAGTATATTTACACAGTCATGCTGGATTTGAGCCTGAAGTTAGCTTGTTATTCCAGTTTCTGAATCATGAATGGTACTGCTACATCATTTAAGGTGGAATGGCAAATGAGGAAAAACAGCCAACTTTATCTTCTGTACAAGACTCATTTACAGTCGGTATTACTAGAGTTGGGGGCTATTACTATATATATACAGTTGGATGTAACATTTACAGTTTTCACTGTTAATGTGTTTATGCTTATGTGCGTGATTTGTGGTTTTATACATTTATACCTTGTATATATACACTCACCATCAAAAAGAATCGCTGCACACAGAAGGAAGTGGCGGATTGCAATGCTATTGGCAAGGAAGATAAAGGTTACCAGGAACAATAAATGATGATGAATTTAGACTGATATGTTTATATTTATTGAGATACACATACAGAAGTAGTGTCTCTCAGTATGGCGTCAGCTAATACAACATGCCAGACATCTCGGCATGGAGTTGTAGAGGTTCCTAATGGTGTCCTCTGATAATCCATCCCATGCAGCTTTAACAGTTCCTGCAGATTTTCTGGTAGGGGTGGAGGTGGAGTAACACTTCTGGACATGTGACGCGTGACAACAAACCGTTCATCTTGGTGCTGACCACGGTGCCTCCACACAGGGATTCGTTGGTCATCTCCACCAAGATAAAAGTGGGACCTGTCACTGAAGATGACCTGCTGCCATTCTGAGTTCTACATGACAGTCTGGCACGATACCATTGCAGTCTTTGGTGATGTTGACGTGGTGTTAAGGGCAGGCATTGTAACGGTCTGCGTGCATGTCATCCTGCGTTGTGCAGCCGTCTTCCAATGGTGCTGGCACTAACAGGATGACTCATGGAGGGCAGCACTGCTTGCTGAATGTTGGCAATCGTGGCTGTCGGGTCAGTCAGGTACAGTGATAAGGCCCGTCCTTGCTTATGTCACATACACGGCCAAGTGTCAAAACTGAATCATTTGCATGTCTCATGATGTCAAACCTACCCACCATGTGTCATTCCTGTCGGTTGATTCCTTCTGGGTGCAACTATTCTTTTGATGGTAAATGGTCTGGATAGCCCATAAAGTTTCAGAACATTACAAGGTTTAAATCAGTGCTAGATAGGCAACTGTTTAGGGGCCTACCGCAGGCAGAACCCCGCTAACAACAGTAAAACAGGAAAGCTAACAACCTATGGATTATTACTGTTCTATTATGCTGTCTAAAATGCTTGAGTGAGGTGGGGAAAGCTACTGGTTAATCGTGTCTCAGAAAAGGTAGCTGGATAACAAGATTTAGTGGGTCTCAGGTCTGTTGATTCAACTGACTTTCTGACTTCAAAAAACCTGGCAAACACAGACTGTGCATTGTACAGTATCCACATTTTGCGGACGTGCATTGACAAATCCCAACAAACCGCGTTGTTTCCTCTTGTGGTGGTCGGAGGGAAAGGTACGAAAAGAAGAGTTAAGTAAGTCCAACAAACAGTCAAGTTGGACAGGGACCATACGCCTGTTGTTGTTTGGGCCTTGTTAGCGCCGCGCTGCCTCTGATCGGCCACGGCAGCCCCGGCGCTGATGGGTAATGGAACGCTAGGCCGGAGCGCTGGGCTGGAGCATTCCGCACTGTTGTTTATTTGATGTGACCAGCAGACAGTTCCCTATATGCAGCCCAATTTAAGAGGGGAGTGCAGTCTCTCTTCCCGTGTGTGTGTGTGTGTGTGTATGGTGTATGTGTGTGTTTCAGGCCCTGCTGCCTGATTTAAAGCTCTAAACAGCCTCCCGCTCCCTCCATCAGAAACTCGGCTTCCGCATGCTCCGCTGAACACACCACGGCCCACCATCGCGCACACACAAGCACCCTGTACACAAGACCTCAAACTGCTTTCACTGGGCAATGACTTGTTTTTCTATAACTCTGTGTCTCTCTTTTCTCTGTAGCTCGCGCCGGCCCCTCTGCTACCCCCGTGTCAGGCGAACCACCAACATCAAGGCAAACAAATTGTAGTTATGTCCATCTGAAACCACTCGAGACAAACAAATGGGGAATCTTTATTTCTGTTTCTGTAAAGGCTACACACTTATTAGAGACCTTCCCACTGCTTCTGTTCGGAAACCCACATATGCCGACATAAAGGAAATAGCGGACCCTGTCAAAAGACGCCACACTCAGTGTCTCACTGTAGAACTGTATCTGTTAAAAGTCAACAGCGTACAAAAGTTTGTGGAAAGGGAAAGGCATGTTGACCTGTTTAATGTGTGAAATCAAGTGCCAGCCTAAAAGAACCTCATTTACATGTAATCTACACTGACATACCAAAAGCCAATTGTTTCGGGCTGATGGTAGGGTGTGTGTGTGTGTGTGTCGCAGACCCCGTAAACCCATAGATCCCTGTTGTCAACAAGGCACTGTACATGCTGACCATGGTTTCATACTCGTGTGGGGTGTATCCTCAAGGCATGGGTTGGTCCAACTAGTCTGCCAAAACTTGTCATTGACCAATGCCCACTATGTTTCACTGCTTGGTGACCATTTGCAGCCCTTCATGGACCTCATGTATCCTCACAATGATGGGCTATTCCAGCAGGATAATGCACCATGCCTTTGGGCCCAAGTGGTCCAGATTTGGTTCAAGGAGCATTGTGAACAGTTCCGACAAATGGTGTGGCGAGCCCAATTGAGGCATTCCACTATCATGCCTCATTTGAATTCCAATAATTAACACCGCCTTGTCATGACCACGCTGGCCGGTGTTTAGCCTCACTCATAACATGGGTGTTCCCAAATCATCCCCTGAGGAAACACCACTTCATCATCAATTCATTCTGCGTTTTCTTCTTTGCCAAGACACCACATTGATGCTCTGAAGCGGAATTTTACTGCCGACATGCAAGAACTCAAGCAGAAGCTCAAAGAACATTGTGATGGACAACAGCAAAGAAGAATGATCAAGAAGATGATGACGGAAAGCAGTACAAGGCTGAGCAGCAGAGACTAGCTGGAGGAAGGTGGCTGGCGAGGACTTGCAGGCGGGGCTTTGATGTATAGTGACACCTCGGGCAGTTGCGGGCAGCATAGCTTGCTGAGGACTTGGGTCAGGCCACCAATGCACATGAGCAGCATCCTCACTAGTGTTTAGAATGTGTTGAGTGGCGTAGGAAGTGGAGAGCAGCCCAGGGAGTGCCACTGCTCTTTCCACCAGTCCCAGTAGCGCAAGGAGTGACTGGGGAAGAGCTCGGACCACTCAGTCTCTCTGCTCTGGGGCTTTGGGGGAAGAGGACGAGGCCCTGTGGGAAGAGTGTCTGAGAGCACATGTTCCGTGGTATGTGTGTGTTTGGGGACTGTGGACATTCTGAAGAGCCTAGCTGCAGAGAGGCTGGCATGACCCTGTGTGCCTCCTTGGGACTCAGTTCGGACCCTAAATGCTCTAGCTGAAATGAAGTGAAATTTATGAATATTGCTTCAGTCTATAGCCGTGGTCATAGCTGTATGCTGCTGTGTTGTACTGTAAAATTTAACCAGCTAGCCAGGATATGCCTGCAGCACCACAGACCAGTGAGCTCTTTTGTGGGATGATAAAGTCTCTGTGAAGGCAGCTAAAGACTGGCTCAGACTGGCTGAGGAAGCTTAGCTCATTAAAGGTTCACCTCTCCAAAGCCTGTCTGCTCCGCTCCTCCCCACTCACCTAGCTTTGTGCACATGGCAGGTATCTGACAGGTTGGAAATGGATTATGGGATTAAGGAGGGTGTGGCAAAGGTGTATAATTCAGAAGGGGTTCGAGTGGGTGGGGCCAATCTGTCAAATCAAGGTTTTACATGATATTACCCCTGTCTCCCTCCCTCCCTCATTCCATCTTTGTTACATGTACTTAATTACTTCCCCTCTCTCACGTTCTCTTTCTCCCTTTCTCGTTTCCCCTTCCTTCTCTTTCTCTTTTCTCTCATGTTCTTTTTCTCTTTTTCCTTTCTCCTTGTCTTTGTTTTTCTATTTTCCTCAACTCACATTTTCTGTTTCTTTCTTTCTTTCTTTCTTTCTTTCTTTCTTTCTTTCTTTCTTTCTATCACTGTCTCAGTCTCTCTTGCTCTGGTTCTCCTTCCCTCTTTTTCTCTTTTCTTGTCTTTTTCTCTGCCCTTTTCTCTCCTTTGCCTTGTGCTTCTACCTCTTTCCCTTGCACCTTCTTCTTTCTCTTCTTCTATATCTCTCTTCGTCTTTCATTTCCTCTCTGTTTCTATCAGTTTTTCTATCTTCTCCTCTCACCGTCTTTCTCTCTCTGACCTTTACTTCTTTCCCGCTTCAGCTTCATCTTTCTCTTGCTCCCTCTGCATCTATTCAGTCTCTCATTCTTTCCCTCTCTCTTTCTTTCTCCTATCTTTTTTCTTATCTCTTCACCTCTCACTTTATCTTTCTTTCTTTCTTTCTTTCTTTCTTTCTTTCTTTGTCTCTCTCTTTCTGTATTTGTCTCCCTCTTTTTCTCACTCTTTGACCCTTTTCTTTTCGATCTTTTGCTTCCTTTCTGTTTCTCTAACTCTCTCTTACTCTCTTTCTCCCTCCTTTTTTCTTTCCTTTTTCTTTCTCTTTCACCTGGCGTTTTACATATGGCAGGTATCTGACAGTTTGGAAAAGGATTATGGGATTGAGGAGGCTGCAGTAAAGGTGTATAATTCAGAAGGGGATCGAGTGGGCGGGGCCTATCTGTCAAATCAAGGTTTTACAGGATATTACCCCCCACCCCCTTCTCCCTATCTTTCTCTCTCTCTCTCCTATACTCTTTCAGGGACTGGCGAGGGCATAAAGTTTCATCTGCTCTTTGTCAGGACGAGTGATGGAGGTGAGTGCGTCTCCTCGCCACTCTTTTCCGGAACGATCCCTCCGTCTGAGCGCGGCACATTTTCATGCAAATACACTGCCACAATTTTCCGGGCCCCTAATAGCTTCTTACAAATGATGTGCCATTACAACGAGCTTTATTTAAACAAATTTAATACGTCTTTAATCAAGGGGGGAGAGAGCGTTTGCGAAAGGTCACCCGCCGAATCAGACGCGCCCGGGATATATCCTATCAGAGTATTAGCTCAAGGGGGGGGTAGGGGGGGGATGATTTCATGGACAAGTCATTCTAAGCAAATCTTTATTTACATTTTTATTCAGTTATTAAATTTTATTTCTTCACACGCTGGGGGGAAAGCACGCCCCCTTCCCACCTCGCACACGCACGCTCAGGCGTGCGCCCATTTAAAAAGCCATCTAGATGTAGAGGAGTGTATTTGTGGGTGATATAAAAGATGAATAAAGCTGGTGACCATGTAAAAGATATAAATCTGTAATAGAGGACACAGACAGAGGCCGTCAGTGAATGAAAACATCTGAAATGCTCTTAAGCTGTACTGTAGTCCTCTACGTCAAGACTTTCCCAGCATACAAATCCCTTTAGCTCTTTATTACTGAAGAAGTCTGCATCATTCTGTCATCTGAGTTTTACCCGTGTTGGGAATACTGGGTCTAGGCTGAATGTTCTATAGGGGGAATTAAATAGCGTTTTTTAAAACCTGCTACTGTCGTTCCAAACCTGCCATGTTTAGCCCTACATACATTTGTCCTCTTTTCATTGTTGGATCCGCTTAATAATGAGGTTGTTAAGTAGCTAGCACATCATACATCATAAGGGAACCTCACCGAATACCCCACATGAACCAACAAGCTTTGCCAAATGTGGTGGTTATGTTGCTTCAGGTTAAAGTTTGACTTGCTGTTGTTGGTATATAACAGTGGTTAATATTAATAGTAGAAATACTTTCATGCAACATCATTCCAGTGTTTGCGTGAAGCTTATTTGTAGCATTATTTGTATTTGGACAACCTTGTAATTCAGAGTATTTAATGATTTAGTACAATATCAGTCAAAAGTTTAGACACACCCAACTAAATGGATGATCTTACAGACTCTACAGGCTTACACTGAACAGTTCCAGCTGATGAGAGTCTGAAACAGTACATATCCTGATATACCACATACACTCTTGATGTATCACAGTATTATATTTTGGCCACATCTCCACCTCTAATATATATTTAGTTATGTAAAAAACGTTTGTCTCTTATTTTTAGCATAGTTTAGAAGCTCTAGTTCTCCTTTCAGTTTAGTTAATATTTATGATGAGCAGACTAATAGAATTGGTGGACAGATATGATGGACAGACCAATAGAATTGGTCCAAAATGCTGAGAATTGTTATATCAGCTTCCACTGCAGGTTAAGAAAGCTGTTTTATCCTTCTGTAAAGTTCCATTTTGGAGGTTTTTAAGGTGGACTGTATAATTCCATGAGTCTTATTATATAGTTTGATGTCTTCACTTTTATTCTAAAGTAAAGCATTAAGATAAACATAAGCAGAACCTTCTATGAGTAGCCCTGCCTAAACCTATGAATGGTACTGTATGTAGGACAAAATGTTTTGGGTTTGGAACCATTTTGTTTAGTGTAGCAGATGAAAGATTTTCAGAAATGCCCTTCACTGTTCTCATAGGGAAAATGTACTCAGAGGTCCGTTCTTAAGGGACAGTTTCTGTTTTTCTTATTTGGGATTTGTTCTTAAAACAACGGTGAAAATGATTATGTGATGTGAGAAGACCCAGACTTCCTTATATAGACATGATGCACAAATTCAAGATTGGTCAGACCCACAGTCGTCTATTTGAAATTTCATTTTACTGCACTGGTGTTTGTTTACATTGATATTATTATGCTATACAGTGTTGGTACAAGAAAAAAATCCTGGTCAATACATCCATATTTATTTAATAACAACAATTATAGTGTATACAATATTAAACTTCCCACAAGTACTTTAGTAGCCTAATGATAAACTGACCATATAGGTTTAAGTGATGGACTATTAGCATGAGCCTAGTTGGAAAAACAGTTCAATTAAATATAATATATTGTTGCTGCTTCAGTGGTTAAATCTGGCAAAAATCTGATCTGACAAATTAAACTTCACTACATTTAATATCCTGTTGATTTGTAGTTAAATGCAAGACAGGAGTCAAATGTAATACCAAGATATCTGCAGTCTTATAACACTAAAAGCTTTTCCCCTGGTACATGTGGTATGGAGTCATCTGCTGAGTGATCTCCTATATACAGACATCATACAGACCATTTTGTTTACATTAAGATGATAAAAAGTATCACTAAGCTGCTGTGAACCATGAACCATCACTGCACGCTGCATGTCAGGTCTACATGCTGCTCGCAGTTTAGACGTAGCATGTGCATAAATCAGAGTATCGTCATAAAGACAGACTAAAAGAGGCCCCAGTATTGATCCCTGGGGTACTCTAATATTACCAATAAGGGTTGATAACTCTATGGACCCTGTATTTAAAATAAGATTTCATCTACTTACTAGCCTGAAGGGAAAAAAACAAACACTGACTGTTTAGCATCTAGGGCTCCATGATCAACAAGACTTTCTTTTTTATTATGATCTGAATTTGATGCAGCCTCTCTTCACCTCCTTCTTGGCTGGTATGGTAAGCGTTTGTGCCTTCCTGTGTTAACAGATTTTTGAAAGTGCAGCTGATATGAACAGGGAACACGCAGAAGCAGGAAAAAAAGGTTTTCAGAAATATTCGGGTACCCGTGGATGGGGCCTTAGAGGCAGATTCGGAAACCGTGTCTCTGAGCTTTAGAGGCAGTCTGTAGCAGTATCTGGGGAACATGTGCTGTGACCCAGTAAGGCTGATTGTCCCCGTTACTCCGCCCCTAATTTGAATATGTACGCTTCCAGCCATTTCGTCTTCACATTCCCCCCTCCAAATGTGGTTAACATTATCATCCCTGAACTCGCATATTACACTTAAATAAGCCTTAAATAAAGCTTAAATTAAAAGTGCTGTCCAGCAGTAACCGAAAGGTACACTGTCTGAAAGCATTAATCAGATCAGCTGGCTTAGTCTGGAGGAGAGAGAGAGAGGGAGAGAGAGAGATAGATAGAAGCAAAGAGAGTGAGAATAGGAAAGAGAGAGAGAAGGAGAGAGAGAGAGAGAGAGAGAGAGAGAGGGCGAGAGAGAGAAAGACAAAAAAAGAAAAAACACAAAAAAGAGAGAGGACAAAGAGAGAGAGAAAAGAGAGAGAAAGAGAGCAAGAGATAGAAGCAAAGAAAGTGAGAATAGGAAAGAGAGAGAGAAAGAGAGAGAGAGGGGGGGGGCAGGGGAGAAGGTATGGGTGAAAAGGTAGAAAAAAGTGAAAAAGAAAGACAAATAGAGAAAGACAGAGAGAGAGAAGGAGAGAAAGAGAATGAAGGAAAGTGAGATAGAGAAGAAAAGAGAAATAATGCAAAGAGAAGGAAAGAGAGACAAAGAGAAAGAAATAGAGAGAGAAGGAAAGACAGGTAGACAAAGTAGGAGAGAGAAAGAGTGAGAGAGATGGAAAAACAGAGCAGGAAAAGGAAAGAGAGATAGAAAGACAGAAATTGAGCAAGAGAGAAAGAGAAATAGAGAGAGACAGCGAGAGAGAGAGGGGGAGAGACAGAGCGAGAGTAAACATGTGAAGGAAAAACAGGCTTTAGATACATATACTGAGTAAAAGTCAATGACCTGCTTGTTGTTAGTAAACATTTGCACAGCAAACACATAAAAGCTCCTCCGCAAGCCCCTAAACAAATAAACAAACATTCTCTCGCTGTTTACCTCAGCCTCAGACTAAATAAGCACAGCAAGCTTCAAGACAGATCTACAACGCTTTCTGGTTACCATAGATCATAATGGGACCCTGTTCCCATTAACAGAGGACTAGGGAATTTTTGAACACAGAAATCAGACCAATGTGTCACTTGCTAATAAGTATGAACATGCATCCATTTGCAATGAATTATGTGCTGAGATTGCAACAAATCTGGCTCGACACCACTGCAGTCTCCGGTGATGTTGACATGGTGTTAAGGGCATTCGCCGTAACCGTCTGCGTGCATGTAGTCCTGTATCGCGCAACCATCTGCCAGTGGTGCTGGCACCAACAGGATGAGGGCATCACTGCTTGCTGAATGTCTGCAATTGCGGCTGTTGGGTCACTCAGCGCATGTCAGACAAACCTTTCCGGGGTTTGTGTAGGTCTCCCAGATGCTTCATGTCGCTGGTGTGTGCCTTCTTTTATTCACTGTTGCCAACAGCGTGCTATGGTAATATCTGTTCAACAATTATGTCATGCAATACGTTGATAAGACCATCCTGCTTCCCCATGCAGCCCCTCTCCAGCTCTTCCAACTGCTCGAATTGCTTTCAAACTCTTCTTTGAGGTGTACTTTGCTTGCAAAGGATGTTACCAGGACAACAGTTTCATTCCTGTCAGTTGATTCCTTGTGGTTGCAGCTATTTTTTGATTATGAGTGTAGAATGGCATTAAAACTGAAGAAATCAACATCAAGACTTAAGATATTAACAGAATAAAGCTCTACACGATAAGGCACACTGAATATCCAACAGAACTTTAGGACATTGTTGCATATTGCACAATAGAACAAGTGACCACATACAGTGTTAGCATTGCTGAGATTTATGTCATTATAATAACCGAGAAAAATCTACATCATGGGGGTTTTTGCCAGGCAACTTCGATGCCATGACTGGGTATCCAGGAAGCATTTAGTGTGCATAACAGATAGGAAATAATCAGATTAGCATTGCAGAAAAGCTTAGCATAGCATTTTTACCCAAACTGTGGGTAAATGGCTAAAAGCATTTTATTTTCACCTGGTCTTAATAACTTTCGTGGACTTAATGCTAAGTATACTGCCAATTACACAGGGGTCAGGGGTGGGATAGTGACCCCCACCAGCTTAGAAAGAAAGTGGCACTACCACAAACTCAATAATGGATGTACTGAGGCCAGCCGAGGACTCTAGAGGAAGAAGCAATGCACTAAGGATGGGTGGTAAGGACTGCAGAGGAAGCCTAGTTGGCATAAAACTGCCAGAGTGGTGTGTCAGTTCACCACTGTTTAAAGTTTTCTAAATTTCTGGATAATGACTGTTACTGTGCTTCACTGGAGTCCCAAAGCCTTAGCAAGGGCTTTGTAACCTGTTTCAGACTGGCAGATTTCAGTGACTTGTATTTGCATCTGTGTTTGAACCATCTCAAAACGTGACATCATGTTGAGATTTTTGAGACCTCCTATTCTGATTCACATTACCAGACAGGTTCATGTTGAGCCATACCATGTGATGTCCAAGAGCCATATGGTAATATGAGTTAACTATGAAAGATTATGTTCTCAGTTATGATCATGCTAACTAACGTCTTTTTACAGCTGCATGAATACGATACCTTGTGCAATGCTGTCTGATTAGCTTTTCTGATCATTAGATTCATGCATAGCCTGTGACGAGGGCAGCCTAAATGAACAACTGGTGTATCTAAGCTAAAGCTGACGTCATTCAGATATACCATTTCTTCATAAATGACTACATGGTACACACAGTTTGTCTTTCAGTTAACCTGTGACACATGCACGACTTTTAATACAGTAACATTGCTGCAGCTAGTTCATAAATGTTCTACATGTTGATGTGATTTATAATGTTTATTTGGTAACACTTTACTTGAAGAGTGTCTACATAACACATTCGTAACATCTTACATAAACCTTTTGTAAGTCATTCATGAATGTTCAAATCAACATTCATAAAGTGTACATGTTTTACATGATATGGATCACTATGTCATTTTACTGTGAGTCATTTTTCAACCCAAAAGTCCTCATTTATTATTTTGACAAACTATTTTATTTCTGGACGGGCAAAATAAAAATGGCCTGGACTTACACCTTTGGACAGGAAGGGGTATTTCAACATATACACTGTTGAGGAAAATGTTATCAAGCTTATTAAGTTAGCCCAATTATACATGCGCTAATTTATATGATTATTTCTCCAGTACAATAAGTGAGGAAGAACTTCCCTAAAATAAAACCTCCAAGGACGCGCATTTAACCCCAAAACCTTTAAACTCAGGGTGAGTAATGGTTTCCCAAACAGTGCATGGAAGCTTCTGGCACAGTACCAATTTGAAGATGACAAAGGGCAGAAAGTAGAAAGAATAACTAAACACAAAATACATAAAGGTCTACACAAAAAGTGTCAAAGCACTTTCTGTGCAAAGGGTAGATTTTTATTATGCCTGTCCAGAAATATTAAACATTTCACTGAAAATAAAATAGTTTGTCAAAATAATAAATGAGGACTTGTTTTTTGAAAAATGCCTTTCATAGTACTCCATATTAATATCATGTAAACCATGTACATTTTATGAATGTTGATTTAAACATTCATTAATATGTTATGAAGTGTTCATGTATGACGTTATCAATATGTGACACCCTTCAAGTGTTATCGTTTATTTTCTGTGTTATTCCTAGAAGGACTCTTATTCTGAGAGAGTGGTGAATACTACACCCTGAATAAATGCGCCCACCCCAGTAAAATCTTACCTGGTCACCCCATCCAGGTGTTATGCCGCACCCCTGCCTATACTATCCGTTATAACACAGTATACTTATAGTTACACTTACGGTTGTAGGCATATTGGCTTTACTAAAGCAAGTGATTTTCCCAGCAACATGGTTTTACAACCTGGAGCATGAGCAATCTACATCACTCTAATCTCCAATGTGTGTGTAACTATGTGTGTGTGTGTGAGTGTGTGTGCGCGTGTGTATGAGCCATCTTAATCCCTGTTAACCCTTGCCGCGCTAATGCCTGTTCTTGGGGTGGCATTTAGGCGGAATGAATTGCTTGCTTAGACACAGCTAACTAAATAAAAGTCAGCAGGAGCGGAGAGTATGAAAAATGGATTTTCATTACTGTTTCATTGATTCTAGTAAATAAGGGCCCGGGGCCTGCAATGCAGGAGCCGCAAAAAAACGGTAATAATTTAATCTAAGGTGACACACACCGAAATGTATGTGGACAAAAATCATCCTTGAATATTAAAGGAGGGCCCTGAAGACAAGGAAGGTTGGGGGAAAAGGGGTGGGGGGGTGGTGTTGGCGGAGGAAGCGGGTGCATTTAAATGTATGCAGATTGCCGTCTAACCTATTTAAAAACAGAAATTAAAGATTCTTGTCATAAATCACATTTGCTAGCACGGATATGCCTGGTTATGCCGCTGTTTACCGGAAACCTGAAAGGTTAAAACACGCGGTGCATTAAATTGTACAAGGATAATTAATACTTTTCTTCTGGCTATTTATAAAAAATGGAAAATGGAGTCGGCTCAACTGCGACAACACAGTAATTTTTGGAGGCAAAATATAGCGGGGACGGGGGGAGAGCGAGCGAGAAAGGGGCTTTAAATAGCTTTCCGATAAGAGACTTAAATATCTGCCTCATGTTTTCACACTGTTATTATTTTAATCAGATACCTGTTTCTAATGGAGTCCGTGACTAACAGGGAGAACGTTTAGGTGAGAGATCACCTCCGCCCGGGGCTGTGATAGAGGAAGTGTCAAAACACGCACACGCGCGCACAATGTCATCAAATAGAAGCGCTTGCCCCCATGGCACGCCTTAGCCCTTAAGCCAGGGCGCTTTAACAGAGTGTGCTAGCTGTCACCAATTAGTAGCTGTTAGCAGAGCTAGCGAGGGGCTCCTAATTTGACAGCTCTATTCCAGAGGTGTTGACCCTCTCTCGCGCTCACGGATACCTCTCAGGCCCCCCCGCCCTCGACCCGCCAGCGTGAACTCCACCTCACCTGCTATCCGGTTCTCTGCGCGTCTAAAGGTTGTTAAATCCTCACATCTTCTTAAAGAGGAAGGCTCGACAGGCCTGTTCTGGGTGTGATGGCACCTACTTGCTTAAAGGGCTGGTCTTTTTCATTTGTCAGCCTATTCTCTACCTGTTGTATCTTCGTTTACCACAAACGAGATTTGGGGCTTATTTTTCCAGATAGGAGGTCTGTTGTCTCAAAATGTATTTATAAAGGATAGGAATGTGATGTCACAGTTGGTGGGAGTCACTGCGGTTATGGTCACTGATTGCCCTTTTCCACCAACATGGTGCCAGTGCCAAAATCTCGACCCATCCACCGCAACAAAAAATGGTTTGCAGTTGGAATAATTGGTACCATTCCAGCATTCCAGTCTGGAACCGTGGAACCTGTGATGCAAGTGGCAAAGGTATGATGCACGATGAACGGCACTGAGCTGAACTCGGGAACAATCGTATCCCATCATAGATGTGCTCGTGGATGAACCTATACAACACGAGGCATCCGTCTTCTAATGAGCCGCAGGGCTATCTAAAATGTGAAGCATTCAAAAAAATTGCCGTTTAATAAGCACAAGAAATCCGACGTGTCATCGGGTTCAGTAGGGCCTGGGAACCAGCACTAGCATGGGCTTGAGCGCTGGCACTTTGTTGGTGGAAAAGAGGTATCAGTGGCAGAAAGGTTAACTGAGAGGCAGCCTTAGTGCTCAGTGTGAATGCAACGAAAACACAACAGCATCTAAAATGGGAAAGAGCTGTCGTGCAATTGACTGTGCAAATAGATTCAGCAAGAATTCTGAGTTTTCTGTATACAGACTACTGTAAGATAAAGAGTAAATCATATGAGGCTGAAGGCAGCTTCCTATTCGCCAGTTCCTCACTGGAATTTTACCATTGCACCTTAAATGGTACATGCTTACATTCTGGCAAAACAGCTGGAAACAGTAGTTTGTGGAATTTGGGTGAAATACAGGGGGTCTGGTGGGGGGCTGAAAGTCCTCTTGACCCCTCCAAATGTCTTAAAATAAAATTGTTGTGTCAGGTTTGTTGGATTCTGGGGTAAAATCAGTTAAATTCTGTACTGACTACTCATCAATTAAATAATTAGCATCTTTCATTTTTGATAATAAGGTGTGGAACGATAAAGTGTAATATTCATCTGTTGTAATATTGATCAGCCTTGTATTCTTCAGGCAAAAGAGGGGGGGCTGTATAGACAGGGTTAACAAGCCAAAACAAACTCAGTGTTCCCTATAAGGAGGAAGTCAGTCAGAGAACTGACTGACCAAGAAGCTATTGTCTCAAAATCAAAAGTCTAGGAGTCCATGAAAATGAACTTATTATGACAGTATGATGTTCAATAGGGTCAAATAAACAGTCAAATACAAATTAAGGGAAAGTTATTTCTTTGAAAGGTCATCTTTTCTTAAGGGAAAGGTCAAGCTTCTGTCTTTTATACACTAAACTAAACAGAGATACAGCACTGGTTTGCCTCACAGTAGCGCTGTGGCAAATTGGTCCTTCCAGGTAGATCTTCATAGCCTAGCAGCTGCATCTACGCAAGGAATACTTCTAAAAAACAGAAAATTTGCCAAGACGAAGACTGGTGAATTTTGGTGAATCCCCCAAACTGAAGACAAAAGAGGTGATGTGTAAGATCTAAGTTAATGTGTGGAAGACCGTAAGACCAAACTAGAAAAGAGCATTTGCTGAAGAAAAATTGTTAAACATTTTGCTGCCATAAAAAACTAGCATAAGCACCGCAAAGTGAATTTACTACCAACATGGGACCCCCTGAATACCAGACGGTAGTTCATACGCTGGCCTACACAAAGCAAATCCAACACTATTGCTTATACATTATATCAATACAGGTGTTACAATGGGATAGCCATGACAGAGAGCTTGACCAAAACCATTCTTATAAAGCTCTATCCAACTTTTGAAAGTCTATGAAAAGTACACAATTTAAAAAGTAGTTCTGTTTGATTTCTGATATTTATGCACATTAAGGAGGATTCTGTGAAAACTGCACCCATGCCGCTATGCTGGAAACGTATTACCACAAATTCATCCCTCAAAAAACTAGTCCTATTTCCAGACACCTTTGCACGAAGGATTCACAGAAGCTTGTTTAAAGTAAACAGGTTTTCTCTTCGACGCAAATGCATCAAATTTGTCTTCCGTGATAATGATACAACCCAGATACGGCAGATAGAGATTCAGTTGAAAACCACAGTGGTATTCCTTTAATATTACCGGAATAATAAGCCCTGAGGTCGAGAGGTTAAGGGGTTAAGAGAGTGGGTGCTGTGTTCACAGTGGAGAAGAGCCGAGACTATAGAGCTGTGTGTTTGCGTGTGAGTTTTTTGTGTTAATGAAGTGCTTATGTGCGTGTGTGTGTGTGTGTGTAAATAATGGGTCATTTCCGAGGCCAGGGGCTGTGAGGAGAAGCGAGCTGACGTGCGTCTGTGCCCATTACGCTGTCCTCTCTCACTACACAACGCCTTCCATTTTAGCTGCTTCACTACACACACACACACACACACACGCACACACACACACACACACACACAGACACACACACACACATGCTAGAGAGGATAATGGCCTTTCACACAGACTCTGATTGGTCAAGATGGCTAAGGCCTGAGGCATAGAGTAGACTTCACCACTAACTCAGGCCAGAGACCTTACTGCACTTCTCTGGACCTTTATCAGCTTTATCAGCCAGACAGAAGACGTTTAGAGGTGCACTGAGGTGTGTGTGTGTGTGTGTGAGTGTGTATGTGCGTGTTGCACATCCATCTCTGGTGGGGGCTTACAGATCTTCCTGTGCAATGCAGAATTGTGGAGGATAGTGAGGACAGATTGTGCAGGTTTTGTGTAGGTATTTATGACTTTGTAAGGACCAAATGTTTCCAGAATGATAGAGAACCTACAAATGTGGGAAACACTTAAAATCTTAGTGTTGCAGTAATCCAGTCTGGTCTCGAGAGGTGCTGGAAGCGTCATGTGATTGGGAAGTCCTGGCTAGTTTGTGGAATTGGACTATAGGAAACAATGCCAAAGACAAGAACAAAGTGAAAGTTGAGAACTGAGTGTCTTGTGTGGTCAGCCATAATCTTTTAGTCTTAGTGCTGGATTGGGGTATGTCCCAAATTTCCCAGCCCAAATTCCTGAGTACCATCGATAAGCCAAGCAGAACAAGAAACCATCAACCAAATACTTAACTGAGGGAAAAGAAGTGTCTGGGGTTGTTTGCCAACAGTCAATAGGGTCTGGGATCTCCTAATTAACCTCCTGACCTCCCCCGAAAAATTTACGTTACAACGTAATAACAACGTTAACAACGTTACAACTTATAACAACGTTATGTTGTCCATTAGGGAAAAATTGACGCTCAAATAGAAATTCAGTTGAAAGTCAGTGATTCAAGAGCTTCACCCACAACTTTATCTCTCCTTTGTATTCTTAACTAACTACTGATGCAACCCTGGTCTGCCTCAGGGTGGTGCTCTATCTAATTGGTTCTGTTGGTTCTTCATAGCCTAGCAAGTGTATCTACACTAGGGATACTTCTAAAAATTCATAGCACATTTTAAAATCTGAAAATGTAGCCAGCGGATGAACACTTTGGCGAGCATAGGGAATTCCCCAAACTGAAGACAAAAGAGAATTTGTGTAAGATCTTAGCTAATGTGTGGACCAAACTAGAAAAGAGCATTTGTTAAACCAAACATTTTGCTGCCATAGAAGCTAGCAAGCTGCAAAACACAGGGGGTCTGGAATCTCCTGATCAACCTCCTGATAACCCCTCTGAATGTCTCAGAATCAAAATTCTGGGGGGTCCTTGGAAATATATTTAAAATGACATTATGCTGTCCATTAGGGGAAAATAGACATTTAAATACAAACTCAGGTAAAAGTCAGTCATTGAGCAGATTCACCCACAGCTGCATTCGCCCTTGATATTCTTAACCAACTAGGGATGCATCACTGGTCTGCCTCAGGGTGGCGTTGTATTTTATTGGTTCGCCCGGTTAGTCTTTCTTAACCTAGCAGCTGTAACTATGCCTGGGATATCTCTGAAAAACTTTGTGATATGCCAAACCATATTCACAAATCTGAACACTTGCCAAATTCCCCAAGAGACTGGTAGAAAGTTTGAACTGTTGCTTATTTGTCAAACCAAAGACAAAAAGATTGAGAAGGCAAGAGTGTAAGATCTCACTTAATGTTTGGAAGAGCACCCAACATGAAAAGAGAATTTCCAGAAGGAGAATTGCTATATCCAACATTTTGTTGCCATTGTTGCTAACATTAGTGCCACTATGGTGGTGAGCCAACATGGGAACTCCAGAATACCATGGGGTGTTTTGCTTTATAAGGCCTTAGGTTTAGCTTATAAAGCCAGCTGGTTACAACCTTATGTGTTAAACTCAAAATTCAGTGGCCTTAGTTATATGTCCAATACTGTCCATAATGGAGGAGTGAGCTCATTTGGGATTCCAGCTACATTGCACTAAACTTTGGGAGACATCAGATTGACTTCACTCTTCATAAGTCTACTCATGGTTGACCCTAGATGTTCAAATCTGTCCCTTCTAGAATAATCTTTTGGTTGCTGAGGTTAAGGTAAAAGTTGTGTTAGGTGGAGCACAGCACCATTTCCGTAGCCATACAGAGGCAAATGGCAAAACCCCACAACGACAGAAATACAAACATGTGTGTGTGTTCAACATCCACCTCTTGAATCTCACACAGCTCTTACTGGCCATTACAGAAATATCCACTGATGACTTCTTTCTGCTGGAGGCTGACCATTCTTCTCTAGATTTAGCATCAAGTGGAAGCCAGCCTTCAGTGGTGCTTAGCCTGCTGCCTCTAAATACGAGTTTAGAGGGTGAGCAGAGGGACGGAGAGAGAGGCAGAGACTGATCCAGAGAGAAAAAGTCATTGTTAAAGCAATGAGAGGACGTGTGTCTGAGCGGTGTCCAAGCGAAGCGTCAAAGCACCGCGCTAAGCTATGCTAACACTAACGCTAATGCTCCTGTCTGCGTGGCGCTGTCCGTGTGACTGACCTTTTCCTAAATTTAGCCTCATCTGCACAGTCCTACCGCATCATTTCAATTACGGAGCCTCATTACGTCCACGGCCAGCTAACTTGTCCAGCTAGCGTTATAGGCTAGCTCCTGCTTGCCTGGAAAACAATGGGATAGAGCTTTCGCTACACTTCCAGCGCTAATCTATAACCTCTAATGAGGAGGAAATCCACTCTCACTCATCAACATTAATCCCCCACCAGCACACATACACAGGCACGCACACACATACACACACACTCCCACACATATACACACCCACACATACAGAGTGGGTTGCTCTCTGCATTCCTGGATTACACACTCCTGAGAGTTGGAGGATTAGGCCAAAAACAAATGGTTGGCATTTTGTCTTTTTTTTCCTCTCCTCTCTCTCCGAACTTTCATTCTTTCCTCTGGTGTTTTGTGTTGCCTCTCTTTTTCTGATTTCTCACCGCCGCATTTGATGCATTGTGTCAGAATGGCGCACTTTACGGCTTAATTGCTTAAGCAGTTCTGCCGTGAGTAATGCTATAATCGCAGCATTGTCAGGCTTGTGTGCTGGCTACAGTTCTTCTCCAAAAGAGGGGAAAACCCATCTCCCGGAGAGACAGCATACACACCACTTGGTGTTTCCTTACAAAGACCTCTACCGTAGTGCGCCTCCCATTGTATTTTAGGGAAATTTCCGAAAAGTTGTGACATAAAATGTGAAGTGTTTCCATCATCATATCAACATATGCACAAATTCCTGAAGATGACTCGCTTGCAAAATAAGTGGTGCTGACTTGCTGACTTCTTTCTAGCGATAAAGCCTGGAATAAGATCTAAAATGGACATCATTAGCACTTAAAGGATGCCTGCTATGCAAATTTCCAGTGTTTATAGTTTTGGGGTGTACTAAAATAGATTTCCATGCATACAGATACAGTTTTTACAAAACACAAATTAGTATTCACCCTTTGGCTGAAAAGCTCTGTTAGAGCTCCTGTGTCTTTAAGGCCTGCCTCCCAGTGTTCCCCATGTTCTGATGGATCAAGCTCCAGAGCAGCCTCCTGCTACAAGGTCTGCCCCCACACTGTTGTGGCTATTCTTACAATGGTGTCAGTTCTGCTGTAACAGTTTGAGCCAGGGTCCAAGTTGGTAGACCCAGCTAGACTGGAGCAGGATGTTTTGTGTGAAGGCGTGGCAAGCTTGCCGGGAAGCAGGCAGTAAGATCTGTGTTACAAGATGATGTCAACTTATAACAGAGAAAACGGCTGGAACTCCAAAGAAAAGTGGTGTCTGCGGGGGAGAGTTTCTCCCTCTGTCATGTACTTTGGGTTTTATAACTTTGAAGACGTTTCCATGCACAAAAGCTACATAATAGGGGTAGCATAAAAGGTCCCCTTTCAATGGGCCTTAAAATACAAATAAATTAAATACGAATGTCCCTAGAAATTGTGGTATCTGTCTTTTTTTGAGGATAGATTGTCAGGAAGTACAAAATACATGACTAAAGTATCTGTCCCATTTTGCTGTCTCTCCAGTGAACCCCTCTGGTTGCAGCCAATAGTGCCAAAAACAAGTTTGCAACATTGACACACGTTTGAAAAATCATTTCTGTGCATTTCAGTTTTATCAATGAGCCAACTTTTCCACTTCATCCCAACACAATATCATTCTCACTTTGTACATCTGTATTCACCCTCTGTCTCAAACGCTCTGTTAGAGCTCCTGTGTCTTTAAGCCCCGCCTCCTGATAAGCCCAAAATGGCCCGATTGGCCAGCTCACCCACTAAATGGTCAACCACCAGAGGAGCATCCTGCCCCAAGTTCTGCCCCAACACTGCTGTGGCTGTTCTCACAAGGGTGTCAGTTCTGCCATAATACTTAAACCAACTTTTCCACTTCATTTTTCAGAATTCAATACTTTATTATGAATTTTCAGAATTTTCAGAATTCAATACTTTATATTATAGTTTGTAATGCACATTTCCCAAATTTGGGGATAAAGTGGAGGGAAGCCTGTTTGTGATTTGCCCTGCCATCTATAAACATGATTTAAGCAGCTTTCTACTTAATATGTTGTATTCCAGAGCAACTCATCATGAATGAAGGGAAATGTGTCAATACTTTTGCTAGCAGTGCAGCATTTGTAACATACTCTGACAATACTCTGACAACAAGGCTGACAATTCTCCACAAGCTTGAAAATAGCTTTCTTTTGTGTGCATCATTGTCAGTGGTTGATTAAATACTCAAATCACTCAAATCACAAATTAACTTTTCCCTTATAACTGTAACAGACTTTACTGAACACTTTCTGGAAAACTGCACGCGCAATCTCAATAAGAACATTCATACCATAAAGAACTACACCACATTACAGGAAAAAGCCATCACTTGACTGTAGTGCAAAGTTTTATACCACCTTACACTTGAGCATTGATGGAATGGCACACAGATGGAATGCACTCACACCATTAATGCCTACACATTGCTCAGAAACTTGTGGCTTATGGCTGATTATCTTGCATATCGCTCAGATGTCAAACAAAGTAGGTGGTTTCTGGCCTCATTTAGGGAATAAACCCTCCAGATTCTCTGACGATAGGCAGAAGTCTAGCTCCTGAGACCAGGTGTTCTCGAACCTGGGACCAGCAGCGTAGTTACATTGTTTGAAAGTATATATTAGTACCATGCTATCTAAATCCAAAAAGGAAAAACAAACTGGAACTGGGAATTCCATTTCTCAAAGCTTATATGATATCTAAATATGCGCTATATTAACAGAGCCCGCAGAGGCGGCAGGGTATTCCCAGTGCAGGCCATTTTCAAGGTTATGGTTTGCTGTTCATTAAATAGTGCTGTTCACAGCGATGTGTGTTCCAAAGACAATACAGTATTCCGTGATTATTCAGGACAATTAGCAAAGATAAACACGGGCTAAGTGTTTCTCTTTTGCAGCTAGCAGAGGTAGCCTCTGGCTGCGCTATAATTATTCCTATTAGCAAATTAAGTCATTACCTAGGATTCTTCCGCTTTTCATCAAGCCCCACAAATTACCTTTTAGCCTCTAAGTGGACTCCAAGCTGAACCTGGTTTCCCTGCAGTTTCTGTAATTTTCCATAATGACTTCTTCACTCTTTGACCGAGCAGGTCTGTTGATGTATGGAGTGGCGTTCTACTGGAAATGTTTGACTGATAACTTTCATGTGTGCCTTTTACACACTGTGGGAAGAACTTTGAAGGAGTCATTCACTGAAAGGCTCAGTTTGCACAGTTTACCTCTCATAGGTCCTCATAGCTCCAGTGCGACACTAAAGACACAAACTTCAGAAAACAAGCAGGTTATAGCTCATTGACTAAGTTTGGGGTGAGGGGACGATACTGTGGATTAGCCTTCTTGGTTTACTGTTAGCTTTCCATTAGCCTATTTCAGCCATAAGAACCCTGGTTCTTGAACTGGCTCCATTCAGGCTTCTTAGGAGCTTGGTGCTATTCCAGGAACCAGCCTAAATTTGGACCAGTTTTTATTCGAACCAAGGAACATCAAAGGATATGACATCAATGCCATAGATGTGTATAGATTACCTGTAAGCGTTTGTGCTGTTATTCCAGATGTTGGTTTATATCCATAAAGCAAGCACGGATCAACTACTGGACATAAGAAGACCTAGAAGAGGTTCTCCAGCTGACCACTGGATGTTGCCATTGTTGCCTTCTCTTTCCTCAACAACTGACACGCCCACGGATGTCGTCACGGTTCATGCTGAAGAACCTTCTATTCTTTGGTTCCAACTGGGAACAAACTTTTCAGGTTCTGGACTTGTTTATTTTCGGTGGTAATGTGCCGGAGGGTTCAAAATAGGGTGGCAGAACTGGAAAAGAACTCGTTCCATGTTGGTGGAAAAGTAATATATGGAACTTTGAAAGGTGCTGCAAGTGTAATGTATTGTATTGTATTATAATGCATTCTGTCTTAACTGTGATGTATATAAAGCTTTACATACCCAACCTGTAAGTCTCTTATCCTCCTGGGGCGCAGAGGAAGGGTTGCTGAAGCCCATCCCATTGCTCATTGGGAAGGAAACACCCTGGACAGGTCACCAGTCCATCTCAGGGCTGACACATCAACTCACCCATGCTCACACACAATGAACAGCCATAACATTAAAACCACTTCCTTGCCATTTAGAAGCATGTGGTGTGTTAGTGTGTGTTGTGCTGGTGTGAGTGGATCAGACACAGCAGTGCTGCTGGAGTGTTTAAACACTGTGTCCACTCACTGTCCACTCTACTAGACACTCCTACCTTGCTGGTCCACCTTGTAGATGTCCAGTCAGAGACGATAGCTCATCTGCTGCTGCAGAGTTTGTGTTGGTCATCCTCTAGTCCTTCATCAGTCGGCACAGGATGCTGCTCACAAAACACTGTAATGTATTAATATTTAATAACACTTTATTCATAAATGAATAAACAAATGTTGCTAATGTTAATAAGTTCAATTTAATGCTGGAATCCATCATTATTTATTATTATTATTATTATTATTATTATTATTATTATTTATAATTTTCTACCCTTTCCAAATTTGATCTACACCTTCGTTATAGACTCTCACTCAGTGCTTTATTAGGAACACCTCTCTGTATCTACACTTCAATTTATCAACTCCACTTACCTGTACTTTACATCTATAAGGTGGACCAACAAGGTAGGAGTGTGTAATAGAGTGGACAGTGAGTGGACACTCCAGCACTGCTGTGTCTGACCTACTCGTACCAGCTCAACACACACTGCAATGCTGAGAATGATCACCACCCAAATATTACATGATTTGTGGTGGTCCTATGAGGGTCCTGACCATTGAAGAGCAGTGTAAATGGAGAGGAAATGGAAATGGATGGACAAAGCGGACAATGGACAAACAAGGAAGTAGTTTATATAAGTGTGTGTGTGTGTGTGTGTGTGTGTGTGTGTGTGTGACATATGAATGGTTTATACTCTTGCACTACTTCAGGAAGCATCTTGCACCTTTCCTACTGAACTGTGGGTGGTCACAAGAAAAGAGTAAAAAGCTTTTCTCTCTCTCTCTCTCTCTCTCTCTCTTGCTCTCCCTCCCTAACCTGTTCGTGTCCACCATCTGCTCTTGCTTATCCTCTGCCATGGCTCGTGTAATTGCTCTCGCTGACATCAGCCCCCGCCCCTCACTTTGAGCCCAGCTGTAGGTAACACAAAGTTTCCAAACAAAAGGTGCAGTAGGATAAAGAGCAGTTTATTATTAGTGGGGTGCTGCTGCTGTAATGGTCGCTTTAATTAATCGGAGTCCATTTTTTTTTTTGCTGTGGAATTCGGTTTGAATTCTCGTGCCGGTCTGCTCTTAATCACATCCTGCTCTCCCAGAGCCGCGCTCCAGCCGCCCCGGGGCCAGTGCTGCACTTTAAACCCAGTAAGGTCAGCCCTCGGCGGGCTCCAGCTGCTCAGGAGCCCCCCTGTAATCACCGGCCGGCCCGGTGCTGATGTTATCGTAAGCACACGGATATGAAAGGATTGTGAGGATCAAAAGGACATCCAGGCCACGTGTTCAACCAGCACAACCAGGGCAGGTACACAGGCTGGAGGTTCACTTTATTAGAGGAAGGGCCCAAATCCAGGCACTCCCAGGCCTAAATCAGTTAGAGCCACATGTTCTTATGCCTGAGCCTCTGATTTAGCCTTATTAAGTGATGGGAGTCTGTCCTATGTGTTTCCCACAGTTGGTTTTTCAGCTATATTTGTACCATTTTTGACCTTTGACCTCTAAGCTTCCAGTTGTGTAACAATGCAAATGAGGGTAATAACTGTTATTACCTTGCTATAATTTAAGTGCACTTAATGTAATTATATATTTAGTTACATAGACTTTGCACCTCTTAATACAATATTTAATATAAATATTCACTAATAAATGATCACTACTAACTGTATTAATATAGCCAAATTACCGTTTAAGTACAATTATATCCAATTCACAGTAGGGTAATGTAACCAAAAATTTGATCCAATTATGAAAACCACTTAAAAGTCTGGACCTGCCAAATAATTAGCTTTTTTCACACCATACATTTTTAACTGTACATTTTTACTATTAGATTATTAGACTATTAGATTAGTGTTAATAAAGGTGTAATTACTAGATTTAAGGTGTAATTTTACTACTAGTAAAATTACTTTTTGAATATAACTAGTAGACGAGTCCAGCTCTTAAGATTTTTAAGCTCTTACTTTAATAACTTCATTAACCAACATATAACTACTGTTTAAAGTATTGTTTTTGTACAACCAATAATTATATAGAATTATCCTTATTAACACCACTAAAAAGTCCAGGACCAGCTGAAATATTAACCTTTTCAAATATGAATAATGATGTAACACATTATAACTTTTATAAGCATTATAACCAGTATCAATAAATATATAATTTCTGGTTAAGCAAAATAAATGGACTTTTTGGCCTATGAAAAGAGTAAGTTATTAAATTAATTTATACAGATGTAATTAAATACAATTACTGGATTCATTTAACTAATGATTATATATATATTACAACCACATACATGACCAGGACTTGTCAATGTATCTAAACTTATATTACACACTTAAGAATAACCTAAGAACAACAGAATGTGCACTACAGTTCATGTAATTACTAAATAATAATTATGTAATAAGCCTGTTTTTTTAAGCTTGTGACTTTTAAATGGTTTCATTCACATGCTATACTACTCACTTATGTTATGTAGCAAATTCGATTTTTTAGTTGAGTAACACTTCCTACAAATCATGTATTCATTATTCCTTTATAAATCCATTAATAAGACATTTAAGAGATTTAAGATATTGAAGACATTTCACACCATACGTCATATCTTATGATACCAAGCATAAGTGTGTATAGTTGCTCTAGCTATCATACATACATACTCTAGTAATAATAAAATTATTACTGTAATTATAATAGATTTCTCTTGCTTTATAAATCAAGAGAATTTAACTTAAGTCAGGCTTCATCATGCATTATAATAAGTCATTTGTTCAAATAACAGTGAGGTCAAAATAAACATACATGGATTTTATGTAAGAAACATCCCAGAACCCTGTACTATATTACCATATTCATGTTTACTGTGTTCTAATGAGTAGATATTAGAATGGGTTGTTTCCTCCCTCACATTATACAGCCATGTAGTCTTGCTGTACAAACAGTTATGCATGTTATAATATCTACTTTAAAGCAAGTGTAAAAGCCTAGGCCTGTCAGTATAAGGTAAGTTCCCTGGACAAAAATTGTGTCACCTTGTGTGTTTAAGGTGGTAGTAACTTCAGGCTCCTGCAGATGGCGCTGCATGAGAATGATGAGGCTATGACGGGATTCATAGATTGAGAAGAGGTGGTACAGTGCAGTGAATGTCTCGTTCCATGTGTGGGTCCAAAGCAGATGTTAATGATTGGCTAAAAGTGGCAATTGCATTTGGGTGTGCCAAAGACCATAGTGTGAAGGAAGTAGCTGAAGCATATGGTCAGCAGTGGCACAAATCACAGCCTACAGGAAATTCTCTTCAGAATTAAGCCAGGGAAGGCATCCACCAAACCTGGCCCAACTGTCCAATTCCTTGATGCAAGAGTGGCTGAACATTGCTGTGGTCAACATCCAGAAACGTGTCCAATCCATGCCAAATCGAATGGCTGTTGTTATTTGTGCTCATGGAAGTATTACAGGTGGCTCATTCTTTGTCCAGTAAACTTATTATGCATGCTGCATAACACCTTAAGTGGCTTTATAAAGCACTGTAAATACAGGATTCACAAGGCTCTACTCAACAAATCCAAACCTTAATGAGATATTTCCTCTTCTAATTACAAACAACTGTGTAATTGGCTGAAAGAACCTTTGACCTGGTTTCTCTCCTTGTTCCAACAAGCTGAAAGTGCGAAACAATTCCTATTCAATTACACCACAATTTTGCTACTGTTGGCCATAACCTTCTGAGGTTTATGGATCTATGGGAAATGTTTTACATTCTAGAGCAGGTCTATGAAGCCCCCTTTAATCGGCTCACGTCTGAGTAACAAGTGCTGTGATATTTGCCCCTAATTTGTTGTTGTTTATAATAAATTGTTTTCGAGCCGACGTGTCGCGGCCATGCCTCGAAATGCCAGTCACCTTGCGGCGCCGCTGTGAAATGTTTTATTACGGAATAATCAAAGGCAACCCCCCCCCCACCTCCTTTTTTCCCGAAGACCTGCGAATCAGGAGTGATTAGTTATCTGTGCCGCGCTCGTCGCCGACCCTTTGCCGCCGTATCGCTTCAAAACATCTATAATGAAACATAACAAGGTCTGGGTATTATTTAGAGATTAGAGTGAAGGATTTGAGAAGGTAACATTTATCAAAAGGCTCTCAATTACAGGCCTCTCGCGAAAGGTCAATTTCTGTCACGCGTACCCCTTTTTGAAAGGAACTGGGGAAAAAAAGGGAAAGATTTCTCACCGAATCAAATCCATAACTAATGTAATCAAAGGCAACGATCTGAGCTAAGATGAGCGTCCTTTGGAACGAAGCGGTAGCGGCGCTTTTCGTTTCCTTCAAAAGCAAGGACAGGTAGGAACGCCAAATCGGCTCAGGAAATCAGGGCCGTAAACATCAAAAACAGAGGAAGTGAAAATCCTGAAAACACTCCTGAATCCCGGAGGTTGCTGCCAGGGGCTTCTCCAGCTGGCCAGATGTGCTCCGGCCCTCCCCCCGACCCCTCATGTTAAAGCCTTTTCATCACCTTGGGCTGTTTGAGGTCAGCCTAATTTTAGAGTGGCGATTTAGCGTACTCTGTCACCTATGCAAATGGGCTTTTAATTTGCCGATAATGCCCGTATGAGGCCCAGCTAATGAAGTCCGGGGGTTTTAGGCTAATCGCTCTGGATGAGTGATGAACTCTCGTACTGGTGTGAACTGGAGTTCAGTTCTGCCACACACTTCCTGCCGCACACAGGGGTCCTGCTCTCAGCATATGTAATATTTCAAGTAGTTTGGTCTCAGGACTCTCAGCCCCCATGAGTCAGAAGTAGCTCTGAAAAGTTGAATTCAGTGTATCCACCAGGTCGGTAGCAGCTGTTTAAGACCATGTCCCAGGACAAAAAAGTTTGAACTGGTCAAATTGAGGTTTTGTCGATTTGCTAAGAGGCAAATAAGTTAACCCAGTTGAAACTGAAATTGTAATTGAAATTTTAATGATATAATGAAATAATGAAATTTAGTGCACAGTTTCAGTGTACTTCCAGAGTTCTATGTTGGTTTTACATCAGAAAACTATAAAACCTAAAGTGCCATAACTTTGGCTCAGGCCACATTTTGCATAATCAGATATTCATGCAAGTTCTAGAAGTAAGAACTCACTTAAACAAAAATATTAACTCAATTTAACAAAAATATTAACTCAAACAAAAATATGACTTTTATGCAGACAGAAAAATAAAACATTCAGAAGTGTGTTCTCTTTAGAAGATGTGCATTGATTTTGGTTTAAAACAAATTATAAATTAACCGGTTAATTTAAAATGATAAATAAACTTTTGGACATGACCACAGATAGTTTTCCAGACATGACTGTTTTGAAGGTGATGGTTATCCATGTATATCCAGTAACTGAGATTTAACCAAAAGTATTTACTACAAATGCACTATGGCCAAAAATATGTGGACAATTATTGAGTTCAGGTGTTTTATGCACACACATTGTTAACAGGTGTATAAAATCAAGCACATAACCATAAAGTCTCTATAGACAAACGCTGAATCCCAAGAGAACAGAAGAGAGGTCTGGGCCTTCTAGTTCCAGTGAAGGGCAATGTTGATACTACAGCATACAATGACATTTTAGACAACTATTAGAGGAAGACCCTTTTCTGTTTCAGCATCACCAGCTACATTGAAAATGAGAGTCGTCCTCAGTGTACTTCTGAGTGAAAGTAAAGGTTGATTGATTGATATAGTTGCGATGTTACGGTGTCCAGATATTTTGTCCATGTAGTGTAACTTCTGGTTTAACCCGTCAAACCGCATCCTGTAAATAACAGTAGGAAACTAAATGTGTTGTCGCGTGTAAATAATAATGTAATCTTGACCCCAGAAGATACCTCACGATGATTTATTCAATATTTTGGGGGAACATTATTGCTATAAACATATGTTTAGTAGGGTGGCAGGAAGGGCCTGGGTTCAGTTCCCTGACCGGGCGACCAGTGTTCTTTCTGCATGGAGTCTGCATGTTCTCACTGGGTCTGCGTGGGGTTCCTCCCATAGTCCAAAGACATGCACTCAGGCCAGTTGGAGATGCTAAATTGCCCGTAGGTGTGAGTCTGTGTGTCTGTCCTTGGATGGACTGGCAACTTGTCCGGAGTGTTTCCTGCCCAATGATCAATGGGCCAGGCTCCAGCATTCCCCACAACCTAAGAGGATAAGCAGCTTACATGAGGAATGAATTAATGTATTTAGGTATAGTCATTTTCTTGTTATCTGCCTGATATTTGATCTCCTTGTTTGGAATTTGAGGCATTCTGGATATTGTAGTCATTTCCCAATGTTTTACAGCTTTTCTCAGTCAGTAAGGAATCCTCTACAGTCATTCCGACCACATCTAGCGTCCATATCCTGAACTGTGATTCTAACGTTCTCATGATCATCAGAGAAATTTGGAAACATAGTTTCTTCATTTAGTACAATTCTGGATTGTAACACCATAGAATGAGCATTGAATCGCATTACAGAAGCAAGCAGTAAAAAGACTTTAAAGAGTTTAAATCCCGGTTCTAATCCCTGATTCCGTTCCAAGAGCCTTTCTGCTTTTGCAGGTGCAGTTCCTTCTTGCTACATGGTCTCCAGCGTGACTGTAATCCACTTGTAGAGAGCTGGATCAGGTGTGACTCTCGCTTTAACAGGATCTGTAATCTCTCTTTACAGGAGTGACTGAAGGTAAGAGCCTAAAGCACCTCAGTACAGAGAGAACTCATGTCTGGTGCAGCCCACCTGCTGCGCTATTAAAGGTGGAACAGGAAAATTCAAACAAGCAGGTGAGGCTAACTCCTGCACCAGTTAAGGTGGAACAGGAAAGTTTGAACAAAAAAACTGCACATATAGACTAAGGGATCAACATGAAACTGCTGCACCATTTAAGGTAGAATGGGAAAATTCAAACAAGAAGGTGAACAACTGGAATATAACTGTTGCACTATTTAAGGTGGAATGGTACAGAGGGAACTCATGTCTGCATAAGTGAAACAGAAGCTCGCATATGCCCTCTTTTCCCTTCTCTCTTTCTCTTTCTTTCTGTCTCGCTCAGTCCTCCTCTCTTGTTATCACATTTGTTTTTCTTCTTTCATTGCCTTAATCAGTCTTTCATACCCCCATTAGCTCGCTTGCTATTCAGTCTCTCTCTCATTCCTTTCATTCTCTTGCTCTCTTACTTTCTCTCCTATGATGTTTCTTTGTGTCTTTCTCTTATTTTCATTCCACTTTTTCATATTTTCTATCTTTACTTCTTTTGTTGTTCCTCACTCTTTTGTCCACTCTTTTCTTAGCTCTCTCCACTTTTTCACTCACATTTTCATTCTTTTTCTTTCTCTTGCTGTTTTCCTACATTCTTTCTTTCTCTCTCTCTCTCTCACTCTCTCTCTCTCTCATTCCTTTTGTAGCCTTTTATTCTCCCTATTTCCTTCCTCTGATAGATGTCCGTGCAGCCACGGTCTGATATGTGTGGAGAAGTTGTCTTCAGACAAGTAGCCCACCTACGTAATGGACTGTGAAACATGGTGCGTTTATTTGTCTTTTGCCCTCTTTGGCACCGCTGAGCGTTTTCACTGAGGTTCTCCGGTTTCCCGAGAGCTCTTTGAGTGTGAGCAGACGGAGTCCACTCGCAGACCCACACCACTGAGGTGGAACTCAAGCACACCAGGCAAAAAAAAAAAAAATGAATGTGAAAGAGTGAGATGAATAGAAATGAGTGTAACCTTCTGCACAGAGAGTTCCCCACAGCTGTGAAAACAGCAGAGCGGCAGGGACGAACTTTAAATGGCCGCTTCAGGTGACTGCGCACCTACGGCTTCATTTATCAGCTGCTGCTTACGCTAGACTCCAGCCCACTTGCCTCGTCACCCTTTTGGCTGCTCACTCCATTGTCCTTCTGGCCAGTTGCCCTGTTGGCATTCTGGCCAATCGCCCTGCCACCCCTCTAGCTGGTTGTATCATTGGCCTTTCAGTTGGTCACCCTTTTACCCATCTGACCGGTCGCCGTGTTGACCTACCACAAGTCCCCCCATGACGTACCACCAGTCCTCTGATCATCAACCTCAGTTTAGTCATTTGCCCTCCAGCAGGTCACCCCTTTCACCCCCTACTCCTGTGACCACTTGATCCTCTGGTTGGTGGCCTAATTGAACTGAAGGAATCTAATATAAGGAACTACATAGATGCTTTACCTAAGGGTGCAATCCAGTAAACATTTTGTCAAATTCAGTGAATACCTCCTCACAGTCCACTAACTGTCCATTCTGTGCGCATGCCAGTGTTGGTAAACAGTCCTGGCTCTGTAAATGGGAAATAAACAAAGCTGGCTCAAGCCATACAGCACTCTTCCAGCAAATCAGTTGTGCACAAGACTGAAGGAATCTGAGAGTCTATGTGCTGCACTCCATACATTGTAACGAAGGAGAGATGGCTGACAAACAACCAAAGAGGAGAAGATGTGAGGAGCGAAGTCTGAGAAAGAAGTTCTTGAACCAGGCATCAGCGAAGAGCTGTGTTAACATTAGCGTTTCAAAGGTGGAGAGACCTCAGAGAGTTGACGAGGCTGAGGTTGTCTTCCTATTCAACAGCTTCCCTAAATGGTACAGCAGTTCCATGCTGATGCCTCAGTGTACCAGTTCAGCTTCTTGCTTGAACTTTCCAGTTCCACCTTAAATGGACCAGCAGTTACAATCAGGTGCCTTCAGATCAGTTCTTCACCACTTAAGGTGGAACTCGAAAGTTCATGCTAGAAGCTAGACAGCTACACTGAGGCATCAGCATGGAACCGCTGCACCATTTAAGGTGAAACTGGAAAATTCAAACAAGCAGGTAAGGCTCTGGAATGTAACCCCTGCACCATTTAAGGTGGAACAGGAAAATTCAAACAAGAAGGTGAGGCGCTGGAATGTAACTGCTGCTTCATTTAAGGTGGAGCAAGAAAGTTTGAACAAGAGGCTGGTCAGGTAGACTGAGACATCAAGATGGAACTGCTGCACCATTTAAGGTGGAACAGGAAAGTTCAAACAAGCAAGGGAGGTGCTGGAATGCAACTGCTGTTTGAACAAGAGGCTGGACAGGTAGCCTGAGACTTCAGCATGGAACTGCTGCACCATTTAAGGTGGAACAGGAAAATTCAAACAAGAATGTGAGGCGCTGGAATGTAACTTGCTCCATTTAAGGTGGTGTGGAAAAGTTTGAACAAGAGGCTGGTCAGGTAGACTGAGACATCAGCATGGAAGTGCTGCACCCTTTAAGGTGGAACAGGAAAGTTCAACAAGCAGGTGAGGTGCTGGAATGTTACTGCTGCACCAGTTAAGGTGGAACTGGAAAGTTTGAATAAAAAACATATATTGGACATATAGAGTGAGGCCTCAGCATGGAACTGCTGCACCATTTAAGGTGGAATGGGAAAATTCAAACAAGAAGCTGAGCCACAGGAATGTAACAGCTGCATCATTTAAGGAGGAATGAAAGAACTTGAACAAGAATCTGACTTTAGCTTCATGGAGAGTGGAAAGGCATGAGAAGTGATGAAGAGGTTGCTCTGTTTCTGCAACAGCTGGGTAACATGAACTAGGTCAGCATTGCTTTGTCCCATTTGCCAATGTTCGGGATGACAACCGATCATTTGCTGACCTACAACCTAGCTAACATTACAGTTGTCTGTACAGTGAACAAAAGGTTTTATTAAGAGTTTAATGGCCCAGTGTCACTCATCATGGGAATGCACATCCATGAATTTGTGTGTGGAGCTTCTGAAGGAGCCCTGAAGAGAGGGGAGTATTTGTCTTACTGTTGAGTTAAAACGACAACTAGTGTTCTTCAGAATCATATACTTGTTATGATTTTGTGATGTGTTCCCCCAAATCACCTGCATGTCCTTGATATCCTTCATTGAAGTCCTACAAGGCCTCTCTGAGGATGGTCAGGCTTCAGCTGCACCATAGTCTAACCTTCTTTAGCTGACCACTGTGCATTCTCTCAGTCTGTGTAATACCATCAGCGGTGCTGTTTGCTCAAGTGTGTGGGAGACTGTGTTCCACTCGAACAGTCTGCGAGGCGAACACAAACCCTCAGGGAGATGCCGCAGTGATCCTGCAGGGCCTTAAAATGGCAATATGTATTTGACTAGAATAACTGCTCTGACAGCTGCGCGCTGCTCAGGTGTTTCACCAGAAGCTGTCACCTGCTGGAAGAACCGAAACTCCCAAAGGGTTCATTCCTGTGAGAACTGTGTGTGTGTTTAAACTGTCTGGTGGGAGCGGAAAGGGGCCCGGAGAGTAAAAGGCTCTTGTATTCATCCCTAAAGATCCTTCTCTTCCTCTCATTCCCTCTTCCCTTGTTCCATACCCCTGATGCCTGATAAACCAACACTTCTGCTGCTTCATTTATTTGCCTTTAAACCCCACAGATCAGAGAGAGAGGGATAGAGAGAGAGAGAGAGAGAGAGAGCTTATTTTGCGCCACATCAACCTACACCAACGCTGAACTCTTACCCTCCTAATGACCTCACACACATACACACATAGAGGGCTTGTTGATGTGTAGCCAAGATGTAAATGAGAGAGAGAGAGAGAGAGAGAGAGAGACAGAGAGAGAGAGACACGAACAGGGGGTGAACGTAGTGGGACAAAATGAGAGAGGGTGAGAATGAGAAAGTGAGGGACAGAAAAAGAGACAGACAGAATCAGAGAGATAAAAAAGGGAGAAAGGGAGCAGAAAGTGAGAGAAAGAGAGGGAGCAAGGGAGAGAGAGCAAAAAATGTGTGAGAGATGAAAAGCAAGAAACAAAACGAGAGAAAAAGAGACAAAAGCAAAAGAGACAGAGATAAGTAAGTGAGAAAAGGGAAAGATAGAGAGAGCAAGGGAAAAAAAGTGAGAAAGCAGAGAGAGCTAAATAGCGAGAGAAAAGAAAGAGAGAGGTGGGCTTGATTACCCCTCCACTGTACATGCGATTTCAGTGATGTGTAATTACCGGCAATTGCGCTCCAACACAATCAATACCTACGACATCAAACACAGGGTAATGTGGTGAAGTGCTGTGGAAAGAGGGGCAGCAGACGGGCCTTAAACCCACCCAGGGAGAAACCCAACACCTCTCCTCCTCCGAGGAACAAGTTAAAAGAAAGTGGCGGCGGAGCCTGGCGTTTACAACGGCGGCCAATTACACGCAACCCGATCTTCTTGAGTGTGGAATCCCGTATGTAAACGTTTGCCGTGGAAAATAAACGGCTACGCGGCTTTTCCCGAGGCAATTTCCCTCGTGCCCCGTGCTATCGGCTGCATCTGTAATAATAAAGACTCTTTTGCCTGCGTTTCACTCGTTTCTCTGTTGTCTCCCAACCTGTGACCCGTTTACTTCACCTTCAGTCTCTCTCTCTCTCTCACACACACATTGTGCAATAGCTATGTTATTCTAGGTAAAAACGTTACCCCTTAAACTTCACGGCCCCACATAAAGAGGGCCCACACTTCAGTTCCTTGCTTTTACAACTATGTAACCTACATAGTTTCATAGTACAATAATAATTCACAATACAGGCTGGACAGTAAGCTATAGGATGACCTAAGTAATAAGCCTAAGATCTGTAGAAAGCATTTATTCTGCATTTAAATTGTTATTTGATTTCTGTCTACATAAAGGTATGCAACTTTGGTCAGGGCAAAAAATGTCCAGATGCAGTTTTACACACCTTGGTTCAACAAAATGGGAAGAATGAACAGTTTTGAAGGTGCGTCAAAAACTTTTATGTATCGTGTTGCAGCTGGTGTGGTGTTCCTGGTGTGTTGTCCAATCTCACATCCCCGTCCTGAGTTCACTTCCCTTTGTTTCCTTTGATCGCGAATTTTGCAGTGTTACTGAATGAATCATACACATCAGAGCCATCAATCAACACCCCTGGGTGGAGCCTCTAAACGCACCATAAACCTGAATTAAATCAGTAACAGTTTTACCGTAATGGTTTGAGTGAAAACGAAGAAGTGCTAACTTGCTAACTCTGCCTTGTGGATGTGAAATCAGGACGTAGCCCAAGAGGCGATAGTGAGTCACTATGGCATCAAGTCTACCATCAGTCCAACAAGAGAGGCTGAAGAAGTAGCGCTGCTGCCTTGATGCCGTATTCTAACCTCTTGTCAGTTATGTTGAAGGCTCCGATCCTGGTTAGATAATTTAAGGACCGGTAGAGTAAACGCGATGATGGCTGAAGCTCTTGGCCAGCGGCTGCTCTCAGCTGGTTGTGGCAAGAAACCACATTCAGAGTTAACATTGGCATTGCTGTGCACTTAAAAGAGGCTCTTGGTCAGTGAAGGGATGAAGTTTGATGCTGATCTCACAATGTTTCTTCTAGACTGGCAAACTGTTAATGCTAACATTGACTATTTAGCAGGTACCTTGCAAGCTTAATACACTCATCATCAAAATAATAACTGCACCCAGAAGGAAGTGTGGGACTGCTATGCTATTGGGAAGGAAGATAAAGGTTACCAGGAACAATAAATGATGATAAATTTAGAATGATATGGACAATATTTATTGAGCTACACATACAGAAGTAGTGTCTCTCAGTATGGCGTCGGGCTCCTGTGTTTGCTAACACAACATACCAGCCATCTCAGCATGGAGTTGTAGAGGTTCCTAATGGTGTCCTGTCATATTCCATCCCATGCAGCTTGAATATTCTCACACAGTTCCTGCAGATGGTGCAGTAGGGGTGGAGGTGGAGTGACTCCAGGCCTTCTGGACGTGTGACACGTGACAACACTGTTCATCTTGGCGCTGACCACGGTGCCTCCACACGCAGTTCCGTTGGTCGTCTCCAAGACAAAAGCCGGACTCGTCACTGAAGATGACCCGCTGCCATTATGAATCACTCCATAACAGTCTGTCACGACACCATTGCAGTCTTTAGCGGCATTAAAGTGGTGTTAAGGGCAGTCGTCGTAACATAGTCCTGCACTGTGCAGCCATCTGCCAATGATGCGGGCACTAACAGGATGACGAGCGTGAAACTTGAATCACTGGCATGTCTCACAATGTCAAAGCTACCCACCAAGTTTCATTACTGCGGGTGGATTCCTTCTGGGTGCAACTATTTGTTAGGGAGCAGGAGGGCCTGCGCTGTTCCTTGTTTCTGACAATAGGGGTGGACACCACAGCCCTCTGGTGATACAGTATGTTTCCCCCTATTTATTAGGAGTATAAATTCAGCAGCTTGCATCATGTCATTGATCCTGTCAAAAATGAATGAAATTGATAAACAAAAAACATCACATCTTTTGTCTTTGTACTGTAGTCCTTTTATATAAAGGTCAAAATGGATCCACTGCTTTGTGCTGTCGAATGCATTTCACAAACTGCCCCAAGACTCCAAAACGGAGCACCTGACCCCAAATCACCCTGAAGTAGACACAACAATGTAGAGAGGCATTTAGACGGGACGGAACACAAAAGGAAATGTTAGCAATGTCTAGAACTTGTTTCCCTGTGTCGTCTTAGTGAGGATTGTTTCTGGCTGGCTGGTGTTTGGACTGAAAGACCAGATCAAAGCTGCGGTGTGTGTATTGTGGTAATAATGTGACTCTGTGGACTGGGTGGTGTCGCTAACACAATGCAATCCCTCATGTCCAGTGTGTCCAGTTGCCAGGACAGCTGAGAGCAGACAACAGACTATTAATTTAATACATCATCCGTGTGGGCACACTTAAGTGCATATTCAAAATAGGGTTTGACATTTCAAGGCCTTTACATCATGCTAAACAGAAGCTGCCAAACTGTCCTAAACTGTGTGTGTATGTGTGAGGATGGGTGTGTTTGGTGTGCCCGAGCAGGTCAGAGTTAAACGCAGTTTGGCCGGCTGATTAAAGAGATGTGACATTCACTTTGTTTCCAGAGCAATTATACTGTCAAAGGGTTGACAGGAGCAGGCCGAGGTTGTATGTGCATGTGTGTGTGAGGCGTTAACCATTACCGCTGCCAGATAAGTGTACATTAGCATTTTTTGAATCCAGCGTGACTTGGAAGTTGGAAGTTCTGGAAAAAGGTGAGTTGGTGAAAGAGTTAATGGACACCAAAAGTTCACTGAATAAGGTTAAAAAAAAGTTGTATCCCTTGAAAACAGTTTGGAAGGTGTGCCAGAATGAAGCCTTTTCAAACATAAGCCCTTGCGGCTTGCTTGATGCTGACTGGAACCAGGTTCTGTGGCCGGATGACTCAAAAAATAGATTCTTGTCTGGCAGAAAATCACTCAAGGTGGGCGTACAAAGGACAAAGGATTGCTAGACAGAAAACAACCTCATCCCAACTATTAAGCAAGCAGGAGGATCTGTGACTGTTTTTCCTCCAAAGCCCCTGGGAACTTTGTTAGGATGCATAGCATCATGGCCTTTACGAAGTACCAGGAGATCTTACATGGAGAAATTCCAATAAAATGGGTCATGGTTGGATCTTCTAGCTGGTTGCAACAAAAGTCCATATATGCCAGTCTGAAAGCTTCGGATGTGATTCGTTATAGGTTATGTGTTGAATCCAAATTCAAAAGCCTTGTGACCAGAGGGCTGCCGGTTCTACTTCCTGAACCGACATTACACGTCTGAAGTGCCCTTGAGCAAGGCACTAACCCCCAACTGATCCCTGGGGGCTGTGGATAGGGATGCCTATAAGTCCAGCAAGTGTGCCCACTGCCTACTAGTGTGTGTGTTCACTACAGTGTGTGTATGTGGGTGTTTCACTTCACAGATGGGTTAAATCCAGTAGACAAAATCCTCTGTGTGCATACACAAGTGGTTCTAAATTCTGGTACGGTGATAAACTCCGTACAGTTGTTATTGGTTTCACTGGCTGAGTTTCATTCAGACTTTCAGTCTGTTTCTCATTGCAACTAACAGCTATTAGTTATTCTCTACCCGATATTGCATATGATTGTAAAATCTTCTCCTTTTTATATTGCTTTTGTGCTCGTCTTGCAGTCCAGTGGGGCCCAGAGGAGGATGGATTCCACTTTTGAGTCTTTGTTTCACTCAAGGTTTTGTTGTATTGCTCTAAGGGAGCATCCTTTGGCTTGCTCACTGGGGGCTTGGACCCAGATTCTCTTTAAAGCGGTTTTGGGACAACATCTGTTTGTAAAAGCTGCTATATAAATAAAGCTGGACTTAACTTGACTTGACTTGTTATTGCACTTATTTTCTACTTAACTGTAGAAAATAAGTCTATCAGTTAACAGTTCTTGATTTTACACACTAACTTTCAGACACTGGGACACATTTACTTGAAAACCATGGGTTCCAATTTCTGACAAAGTGAGATTGAATCATTTTCCATTGGAAAAGACTTCAAGACTTTCAAGACCCTTAAAGCTAATTTCTTAAACTAACAATTTAATAAAAGTAACACTACTACATTATTACAACATTAATTTCCAGCATAATTAGGAACTGAGAGTTTATGAACCAATCTCACTTTGATTTCCAATGTTTGGCACCAGTTTTATGAGGAATGCCACTTTTGGCCTATTTGGAGGTTCTAGATATGACACAGTGTGTGAATATGAGTTGCAGTCTAAGCATGATGGTTCTGTTAAATAGATATGAACTAATCATTATGCCCTGAAAAGGACATGAGAGTTCCCCGATGTAGTACATTCAGTCTTTAACAGCAACAACCTGGGCTGTTATATACTAACAGCATTCATTCTTATACCCACATCACTGTATACCTCCCTCCCTCGTCATCTATTCATAAACTCAGGGCTAAATATACTATGGCTATTGCAATGTTTTTGATGGAAATGTGATTTAGATTTCTTCTGTTGTTTTTATTCAACTGTATTGATGTTTTCATACAATTCCACATTGTTTTCCAAGCATCTGATAAAGACGGGAAGCACATGGGAGCGAGTAGCTCCGAAGCAGTGCACAATTCAATAATACAGTTAACAGGAAAAAAAAATGCGTAGATCAGTATCTTATTCCATTTAAGGGAAGACATAACACTCTGATGGGGATCTCTTGTGTCTCCACACCGCTTTCCTCACTCCTGCAGTGCTGTGTGAACATTACTGCTGTGGTTTGCCAGCGTTTGGCCTGCGTTTTGCCCATGCTGGGCCGCTATACTGCCTAGACCCCTCATTGACAAGGAGATAGAGCGGATCCACAAAGAACGTAGACAGCCCTCGGGGTCTAGCACAGCTAGAGGTGTGCTACTTAACTCACACACAGACACACACAACCGTACAATGAGGATGACCCCCAAGACACATCTTAGTAGGCCCCCCATCACACACACACACACTAATATGAGAGGCCAAGAGAGCCGTGCATCCCTTCCAGCCTTCCGTAGTCTGACTCCCAAAAGCTCCATCATTAAAATCCTGCCCTGGGACAACTACACACACACATGCACACACACACATACACACACACACTTTTTCTACATTGTGAATAACCCTCCAACTGGCATATGTTAGTAAGTAGAAAGTCCGCTGTAACCAGTGAAAGTGCCATAATGCTACACAAAAACTTCATAAGTAGGCAGTGCAAAAGATAAAGATTGATATGAAGTGCTAGAGTGTTAGTTTCGTTCTGGGAATAATCCCAAAAAACACTGACAGTAAGGCCCAAAAATCTAATAATAAAACCCTGTAAGGTTAGCCAACAACTACACTGCATTAGTTAGCTAGCATATTTATCTTAACGCTGTTGTCTGTTTTTCAGTCAGTCAACAGGAAGTTGCTTGTGAACCATGACTAAACTCTTCTTCGATATGGTTCTGACACTTATTTGTTGATCCATGCTTGCTTTCTGGATATAAACAAACATCTGGAATAACAGCACAAACGCTCACAGGTAATCTGTATCCTCACAGGTAATCTATATGCTCCACTACACACTTGGTTGATGTTGAATGTCCTTTGACGTTCCTTGGTTCCAATAAAAGCTGGTTCTATTGGTTGAAAAGTGAAAATGTTAGTTCCTTAAGGCTCATTTTTCTCACTCTCAAAACACACTTTCGTTTCAGGTTATGTAAATGATGTTATAAAGATGCTGGGCTAACTATTTGCCCTATCACTGGGAGATTGAGGGCGTTTCACACTCATTCCAAACACTTGCGTCCACACCCACATTGGCGTAGGAACTAAGGGGGGAAATTGGAAACAATTGCATATGTCACACCCAAAAATTATACTGCAGGGGGTAGCACGTTTTGCCAGCAACCTTCTCATTCTGTGCTATGTTGTGTGTTGGGTGGCTCTGCCCCTTCTATTAGCCTTTGCCCTCTGTTCTGTATAAATGTTACCCCTATTGTCAGCCATGGTATATGCCAGATGAGAGGCAGGGGGTACCTGTTTAAAGGGGGGAGATTCACTGAACTGTTGGGGGAGTGCTGTGTGGCTTTGCACACAGCACTCCCCCAACATGAAACTTGACTCATGAAACTTGAATAGCTTTGTTCCAAGTGTAGAGAGTAACTGCCTGAGGTTGACAATTTGTTCAACTGAATAGTTCTTTTAATCCTTTTTAAAACACTTTGGGGAACGTACACCTTGGGGAACATACACTTTGGGGAACATACAGTTGTTGCTGAATGCCCACGGGACCTCTGATACACTTGTCCAGTCAGCTATCTTACGGGTGTTATCACTTCTAAAGTGGTGATGTCTTGTAACATGCCTCTTCAAAATTAAAGAGCTGTCACATGTTGTGAAAAAAAGAATGGCCTCCTTTACTTGGCATGGTAACAACTGAGCTGATAAAGCAGCTGAGCTCTAGCAAATGTAACTTTTTCATGAATGCTAAAATCATAAGAACCTCCAAAAGCAGCTCATAATGAGCTCAAACTGGACTACAAGCCAAATTATACCCTGTGTGGAAACAGGTTCTCTCGTTACTTTCACTTTTCCGGAATGGACAGTAGTCCAGTGTCACCGTTTGTCTGTTCTGCTGGAAGCAAATAATCAGATATTTGCACTTAAAGACATTCAGCCCATATGTTTTGTGCTTTGCTTGGTGTTAACCTGCTTCTCCATAATCAGATCAAACCCAGCTGAGATCCCAGCCGTGAACCTTATCCAAGATCTTCTGTCCGTCTTTTTTGTGGTATGAACAATTAAATATAAAAAATCATATTCTGTCCAGTATGCATGCTTTTGATGGAATAAAAACTTTCTTAGTTCTTCACGTTTTCACGTGTGTAGCGGCCTTTTGTTTTGTCTCAGTCTTGACATGGCAGAATCTTAAAGTAAACTGTTTTGTTATCTCTTCTTACACAGTGTTACTAAGGGGTGGACTTTGATTCATAGCAAATATGTCCCCACCAATTTCAAACTCACTCCTACGCCCCTGCGCACCGATTCTGAGCTTGTTTAGGGCTCATTATAGCTGGCTTGCTTTCACACACGAGAATTCCCTCCAATCTGAACATTAGTTGCACAATCCTCTCACTTTTCTGCACACAGGTTTCATCTGTCTGCTGCTTTGTGTCATTTTATTTTGGATATAAACACAGCTCAAAGAACAGCTCTTTTAGGATACACAGCATTTCACCATGCAAGACAGCTTCAGAGTTCCCTGGAAGCAAACTCCAGACCCCTGATTTCAGGAGAACCAGAGATTGGTTCTTTGGGATTCTCCTGAGCTCAAAAATGGCTCTCACACTTGAGCAAATGTACTCAACTCAGAGATCAAGCAGTCCTTGGCAAGGCCATGACCAGGAGTCCAAAACAGCACAGCTGGCCTTGCTCTCTCTAGGGTGGGCAGCATGGCTCTCCTTCTCCACCCATTGCTAAGTACGATGTTAGTGGGTGTATGTTAGTGGGTATAACAAAATTGGAAGTGTTTTCCTCCGAGCGTGTTGATTCATGGGGGGAACCCATCCTCCTCAGGTCGATCCCGGATGAAGAGGGAAAGACAGAACTAACAGGAAAAGGATCTTGGAACATCTATTTGATACATTCTGATTCATCCAGGAGGCAGTGATTGCAAAGGTAGAGCCAACCCATAGGTTCTCTGTTTAAGTGAGAGATAGAGTTCATGATCAGAGCCAGATGCTGGCAGCTCTATTGTGGTCATTGTAGTCATTGTAGTCATGTCGGGTGACGAGCTGGAGAACCAGGGTAAGAGACCCACATTGGAGATGATGCTCTGGTGACTCTAGCAGCTCTGGGGGCTCCTATGTGATCACTCAGGAGAAATGAGCTCAACAAAGAGAAAAAAGGGAGTGTGGAGGGAGAGCGAGAGAAAGAATGTGAGAGACTAATTAGGAGGACGGAGAGGTAGACACTGCAAATTGTTGTATGATTGAGTGTGTGTAATCCTGAGAATCCTGGAGACAATTCCTCTGCCCTGGTAGCTCCTCAGTGTTATCCATCAGGATTGATCAGCTCATAGAGAAGTTAGGTGAGATGAGAGAGGAAAGCAGTTTGTATATTTAGTTCCTTTATGGACAAATGTAAATTGTACCGGTAAACAGATGATATCAGCCAAACGCTTGTGCAAACAAGTAAGTTTGAGTCTGGTTTTATATGTAGAGAGTCCCGAACTGAGAAAGGGAGAAGATTCCACAATTTTGGGGCTACACAAGGAAAGGCTCTGTGACCACCTGCTGTGGTTCTTCTAATGCTAGGGACTGTCAGCAGGCCATTATTTTGTGAGCGGAGCGCACGTGTGGGTTTGTATAACTGAAGTAATTCACTAAGATACTGCGGGGCCAGGCCATTAAATGATTTATACGTTAAGAGTAGAATCTTGTACTCAACACGAAATTTGATGTCACAGCTAGTTGTTGCTATCTTATACTTGCTCTGTTAAATGCTGCTTGATCATTCTGGTACCATGCTTTGTTTCCGGACAGGCACAGACTGAGTAAGGGTATACTATGAAATACTGAGAAGCCTGATTACTGAGCTAAAATCCATCTCTCTTTATCAGATTTCTTAATCAGATTTCTATCTCAAAATCAAAGTATGCTGTTTACATGACCACTTGAATAATGATTCTTAAGTGCATGTAAATGCCCTCACTGACTATGTTAGCTTTTCCTTCCTCCCACTGGTTTGGATAAATCCCATATTTTGAGTATTTCACTCCCTACTGAAAAAAAAAACAACATGTTGGTTTAGGCAGCTCTGTACTTGTTAAAGATAGCATAGTGCAGATGTGGTGTTGGCTCAGTTGGCCACCCAGTTTGGTCATGTTGGTTGACCAGCATACCAACATCAGAACAGAGACTGCATCCTCCTTATCCTCAGTTTCACCTTTTTGTCAGTGTGTTCCATCTTCATGCGAGTAATGTATGTAATTTGCTACATTGCTAGGATAACCAGCATAGACCAGCTCAGGTGGCCAACATCAAGACCAGCATATGTTGTTTTGGATGGTGGTATGCTGCTCAACCAACATGACCATGTTAAACCAACACAAGAACTATGTTTTGTGTCAACCATTGGTAAACAGATGTGCCAACCTTGCATTGAAAAACAGCCTTATAGTGATATGTAGGCAACAGCTGCGTGAAGACGTCTAAAGGTTAGCATGGTGATATCATTACCTGTGAAAATGGATCATTATTAGAGGAGAGTTTTATCACTGTAGATGGTTGTCTTAAGGCGGAGACAGGCAGGAGGAGCTCTGGAGTCTTTTATTTGTGTTATATGATACTGGGCTCATCTGGAATTCAATGACGAGATGTTTTACATCCATGACTCCCAAAAGTAATTAACTTATGGTTTATTCCACCACTGCGATCCATGGCAAAGTTGGGAAAACTGAACTCTTGACAGAGTGTTCCATTTACCACTGTGGTCTGTGGAAGGCTGCTGCTTGTGTTGGCAGGATTTTCGTAGCTCCTTGGAAAACAATGGAATATCCGGTTTGCCATCATCCCTCTACCACAAACCTGTGTATGCTGCATCAGTTTGCATGCTTTTGCAAGCTATCTTGCAAAATTACATAATATTAAGCTGAAGTTAAATGTTTTGCCAAGCTTGGCAGGTCTGAGTTAAGTTAACTTGACAATTCCAACTTTCCACATCCACCCCAGTCCATTTACTTCCGCAACCAGCCAGATGGAGTGAGGAGGGGGAACAAGTGGGATAAAGCCTATTTCGTGTTGCTTGTTGGTTTGCACTCTGTTATCCCAGTCAGATATTTGGGAAATGAACCCAGCACTATGATTGGTTAAACTCTTCTTCTTTTCTTTTTTCAGAAGGCTGAATGCTGTTGCTTCTTGCTGTTGGATGCGAGTACTGCACATGTACAACTGATCTCACAAGCATCACCAGCCTTTTGCAGAATTCAGAGTAAAATCTTAGCAGCATACCTTGATGTCAATGCATACTTGCATACAAATGCATGCATGCTATCAGGTCTGGGTGAATTTAAACAAGCTAACTTTTTACTTAGTCTACAAGACTCTTTGTCTAACTAGCTACTGGCTTAACACCTAAATTACAGTGAGCATAGTGACTTGCTTGTTATGTGTACAGTTTGCCCGCATGTTCTTGTAGTTATATGCTGTTTATGTATGTGTATCAGCCCAAAAACTTTACCAGCCCACCAGGAATTCTCCTGCCTCCCCTGATTACCCACTGCGGCATTGTCTTTGGTCTACTGTGTATCTATAGCTAACACACATATATACACAGTCACGCACACCTACGCACTCACGCATCCAGCAGTGAATAGCATGCGTCTCTTCTCATTATGCCTGTAGCGAACTACCAAAGCATTCACTGTGACCATGCTATTTGTCTAGTTTTACCCAGTGCTCTATAGACAGCCGTCCAAACCCAAACACATACACACACACACACACACACACAGTAGACTTACAGAACGAGTCCTGCACGCCTACTGGGCTGATTTACTCTCTGTTTGACTTTCACATACAGCAAATGAACACAGGCTTGGGTGAAAACTGTTAGCTGTATGTGTCTGTGTTCATCTCACAGCATTAGCAGGATTCTCTCTCTCAGGTTCTCTCACCTGAGAGGGCGTCTACCTGATTAGCTCAACTGAGAGCTAACAACTCTACAGCTCTAAACACCTTCAAACACCATACATCTTCACTGCTGAGATGTACACATACACACACACACACACACGTGCGGTTAAGCAATGTGTTATCAGAGGTGCTGGAGCAAACGTATGTCTAATCTCCTGATGAACCATCTCACGCTTTGATCGTCCAGAAAATATCCGACAGAGACGTTTGACGTTTCCTGAAAGAAAAAAAAGAAATATATATCCTGTAGCTCTTTTTTCATCTGTGCTGAAATATTAATGGCGTATCTGCTGTAGATGGGGGAGTTTTGGCCTTGGCTAGTGACTGCTCTTTTCCTCCTCTGAATTGTTAATAGGTACCGTAGATTATTTGATTAATCGCTTTCAACTCCGGAGTGTTCGTACGTATCGGCCCCTCTGATCTGCTCCAGCTGCCGTTAAAAAAGATCAAATGCGCCAAAAAGTCCAGAACGGGCTGAAATGCAAATGGACTGTGTTTGAGATTAAAAGCTGAGGAGCTGGTCCTGGCCCCGAGGGGAGACCCTCGGCCCCCTGGGGGGCTGGGAAGACCTTGGCCCATAAAGAGACCTGTAAGATCTGTGTTACTGTGGAAGACTTTCAAAATAAAGTTTCAATAGAGTTAAACTAAACTCAGTTGAATTTTATTGGATTTAACTGAGTTCGCAAAAACTCAAAATTATGGAATTAAACACAGAGACTTATTATACCCATCTAGGCTCCAGTACTCCTCCATGATGCAGAATGATAAGCGACTTAGAAGACGAATGAATGGATAAAAATATGAAAGAATGAAAGAATGAATGAAGATATACACAGAGACCTGCACCTATTTTGTGTGTATCTCTGTGGAAGGTTTTAAAACTGAACAAACAACACAGTTGAATTGAACTGAACTGAATGGAACAGAACGGAAAGGAACTGAATGGAAAAGAACTGAACAGAATTGAACACTGAATTGAACTGAACTGAACTGAACTGAACTGAACTGAACTGAACTGAATTGAACTGAATTCGATTTGATTCGATTCGATTCAATTCAATTCAATTCAATTCAATTCAATTCAATTCAGTTCAGTTCAGTTCAGTTCAGTGTTCAATTCTGTTCATTTCTTTTCAATTCAGTTCCTTTCCGTTCTGTTCCATTCAGTTCAGTTCAATTCAACTGTGTTGTTTGTTCAATTCTAAAGCCTTCCACAAGACACACACAAAATAGGTGCAGGTCTCTGTGTATATCTTCATTCATTCATTGAATTGAATTCATCAAATTTAATCGAAATGAATCGAAATGAATCGAATGGAATTGAATTGAAATTAATTGAAATTAAATGAACTGAACTAAACTAAACACAAAGGCTTGCACTTAATCAGTGTGACTGTGCACCGTTACTGAACTCGATTGTAATAATCTGCATCATGTTATTTTGATCTGAATTTTTGACTGAATTGAAGTAAATGTAACTGAAATGCACTGAACTGAGGCCTGTAGCTCATGTGTGTGGCTGTGGAAGACTTTCTAATCTGAACAGTTGGGAATGTTCTTTAATGACATCATCAGGGAAAGTCATCAGTGTAGTTTATACTACTGCTTTCACACACGCACACTGTGCATGCATGTGTGTGTGTGTATGTGTGTGAAAGAGAGAGAATCTGGTTCCATTTGAAACTTGGACGTATCACACAGCAACCTGGCCTGATCAAAGGATTACACTCCATCTGAACAAACAACTGCCACACCTTTCTTTCTCTCCCCCCTCTCTCTCTCTCACTCCCTCTCTCTCTTCCTACCTATCAGTTTTTCTTTCTTTTAATGAGGGCCTCACACAGCTCTTGGCGGCAAATGAATGCAGCTTCAGTCAGCAGTGGCAGAAGGAGCGGGAGTGACAGTAATGGAGGGCTTTCGGCTTCTGGCTGCCCATGACAGGAACTAAGCAGGTTTCAGTGGAACGGGGGCAAGCTGCCAACTGGCCTTTTGTCACCACTTTGACTTAAACGCACTTTGTTGTTCTGAACCCAACCTTTGCTGTTTGACTTTGACACCCGAATGGAAGAGGTGAGCCGAGCAAAGACTCACTTGAACAGTAAATAAATCAATAACAAATATCAAAACATACGACAGGAGAAGGAAAAAAAGAGAGAAAAACAAATCAGTCAAGAACAGAAAGCAGAGGACACATCAGACACAGGCTCTGATTACATTGCATACGGACAGGTCAACAGAGAGGCAGGACAGGAAATGCCAAAGCGCTCACTCATTAAAGAAACAATCCAGGCCTGATGGAAAGAAATGCCTTTCTTTGTTATGTTCATTTTGTTCTGGTGGTACCTGCATAGACTGAGCTCACCACCAGGGTTTATCCACAAAGGGATGGTGTCTACGGCTTTTATTCAAATCTTGCAGATGCTTATTCAAATGGTCTCAGTCCTCAAACAGCTGATTAGTTATATGAGGTGGCTCATTTCACAACAACTTGCCCCCATACCAGTCCATTGTGGCTTGGATTGGTGACACCTGGATTACAGGCTCAGCCCATGCAGGTACATTATGTTTTGGATGCACATGGTCCATGACCATGATGACTAGCACAGGAGGCCAATTATTCTAGCCAGCTGTTACCTAATGAACATCTGTGTAAAGCCGCTGTAGAGAAACGGCATTCAACTATCTACAATGGCATGTATTTCAAGGCAGCAACCATCTTCTATACACATGAACGAGGACCCACACAAATGACTGATCGCTGTATACGAACTGATTAGCATGTTACTTGCGAAACATCAACAGGAATTCAGTCTGACTACCCAGTGTGACAATTTGACCGCTAAGTGTAAATACATTTCAGTTTTAATTCTTTCAGGTTACAGTAGAAATACATCAACAACCAGGTGTAAATAGGTCTTCGACAGTCCTCTAATGGTAGTTATTGGTTTTACTGGCTAATCAGAAGTCCAATGACTTTATTCATAGTTCATTTACCCCTCATTGGTGTGGTTAAGTTATTGTTGTGCTGTCCAGTGCTGGTAATAGAGGGTAGGGTTTCTCTTTTTTTGGGTGTTATCTTCCTCTTGGGAAATATCTCTTTGCGACTGCTGCCATTGGCTTGCCTTCTGCTTCATGATCTTACCTATTGTAAAAAATGCAATACAAATACGTTTGGTCAGACAAGCTAAAGGCTATAGACCATGTCTTGGTTGTATGACTGCAGATTTTTTTAATTGACCTTTCTGTGGTGAAAGTCGAGCTGAATTCAAGTAATCGCCAAGGATTTCTTGAAACAAAGAAAAACTAGCCTAAACCAGCGTGTGCTGGTCACCAGCATAAACCAGTATGTGCTGGTCACTAGCATAAACCAGCATAAAGCAACATGTGCTGGTCATTAGAGTAAGCCAGCGTGTGCTGGTCATTAGTGTAAGCCAGCATGTGCTGGTCACAAGAAAAAACAGCATAAACCAGCATGTGCTGGTCACCAGCATAAACCAGCATGAAGCAACATGTGCTGGTCATTAGAGTAAGCCAGCATGTGCTGGTCATTAGTGTAAGTCAGCATGTGCTGGTCACCAGAAAAACCAGTACAAACCAGCATGTGCTGGTCAGCAGAAAAACTAGCATTAACCAGCATGTGCTGGACACCAGCATAAACCAGCATAGACCAGCATGTGCTGGTCATCAGCATAAACCAGAATGTACAGGTCACCAGTGAAAACCTGTTCAAACTACAAATGCTGTTCACTAGCAAGCAGTGGTGCTTTAGAGGATTATAGGGAATTATGTTTCCTCTCCAATGACACATGACTTTTTTATTGTAGTCTTTGAGACACCACGTTCAATATCTGATCTTTGAAGCGCTGTGGATCATGTTAAAATGTTAGAATGAATCCAAACTCCACAGGTCGCAGAACGTAACGTCCTCTTTTCAATGAGTCCAATGGATCGCATTGAAACCAGAGGTATGGAACACCAGGCTGTTGTCTTCTCTAATTTCAGAAATGTGCAGCGCAAGCCTGCGGTTTAGTGTTTAGTGAGTCCATGGGAGGCCCACAGGCCAAGGGATTTCTCAGCATGGTGTTAGACAAAGGTAGGGAGATTTCCCTCTCGTTTTCTCTGCCTCTCTTGTCATCCTGTATTTGATCAATGAACTCAATTACGGCGTGCTCCTGGGGAACGGAGCTGGGGTTTTTCCTTCCTCATGCATGGCGAGCGCCACACCTGACGTGTCTCCCAAAATCTGCTCAATAAATAAGAAGGGTGCGCACACACCCCGACTCCCTTTCAGAGCGCTAACAGCCCAGCGGTCTCCAGTGAGCTGTCTCTGCGCTAGGCTAGCTGCTAATACATTCCCCGGGCCCATGCATTATTAATGCAGAGCACACGGTGAGGTGGCAGAGACAAATAGGGAGCCGAATTCACTGACTAGCACTCAATGCACTTTTTAGTCATGCTCCAGCTTTCACCTAGTCCATACTGACACTGAGATTTCTTTTACTTTCTCTCTGTTTCTCTGACGTTATCGAGTGGCTTCTGAAGTAGCGTTCCAACTCTAGTAGAATCTCCGGCTGAAATCCTTTATGAATCAGAAGCAAAGCCCCCACTGTCAGGAGACTGAAGTATATGTGTGTTTAGGATAAAGAGAGGCCTAAACTCTTAGAAAATAAGGTTGTTCAGGAGTTCTTTAGCAACGCCAATGGTTCTAACAATCATTTGCATGCTATATAGCTCTTTGCATAGTGAAATGGTTCTTCAGATTGATGGATAATGTGTTGTATATGGTTAAAAATACTTCTATATAGAGACAAAAAGGGTTCCTCTGTTGTTTCAATGTCATGGCTTAACAATAGCATAACCCTTTTTGGTGTTATATAGAACTATACAGTTGAGTCACATTATTATGACTAATCTCCAGAGTAACCATGGTGTGCAGCACAGACAACAGCTAGATGAGCTGGGAGTGACTCAGTAAGGTCCCGGTAGGTTGTCACAGGTATCTGGTGCCATGCTGACCGCAGTTCATCCCACAGCTGCTGAAGGGTGCGTGTAGGAGGATCCATAGAGCGAACACAACGATCAAGGTGGCTCTTCCAACCAGTATCAGACATTTCTAGCCGTGTGGCATGTTGCATTGTCTTCCTGGAAGACCCCTTATCACCCAACGGAAGACAATCAGCATGTATGGGTATATGTGATTTGCAAAGATGGATTAATACCCAAATCGGTTGAGAGTGCCTTCCACATGGATGAGTGGGCCCAGAGAATTCCACGAAAATCTGACTTCCTTCATGAGCTACGCGCTGCTGCCACTGAAAGTAGGAAGTGGTCATAATGTTACTCAATGGGATATTTTCTTAAGAATGATTTCACCATGGAAAGAACGATTGAAGCTCATACAAAAACCATTGTCTTTACTGAAGAACCATGTGGTTTGGAATACATGTGTAATACATTCTGACAAGTACATCTGCAGTACTGTTGAAAAGTCAGAAGCCAAATGACTTTTATTACACTTTTATTCCTTCTAGAGTTTTCTTGCAGTGCTCACACGTATAATGAGGTGTCCATAGTTTGTCCTGATACCAGACAGGCATGCTGAAGTTTGTACCTGACAGACATGCCGAAGTAAGCTTTGTAGGCATTGCACATCTTAGCAAATGCTTTCACAGAGTACTGTTTCACTCTGGTTTTGATAAGTTGGCCACAGACGTAGCAGAATGCGTCTGCCGGATGCAGGGACCTCTTGATGCCCTCTGAATTAAATGTAGCTCTGTATCAACTATCCACTTACTCAGCTGCAATACTGCTATGTGTACTACTGGACAGTCAGACAGTTCTAGAACGTTCTGGAGAGTTCTCACAGTTCCAGAAGCTACTCAAAGTGTACTCAGCACTGAATGTATCGCAGATGTTCCAGAAAATAGGAAACATTTCCAAACACTGTCCTGACCAAACCACTGTTCCCTCCCAGGGAACATTAACCAGGCAATTAGGCACAGGCTATTCATTTTAGTATTTGGGAAAATTTTGAGAACATTTATTTATAAGAAATTGGCTTAAAAGCACCAACAACTAAAGGTAACGTCAAATGTTTCAGTATTTAGTGTGTCAATGCTGTACCTGCAGTAAAGCTTCCATTCTTTTCAGGAGACTCACTCTCAGTTTTTCAGAGAAACCTGAAGCCACATCTTCAGTCAAGTTCTGAACTTCAAGTTCAGTCTTAGGAGCTGGTTTAGCATTTTCTGCTTCTCACCATCCAAGCAATCTCAAACACATTCAGTGATGCTGATGTCTGGACTCCCATTCTGGGTTGGCCATTCAGTTGTACAGAGAACAACCAGAAGCTTCTTTGTTTGGTGTGTCTGTCTCCTTTTCTCAGTGAGGAGCTTCTTGAACAGCTACACATCCTTTCAGACCCATAGAGTTTAGTTCTTTACTCACAGTGGAAGGATGGACAGAAACACCTGTGGATGTTTTCAGATCTGAAGCAAGAGTGGGGCTTGATGTTCTCCTCTCCCTCAAAGACGAAGTGCTGTCTATGTGATGGGGACACTTTGGGTGGTCTTCCAGGTTGATAGGAGTCCCATAAAAGTTTTTTAACTTAAATTTTAGTTTGATTAACTTATGCAAGCTAATAGCTATTATGACATGTAATAACTCCTACTCCTAGCAAATGACTTGTCATTTCCCATTTTATCAGGTACCCTTACCATAGAGGTGCACTTTCTACAATCACAGATTATAGTTCATCTGTTTCCCAACACTGTTTCCTAGCTACAAAGTACACCCATATGGGAAATGGACCTAATAAAATGGGCAAAGACATTTTTCAGGAGCTGTTTCAGGACATTATATATATATATAGCTTGCATAAAAAACTGGCAGGCCAATGTGTACCCATAGCATATAATAAAATATAACCAATTAATCTAATGAATGACATAATGAGAGTTAAATGTTCTTTTACTCTCCGTCTAGTATAAACTATATGTAATATACTATAGCAGTAAGATGTCCAGTAGACACACCCACGTGTTAATCAACAAGAATATTTCATTCATTCATTCATTCATTCAATCATTCACTCTTTCATTCGTTCACTCATTCATTCGTTCACTCATTCATTCGTTCTTTCATTCATCTTCTAAGCTGCTTATCCCTCTCGGTTATAGGGAATGCTGAAGCCTATCACAGTCAACAAGAATGATATTAATTTTAATATGATATAGGCATCCAATCACTATCATTCATAAAATGTTAGGGTTGTTTGCTGCCAACTGGGTTCATGAAGCAAAGCTAAGGAGGAACCGCTTTTGGCTCCCTAAAACCTTTAAAAAGAGATATTTCAGAGTCTTGAGTTTTCGATTGAGAAGGTTATTTAGGGAGTCCAAACCGTTTGTATATGGCAAATTTTAGCGACTTGTGTAATCAATACTGAGACACTACGGTTTCTTTTACTCTCTCTCTCTTTCTCTGTTTTATGACTACATTTTGAGCGCTCACTTTCCAGTAGAAACCTTTATGAGTGAGGAGTAAAGCCCCCTGTCTGCAAACATTTTTTCTGACTAGTCCCTCTGCATATGTGTGTGCTAGACAGAAAGAGGGCTAGTGTGTACTTGGCTCTTTAATAGACTTTAACAGAGGATATCCAGTGGACACTCCTAACAACAGAGTGGACATAGACCCTGAGGGTGTGTCTGTATGTGCGTATGTGTTTAGGACTTAAATGGCTAGTAGACTGGGGTCCCTGAGGGTGTGTACAGGGACATTAACCCAGTTTTGCCAGTCTGTGGGACAGCTCCCGAGGTCTGGCCTTTCTAGAGCCGACAGCCAGACCATACCATCACATCACTGCTAGGTATGTGTGTGTGTGTGTGTGTGTGTGTGTGTGTGTGTGTGTGTGTGTGTTTTACCATTGCCATCTTAGTTGGCTTCCCTCAGAAAGCTAATGGTCACCACTGGTTCCTGGCCAGCTTGCTCCTGTATGAAAGCATCACCGTAGTTCAGTTACTGGATTAGGAGGTGTTGATTCTAAAATGTCTCTCTAATCGGTTCGTTGTTTTTAGTCATAAAACAACAATCACCATTGAAATTAAAAATACTTTGGGATGTTTAGATGTAATCTCTATCCCAGGGCTGCCCAAAGACCCTTGAGAATGTTTGACTTGGCCTGATAGAAAGTTGACTTAACCCCCTGTCTCAGAATGAGAGAACATACACTGACAAAAAGTCATGGGACAGCAGTATGTAAATGGTTTATGAAGAGGCGTTACCTTTGGGGATGGCTTGGGAACACCCAGACCTGTATAAGTTGTGAGGTGTTACCTTGTGAGTGAGTGAAGCTGAATATTGGCCAGTCCTGGTAAACCAACTCTAAAGGTTTGAGATTAGTAATGTACGTACCTAAATCTGTGATGGTCCGGGTTAAACTTTAAGGGTTGGATCAAGCTGTCTTGGTCTACGCAGCATTCCAGTACTAGCCTTAATCCCTGTATGAGTAAAACTGACTCTCAAAGCTGTTCAAAGCAAAACAAGCATCTACTAAATGGTGACTTTGTACGAGATGGCATTAACAATCTTTAACAATCTTTACTTTCAGCGTATGTTAATGTAACGGTAATGTAATGCTATTAAAAGCAATTTTGGAGCGTATCAATTAGTCCAATTATTATGCAATTTTCACAGGTTAGTTTTTCAACATTTAAAGGTTAGTTACTAAGCTGAAATGACACCATAAAAAAAACGTCAGCAGCTTCAAGTCAAAGTTTGAGTTCAATAGCTGCCTTAAAGTTTTAAGTTAAATTAAACTGGAATTACCATTTACTTCAACTCATGACTTTATGTCTAGTTTGGCCTTGAATTCATTTCTGTATGTTGATTTGATTATATAGTGCTTGTTGTTTCAACTTGCAATGCATGTTTAAGGTATAGATGACTTATTAACATGGAATTTTGTCACTTGTCTCAATTATTATTTGTAGCTCAATAAATATTGCCCATATCAGTCTAAATGTATCATCATTTATTGTTCCTGGTAACCTTTATCTTCCTTCCAAATAGGACTGCAGTCCCACACTTCCTTCTGGGTGCAGCTATTCTTTTTACCATGAGTGTAACTTTTACAGTGTTTGCAGAAAAAGGACATAAAATTAAGATACTTGGGTTTTTTTGAACAGTGCGGAGACATGTAAATTAAGCAATTGTAGGTTCAGGTAAAACTGTGAAGTTTGGGAGATAATTAGCATATGCAAATGCCCATTGTAGGCTGGATTGTTGACAGGAGAAGCTTCCGTCTCTCTCATTTCATTTACACACTCCTTCCTCTAATTAAAGGAAGGGGGTCATATTTAAATCCTTACACATATTCATATGTGGTGAACGAGGATATGCAAGGCGGCATTATTTGTCTTCCAAGTGGATGTCAGGCTAAATATTTAGGCGGCGGTGCTAAATGACTGCTGGAAAAAAAGAATCCTAAAACAATGGTATTTAATTGACAGGAGGGAACTATAGACATGAATGCGTGCTGATTGTGAGACTGAACCAGACACAATCAAGGCAAATTGATTTTTTCCGAATAGTCTAATTATGTTTATGGTGTGGAGTTTTGTTTCAGCTTTGCTGGGTTTTGACGTGTGGAGTGAATTGCAGTGTGGTGTTCAGAAAGCGTCTGCTCCAAACCAACAGCTCCGGCTGCTGCGCCTTTGAAGACTGCCGACTTTCGGAATATCGATTTTGCTCCACTTAGAAAACAAGTAGAGAGAGAGAGAGAGAGAGAGTGTGTGTGTGTGTGTGTGTGTGTGTGTGTATGTGTGTGTGTTTATGCGTGCAAGACATGCGGCAGCGTCCTAATCAAAGTCTCACACACACTATGCACCCATACACACATATGCACATAAAAAAAATGTAACACACAATAAGAATACAACAAACACAAACATATATATATACATACACACACACACACACACACACATATATACATATACATATATATATATATATATATATATATATATATATATATATATATATACACAAACTGATGTTGTGAGTAGCTGGGTTCCAGTCTTGTATCTATAGTGGGTAACACTTTATTTGAAGGCTGCTCCATAAGACTGATGTAGCCATGCCATAAACATAAGCTCACTGGACAAAAAATTAACAGCTCCGACTGGATTTGGCATGGACTGGACAATTTTCTGGATGTTTAGTCACTCTTGCTTCAAAGAACGCACAGTAGGTCCAGATTTGGTGGATGCTTAGGGTGGTAGTAACTTCACGCCCCTGCAGATGGCAATGCACGAGGATGATGGGGCTATAAATACCTGTGGGATGTGAGTGACGAGATTCATAGATTGAGAAGAGGTGGTACAGTGCAGTGAATGTCTTGTTTGATGTGTGGGAAATGGCTCCAAAGCAGATTAATTATTAGTATTAATTAGTTTTAGTTAATTAATTCTTAATGAATTAGTTAATGACTGGCTAAAAGGAGTGATTGCATTTGGGTGTGCCAAAGACCATAGTGTGAAGGAAGCAGCTGAATCTGCAGGTGTATGGAAGCGTACGGTCATACGGGTCTACCAGCAGTGGCAAAAACCCCAGTCTACAGGAAACTCTACTCGGAATTGTGCCAGAGAAGGCATCCACCAAATCTGGACCAACTGAGCAATTCTTTGTTGCATGAGTGTCTGAACAGTGTCTTGATGTGGCCTACATCCAGAAACTTGTCCAATCCATGCCAAATCATACGGCAGCTGTTGTTTAGGTGTCGTGCTTGTGGAGGTATCACACACTATTAGGTATGTTTCAGTGACAGAGTGACTCATTTCTGTCTGGTGAGCTTGCTTCTACATGTTAACTGAGATCTTACCATCTCCTCTTTGGTGCCAATTCACTAGTTTCTTGGAAAACTGGTCAAGTTTCTGAGGTTAGGATATGCCACAGGCACCCTAGTCATAGTTTCTGGGCTATGAAGGACCAGCAGGGTCATTCGTGTTGACACCTCTTTAGAAAGCATGTTGGGAATTCCCATTATGGACAAATGCATAATCAGCTGGAATGAACTTCAGACCTTTAATCTCTTTAATGTCATGAAATACTGAGCGAACAGGCCACACCTGGCCATGGAACTGCTTCTCAGCCAACTGTCCAATTACTGCACTTTTGAGTCTATAAAAATGGACAGACTGTGTAAAAAACGGCTGAAATTTCGAAACGGATAATGCATTATTTTTGTTAAACCTCTTGAATAAAAACTGAAATCCTGCTTCATTTCAAATCCATTGTGTTGATGTAGAAAGGCAAAGTTACAAAAATTGTCTCGCAGTCCAATACATAAGGACCTGACTGTATATCAACATAAGTAGTGAATCTGGTCATAGAACTGTGTTGATGTAATGGTTTTTATTCATGTGGTAAACTGATACATTTGAATCAAGTAAATTCAAAACAATTCTTGAACAAATGAGCAGATCAATCAGACCACAAAACGAGGTCCGTTTAGAGAGGTTGTGCTGTGTGGTTGTGTGTTGGTTGACGTGTTCACATATGCACAGCAAATCATGACTCAGCGGTCTGGGACTGCCAAAACAAGGAAGGGACCTGAAATAAGAAGGGAACCTCAACACTCCTATACTTCAAATTGCAGGAGACACTCAAAAATATGAAGTACAAATCATATGTCTAACTGTGTATGTACGGTAACTCTTCCAGTAACGAGTCTTGATGTAGACCCAATGACTTTTTTGTCCATTTATTACAACTGACTGAAACCTGCTTAGATTACAGCATGTATTCACAGATGTGAAACTCACATATCTAGAACTTCCAGAAGACCTAGAGTTAGGTATTTTGGCCCCATGCATTGTACATCGAGACGTTGTCAGCTGATTCAAATGCCAATTGCTAATTATTTAGATACTTAAGCTAGCATGTAAGGCCTTCAGTCCAGCTCCTGAAGTCCTAATGAATGGTGGAGCTCACTTGGCTTGACCAACCTAAAAGTATTCCTACAACATTTTTTAAGTCTTAATGATTTGATTAGTTTAAATGAACAAATATGAACATGAACAAAAATGAACTAAAATGATCAACAGAATTTGAAGAAGAAGAGTTTTGATGGTATGTCAAAGATTTCTAAGCACTGTATTAGTCACCTGAAACATACCTAATTGCGTGTAATACCTCGACAAGCAACAATAACAGCTGTGATTAGATTATGCTTGGACTGGACAAGTTTCTGGATGTAGGCCAAATCAATGTTCAGACACTCTTGCATCAAAGAATTGTGCAGTTGGGCCAGATTTGGTGGATGCCTTCCCTGCCACAATTCTGAGGAGAGTTTCCTGTAGATTGGGATTTTAACCACTGCTGGTAGACCCGTATGACCGTTCGCTTCCATACACCTGCAGATTCAGCTACTTCCTTCACACTATGGTCTTTGGCACGCCCAAATGCAGTCACTCCTTTTAGCCAATCATTAACATCTGCTTTGGACCCATTTTCCACACATGGAACGAGACATTCACTGCACTGTAGCACCTCTTCCCAATCTATGAATCCCGTCACTCTCACCCCGCAGGCATTTATAGTCCCATCATCCTCGTGGAGCACCATCTGCAGAAGCCTGAAGTTACTACCACCTTAAACACGCAAGATGAGCTTATATACAGACTATACACAAGTTGTATGAATCTATCAAATAAAAACCACAAATTTCAGACTTTTTGGGCAAAGATATGATTAGTCCTTCTTCTGGCCTAGAAGACCCTGAGGGTTCCTCACTGCGTCTACCTCGCGTCAGGGCACTCTCTTCACACTTCACCTTTACTAGCCTTCTTGTTTCACAAAGTAAGTTCTCTCTTGACTCGAGAAACGAGAGAGAGATAGAGCGAGAGAGGTGCTGGTTAATGGCAGGCGGTATGTGTGAGGATTAGGGTGAAGGCAGTATCAGATTTGTTCCTGATGAGGTGATGTGCTCCGCTCGGCTCCTCCGCCGCCTCGCACACCCTTCACACACTCTTCTCCCCCTGCGCCGCTCTCGCTCCACTGGAGCCCCTCACAGTCTTTGAAGTAGAAACTCTGCTTTAAATAAAAACGCCTCACTGAGGACGGCAGACCTACTGCCTCAGGATAATTGGCTTATTTCATTTAGGCAGGTGAAGAGCCTTCGAGTTATGCTCTCTCTCTCTCTCTCTCTCTCTCTCTCTCTCTCTCTTTCTCTTCGTCACTTTCTCTTTCTCCCACTGTCTAACCTTGCTCTCTGTCTCTTTTTCTCTCTTTTTCATTCTCTCTCCTCTCTCTTTATCAGTTTCTCTCTTTTACACACACAGTCTCATTCTTTGTCTCTCATAAATATCTTTCTCTCTTTCCCTTTTTCTTTCATTTGTCTGTACGCTTTCTCACTCAACACTGTTCTCTTCTCTTTCTCTGCTTTGTCTCTCTGTATAACTCTCTTTATCTCTCTGTCTTCCTCTCCTTCTGTCTTTCTCACTCTCAGCATCTCTTCTTCCCTTGTTCTCTCCAAAATCGCTCTCTTTTCCTTACTCCCTCTTCTCCTTCAATCTCTCTCAGTCCCTTATTCTTATCTTTCTAAACATGTATCTTTTTACTCTATCTCTCCCTGTCACTTGCTCTCTTTCTCACACCTTTTCTATCGCTGTTCCTCCACCTTTCCCTCATTGTCACTCTTTTGCTTTTACTCTGTTGTCTCTTTCTTTTCTTCATCCCTCCCTTTTTCCTTTTATCTCTCTCTATCACTATTTTTCCTTCTCACTCTTTTTGTATCACTGTCCCACTCTTTACCTCACTGTCCTTTTGCTCCCTCACCCTCTTTTTGTTTTCTTTCAGTCTATTGTCTCTCTATCTTCTCTCTCACCCTCTTTCCTTTCTCCCTTATCTACCGTATGTTTTGTCTACCTGCCTCTCTCTCTCTCCTTTTCTCTCTTTCCTTGCCTCCAAATCTCTCTCTCTCTCTCTCTCTCTCTCTCTCTCTCTATTCTCTCTATATACTATATGCTGCTTTGTTAAAGTTTGTGAAGCCTTTATTACATTTCTGCATAAATGTGACATAAATATGATCAGATCTTCATTTAAGTCATAACAATAGATGACTATATCCATATATGCTATTCATGTCCATGTGCCTGGTGGTGGACTCATGAACACTGACATTAGCCATTGTAAGAGAGGCCTCTCTGAATATCACTCTCCATCTCAATCCTATTCCTTTATCACTATCCCTTCCTCTTTACCTTTCACTGCACTCTTTCTTCTTTTCTTTCTCTCTTGTTCTCATCCCATTTAAAATATTTTACTCCATTCTTTTCTTTTTCCTCTTTCTTTCACCTTATTTAGCTCCCTGTCACTATACATTTCTCTTTCTCCACATCTTTCCCTCACTCTTCTCCCTTTCACTCTACTTTTCCCTCTGCTTTTTCTTTCATCTCTCTCTTTCTGTCTGCTTCTCTTTCTATGACTTCCTCTCTCTCTCTGAATGAATATGTGGGTGAATGTTGAGTGTCAGTGTTTTTATGTGCGTATGTACGTCAGTATGTTGCGAATGTCACATATGTGTGTGTGTGTATGTGTGTGTGTGTGTGAGAGAGAGAGCGTGTTAGGAGGCAGAGCGTTAGCAGGTGTGAGGTGTTTTAACCGTTGGTAGACACAGATGCCACATGGTGAAGGAAGAATAATCCCTGAGGAGTTTAATGAACTTTTTCCCTCCTAATCAAACTAAACAAACTACCACTGCAGAACTTACAGCTCCACTCTCACTCTCTCGCTATCACTTCACTTCTGCACTCTCTTCAATCCAATTAAAGAGAAAGACTGCAGAGAAAACATGGTTATGCTTTCACATGGAGAAGTGGAAGACAGAAAAAGAAAACACTTCTCTGAGCTGTTTCACTCAGCACCGCAGCAGCGGCAGACGAAAGGATAGAGCAGTTCAGGTTAAAGCTCAGAACACTGTCTGAGAAGAGAGAAGGAGTGAGATAGAGAGCTGGAAAGGAGAAAAGTTCAGTCAAAATGTTACCCCTCTTCATTCCCCCAAGTGCACAGTTTGTTTCTGTGTATTGTGGGGACATTACATAGACTTCCATTCATTTCCTGGTGACTTACCCAAACCTTAACCAGAAGAACCACTAGCCTAATCCTAACCTTACCCTAACCCTAACCCCAACTTTACCCTAACCCTTTACCCTTAACTTAACCCTAAACCTAACCTTAACCCTACCATAAACCTGAGCCTAATCCCAACCCTAACCTAGCCTAACCTCACCCTAACCCTAAACCTGACCATAAATCTAACTTTACCCTAAACCTCCCCAATCCTAACCTTAACCTAACCCTAAACCTAACCTTAACCTTACCATAAACCTGAGCCTAACCCTCACCCTAACCCTAATCTAACCTAACCCCAACCCTAACCTAAATTTACACTTACCCTAAACCTGACCCTGACAGTAAACCTAACTTTACTCTAACCTTCCCCAATCCTAACCTTAATCTAACCCTAAACCTGAGCCTAACCCTAACCCTAATATAACCTAACCTCAGCTTTAACCTAACCTTAACCTTACCCTAAACCTGACCCTAACTCTAACTCTAATCCTAAACCTAACCTAACCCTAACTTTAGCTTAATCTTAACCTGACCTTGACCCTAACCCTAACTTTACCCTAACCTTCCGCTGATCCTAACTTTAACCTAACCCTAAACCTAACCTTAATCATACCACAAACTTGACCCTGAATCTAAACCTAACCCTAACTAACCTAACCCCAACCCTAACCTAATCTTAACCTTACCCTAAACCTGACCCTGACTGTGAATCTAACTTTACCCTAACCTCCCCCAATCCTAACCTTAATCTAATCCTAAACTTAACCTTAACCATACCATAAACCTGAGCCTAACCCTCACACTAATGTAACCTAACCCCAACTTTAACCTAACATTAACCTTACCCTAAACCTGACCCTGACCCTAACCCTAACTCTAATCCTAAACCTAACCTAACCCTAACTTTATCTTAATCTTAACTTTACCCTAACCCTAAACCTAACCTTAACCCTAACCTTAATCATACCACAAACCCGACCCTGAATCTAAACTTAACCCTAACTAACCTAACCCCAACCCTAACCTAATCTTAACCTTACCCTAAACCTGACCCTGACCTTAATCCTAACCTAACCCCAGCTGTAATCCTAAACCTAACCTAACACTAATTTACCCTAATCCTAAAATTACCCAAACATTAACCACAGACACAAGCCTGACCCTAGCCCGAACCTTGACCTTACCCCAAAGGGTAGGTATCCCTTTACCCAAACCTTAACCAGAACTACTACTAGTCCAACCCCAACTCTAACCCTGACCTTAACCTTACCCAAATATTAACCAGAACTACCCTAACCTTAACATTAACACATGTAATGTAATGATTTACATTGTGGGGACCAGCATTACTGTTCTCTGATATATATATAAATTAGCTTTTGTCCCGATTGGCTCCCCAGTATTGTGCATTATTTCAAAAATCAGATCTGGAATACTCCTTAACACAAAAAGAATGACTAGAGCCTAACTGCTTTTGGCTGAATAGGTGGATATACTGGATATAAACGAGTTGGTTCTGGTGACATCACAGAAATAATACATTCAAAACGAGCTATTTTTGCAGCTTAGTTTCCGTATATAGACTGCATGGACTGGAGAGCGAATGGTACAGTTTGAAACTTCGGCAATGTTTACATATTACTTCAGACTCCTTTATTTAAAGAAAGAAAAGTTGTTTTTCTAAGATACGGGCCCTTTAAATCTGGACGTTTGCTCTCTGGAAGTTTTAGATGATTGATGATGACTCCGAGGTTTGCCCAGTCTGGCTGCTCGTAGTCTTGTTGAGGGAGGAAGAGAAATGACCGTGAGTGTGTGTGTGTGCGTGAGTGTGAGTGTGTGTGTGTGTGTGTTTATGTGTGTATGTGTGTGTTTCTCTCTGGCTGTCCATCTAGCGGAGATCAATAGACTCTCTGAGCGTGGGACAGCGTGTCGCTGGAGCGCGGAAACACAGGTCTGGAGTCAGCGGCCGCACACTCCTCCTCCATCAGGCTGAATGAGTCGTCTCGCAGCAGATCGATGGCTGACATAACCCGGCAACACACACTCCTAAAGTTATTACCTCCGCCTCCGTCAGAAATCACACCCTGATAGATTACACACACATACACACACAGTGATACATTACAGACAGACTCAGTCCGCTTCCCCGGACAACCAACCATGAACGAGCACAACCGGATGAAAAATGATGCTTAGAGTGAGATTGTTTATTTATTTATTTCCCCGACTGTTGTTGTTCAGAAATGCTGTCACTAACCTTTGTTCACGGATAGATGGGCTGCACCATGCAGGATGTCTCCACTAGTACACCAGATTGCATTTCATATAGAGTACTTCAGTTGAATATGCATCGTTCAGCTGTAGAAGGGCAGTCAAAGTGGCGCAGTTGCACTATTAGATTTGGAAGGCTTTAGCCGCCAGGTACAGGAGGGAAAACTCACCTGGTCTTTTTGCTTTTTCTTCTTGCCTGGTTCTGGCAGCAGTTTGTCGGACTTTTGACTTGAAATTTCAAATAAATGACTTTTATTTGACTATGTATGATTTTTAAGACGCAGTATCTCAAAGTTTTGACTCATTATTTTGAAATTCTAATGTTCAAATGAAATAAAAAAACTTATTTTTAACTGAAAGTATCACAATGTATTACCTATATTTTTTAAAGTCAAATATATATAACTGGATAACTCACATTCTATAATCTCAATATTCTGAATGTAACTCCAAAAATGACTGAAATAATCTACTTACCTTGTAAATGTAATAACTCATTATTTCAACATAATATGTTGTCTTGATAAATTAGTAAATAGGCAATACTTTGAGACACTTTCAGTCAAAAGTTTAAAAAATATTTTTTTTTTCAAATTTCAAGAATTTTGACTTATTATGTCACCGTATTGCAATGTTCAGAATTTATTCAAAAAGTTATTACGACAACATATGAGGTTGAGATTATGAGGTATTAAATTTATTAGAAGGTGAGTGATTATGTCAACACTGTAGCTCATAAGTCATTATTGTAAGTCAAATGGCTGAGACAGTAAGTTATTTTAAGAATGACTGTAATGAGAACATAAGTAATTATCTTGATATAGTAAGTACTTTAGTACATATTCCAAGAAATAAGTAATTATTTTGACATAAATCATCATTTTTATTACTTATGGCTTCAAATACGTACTTAGAATTTCAAAATAAAGACTTATTTTCTCAAACATTTGACTTAGTATGTCACAATGCATTTACATTCTCAAAATATTGAACCAGTATTGCAAAGTAATGCACACATAATGAGTTACTAAATATACTGAAGTATATTTTAATATATAGTATCTTAATATTCTGAGAAAATAAGTCATTATTTTGACTTATTTTGTTAATGTGAGTTTTAAATTAAGTAAATATTTTATTATTATTAGAAAATAAGTCATTATTGTGACACAGTAGGTCAGTTTTACAAGAGGTAATTATGTATTTATTTAGAAAGAAAACTCTTTATTAGGTTTTGACATATTTATCAAAATTATTTATTTCATTAAATATTAAATTATTTATTATATCAACATACTAAGTCAAAATTTTGACATACTGCAGCCAGGCTATTTGGCTTACTTGGCAAAGAATTTGCTTCAATGTGTAACTCACTGAAACAAGCACTTCAGTCAAATCATCAGATAATAAACTTTCAATATCACAGATTTATTTATACTGGTTCTTGTTATTTTATCATCATTACCTAACATTGCACCAAATTAAATGTCAAAATATTACACAGTACATAATACATAATATTACAAAACTGCATATTAATTCTGTGTTTACACAATTAGAGCAAGAATAACAACATGGTCCTTCTACATGTTTACATACACAAAAAACAGATACTAATTCACACACTCTTTTCCAGTCTTTTTCAGCTTTAACCATGTTTTACCTCAGAAGCTACTCAAATGTAGTCTGTACTGATGTGTTAATGGATGCTAATGCTAATGCACAGCAGGTTGGGACACAGCGGTGATGTGTGTGTAGATGCTGTTGACTGGCTGAGTGTTATGCAGAGTGACGTTCACACTGTCTTTGGGTCATTTAGAGAGATTCCCTCAAACCTCACACTCGCTCTGTTGTCTGCTGTTATTATTATAACACACACACACACAAACACGAACACACACACACAAACACGCACACCCACACACGCACATGCACACAAGCTTCTGGCAGATATAAATCAAGCTGTGACAAGGGCAAAGACAGGTTACAGCCCTCTCCTAGCTCTCTTATGAAACATCAGTGAAGTGCAACGCTATTGAAAGAGATTTATAACAACATCAAATGGGCGGCACAAGCAGGTACCACTAGGAAACGAGGTGCGAGAGAAAACAAACAAACACATAGCATAGTAGAATGAGCACAGATAGTAGTTCCTCCGATATGGCAGTCTTCTTTTGTTGATTCGCTGACAAACACAGATGGACGGGAAATCGGAAAGTATACTACCACTGAAACAGCAATATACAGATTCACTTAGCTCCTTCAGCCATTAGGGATTGGGATCCACGTTAGTGACAGATCAGGCAGTGACAGAAAAGGTCATTAACAAACTAGCTAGTATTTAGGACAAAAGGCTAGCTTCAGCCTAGCTATGTAGCTACCCTGACTGTTTGCACCCATCTGTTTCTAAACTATGTCTAAAGTACAGTTTTATTTTGAACTGGGCACAATAAATATTGGGCACATCTTTATGTGCATATTTCTGATGTTTTGCAATAGGTCCATTCGATTTACCAAAGCTATATGCCACTACCTGTATAACTCACCTGTTAGCTTGCAGTCTAGGGAAGACTCACTCACTCACTCATTTTCTACACCGTTTAATACTTCTGCTCAATGGGAGGGGGCGGTGGGTCGGGGGTGGGGGTGGTGCTGGAGCCTATCCCAGTGTTCAGTGGGCAGAAGGCAGGAAACAGCCTGGACTGGCCACAATCCATCACAAGACAGACAGACAGACAGACAGATAGATAGATAGATAGAGGGATACAAATAGACAGTGAGATGGACAGACAGATAGACAGGCAGATAGATAAAGAGAAACAGTTACAGGCATACATTAACAGTTAGTTACATTAACATCTCCAATTCACCTGACTGCATGTCTTTGGATTGTGGTAAGAAACCAAAGCACCCAGGAGGAAACCCACGCAGACACAGGGAGAACATGCATACTTCACACAGAAAGTACCCTGAACGCTCAGCCCGTAAACCCAGTACCCTTCCTGCTGTGAGGCAACATCGCTACCCGCTGTGCCACTGTGCCACCCAACTCCAAACATAGCTGTCCGCAAATATATGTCCAAAATATAAGGTCTGTCCACAGTGTGAACCATCATCCCTACGTGATGCAAAGGATGTGAAAGTCAATTCTATACTATGTGTATGCATGCTTGACTCACAGAGAGAGGTCAGCTTACCTGTGGTCTGCTTTGCTTACTCTGTCCTGATTACTGTTACTCCAGGTCACCCACTTGGGCCAGCACTGACACTGATGCCACTATTTCCAGCCCAGCAATAATTCAAAGGTGTACTGTTTCATTAGTCACTGGTGTGTGACATCACCTGAGCTCATCTTAGAAAATCAATGGCTGTCCCCAAACATGTGACCTAACTCTACCACAGTGCTATTATAGGGTAGCACTGTCACCTCACAACAGAAGGGGCCTGGGTTTGATTCCCGGCTGGGGTGTGTGGGGCCCTGTTGTTCTCCCTGGAGATGTTCTTGGAGAGTGAAGGGATGAAGTTCGATGCTGAAGTTGCTAATAGACTGGTAAGGAGTGAAGAGGGAAGAGAAGGGACTGTGCGTTTCCTTGTTTCTTATGATAGGAGTAGGCACCACAACTTGGTGATATGTTGCCCCCCATTTGTTTGGAGTATGAATTCAACAGGTTGCATCATCTTACACACACTTACTTTAAGGAAACTGCCTCAAGGCCCAACTGTGTGCCTTGAATGAAACCTTTTACTGGGGAATATGAATAGAAAATCACAGTAAAAAATCCGGAGTCAAAAGAGGGTGAAGAGAGTACAACCAGAATACGCTACAGTAATCTACACATAACTGAAGGTATTAATAATATACCATTAAAGGGTACCATCCCAGTGAATTCATATTGTATGTATATATTGTTTACATGAGTGTAAGTATAATTTCATTTGTCCACTTATTACTTCTGGTCACTTTGCTCCCACTCTTGACACCTTGTGACACTAACATTGACTCCAGCAACTACCCAAACTCACTTTAGCTGCCCTGACCATTTGTTTGTCATGTGCTACAGAAGATATTTCTGAGGATATTGGCTGTAAGATACATGAGCCAAATGAAAACAAGTGAAACAAAACTGGACAATATTTAATATTTAATATTTCAAAAAAACAATATTTAAAAAAAACAGAGATTTTAACCCCTAAACAACCATGCAAGACTAAACAACCAATGAGGACCACAAAAATGATTGCAAAATAAATATCTTGTACTTAATGGTCATTTGTACTGGTAATGACATACAGTAAATGAACGTTGGTCTCTGACTCTTGCACAGTGCTGTATGTCTACGCAGACACTGGGGGTAATATGTACAGCAGTGCTGAATGGTGGTGAGGCATGTGTATGATGTGAGGCTGTGTATGTTCAGTGCCACTAGTGTTACCTCAGGATCCTCACATTCATCTGTCTGTATGAGTTACTCACGCAACACACACACACACACACACACACACACACACACACACTGACAGGTGTCAGTCTGTGACAGGCTTGATGATGTTGAAGGTGACATTAGAGAGGACAATGCTGGTGGCCATTTTATTCTCTGTATCACTGGACAGGACAGTCATAGAGGTGTGTGTGTGCGTGCGCATGTGTGTGTGTGTGTGTGTGTGTATGAATGCACTACAGGAGGTCCAGTAATTCACTCCTCTAGCACACACACACATACCCAGCAGGCATGCATGTCACTAAACATGAACACTTATCTTTCTGTGTAACACAGACTGCTGTGATTTGGCTCTAAACATTCTTTATTCACTATTCACCAGTTCACAATTATTCAGTATATTAATATTTGTGGTACTTTATCTAGAACCATAACAGACAGACAGACAGACGGACAGGCAGATACAAACAGATATATACAGAAAGACATATATAGACAGACAAACAGATACAAACAGAAAAAAGATACAGACAGTCAGACAGACAGACACAGACAAACAGACACACAGACAGTCAGACAGACAAACAGATACAGAGACACAGACAGTGAGACAGACAAACAGATACAGTCAGACAGACAGATACAGTTAGACAAACAGATACAGACAGTCAGACAAACAGATACAGGCAGTCAGACAAACAGATACAGACAGTCAGACAGACAAACAGACACAGACAAACAGATAAAGACACACAGACTGTCAGACAGACAAACAGATACAGATAGACAAACTGATACAGATAGACAAACATACAGACAGACAAACAGACACACACACAGACAGTCAGACAGATAAACAGATACAGACAGATAACATATACAGATAGTCAGACAGAAACAGATACAAATAGACACACATATACAGATAGTCAGACAGATAAACAGATACAGACAGATAACATATACAGATAGTCAGACAGAAACAGATACAGACAGATAACATATACAGATAGTCAGACAGATAAACAGATACAGACAGATAACATATACAGACAGTCAGACAGAAACAGATACAGACAGACAAACAGTCAGACAGAAACAGATACAGACAGACAAACAGATACAGAGAGACAAACAGATACAGAGAGACAAACAGATACAGACAGACAAACCGATACAGAGAGACAAACAGATACAGACAGTCAGACAGATAAACAGATACAGACAGACAAACAGTCAGACAAACAGATACAGATCAACAGTTACAGACAGTCAGACAGACAAACAGATACAGACAGACAAACAGATACAGACAAACAGATACAGACAGTCAGACAGACAAACAGATACAGACAGACAAACAGTCAGACAAACAGATACAGACAGTCAGACAGACAAACAAACAGATACAGACAGACAAACAGATACAAACAGACAAACCAACAAACAGGTACAGACAAATAGATACAGAGAGACAGACAGATACAGACAGTCAGTCAGATAGATGGATGGATGGATGGATAGATTTATACATCTATATATTTATCCTTAATCAAACTGTATTATATCAACAGAAACACTGATAGCAAATATTCACATTAATGTACACAGACAAAAACCAGCATGTTAGCATTTCATAACTTGCCTCAAAACACTGTAATACATAAATATTGAGTAATTACTAGTGCACAGCTTATAGTAGATATTTTATAATATTTGAATCCACATTGAATAAGTCATTACTGTATAAAACATAAGCAAACTTATTAACGTCACAAGTGAGTCCAGACTTTTGAACGCAAGGGTGTAACACACACTCCTCCACTGAGAGAGTGCATGAGGGTCTGAACAAAAGCCAGCTCCAAACGTGCTCATAACCTGGAAAGTGGAGGCCCGCGGTGAAGAGTGCGGCGGGACAGCCTCCCTCCCCTCAGTCCAGACTCTTTCTCAGCGTGTCTCTGCCATTTCCTCTATTCCGGCCCAAACGAGTGTTTAACCCCGACACAGCGAGCATGTGACCCTCGCCCCCTGAACCTCACTCCCCCCGCCAGGGTGTTGGCACTGTGGCCAGCCCACGTGCTGCCCACCGTAATCCCTTACTGATTACACCGGCCGGCCGGCTGGCCATAACAGGTGTTGTGAGCCCGTAGGACGGCCACAACACACGCCGTCTACCACACCAACACCTGCCAAGCAGTGATGGAAACACACTTTGATTTGTGTGCTTATGTGTATTTATATACATTGCATTTGCATAATTCAGAGCTCTGGAATTCCAACATTATATATATATATCCCCTGTAATACTGAATTGAATACAGTAGATTTCGTTAGTTACTTTACTTTTACTTAATTTTCACCCTAATTAAATCTAGGATTAGGGTTAGGCTAACCCTAACCCTAACCCTAAGCCTAGTTCTGCCGGGAAGACTCCAATGCTACATCAATCATTCATGCATCACTTTGAACAATCACACCTGTCTTTAAAAGGATTCGACCACCATCGGTTTGGTTCTGGTCCTGTTGTCCATTTCAGGTAGGATCTGCAAGGGTCTGAATGCTTTAAGACCCGGGCCCAGTATTTTGGCCTACGTCGCAGAGTCTTTATTTATTATGAATTATTACCCATTAAATTGTACACCTCATTGAGGATTAAAACATTGTTTTCCATCGCTATTTGCCTTTTGAGTCTTTTTGGCAGAAATTCACCCAAATCCACCTCCGAGCTAGGTTAACTGTTTCAGGAAAATAGTAACTATGTACTTAGTTTTAACTGCACCAAATTAATATCCGGTTCCTTTTCAGTTACAATCTATTTTGCATTGAATATACAGGGGTTGGACAATGAAACTGAAACACCTGTCATTTTAGTGTGGGAGGTTTCATGGCTAAATTGGACCAGCCTGGTGGCCAATCTTCATTAATTGCACATTGCACCAGTAAGAGCAGAGTGTGAAGGTTCAATTAGCAGGTAAGAGCACAGTTTTACAGTTTTGCTCAAAATATTGCAATGCACACAACATTATGGGTGACATACCAGAGTTCAAAAGAGGACAAATTGTTGGTGCACTTCTTGCTGGCACATCTGTGACCAAGACAGCAAGTCTTTGTGATGTATCAAGAGCCACGGTATCCAGGGTAATGTCAGCATACCACCAAGAAGGACGTTTTCCTCCACCAGCATCACGTAGTGACCTGGCCACTATCCTGCAAGAAGAATGGCTTAAAATCCCTCTGACCACTGTGCAGGACTTGTATATGTCATTCCCAAGACGAACTGACGCTGTATTGGCCGCAAAAGGAGGAGGAGGCCCTACACCATACTAATAAATGATTGTGGTCTAAAACCAGGTGTTTCAGTTTCATTGTCCAACCCCTGTATTACATATCGCACATATTGATATTTATCGACTATAATAAAACCAAAGGCTATATTAGAACCAAAGGAAATTCATACAAATTTTATACATAATTTTATGTATCCCAGTGGTACAGGTAGAATTATGTTTTTGGGAAGGCCTTGGTTAAAAAGTGCCTGGGCCGTAGTCAGACAGCAGTGCAGTCATCACTACACCTATACCAATGCTTCTGCAAACAAACAGCAGATGAGAAGGGAAGATTTACATTAAACCAAACCAAAACGTTGGCTGGATTCAGACTCCAGGCAAATCGGATTGTTTGAATCCCAGCACTCCCTTCTCTCTGGATTTGACATTGTCTTTTTCTGTCGTGTTGCGAGTGATGCAAAAGACCTTGGAATTGATTTGAGCAGGCCAGAGCTTTCAGACTGATATGCAGTCATAATTAAATGTGATTCAATAAGCAAAAATGTGTGTCTGACTTATTGTGTTTTTTGCCATTCAGACTCAAAAATGAATCTGGATACGCCAAAAATCTGATTTGGGCTGGAAGTCTGGACAAAGCCTCTAACGCCCTTCACTATAAACCTTGCGACCACTCACCGGAGGGGCACATTTTACCCAATGAATACGGCATTCATATGAAATCTGATCAATGCAAGCATTCAGACTGAGAAGCATCTATAAAAGTGTGATTGAAATCACCCCCAACTGTGATTCCATTTCTGGAAAATATGGTTTGTTGCCATTCAAAAAATAAATCTGGACAGTCAAAAAATTTGATTTGGAATTTAAACTGGCAGACTGAACATAGCCTCTAACACTCTTCACTATGAAGCTTGCATCCGCATACCAGAGGGGTACATTTTACCCAATGAATACAGCATTAATATGAAACCTGATGGCTGAAAGCATTCAGACTGAGAGGCATCTATAAAAATCTCATTGAAATCACCCGCAAATGTGATTTCATCTTGAAAAATCCGATTTTATATATTTTTTTGTCATCTGGACTATCAAAAAAAGGAATCTGCAATCTGGATATGACAAGAATCAGACTTAGACGAGCAGCTATAACATATCCTCTAACACCTTTTTACTATAAAGCTTGCTTCTACACAACACAGGACCACGTTTTGCCCAATGAATACAGCATTAATATGAAATCTGATAGCTGAAAGCATTCGGACCGAGACGCATGTATTAAAATCTGATTGAAATCACCTGCAATTGTGATTCCATTTTTGAAAAATCACATTTTATGTGATACACCTAATCCTGGCATGCTGCCTTAGCATGCATGGAAAAATGATTATGGACCATAAATATATCTCACCTCAGGTAACTTTATGTGCAGTAAAATGATCTTTATTTAATTATTTTCAGGCAATTAATATTTTGATATGGTCATTTTCAAAGCCTGCATCATAAACTGCAATTCATACAGTATTTCTAATCCCGTGTGTAATTGTAGCAATCTTTAATTGATGCTAGTTACTTTGAACACCACACAGGAAATGTATTTCTCTCTCTCTCGCTCTCTCTCTCTCTCTCT
>CM067476.1:4470112-4492320 GCA_034552555.1 Semaprochilodus insignis | reverse complement strand
CTCTCTCTCTACTCCTTGTCTAGGCCAGTGAGAGAGATTATTGATTCGACTACAGAGCGAGGACAGTGCAGTGTGTGTGTGTGTGTGTATGCCTGTGTGTGTGTGTGTGTGTGTGTGTGTGTGTGTGTTTGTATGTGAGGTGGTTGTTCTTCCGTTCGTTGCCCCCCGGGGGTCAGACACGTGCACTGAGGGACTAACAGGGCTTTACTTTGGGAGAGCACAAACTGGTCAAGCAGGAAATAGAGCCGGTCTCTTAGGCCTGAGGGGCGAGAGACAGTGAGCGAGAGAGAGAGAGAGAGAGAGCGAGAGAGAAAGAGAGAGAGGGGTCAATACTGGTGTGAAGTCACTTTTACCCCCAATCAAACCTGACACTTTACAACTCATACTATAGCACTATGTGTGTGTGTGTGTGAGAGAGAGAGAGTTAGAACAAACAGGCTGTCAGTTAAAGGTCAGCAGAAGACCTACAGAATATCAGGGTTTTAGTGCAAGAATTTGATATCACTAAAGCAGGCTTAATGAAAGACACAGGACTCGCACACACATGGCATTTTCTCACACCACCCAGCACCAGAACTCTCAGCACCAGAAAACTGGAACTACACTTGACCCTCAGACCAGTGCCCAAAGGTTTTCAGTCTTCTGGTTTTTGGTTGCTACTAAAGGCTGGACCTAATGGTACTGTTGGGTGTTCTCTTCTCTCTTTGGTAACACTTTCAGCTGGACAATCCAGGCACTCTGTACTCTTCCTGATGAAGTCACCAAGAACTATTACATCACAACTAAACACACCAGCATGATATGTTGATGTGCTGATTGCTATTTTGGAATGAATGCTTCATTAATAACTCACCAAGGTGACAAAAATGTAAATAAAGGATAAAGAGAGATTTTATTAATGGTTTAAAATGGGTTTATTAATAGCTATTAGTTAGATCATAAGCACTTTACAAAGTGTTATTAGCATTTATAACACAGTAATAAAGAGGTTATCTATCATCTATCTGGTGAACATGAATATGTATTTATAGTGATAGGTTTAGTGCTAACTGATGGAAAAGACAAAGTAAATCAGTACACATCCAAATCTGAGCTTTAACAGTATAGATCAGTGTGGGCTCACTGTTATTCTAACAGGGCATTGTTGTTCTTATTGATGTGTTGTAATTGCTTATTAATGATTTTAAGGTGTTGACAGTCTAATTAATAACCGTCGTATTATTCTTTTTCTTGGCTGAGAGATTTTTGTCCACTAACTAGTCCTGCAATTTTTGAGATATCGACACCATTCCATCTCTCAAATATTCAGTCTGATTGGGAATAGTGTTCTTGTGTACAGCTTTTTGATCCAAATGAATCCGAAAAAAAAAACTCCATTAAGAATGTATGTGGTGGACAGTTCACATCCCACTTACTGTACTTCTGTTTGACCGTCAGACACTGTTTTGCTTACACTATTCACATATTCTTACACAGTAGGGGTGCAGGTGGAATGATGCCAGGCCTTTTGGATGTGACAACAAACCGTTCATCTTGGTGCTGACCATGGTGCCTCCACACACAGATTTGTTGGTCGTCTCCACCAACACAAAAACGGGACTCGTCACTGAAGATGACCCCTTGCCATTCTGAGTCACTCCATGACAGTCTGGCATGACACCACTGCAGTCTTTGGCAACATTGACGTGGTGTTAAGGGTAGTCATTGTAACGACCTGTGTGCACTAACAGGATGCTCATGGAGGGCATCACTGCTCGCTGACTGTCCGCAATCGTGGCTGTTGGGTTAGTCAGGTACAACAGTAAGGGCCATCCTTGCTTATGTCACATGCGTGGTCAAGCATAAAACATGAATCATTACCATGTCACGTGATGTCAAACCTGCCCACCAAGTTTAATTTCTGTGGGCTGGTTCCTTCTGGGTGCCGCTATTTGTGCAGCTATTCTTTTTTATAATGAGTGCATTTAATTGCAGTTACTCCAGTATGCTGTGCTAGACTGCTAAAGCACCAATAACAAAAAGTCCACGTCCAAATATTTATGGATCTGACTGTACGCCTTTGTAGTGACAGGAGTAAACAAGCTTTGGTGCGCCCGTGAATGAATGCAAATTGCTTCCATTATGGAACCCAGGTAGTTGCGCACTTTGCTATAGCCTAGAGTCACGAAACAAGCACACGCCTAATTCTGCACACAATCTCTCTCTGAGACACTTTAATCAACCGTGCCTCACGCGCGCATTCACGAGAAAAAAAAACCTGCTCCTTCCAACATCAGGTGTGACAGGATGGCACGCGGAGCGCGCTCGTAGCCCCCCCACCCCCACCCACCCTTCCTTCGTTCCTGTCAGCTCGCGGAGAGGTGCTGCTGCCATATGACGGTAATTATCGGCTGACAGAAATATCCCGCGCGCTGCGCCGAGGTGGGAAGCGCACGGGCGCGCGCCGCCGCCGCAACCGCTGCGCTCTCCTCATTAATCTGGCCTTTTGCTCTCTTTGCGCGCGCCCACCGTTCAAACCTGAAGCTCCGACAACAGTAATAATAATAATAAAAAAAAACTTAATCAGGTCTCTCGCTGGTTTCAGAGGCGCACGCGCGGCCGGGTCCCGGTGTTTGCGCGGGCGCGCGGCGGGTCACCAGCCCCCATTTCTCTCTGAACGGCTGGGCTTTGAAACGTGGCTCTCGCGCAGCTGCCCCTGAACCTGAGCAGATAAACGCACCTTTGGTGTTGCACGCGGGACGCTAATGTTGCCTAAACCGCGCGGGGCCTTTTTCTTTTCCTCTCTCTCTCTCTCTCTCTCTTTTTTTTTTTTTATTTTACTTCCGCCTCAAAAGCCATGCAGGGAGTTCAGACTACAAAGGGAAACAATATCAGAGTGAAACGAAGAGAGGAAAGAGGGTGGAGAGGAAAAAAAGACTTTATTTATTCGGAAACTAATTAATTTATGTCTAATCAAAGGTTATCGTGATTGGGACAGACTGGAGGAGCGAGGGAAACCTTTAAACTCTCTCAGTGAGACACACCGGCATCAGGGGGTAGGCAGAGCCATGTGGCCCCGGTGAAATCCAACACACGCAAGACCTTTTTCAACCAAAGGAACCCTGGTTCTTGTACTGATTCCATTCAGGCTTCTTAGAACCTTGGTGCTATTTAGGGAACCTGTCTGTTTTTGCACCAGTTTTGATTAGAACGTCAACGGACACGTCATCAACGTCAACAGAGGGTTCTGAACAGCAGTAGTAAACTGTAGTAACAAGATGGTGTAGCATGTACACTCATCGTCAAAAGAATAACTACACCCAGAAGGAAGCGTCGGATTGCAGTGCTACTGGGAAGGAAGATCAAGGTTACCAGGAACAGTAAGTTGAGCTACACATCCAGAAGTAGTGTCTCTCAGTATGGGGTCGGGCCGCCATGTTTGCTAATGCAACATGCCAGATGTCTTGGCACTGAGTTGTTGAGGTTCCTAATGGTGTCCTGTGATAATCCATCCCATGCAGCTTGAATATTCTCACACGGTTCCTCATGTTGTCAAACCTACCCTAAATTTCATTCCTGTCCGTTGATTTCTTTTGGGTGCAACTATTTGAGCAACTATTCTTTTGATGGAGAATGTAGATTCTCTGTGAGCGTTTGTGCGGCTATTCCAGATGTTTGTATATATCCAGAAAGCAAGCACGGATCAACTACTGGTGATAAGAAGACATAGAAGAGGTTCTTCAGTTGACCACTTGGTGTCACCATTGTTCCCTTCTCTTTCTACAACAACTGACATGCCTACGGGTGGTTCGTACTGAGGAACCTACTATTCTTTGGTTGCAGCTGGGAATGAACTTTCGGGTTGCAAGCCTACTTATTTGTGGTTGAAATGCGCTGAACAGTTTAAAATTAGGTGTGCAAACCGGAACAGAACACATGTCACGTTGGTGGAAAAGGGCTAGTAGATATTGTAGCTGCTTTGTGAAACTTTGTATTTGTCATTTCTTTACTTGTTAAGATTTCAAGATAAACGGAATAGTAGAAATTGCTGGGTGATATGGATTTATTTTATTTTTTTACAACGGACACATTATACAAGAGGTCTGCACAAGCAGGAAACTAGACCCTGAACTTGAGCCATACCTGCATAGACCTAATAGCTATTGCTGAGTCTGAAACCTAAATCCGGCCTGAACTTGCATGCATGCACTCAAAGTGCTTTGGAGTCCTTCACTTTGTTACTAAGCGCTTGAGATCATTGACTGAAATTACCTAAAAAACAATCTACAGGCTTATCTGAGAACCAAACGTGCCAGGCCCCTGAACCCAAAGCCAGTGCCCAAACCCCACATGAGGACGAGAACCGGACGACAGCTGCAAGTGACGATGGGAGGAGGATGACAACCATGAGAGGCAACAGGGGGATGGCACCTGAGCCTAATGCACCAACGAGGGAGGACAGTGACAGCCGTAAGAGGTACTCGCTGCTCCATCTCCACATCACTTCCTCCCTGTTCTGGAACAAGGCTCGGGAGGCAGAGTTCGGGATTTTTGCGACTGTCATTGTCCTGCGACTGTCATTGTCCACCTCATTTGCGCATTGGGCTCAGGCGCCATCCACACACCGTCACTCACGACTGTCATGGTGCCTAGGGGGCTTGGGACACCGACCATTTGCTATTGCCAACTCTTGACTTAACCAGTGCAAAGAAGTGCTCTGAAGTTGGCTTGGCACAGTGAAACCTTCATGCAACCAATGCTTGAAGTGGAAGCAAGGTTGGCAGGTGTACCAGGCAGTGTCAACAAATCGGGAACACTTTACATTAAGTATTGACTAGCTAACATGAAGTAATGCATTAGTTAGCATAAAGTAATACATTAACAATGGTTAACTAATGTTCAGTAAACATGTGACAACTGTTAACATGTAAACATTAAGTTGTTATGTTTACTTAAGACTAGTTAAGCATTGTAGCCATTGTTAATGTTAATGTTCATGTAATCTAATGCTTTACTTCATGTTAGTTAGTCAATACTTAATGTAAAGTCTTACCAACAAATCATTAAAGAAGAATTGCACCAATTTTCCAATTATGTTACATAATTCCATCGTTATGATGTAAACAAAGTCATGCAGTGTGGTGTGATGTAAAACGACTGGTTGTAGAGAAAAATACAGAGTTCTTTACATTAGTAACCAGCAGTTCCAGCAGTTCCACCATGTCCACAACACAAATAAACCATTTTAATTCGTTTCCAAAACAACTAATAACTTAAACATGTCATCTAAGTACTTGTATGCACTGTTAATGATATGCAATAGTGGAAAGACGTATTTGGTGACTGTTATGTCTTACAATTACAAAGGCTGTGTACTGTTAAACCTGGTATAATAACCTTTTTCAAGGAGCTTTCAGAGGCATTAAACTCTTCAGATGTCTGGTTCCTATCACCACCACCGTGAGCAATTCTGGCTCGGTAAGTTATTCTAGAATGAAACATTTCACGGCAAACTTTTCTGAATTGCTTCCTTTACATGTCAAGCATTGCATTATGTGGAATTTCTGTAAAACCGTTGGAGTTCCCCTTCAGGTATTACATTCTGAATTTCTACAGTGAATAAAATATACTAGGAGATATCACTGATGCTCGCAACGTTAATTTATTTATCCTATTAAAAGCTACAGTAAGTTTTGCAAAACTATTTTCATCATATATAGTAATAATATACATGATAATAATATAATATCTGTATGGCACTCTATATTAAGTATGTATATACTGTTATGTGTGTGCGCTGTGTTATTATACTTCGAGGTACTGTCTTTTTAAGTAGGCATTCAGGTGTGAACAAGATAAGAACTTCATTGTGTAGTCACCTTCATACAATGTAGTAATTCTTAATCAGAAAGCAAACATGCATATTAATTCTGATTTTTGTGATGAACTCAAACATAACCGTGATTTTGTGAAATCTAATATCAGATTTAACCTGAGCAAACAGGGGATAACCCAGCTGATAAATACTTTTGATGCTGTTCAGATGCTGATGCGGTGAACATCATAGTCACTGCAAGAAAACGTCACTGTACACCAAATACTGGTAGTGTAGACGTGACAGTGCTGTGTACCGGTGAGCACAGGCCCACTTCCAGTAGGGCTGTCAAAATAACATTTGATGATATTCAATGAATCGAAAGACCCCCATGTTTAAAGCTTCTGTTGAGGCTCCTAGGGTGTTCCAATTTGGTTTCTGACCAGTGGCGGATGAAGTATACACAACATGTACTTGAGTTAAAGTAGAGATCCCCAAGGTAAAATATCCTTCCAGTAAAAGAAGTTCCACCCATTAGACCTCCACCGGACTAAAAGTACTAAAGTATTTACCTTCAAAAGTTCTTAAATATGTAGAGTGAAAGTAGCATGATTTATTATGGCTCTGAGATCATGTCGAGACGTCTGGCATGTTGCGTTAGCAAATGTGGCAGCCCTACCCCATACTGAGCGACACTACTTCTGTATGTGTAGCTCAATAAATATTGCCTATATCAGTCTAAATTTATCACCATTCATTGTTCCTGGTAACCTTTATCTTCCTTCCCGATAGCATTGCAATCCCACACTTCCTTCTGGGTGCAGCTATTCTTTTGGTGATGAGTGTTCAGTTGCAAGAAACTTTCTAGAGGGTTAGCCACTGACGTTAGTTTCTGGCTGGTAGCTGCTGTGGAACATCAAGCGAGATATTTTTGAGGAGACTAGATAAGATACTGTAGCCCACTCACACAAGGAAGGGGAAGATAAAATGGCCTGAAAAAGGAATAACTTACTAGCTTTTTGTTGACTGGACATGGAAGAACTGAATGAACTTTTCCACAGTACTGTATAGACAGTCACTCATATGCAGGCTGGTGAACATACAAAGGCCTATCTGGATTCTCAAATCCCACCCTCTTCAAATCCCACCCTCTAGGGTGTGTAAATGTGGCTTTGCTTCCCCCCCTCCACATTTGTTCCCTAATGAAAGGCTGACAGGACAGCAGGCAGACGGCGTTTTATGTGGATGCCTGTTAGCTTTGTCAGGTGTGTGATGTACTCTGTGTGTGTGTGCGTGTAAAACAGACAGAGAGAGAGAGAGAAAGAGACAGAGGGAGGGAATGACAAGAGAGGGAGGATGTGTGTAAAAGCCATGAGAGGGAATGGGTGCCATCCTGTGCGGGCGCACGCGATTTTAAGCCCACCTAAACGCGCAGAGCAGGTGGCGCACAATGCTTCCTCTTGTTATTAGCTCGCGCTTGCCGTGGCGACGGCACATTTCATAATACTTTCAAATGGCACATAATGGCAAAGCCACCCTGCATTGGCAACACGCACCGCAAACCTGCGCCAGGACGCAGCAGACGGGCCTCACACACACACACACACACAGAGTGAATCACAAACAACAGCAGAGCACCTCACCCTCCCTCAACCAGCTCAACCAGAGAAAACACTCAATTCAATTCAATTCAATTCTATTCGGTTCAGTTCCATGCACTTCGATTCAGTTCTATTCAGTTCAGTTTGATTCAAGGTAGTTATATCAGCATGAGTGCAGTGTTGGCATAGCAGAGTAAAGCTGAACATACCAGTCCAGTTCTGTTTAGTTCACTCAGTTCAGTTCAGCTTCAGCATACAGTTACTGCATGACTGTATTGGGAGCAGTCTTGGCAACACACGTTAAAGCTGATTCAATTCAGCTCAATTCAACTCGATTCAATTCTATTCAGTGCAAGTCGATTGGAGCTCAGTTAGTAGTACATCTGAACATACACAGTATATATAATACCAATTAAATTCTCAAATACATTTACTGGTTGACTACTACTGGTTGCAGTGCTGGCAATGCATATTAAAGCAAAACATACCCAATAGAAATGAGCGCAATTCCAATCAGTTCAGTTCAATTCACTTCACTTCACTTCTTGTCACATCACGTCACTTCGTTTCAGTTAAGTTCAGTTCAAGATTAGATTCAATTCAGTTTTATTCAGTTCATTTTAGTTCAGTTTGGATCAGTGTAGTTATTATTAGTATATTGAGACTAAAGTGTACACATCCAGTAAAATAATAAAAACTATAGAAGATAAATCAGTTCAGTTCAACTCATTTCAATTGAATTCATTACAGTATGAACTGAATCTATTTGAGCTCAGTTTGATTCAAGGTAGCTTTATTGGAATGCCTCTAGTGAGTATGTGAATGGCAAATCACAGTAAATCTGGATAGAATTAAAAAGTAATTCAGTTCAGGTACATATAACTCAGCTCTGTTCATGCTTTAATTGTAATACAACCACCAAAAACAAGATCTAATGAATAATAATGAGAACAACCAGTTTAATTCACAACCATTCAGCTCAACTCAATTCAGTTCAGTTTCATTGGTATACCTGTATCAAATACATGTAGAGTATAGATAACATCAGTTAATAACATAATTCATAATAATAATCCTAATAATACTAATTATAGTATAACACCAGTAATATAAGGATAAGACGATTAGGAACCTTTCCCCTTGATTCATTCAATTCAGTTGAGTACAATATACAATATATAATTTATAACAGCTGAATATAGAAATATGTGATAGAGTTATTACAGTCATAGTCTGTAATATTACCTATAACAGTCATTTGTATGTTTATTTGTATTGTATGTTTATCTGTATTATCATCTTTTAATTAATAATTACAGAGTTGGTAACAACAACAACAACAACAACAATAATAATAATAATAATAATAATAATCATGTGAAATCATGAGGAATCCTGAAGAAAGCTCTTTGGTTTGATACAGTAAGTTCACATGTGTCTGTATGACTGCATGGTGAGGGGGAGGTAGTTCACGCGGACGCTTAGTATATTTTTTTGGCAACAGACCATCGCATGAGAGCTTATACCCATAAATCATAAGGGAATACTGATGAAATTAGCAATTAAGATTTGGAACAAGATCATTGATGTACCATCAGCCTTGCCAAAGATATGAGGGAAACTGAGACGTCCCCAAACACGTATCCAAATTTTTCGTAGTGTAGTTTTTTTTTTCTTTTCTTGTTTGTTTCTTTTTATTTTTTCTTCCACTCTTTGGGAGCCAGACACAGTCTCGGCAGGGGAGGTGGACACACACACTCTGTCTGTCAGTGTGTGTAAGTGGTCTGACTCTCAGCAGTGTGCGCTGTAATGAAATCCCGTGGTTGGACGGGGGAGAGGAGCAGCCACCTGTGCAGCCGATTCTTCATCTCGAAGTAACGAGGAAGATGGAGTGGAGAGGGGAACAGAGGGAAGATAAAGAAAAGAAAAAGACAAAAAAAGCCTAGAGGAAAAAGAAAACAATCAAACCACAGGCGACAGTACAGTGTATATGAATAAACAGTATATATGTATGAAACTAAAACGTACCAAATAGTGTGTAATACCTCCCCAAGCACAAATAACAGCTTCCACTCGATTTGGCATGCACTGGATGGAAGTTTCTGGATGTAGGCCACATAAATGTTCAGCCAGTATTGCATCAAATAATTCCACAGTTGGGCCAGATTTGGTGGATGTCTTGCCTGGCACAATTCCGAGGAGAATATTCTGTAGACTGGGATTTTAGCCACTGCTGGTAGACCTGTATGACCGTTCGCTTCCATACACCTGCAGATTCAGCTACTTCCTTCACACTATGGTCTTTGGCATGCACAAATGCAGTCAATGCCTTTTAGCCAATCATTAACATCTGCTTTGGACCCATTTTCCACACATGGAACGAGATATTCACTGCACTGTAGCACCTCTTGTCAAACTATGAATCTCGTCACTCACACCCTGCAGGTATTTATAGCCCCATCATCCTCGGGCAGCGCCATCTGCAGGAGCCTGAAGTTACAACCACCTTAAACACGCAAGGTGACAAATCTTTTTGTCTGGTGAGCTTTTGGGTATGCCTACTGTATCCCAGATGGTTGCTAGGTGGTTTCAGGTGGTTTCTTGCTGTGATATCCTTCATGGTAAATAGGATGTTACTAATGGTAAATAGTGTGTTACTAACTTATAGCATCATAATATCAGCTACACACTTCTTTAATATCTATGAGGGGAAAATCGACATTAAACGAACAATTATGAAAACCATATGCCTGATGAAACCACTGCATATAAGCTCACCATTCATAGTCAGACTGAACATTCCAGAATTGGAATAATGTGGAAACCTCTAAAACTGCAGACTTAGCAGACATAAATCCAGCCAAATAATAATAATAATAATAGGGAGAATACACCATTGAATAACAATAGTGGTGTGGTATCTAATAAGATATTAATGTTACTAAATACACTCCAAGTCACTGCAAATCACTATATACATATAAGTGGTTCTCTGTTTTAAACTGGAACAGCTTTATTGTAATGAATGTCATATCACCCATCCTGAAACCTTAAGATAACAGTGAGAGACCTGCACGTGCAAGACGCTTTGTTTCCCGAACCTGACCCACACCCTCGGCTGAATGGCTAAATATGAAACCTGACCTGAACCCTCTAACATCTTTCTTTTACCTTTGTCCATGGCAAAAAAGTTAGCAAGACTGTAAGTTAGGCTTTCTTTATCAAAATCTAGTCTTCACCACACACGTTTGTTTAATGCTTCCCGAAGCCACCCGGATGAGCCAGAACACTGCTTGAAAAACAGCTTTACGGCTTAAATGAGGAACATTATGTTGGGCAAAAAACCAAACCATGCATTGAAACACAAGAACTGTATCCCAGCCATGAAACATGATGCTGGGAGTATTACCGCTTGGGGATATTTTACTGTCAAAGGACCTGGAAAGCTTGCCCTCGTCTGATGGCACTATGCATTATCGGTTATATCAGGAAACTCTACAGAATGTCAGGCAATCTGGACATGAACTTGTTTAAATCTAACTTGAGCCCAACTTCAGCCTGCAAAATCACCCTAAATCTAATATTGCGTTAGGTCCTGTTGGGCTTGGGTCAGGTAACAGACCTGTAAATGTATGTTAAGTATCTATTTCAGGCTACTAAACAGCTCCACACTGTTAGAAGCATGACTGGCTATCTAGTTAGCATAGTGCTAACTCTTTTACATAAGCCTCCACAGCTCCAGCAGCTTCAGTGGATCCAGTTCAAAACTAAAGAAGCAAATTACATGATACAGAGCATGTCCTGGCTGATGGGCTACACCCATCCGCCCTTTAGTGGTGCATGCACACAGCTACAGACACTGTAAATACTTTCTTTTACAGTCCTGCTGTGAGCATCTCTTTCTCTTTCTTTCCGTCACGTGTAGACATTCATTCCCTTTCAAGCTGACGGAGGAGGAAAGCTGAGGGCCATGCTGGAGAAAGGGAAGTGGGCAACATCTGCAGTCTCTGTGGTTGATAGGGACAGTGCCAGTTTGGAGCGCGATCACAAGCAGGGGGAGAGACGCTAGGGTCTGGGCTCTACCTCTTGGCCACCAAATCTGAGCCCCCCACACACATACACAGACACCACCTGTTAGTTCATCTGCGGAGGCTAAAAGGACACCCTGCTCCTCTGAAGTTTCTTTCTCTTCCCCTTACTCCCTCCAAACACCCTCAGCATGGAGCTCTTTCCCTTTCTCTCTGTCACTGTATCTTTTCTCTTTCTCTATTTACTCTCTCTCTTGCTCTCTCTCTCTGTGTCACTGTATCTTTCTCTCTCTCTGTCACTGTAACTTAACTCTTTCTTAACTTTCTCTCTCTCTCTCTCTCTCTGCCACTGTATTTTTTTCTTCCTTCTTTACTGTATATACACTCATCATCAAAAGAATAGCTGCACCCAGAAGGAAGTGTGGGATTGCAGTGCTATTGGGAAGGAAGATAAAGATTACCCGGAACAATAAATGATGATAAATGTAGACTGATATGGACAATATTTATTGAGCCACACATACAGAAGTAGCGTCTCTCAGTATGGCGTCGCAACATGCCAGACGCCTCAGCATGAAGTTGTAGAGGTTCTTAATGGTGTCCTGTGATAATCCAGCCCATGCAGCTTGAATATTCTTGCACAGTTCCTGCAGATTTGCAGTAGGGGTGGAGGTGGAGTGACACCAGGCCTTCTGGAGTGGTTGGTACTGACCACGGTGCCTCCATACACGGATACGTAGGTCGTCTGCACCAAGACAAAAGCAGGACTCATTACTACCGCTACCATTCTGAGTCACCCCATGACAGTCTGGCACATCATTGCAGACGCTGACATGGTGTTAAGGGCAGTCATCGTAACGATCTGCATGCATGTAGTCCTGCGTCATGCAGCCATCTGCCAATGGTGCTGGCACTAACAGGGTGACTCATGGAAGGCATCACTGCTCGCTGAATGTCCATAATCATGGTTGTTGGGTCAGTCAGGTACAGCGATACGGCCTGTCCTTGCTTATGTTTAATGCGGGGCCGAGTATGAAACTTGAATCATTCGCATGTCTCATTATGTCACACGTACCCACCAAGTTTCAGTCCTGTCGGTTGATTCCCTCTGGGTGCAACTATACTTTTGATGACGAGTGTATCTCTTTTATCTCTCTTTCCTTTATCTCCATATTTCTTTATTGTCTTATTCCTCTCTCTCTTAATTATTTTACATTTTCTTTCTCTTGTTTTTTCTCTTATTGTCCCTTTCTCACTTTATCTTTAATCCTTGATCCTCATTTGAATCTCTTTCTTTTTTCTCTCTCTCTCTCTCCCTCCCTCCTATTCTCCCTCTCTCCCTCTACCCCCCCCCCCCCCCTCACTCTCTCACTCTATCTTCCTCTCTCCATCTCTCTCTCTGAAGCTTGACTTTGATGTTGTTGAGTCTCAAGTTCTTGCCCGTTTAGCAGTGGTGGAGACCCCCCATGACACTGAGCTGGTACTGACACACACACACACACACACACACACACACACACACATTAATGAGTGGAGCAGTGCTCATTAGAATACACACAGAGACCGCGTCCCAAAGCATCTTAAGTAAGCACTGGAGTTTATCGGTGTGCAGAAGAAAGTTCCATTAGGGTGTTTCAGCTCCCTAACTTACTTACAGGAAAACACAACATTCACTTCCAGAATCCATTCCAAAATAATGTTTTAGAACCCTTTCTAAATTCTGCCACAAATGGTTCTTTGGAGTCATGCCATAGCAGAACCAATTTCGGTCCCTTAAACCTTTCAGTGGAGTGGTCTCAAATGAGTTCTTAGGAAGCATCCATTGAAAAGTTCTTTGGGGAGCTAAAAGCAGCTCTTCCATGGCATCACTCCAAAGAACCCGTTGTGGGACCTTTCTTTCTAAGAGTGTATTGGAGGAAGTGTGCAAATCTACCGTCTTTAAGGCTCTCCAAGACGGACCACCGCACATCTCCACGGAGGGATGGGGTATTTAGACTTGGCTAAGTAAGTGAAGTGATTTGTGTTGGTCATGCTCCAAGGGGTCTGTTAGCACGGAGGCTAAATGTAGCGTGTGCTGATCGGTCCATTTCTTCATCGGCCACAGGCTCAAACAGACACTTACCATTTACAGAGAATTCACATTCACAGAGAGAGAGAGAGAGAGAGAGAGAGAGAGATTGAATAGTGTTGCACTGAGGCTAAACTTCTGCTGTTATTGTTGACTTTGTTATTAATGATTGCTCAAAGCGCAACACTATTGTTATCCGACGGTATATACACTCATCATCAAAAGAATAGTCGCACCCAGAAGGAAGAGTCGGATTGGGATGCTATTGGACAGGAAGATAAAGGTTACCAGGAACAATAAATGATGATAAATTTAGACTGATATGGGCAATATTTATTGAGCTACACATACAGAAGTAGTGTCTCTCAGTAGGGCGTCGGGCCGCCATGTTTGCTAACCCAACATGCCAGACGTCTCGGCATGGAGTTGTAGAGATTCCTCATGGTGTCCTGTGATAATCCATCCCATGCAATATTCTCACACAGCTCCTGCAGATTGTGAGGTAGGGGTAGAGGTCGAGTGACACCAGGCCTTCTGGACGATTGACGCGTGACAAGAAACTGTTTGCTCACCTTGGTGCTGACCTTGGTGCCTCCACACACGGATTAGTTGGTCATCTCCACCAAGGCAAAAGCAGGACTCATCACTGAAGATGACCTGCTGCCATTCTGAGTCACTCCATGACAGTCTAGCATGACACCATTGCAGTCTTTGGTGACATTGATGTGATGTTAAGGGCAGTCGTCGTAACGGTTTGGATGCATGTGTTCCTGTGTCATGCAATCATCTGCCAATGGTGCTGGCACTAACAGGCTGATTCATAGGTGGTATTACTGCTGGTTGAACGTCCGCAATCGTGGTTGGTTCCTTCTTCAGACAATTATTTGTGCAACTTTTTTTTTTTTTTTGATAATTGTGTTTTGATATAAGGAGAATCTAGAAATATAGGTGCACATGGTATTCCAAACACAGAACCACCCCAAAAGCAGTATTGCACTGAGGAGTCTGTACAAAGCCAACTCTGCAGAGCATTTGGTGTAGGTGCTGTGGACCTCTGACAGAACCAGAAAACTCAGAAAAGCTGGAGTGTAGTGGAATGATCTCTGTGAAATGATGGAGGTGGTCTTTGTGCTCTCTCTCACTTTCTGTCTCTCTCTCTCTCACTTTGCCTCCTCTCCTGACTGTCGCCATTGATTTTATTTTCTTCTCCCTTTTAATGGGTAAATAAATTCTTCAAAGTCTTCGTGCGCCCAGAGCAAGCATCAGATCACTTGCATTTCAAAGTTGACGCGGCGCGTTTAAAGATGGAGCTCGGTAGGAGACGGGAGAAGACAAAAGCTAACATCTGAAGGTAGCGACTTTGGCCAAGGTAGAGCGAGGAGGGAAAAAAAAAAGAAAAACACAACTTCACGTAGGTATGGAAGTCTCCGTGGCTTGTTTGACTTTAAGAAAATCAATACTTTCCCCTAAGCTGGTAAGTCCATCTTTGTAGCGCCGAGCGAGGGAAGGCTTTTTCCAGCCGTCCTTCATGGGCCTGCTCGAGGAAGCGGAGGAAAAAAAATGAGTTTTCAGGCGTCCACAGAAGTACGGAGTACAAAGTACGGACGCTGGGGGTCTAAACGCCTCGTATGTTTACAGCAACATCTTTCAAACCTGCAACGAAAGACTCACGGCCATCCCTTGACCACAACCCTGCTGACAAACACCATGGATTCAAACCTTGCACACAACACCATGAATGCCTTTTCACATGACAACCCTTAAAATAACACTTTCACAAAGTGCACAGCTCTAGCTGTACTTATCCACACACATGCTAGATGGTTGGTATTCCTGTCCTAGCAAGGTATTACACTTCTCCAGCCCAAATGAGCACTTGGATATGCCATTACCCCCTTCAGGGAATGCCCAACATGTCAAAGGTCAACCAATACTTCCAAATACTGCATTGGACTAGAATGTGCAACTCAAAGTTTTCAACCACAGATCTGAAATGTCCCAGAAATCATTGTGATCTCTTTCACCCTCTCCCCCAATATGGTGGACAAAGCTGTTTATAAACAACAGCAGGTAAATACTTAATCCCTGCTAACACAACCTCTAGGCTGATCTCAGCTGGCTTACCCTGGCCTAGTGCTGGTCTGGTGCTGGCTTAACTGGTCATTGACCATGGTCCTGCTGGATGACTAGCTTACAAACATCCAAAACTGAATATATGCTAGGTTTTGCTGACCACCAGCACTTAACGTCCATTGCTGCCGACCAGCCACACTGGTTTTCCAGGAAGAGGTTTTAAAAGCTATGTTCAAACGAGGCTCGATGTCGCAAACTATTCCATCTGTACAATTTTGCCCAAACCTACATGGCTAGAAACAGGAAAAAAAAGGCAGTACACTGTGGTTTTCAAATGTGGTTATCAAATGCATACACATATGGACAAAAGTATTGGGACACATTTCTTTATTACTGAAGTCAGGTGCTTCAGTCAGTCCCATTGTCACAGATGTATAAAATCAGGCTCTTAGTCATGCAATCTGCCTTTAAAAGCATTCGTGATAGGACTGGTTGTTCTAAAGAGCTAGTATTGTAATAGGATGCCACAGTTGCAAATCAAATCAGTTCATGAAATTTCTTCCCTCCTAGATTTTCCAGCATGCTGCCACTGGACTCGGGAGCAGTAAAAACGTGTTCTGTGGAGTGACGAATCATGTTTCACTATCTGGCAGTCTGGGTTTGGTGAATGCCAGGAACATGTTCCCTGCCTGATTGCATTGTGCCGACTGTAAAGTTTGGTGGAGGAGGGATAACGCTGTGGGGGTGTTTTTCAGGGGATGGCCTAGAGCCCCTTAGTTCCAGTAAAGGGAAATCTTAATGCTTCAGCAGACCAAGACATTTTGGATAATTGCATACTTCCAACATTGTGGGAACAGTTTCAGGAAGGCCGTATTGTGTTTCAGCATGACTCTGCCCCAGTGCACAAAGCAAGGTTCATAAGGGCATGGTTGGGTGAGTTTGGTCTGGAAGAACTTGACCGGCCTGAACACAGCCCTGACCTCAACCCCAATGAACACCTTTGTGATAAACTAGAACAGGGATTGTGACTCTGGCCCTCTTGTCCAACATCCGTAGCTGACCTCACAAAGGCTCTTCTGGATAAATGAACAAACATTCTAAAGATACTCTCCAAAAATGTGCAGAAAGCCTTCCCAGTGGAGTGTAAGCTGTTATAGCTGCAAAGGGGGAGCCGACTCCATATCAATGCCCATGGATTTAGTATGGGATGTCACAGAACTTGTGCAGGTGTTATGTGTAGGTGTCCCAATACTTTTGTCCAGATAGTAAAAATGGTAAGGTTGACTTACTAACTGACTTACCTGAAAACTTTTTAACTGGCTAACTAACTAACTAACTAACCAACCAAACTAAATGCTAACCTAGCAAAGTAACTACTAAATACTAGATTAAGACAAAATGTTCATGTTTTCATCATCCTAGGATTATTTGGCTCCCACAAAGACCTCAACAGACACCCCCCACCCCCACCAAAAGCACCCTTCAACCTGCCTCCACATGCTCTGTGATCAACCAGCTGTCTATTCCATATATTAGCAAACAGCTATATTTAGCCTATGTGACTCTCCCAGTTCAATTAGATTTTTTTCTTTCTCTCTTTCTCTCCTTTTCTCTTCACCTCTCCTCTCTTCCCTGAATGTGTGGAGGTGTAAAGGGAGGGGAAGGCTCGTGTCATTTGTTCTGGCAGGTCCATTCCTGTGTCTTTTTTAACACCTCTGCTTGTCTGGAGGCTCGCAGGGACCAAACCAGCTGACTCCAGCAGGTGGATGGGCTCAAAACTCCAGCCATCTCAAGTCAGAACTCCATCATTACAGTCCACAGAAATGGTTAATTCATCATTGGATTTGCATTGGATAGTAACGTTATTCAGGTAAAAGGAAAAGCAAAACAAATCTTCTTAGCCTATTAAGATTGGCCAACTGATCATGAAATGTTCACACAGTGTTGAAGATTACTGGCATTTATACTGTATCATTTTTAAAATAGACAAGATTTGGAAATGGCTGCATTCATATTTGTTGTCTGTTGTTACATTTGGGAAGCCAGGTAAGACATCATGTGAGCTTATATTTGCGCATAAATTGTCAACAGAATAGTTGCACCCAGAAGGAATCAACCAACAGGAATGAAACTTGGTGGGCAGATTTGACATTGTGAGACATGGGAATGATTCAAGTTTCACCCCTGGCTGCGCATGTGACGTAAGCAAGGACAGGCCTTATTGCAGACATTCAGCGAGCAGTGATGCCCTCCAGTACCATTGGCAGACTGCTGCATGACGAAGGACTACATGCACGCAGACCGTCACGACGACTGCCCTTAACACCACGTCAACATCACCAAAGACTGCAATGGTGTTGTGCCAGAATGGCAGCGGGTCATCTTCAGTGATGAGTCCTGCTTTTGTCTTGGTGGAGATGACCAACGAATCCGTGTGCGGAGGCACCGCGGTCAGCGCCAAGATGAACAGGCTTGTTGTCACGCATCACACGTCCAGAAGGCCTGGTGTCACTCCACCTCCACCCCTACCGCACCATCTGCAGGAACTGTGTGAGAATATTCAAGCTGCATGGGATGGATTATCACAGGACACTATTAGGAACCTCTACAACTCCATGCCGAGACGTCTGGCATGTTGCGTTAACTACTTCTGTATGTGTCAAAAAATTATCCTCGTTTATTGTTCCTGGTAACCTTTGGGAACAACTAATCTTTTAATGATGAGGGTATATACCACAATATAAACTATACTGTATGTATTCTATACTGTATATCTACTATGTATACATACTACAATTTTGTAATAGGTTAAATTAGAGTTTTATCAGTATACTGTGTATTAAAGGCCTTTACTCTCTCTCTCTCCCTCTCTCTCTTTGGGCGAATGTTTTGCTAAGCTAGCACTGAGGGAGATGAGAGCTGACACTGACCACACAGCCCTCATCCACACTCTGTGTGTGTGTGTGTGTGTCCTGTGACCTCCTGAATTATGCATGTGCTTCGCTACCTGTGTGGTGTACGTCCGTCTGTGTGTGTGTGTGTGCAGTGGACCCTCGCAAGAGTTGCAGGGCAGAGCGAGGCAGGGGCTCTGCAGGCCGTCCCAGAGAGAGAGAGGGAGAGGGGAGAGATGGGGGGGTGGAGTGAAGGACTGGCGGCGGTAAGGTGAGCAGCTGTGCTGAGTGCCAGATGAAAGAGGAGCACCAGGGGGGAGTGTGTGTGTGTGTATGTGTGTGTGGGTGGGGGGTGAAAGGCGAGTGCTCTAGTTTTAATATGGGTTCTGCTTCAGTGTGTGTCTTTCTCTCTTCATATTAGTGCTTATGTGGATCTGTTTCCATACATGTTCAGGACAGAAATGACCCCAGCTTTTCTTGGAAAGCCAATACAGTGTGTATACATATATAGATACTTACATGTTTGTGACATGACCCTATGTTCTGACACTGTGTAAGAGCAAGTGTGTGTGTTATGAGAGAGACAAAGAGAGAGAGACAGAGAGAGAGAGAGAGACAGAGAGAGAGACAGAGAGAGAGAGACAGAGAGAGAGGCAGAGAGAGAGAGGGAGAGAGAGAGAGACAGAGAGAGAGACAGAGAGAGAGAGACAGAGAGAGAGGGAGAGAGAGAGAGTGAGAGAGAGAGAGAGAGCTGTCTCTTGGTGTGTGTGAATCTGTTCAAAGAGCAGATATTTGTGCCCCGAGCCTTTTTCTCCCTGTCTGCTCGGGCAACCTGAGTGCCTTACACAGCAGATCAGGAGAAACAGGAGTTCACGCAAGTGAGATAATCAACTAAATCAACCATGCTCTCTTTCACCCTCTCCCTCTCTCTCTCTCTCTCTCTCTCTCCCTCTCTCCCTCTCTACCTCTCTCTTGCTTTCTCTTCCCCCTCATTCCCTCTTTCTCTCCATTTCTCTCTCTCTCTATTGCTCTCTTTCCCCTTTCATTCTCTTTCTCCATCTCTCTCTCCCCCTCTCATTCTTTCTCTCTACCCCTCTCATTCTCTTTCCCCTTTCATTCTCTTTTTCCATCTCCCTCTCTCCCCTCTCATTCTCTCTTTCTCTATCCCTCTCATTCTCTCTCTCCATCCCTCTCATTCTCTCTCTTTCCCCTTTCATTCTCTTTCTCCATCTCCCTCTCTCCCACTCTCATTCTCTTTCTCTATCCCTCTCAATCTCTCTCTCTATCAATCCCTCTCATTCTCTCTCTTTCTCTCTTCCCCTCTCATTCCCTCTTTCTTTCCATCTATCTCTCTCTATCTCACTCTTTCTCCCTTTCATTCACTCTCTCCATCTCTCTCTCTCTCTCCCTCTCTCTCTCTTTCTTTCTCTCTCCCCATTCTCTCTTTCTCTCCATCTCGCTCTTTCCCCATTTCATTCTTTTCCATCTCTCTCTGTCCCCCTCTCATTCTCTCCCTCTCTCCCCATCTCTCTCTCTTTCCTCTTTCATTCTCTTTCTCCATCTCTCTCTCCCCCTCTCATTCTTTCTTTCTATCCCTCTCATTCTCTCTCTCTTTCCCCTTTCATTCTCTTTCTCCATCTCCTTCTCTCCCCCTCTCATTCTCTCTCTCTCTTATTCTCTCTCTCTCTCTTTCTGTTTGTCTTCCCCTCTCATTCCCTCTTTCATAACCCTTCACTGCTGCTCTTTCTTGTCCCTTCTCTCCCTCTCTCTCCCCTCCCTGCTCCTTTTAAAGTTGCCCACATTGCCTAAGCTGCAACAGCATCAGGTGGCTCTCATTAAGGGGCAGCACGAGCACCTGAGATTAGAGGGAAAGAGAGCTTGCTGCTCCAGCTCCCTGCCACCGCACCCGCTCTTGGCCACCAGGATTGGTGAACATCATTGGGGCCATGCCCTGGAATCGGTAGGCAGGGCCCAGGAGGTGGAATAAGAGACCTGGATACTGTTCTCACAGCTCTCTCACAGCTCTCGATGCTGCCGTGGTCCTCCTGCCCTCTCCTGTGGCTGATGTCCTCCTCCCGCTGTTACTTGTGGCTGTCGTCAGCATGCAAGGCTCTGGAACTGCCTTCTGTCATTGGTGCCTGGGAGAGTGGGTGCAAAAACTACATTCAATATGATGACTGTATAAAAGGGCCCCAATAAAGATTTTAGGGCCCCTCTGTGCCGTAAGCATCAGTATGATTTCCTTCTCGGGGCTCTTCTGGATATTTGGGGACCCTAAATGACTTCCCACTTGGGGGAGGGGGCGCATCCCACCCAACCCAAGCATGTTTTTTTTTTACCTGACAAATAATATATTCATAATCTAGAGGCTTGTCTGTATGGCTGGTCATGGGATCACGGCGCCATGAGCACCCGTTGAAGTTCTGCTACAGGGGTTAATTATGTACTATGTACTAGACACTAGTGCTATTACTGGTATTATGTTATCAGTGTACCAATCCACTATCTCTCTCGCTCTCTCTCTACCCCCATCTCTGGCAGTGCGTGGCGACCTGTGTAGCACCTTGCCCAGGACAGATGGCAGCGTGGGGGGAGTGAGCGTGCTCCGATCTGCCAGAACAATCTGCCGGCGCAGGTGTGGGCTAATTGTCTCCTGCTCCAGCAGAGAGCTACACACACACACACATGTGCCAAACGCTACCTGAGTGGAAACAAATATCTTCATTTAGCCCTGCTTCGCCCAGGGAACACACACATCCACGCACACACTTTCTCCGATCTGGAACACACAGCCTCGTCCCAGTGCTAGAACACACACGCAAACACACACTAGAGAGACAGCGAGGTACAAGCGCGTCTTTGTCAATTAGAGAAAGACAGCACTGTGCTTGTGCTACACGTCCTCATCACAGCTGCGTACAGAAAAGACACGGGGAACAATAAACATCAACACCACAGTAAAAGGAGCTAGAGGACACGGGCACCTGAAGGAGCAGGAGAGTGCATGCTTATGGATAAGAGAACACTGCATGCACACATCTCTGCATGCTTAATGACCTCTTCTGAACGAGGAGAGGAATCACACACACACACACACACACACTTGTTTTAATGCAATGTCAAGACATGAGCTCATACATATGTCCCATGTGTCATACACAGTTGCGTGCCAAAGTTTAAACACGTCTGATCAAATGACACGTTTTATGGATTCTCTACATGAGAATATGTGAAAGCATCCTCTACAGGGTGCAAACTCAACATAATGATCCTGCGTTTAAATACATAAAACAAAAAATAGAAAATGTGCCTTTTTATTCTTCCGCATAGGCAACATTTTATGTTTTGTTTTTTCCCCCAGTATGTTAAATCGAATAATTACATGTTAAAATGTGTAAAATCTGTAGACAATGTGTAACTTACCTTCACTTGGAAAACTAGTAATACAATTTGTCATTTGACCAGGGAGAGTAAAATAGTTTTATATATATATTCCACATATTAATGCACATACATAGATGCCACATAGCCTGTGGTTCTCTGCTATAAGTCTGCTAATGTCCCTGTAAGTCTGCTCATTCCCACTTGTAAACAAATACAATGAGTAGAATGAGTTCTCATGATTAAATTGTCTTTAGCAACCAGGCATTCAAGGATATATATATATATGCTTGAATGCCTGGTTGCTAGAGACAATTTAATCATAAATAAACATTTGTTCATTATATATATATATATATATATATATATATA
>CM067476.1:4442664-4470036 GCA_034552555.1 Semaprochilodus insignis | reverse complement strand
TATATATATATATATGTTTGAATGTATATATATATATATATATATATATATATATATATATATATATAAAATGAACAAATGTTTATATATATAACCAGACTTTTTTTCCAAATTTTGGCCCATTTCTGTTCATACATCATGAAATTGTTCACACAATGGTAAACGGCAGCTGCTGTGTTCAAATGCATAAAATAAATATTTGACAGAAATAGACATACATGTTTTTCATTGGACAGTGACGATATACAGTACATAATCAAAAGTTGAGTGGCAATGGACCAAAATTGCTGCAGCAATTACTTTTCTTTTTTATATAACATTTTTACAACATTCAGTAACATTACCTCTTATAAAGTTAATACTTTGCAGATGTATTTTGAATTGTTTTGTTTGTCGTACAGCAATGCTATGTTAGTACTCACACTGTAAAAAGTGTTTCATTGGTCCAACCTAAAAAAAACTTTGAAAAGAAGGACTTTGAACAAACGATTCTTTCAATCAAAGTCATTTTTTGAGTTAAGTAAAGGCTGTAACAAATTTTGTTTAGGTTGCACTTTTTACAGTGTATGTTAAATAATACTATGTCTCATATGGGTTATGTATGTATGTATATGTAATAATAATATATCCTACACTGATCAGGCATAACATTATGACCACCCCAATGTATCAACACTCTATATCCATTTTATTAGCTCCACTTAGCACATAGGTGCACCTTGTAGTTCTACAGTTACAGACTGTACATCTGTTTCTTTGTATACTTTATTATCCTGTTCTTCAATGGTCAGGACCCCCACGGGACCACCACAGAGCAAGTATTATGTGGGTGGTGGATGGTTCTCAGCACTCAGTGACACTGACGTTGTGGTGGTGGTGGTGTGTCAGTGTGTGTTGTGCTGGTGTGAGTGAATCAGACACAGCAGTGCCGCTGGACTGAGAATCATCCACGTACCAAAACTATCCAGCCAACAGCGTCCTGTGGGCAGTATCCTGTGACCACTGATGAAAGACTAGAGGATGACCAACACAAACTCTGCAGCAGCAGATGAGCTATCGTGTCTGACTGTACATCAACAAGGTGGACCAGGAAGACAGGAGTGTCTAAGAGAGTGGACAGTGAGTGGAGACAATGTGGTCATAATGTTATGCCTGATCAGTGTATATCAATTATTTATATAATGTACCTATAATTAATACCAGAACAATCCTAACACTCCCAAAACTAATGACAGTTTTAGCAGAACGTGTGACTCATTTGGGCTCCCATGAAAAAGCAGAAAACTGTCCTGAAGAAGTACAAAAACAGCCTCAAACACACATGTACACTGTAGTGGAAAATGAGCCTAATCTATTTTAAAATCTCCATGAGGCTCTTGCACTATAAAAGCACGCCTGAAAAGCGATTGATCCTGTACCCTCTCTTTCTCTCCCTGTCCCCGTGTCCTCATGTGAAGCTCCATTAAGGTCTCGACTCTGCGCTACATGTGTCCCTGAGCGTGTTAGTGTGTTGGCTGCTTGGTCAGTAGGAGCTGAATGAGCGCTGAGCTCACGCTGCTTCACACTCACTCCTGTGGAGATCAGAGCCTGAGGACTATCTATATTTCAGGCCTCAGCGCTAATGGTAAATACCCAGGGTTTTCCCCTCTCTCCTTATCCTCATTGCGCTCTCCTTCTCACTCCTGTTCTCTCCAGTGCCTATCTTCATCTCTCCTCTGTGTTCAGCGTTGGATGAGGTTGAGGTTGGGTCATTAGTTTGGACCGTGGCCTTTGTGTGCTTTACACAGGAGGAGGCTGATGGGGCTCTTCATATGGGTGTTACCTCTGGCTTCAATCAGGATAGGAAACAGATGTAGACATGGTCACTGTCGTAACAAAATCTTCAAAATACATTTTTTTAAATTTCTTTTTACTTTCTTAAACATCTTTCAAATGTGTCATCTTGCTTATAAGATCATGTGCACATTGCACAAGATCAGTGGTTGCAAAATAAATGGCCCAGTGGTCTCAAACTTCTTGGAATAAAACTTTTAGGCATACATTAAATATGGATTTCGTCCTCTCTTTTAAAGTTGCCTGTTCAGAAATGCTAGGTTTTCTTCTAACAGCAATGGGACTACAGGCCAAGATAGCTTGTGACGTGATTCTACATCATTTTATGGCAGAAATTATATGTATGTATGTGTGTATGCATGTATGTGTTTGTTGGTCGGTTGGTGCAGTGGGTAGTTCTGTCGCCTCACAGCAAAAAGTGCATGGGTTCAGTTCCCAGGTGGGCTGTCGGGGGTCCTGTGTTGAGTTTGCATGTTCTCCTTGTATTCGTGTGGATTTCCTCCGGGTTCTCCAGTTTCCTCCCAAATAAATGCAATTATCTGAATTGGAGATGCAAACCTTCTCCCTAGTGTGTGTGTGTCTGCTGTTTGATGGACTGACAGCTTGTCCAGAATGTATCCTGACTTTTCTCTTTAGTATATTCACTTATTTTAATCTGTGATGTTCTTAAAATTTTGAGTTATATGTAAACAATAACTTATTTTATGAAAACTATTGTTTAAAAACTCAAAATGGTTACATATTTTCTTCCAAATAACTTCCAAAATATTGTAACATATACCTTACCTATGTAGTAACATAATGTAGTGTTCCTATTGCTACTCAAACCCTTAGAATTAGGTATTATTCTGACATACTAGCTCAAAAAGTCACTGTAAAGGAAATTCAGAGATTTCATTCTAAACACGTTACACATGTAGAAGATAATCGCTGAAAATACTGTGTAGTACTGAATAGTGAAGTTACAGTGTTAAACTGTTCTTTATCATTTTTCTGTTCAGGATGTTTCGGGCGGGCCTGAAACCATGTCGCTATAACGCACTGGGGCTGTACACTGTAACGTTATAAAAGCTAGAACTCATTAGCATCAGTGGCTCTCCTGCTCAATTACGAGTTACTACATCTTTTACTACTTGCTTACTACTTACTACCAATGCATGCATTAGCAGTGTGCATGCAAAGTGTACATGCAAACTACTGCACCTCTTTTTCTCTCTCTCTCTCTCCCCCTTACTCTCTCTCTCTTGCTCTCTCTCTCATTGTCTATCTCTCTCTCTCCCGCTGTTGAGTGTTCAGTACCAGGGGATGCCCCCGTACTTCTTGTGCCAATAAGGGTCTCCCTTTCTCCCAGAGGGGCCAGCCCACAGGACCATCCGCCAGTCAAAACGCAGTAGTTTTGCATGTACACATTGCATGCACTAGCAGGGTGCATGCATAATGTACATGTAATGTACCACACCTCTTTCTCTCTCTCTCTCTTTCTCTATACATCTATCTTTCTCTCTTGCTCTCTCTTACTGTCCCTCTCTCTCCCCTCCTGTGGAGTGTTCAGTAACAGGGGATGCCCCCGGACTTCTTGTGCCAATAAGGGTCTCCCTTTCTCCCAGAGGGAGAACCCTCTGCCAGTCAAAATGCTCAGCACTGTGACATCAAACACATGGACCCTCAGCGAAAGCAAGGAGCCTGTGCTGTTTGGAGGGCAGAGTCGCTGAGCTACAATAGGAAATGCCGCTCAGTGTACACACCCCCTTTCCTGAAATGTAGGGACTTAAACTGCAATGATAAATTTGGAATATCTGAAGATGATAAGGTAAAAGCAGATGTTAATGACTGGCTAAAAGGAATGATTGCATTTGGGCGTGCCAAAGGCCATAGTGAAGAGGAAGTAGCTGAATCTGCAGGTGTAAGGAAGCATACGGTCATACAGGTCTTCCAGCAGTGGCCAAAATCCTAGTCTACAGGAACCTCTCCTCGGAATTGTGCCAGGGAAGGCATCCACCAAATCTGGTGCAACTGCACAATTATTTGATGTAAGAGTGGCAGAACATTGTGGCATACATTCAAAAACCTGTCCAGCCTATGCCAAATCCAATCATATCTGTTATTTGTGCTTGCGGAGGTATTACACATTATTAGGTGCATTTCAGTCACAGGGGACTAATTTTTGTCTGGTGAGCTTATACCCGTAATATAGTTGTTTGACTTAGGATACAATTATCAACAGTTAATCAGTCATATGTACAGGAATACATTTTAAATGCATCTCTGAAAAGACCCACAGTTTGAGTAGCAAGGCTGAATGAAATTCGTCAAAACGGCTCAAGCTCACCTCTTCCCTGCCTCTGCTTCCACTGTACGTCTCTGTGACTGTCACTTTATTGGGCTACTGTAAAACGCTGTGTTGATCCAGTTATTTTACAGAGGGTTTTTTTTATATGACAGGGTTTATAGTGCATTATGGCGGAGCGGGGCGCTTGGCCCTGCCGCAGTAATTACAGCTCAGGCGGAGCGGGGAGCGCCGGGGACAGGAAGGTGAAGGGAGATCAGCCGACACAGGAGATTTATGGAGACCCCTACTGTATAGGAGTCCTAATCTGACTCCTACCTTTCGCTCGGGGGCATGCGCTCGCTACAACATGCGTGTGATTAGCGCTGCCCTTCCAGCTCCCTCAGCCGTGAGAATGCAGCGGGCTCAGAGGCCAGGCTGCCGAACTAGCGGGCCTGGAGTCCGGCCAAGCGGCTAGGCCTGAACATCCCACAGGGTCATACACACATGCAGACACATACACGCACATCACTGAATATTTTTTGGGGGGTTTCTTTGGAGGTTGGTAGAGGTGAGGCGGGTTGTTGGGGGGTTCGAATGAATATGCATTCTGGAGTAGATGCAGACTTTTATTTTGTTATACTTTTCTACTCATATTGTATGTATTTGTGTATTGACCTAAATGTAAAATTCCACATCATTTTTCATCACATTCAAATCATAATAAAATATTCCCTCATTGCACAAAGATGATGGGGCTATAAATAGCTGCGGGGTGTGCGACGGGGTTCATAGACTGAGAAAACGTGGCACAGTGCAGTGAGTGCCTCGTTCCATGTGTGGAAAATGGGTCTCAAAGCAGCTGTTAATGATTGGCTAAAAGGAGTGATTGCATTTGGGCTTGCCAAAGACGAATTTGAGGGTGTATGGAAGCGTACAGTCATACGGATCTACCAGCAGTGGCAAAAGACAACTGTATGGCTAGGTGACCTGCCTGCTATCCCAGCTGAGCGGCGGGTCTTACTTGTTGCTATGTTCAAAAGAGCATTTGCCTAAAGTGCTTATTTCCTGTTTCTCCTTCATTGCCAATATGTCACAGCAAGCTTAGAGGGTGAAGGCATGTTAAGCCAACATGCTACTAATGCAAAAGTAACAGCTCAACACGCTTGCAGGAGAATGCTAACAGCTAATCCTGTCATGTCAGATAAGAGGTGCCTACATTGGTTTGTATCATCAGGGCTTGTTATGCACTCTTACACTTCAGGTCAGGGATGACTGTATCACTGCTGGGGCTCAAGTTAACGCTTACGTGGCTTCACCACTTGGAGGCCCTCCACCAAGCTTTTGTTGATACCATCCCAACAATACTTGAGAATCTAGAATTCTACAGCTAGAACTTATGTCCATTTATAAAAGTGAACATTTACAATGCATGTATTATGCATGGATGTAAATCAGAGTGACACCTTTATGACGACTGTTAGCGTTCACCGGTCATTTTGAGCCATCTTTGAATTTACATTAGAGGCGTTTCGAGGCACGTTCGGCCACAAAAAACAATGACAAAGCACTTGAGTGAAGCTTATGCACCCTAACGCGGGGTAATAAAGCATTACGGCGGTGCCCATTACGCGAAACCGAACAGTTTTCTGGTGTGTTTTTCCTGATGGCAGAGCAGTCACGGCAACCGAAGCCAGACTGCGGCGGCCCAGCTGTGATTGGCAGTGCGCTCTGCAGGAGACGAGCTGAGTGCATTTAACTGTTTATCCTCGCATTACCTCACTGCATTAAAGTCACTCAAGTGCATCGGTCCAATATGGTGGCATCTGTCTTCAGCCAGGCACAGGTGCTGCCTCCTGCGCTACCCAGAACAAGCATGCCTGCCTGACACATTGACTTGTACTGAGTTGAACTTATGGAGTGGTACTGATATGAACTGTGAAAGGCTTGTCTGTGAGCTACTTTAACTTTACCTACTTTACCTTTTTTCTTATAATTGATTATAAATGACCAATTCCAAAAAACTGGAATCAGTTATCAAGATATCTGTCATTGGATTCAGTCTAAAGTTATGGAATGTAGAAATGCTGGGAACTAGATGGCTTAATACTGTATATCTTAATACTGTATATCTATTCATGGAAGAGGAGTAGGAGGGCATTGTGAGGCAAAATACACTCATTATCAAAAGAACAGCTGCACAAATAGCTGCACCCAGAAGGAATTAACAAATGGGGTGGGTAGGTTTGACATTGTGAGACATGCGAATGATTCAAGTTTCACGTTCAGCTGTGCATGTGATGTAAGCAAGAACAGAGCTTATCGCTGTACTTGACTGACCCAACAGTAATGATTGCGGACATTCACGAGCAGCGATACCCTCCATGTGTCATCCTGTTAGTGCCAGCACCATTGGCAGACGGCTGCATGACACAGGACTATATGCACACAGACCGTTACAATGACTGCCCTTGACACTACATGACACTACAACAAAGTCACCAAAGACTAAAAAAGTAATGGACACCAGATACCAGTTTTAGCCAGATAAAAGAAGTGAAACTGAGTTGAGGTATCCAGTTACCTTACTACAATTAGCGCTTAGCTTGTTGCTCCCTCATCTGTTGCTCCTAATAATCCATACTAATCCATTCTCTCCATGGCAATGATGGTTTGAAGAGAGTTACTGCAGGCTGTGATACAATACTCAGCTTCCGAGCATCAAACATTAGACTTTGGCTTTTTTCTGTATGAACCAGGTAACAAAAATTAAGCCCAAAGCACTTTCAGCTTTACAAAGCTGAAGCAGGTTGGTGGTGGTGCAACTGAAAACACCATTACCTGCCAGTGACATATCAACTGCGGTTGGATTCCTGGTCTGAGTGAGTATGCTGCGCCATTAATGCAAATACAAAGACACACCTTTAACATACATCATATATTACCATGTGATACAGCTTCCTAAAAATGATCTGAAATGAAGTTGCCAGCATCAATTTTAAACCCTACTTAGCTTTATTGATAATCATTATATAGATTTCAAACTACTAGAATGGTGATTGTACACTTCTTCACAGCATTACATCAATACCTGCATATTCTATGCGGGACACATACTGCAGCCCTGGTTCCACTACAATACTCTCCGTCTCTCTGTATAGTTTATTTTGTGGGATTGAGTTATCCACACTGTCGGTCCAATCTTCTACTCCCTGGACAAACATTACATAGCAAGGCTGAGTATTTGATGTGAGCTGTGTATTTTGGACTCCCTCAAGAATCTGCTCAAAGGAAAAAGAAAAAAAAAGACCCTGTCAGCTCCCCTCTTTTCGGACAGAGGGCCCAACAGTCCTGTTCGTTTGGTCTTCCTCGCCGCCCCCTCCTCCTGACGTGCGTGTCTATTCTCTCAGCTCCTGTGAGCGTGAAGCGGTTCGGCTTAGGGGACAGGCCGCACGCTCCGTCACACACCGCAGTTAGTCAGGACGCGCCTGCCAGTCTTGTCTGAGACGTCAGGGACTGAGACAGGCAGGAATATCGGGTGAAATTAAAGAGTGACACCCAAATAAGCACGCAAAGCTTGATTTTTTTCATGACTGCAAAGTGAATCAGACGCTGCGGTCGACTAGTAATTTCTATACATGTACTGCAAAGAGGCCCATATGCTTTTTTTTTTTTTTTTTACTTAAGGTCTGTTTTTATTAACTGGACAAAAAATGAGTCACCTTGCGTGTTTAAGGTGGTAGTAACTTCAGGCTTCTGCAGATGGCGCTGTCCGAGGATGTATAAATATAGGGCTATAAATACCTGCGGGTGGGTGACGGGATTCATAGATTGAGTATTTACACATTGTTAAGCCAACTGCCACAACTACTTCCAAAGTTTGAGGTCTCTTTTATTGTGAGTCGCAAGCATTCTGGAGTGGCCACGCTTCCCACATTTTTACGGCCAGTAGTGGGTTTCCACATAGTCCGATGGCAACTATCTAAGAGTCCAAGACCCCACAATGTGCTCTGCATGTGGCCACGCCTTCTGTGCATCCACAGCCAGTTACAGGTTGCTGCAGTAGAGGGGAAATTAGGTTAATCTCACTTCGCCCAACAAAGAAAAAGTATGGTCTCATATCTAAAGCCCTATTCCAGCTGGATGCTTTTTAACATAGGAGGCCTGGTAATGTAATGCAAGTCCAGAGGTTCCTGGGGTGCTCAGTGCATGGCCACTCCTCCTATGCATTCACAGCCAGAAACAGGTCACTACACAGCTCCTCCTTTTCAGATCTGAAAGTGGAGTGGCGGCAGCAGCAGCAGTGCTCCCTTGTGTACGCTGGAGCTCCGATGCTTGACCCAGACCAACCATGCCAAACAGTGCCTGGCTGCTCAGCTGGCAGGTCCTTGTTGCCTTACATAAAGCCTCTTTCACTGCGAATCCAGCACTTACAGAAGTGCTTTGCATGTGGCCATGCCCCCAACGTGTCCACAGCCAGTAGTGGGTCACTACAGTTTGCACTCCTTGCTAAAGATTGAACGTTTTTGTGACACTGTATCTTTTTCATTTGGCATGGTTAGTTTTACATTGCAGTGGCTAAAGTGCCCCACACTGGGCATGTAGGTGCTTGTTTATGGGTAAGATCTTCCGATGGGATGCAAGTGTCCTTTTACTCTTACATTTGTCACTTTGAATGGATGTAATCATCTATCTGCAACACAGTCAATACAATAACCATACACCTTACTTGATATCTGCTTCTTTGCAACTGGTTTGTCAACTTGAATGTAACCAGTCAGGTTGCTTTGCATATTGCATGTTGCTTGCATTCACATCATAGGTTCCAGCGATGTAGCTTTTAGAGCCATTGAAACCCTTCAGACGTCTGGTTCCTATCACCAACACTGTGAACAATTCCGACACTCGAGAATAAAGCATTCTACATCAAACCACTGGATTTGTTTGCATCACACTGATTTAGTTATCCAGTGAAATTCCTTTTTATGGCTAAACTTGAACAACTAGGAGCCTCTTAAGGTAGCAAAAGCAAGTAAACAACCACTTTACATTGTTACTCTTCAATGATGATCATTCACGCCACTATAACCAGCTTCAACTCCTGCCAGTGTGCAACCATTATAGTGCTCCCTTAATCTGAATGCAAAACAGGTCAGCGCGGCGATAGTTGTCAGGGTCTTTAAGCCTAATAGCTTCTGACCACTGTCCAGTGCAGGGAAGCAGTCGACTTTATATAAACCCGGACACTTTATTAAAGCGATTCCCACCCCGCTGCCTGATTCAGTGTCCCCTCCGCGTGTCCAACAGGGAGTGCGGAGGAGTCATGATAACTCATCCCCGAATCACACGTATCAGTCAATCTGCTTTGCTAAATTGAAAACGGTGGACACAAAAGAGCCGGTGAAAGATTACGCCAGTATTCTCCCCAGGACCGCCTCACTAGTGGCAGTTTCGCCCTCGGGCTCTAGAAGCGCTCACCGTACGACTACAGACATCTTTCATTGAGATGGACGAGCCCGTCATAAAATCACAGGCTATGAATTCCCAAATGAAATGTCACACTGACAGTTTATAGCAGACCCATCTTCAGAGCGACTCGTTAGCTTGACTGCTACCTGCTAGGCCCTGACATAAAGAATGACATTCCATGGAGATAATCTTGAACGAGCGATAATTTATTCACTGTTTAAGTGCTAGCGAGAGTTCGTTTTTCAAAACCTTTTCACATGTATCTTCTACCCCCCACCCCAACACCACCACCAACCCCCCGCATCGTCAATGAAGGAAGGCTTTCACTCCGCCCCCCCCCAAAGCCTTGTTTTGGGCAGAATGGCCGAATGCAGACATCTCGGCGCGTTTCCGCGCAATTTGCTTCACAAAAACAGTAAAAAAGGAGACAGATACCAATTTGCTCGCATTGACACCCAATGACACGGCGAAATAGCATGTTTTTGTGTACTGCCCTCTGCCAGCACGGAGGAAGAGTGACACAAATGACAGGCCTGCGCTCTTAGGCTCGTACTCACCAACACGCCCAGATCACTTCGCCAATTAGCAGCCCTGGCTCATCAGCCCCCATCACTGCTGCTCGACTGGAAAGCCATGATCATTTAGCGGAGTGCTTCAGTGTGTACTGACCAGAAAATCTGCAAATGCTCCCCCATGTAACCGCAGCGGAAAAGTGCACTCGCAGACTCAGGCACTGGCCACAGGCGAGAGAGAGAGAGAGAGAGAGAGAGAGAGAGAGAGAGAGAGAGAGAGCTCATGCCTAACTCGTTAGCCTTTTAATTTCATACACAAATGAGAAGCCTAGCTGATGAATCGTCTTTGAAATATTAGCATATCATCTAATCTTTTTGTGTCGTTACATAAAGTGCAGCATCTGTTGAATCTACATATGAGGAAATAACTCCTGATTTCTGCCTTCTAAACAGTATTTGTTACAGTGTTCACCCCCTTAAACTACAAGGAGCTGGTATATAGGCCCACACTTAAAGGAAGAGTCCGAAATGACGAATGTCACCGAATGACACTGTTGCTACAGCTGTTGTAAATGTGTTTACTCATGTCCTGGAACTGTGATATACACACACCCACTGACCACTCCTTGTATCTACGGTCATTATTATTGCTTTATCAGGCCCACTTACCGTATAGGAGCACTTTGTAGTTCAACATTTACAGACTGTAGTCCATCTGTGTCCCTTTTACCCTGTTCTTGTATGACCGGGACCCCCACAGGACCACCACAGAGCAGGTATTATTTATATATTTAGATATTTTGTGTCAATGTCCGTTTTACCAGGTCTAGTTACCATATAGGTGCACTTTGTAGTTCTACAGTTACAGACTGTAGTCCATCTGTTTCTCTGTATACTTTATTACTCTGTTCTTCAATGGTCAGGACCCCCACTGGACCACCAACGAGTAGGTATTGTGTGGGTGGTGGATCATTCTCAGCACTGCATTGACACTGACATGGTGGTGAAGGTGTGTTAGTGTGTGTTGTCCTGGTGTGAGTGGATCAGACACCTCAGTGTCACTGCCGGACTGAGAATAGTCCATCAACCAAAACTGTCCAGCCAACAGAATCCTACAACCACTGATGAAGGACTAGAGGATGACTAACACAAGCTGTGCAACTACAGATGAGCTATTGTCCATCTACAAGGTAGACCAGCAAGGTAGGAGTGTCTAGCAGAGTGGACAGTGAGTGGACACAGTGTTAAAAACTCCACTCACACCAGTGCAACATACTAAATTAATACTTTAAGGGCTCTTTAGTAAAGACAGTGATTCTGTATAGAACCATAAACACTCAAAGAATCTTTACATTCTTCTATTGTTCTTTGCATGGTTAGAAAAAGGTTCTTCAGATAGATGGTAAATGTATATATGGTTCTAGGGAGAACCTTTTTGGAAATGGTTTTATATATCACCAAAAAGGGTTCCGCTGTTGATATGATGTCAGATGTATAACAATAGAAGAATCTTTTTTGGTGCTATATAGAGTCATTTTCTATATCATATAGAGTCAAATATAGAACTATATACAACACATTCTCCATCAATCAGAAGAACCTATTCAGCTTTAGAAATTGTGGATTATGGAATCCATTTTGGGGACCAATGCTCCAGTGCTGTAAGGTCTTACCTACATCTATGTGAAAACTCAGAATATAACTCTCAGTTACTACATAAAGAACATGCTCAATTTGAACTGTCTTATTCAGGTTTAAAGGTTCCTTTGGATGCAATCTAATGTAGGTTCTCTCCATTCATGCAATTAGCAAGGAGGCCTCAAATGCTAGGACTGCTTACACAACACGTAAACCGTCTTATATTCTACTCAGTGTAGATCATCATTTGAGCCAGTTAGACGACAATGAGTCAGTGCAGTCAAACTCAGCTGCCTTCTACAAACTGAAAGCACATATCAAAACCACTGTTCCATTCGCTAAGAGCCATCACACACAGACAAGTGGATGTCCCGCTGCTGAGAGTGGGCCGGTCTCAAATCAAGAGCTTTACTCACTTCACCTCTGCAAGCTGACCCCGTCCACTAGAGGGAATATCAGGCGGCCGATAATTCGGCCCAAACCAAATGTTTACGCCTGTTAGCGTTCCTACGCCAGATATTCTATTGACTCAGGATTTGTTGAATCTGCGATCGTTTATCACAAATTACAGCTGGCGCATGGCCGTCTCCGCAGTGCCGGAATGGGTTGCGCTCAGGAGGACACGGAAGAACAACAGGATAAATCAATAGAGTCCACGGCTCTGCGGACGAACGGAGGCCTTAGCAGACGCACAGGGAGATGCGACAGCTTTTTAATAGGACCCAACATACCTCCAATCAATGCAAAACAACCCCCCCTACCCACCACCACCACCGCCCGCCCGCTCCGAAATCAATGCAGCGTTTTGATGCTTTTTGAATCAGAGGTAGGATGTTATTGAAGAACACCTGCTCCTTCACTGCGCCTGTTTGGTTTTTTCTTGTTTAGGATAATTGCGGGTCTCAGAACCAAGTCAAAGGCAAAATTTATACCCTCAGGTGAATGGCGGTTGTGCCGTGTGCGCGCGACTGATGGATGACACATCTGCGGCGCGTCTCAATCGAGTCATTGGCGACATTCGGGGCCGCAGAATGGAAGGTGTGTTTGGGTCGGCACAAAGGCGGAGTGAACTCACACACAGGGACGCGCTTGTTCGGACTATTCCAGATGTTAGCGCGGATAGTGACGCTCTCATAATGCGCATCAATGCGTTTCTGTTCGCTAAGAGGAACCCTTGTGTCGGGAGAGGGAGCGAGCAGAGGCCTATGTGTGTGCGCCTGTTTGTCGTAAGTCTGTCTCTGTTCGGACACTGAAATATTTCTAAGCCTAGAACACATCAGCTACTCAATCAGGCCTGTCCAAAGGCCAGAAAACACACAGTAACTGACTATAGTGCAGCGGCCTTCACTAATATTCTTTGGACCTCAAACTTATCCTTTGCTGGTGGTCAAAGCCCTTTTACATAAAGCTTGAAATGTGGGTCATTTGAACCTCATGTTTAGTCAAGCTCGGACGCCATTTCTCAAATAATGTATCTGGCTCGGGTCGCTTTTGCTTTAGGTTCATGCCTTACTGTATTATTTACCCTTCACATGTTTTTTAATGCCAGAGTCACCCACTCACCCACCAGCACTGAGAAAACAGGACGTAACGTACCTAATACTGTGTAATACCTCCACCAGCACAAATAATAGCTATGATTCAACAACAGACGACTGCGGATTGAACCAACATTGAATTAGTGCTTGGGTGTCTCCCCAGAGATGATGTGTGAGAAACGGTGTCTCTGGGTCGAGCAGAAGTACAGTAGATGGGTATGCACCTTTCCATCCTATTCGTTCTTAATGGGCAGAAATTCTGGAAAAATCCGTTGCTACACGGAAACCGTGCATCCAATCAAAAGCTGTATACAAGCACAGCTTTCTCAATCAGACTGAACAGTTTGGAGTTAGGTGTGAATATCTCAAAAACTGTGGGACTTGAAAGAGGACAAAAAATGTGTACCAAGAAGAAGACGAATATACAGTCAGATAACAAAATATTTCACCTTGCAGCATGATAATTTCTTGGTGGGTATGAAGCTTTAAACTGTATATTACTTGTCACTGTTTATGGTTTTTAATGCCAGAGTCACCCACTCACCCACCAGCACTGAGAAAACAGGACGTAACATACCTAATACTGTGTAATATCTCCACAAACACGAATAATAGCTATGATTCAATTTGGGATGATTAATTAATGTTAGCCAGTCATTAATGTTTAGCCAGTCTTGCATCAAAGAATTGCACAGTTGGGCCAGATTTGGTGGATGTCTTCCCTGGCAGAATTCCGAGGAGAATTTCCTGTAGACTGGGATTTCAGCCATTGCTGGTAGGCCCCTATGACTGTACGCTTCCCTACACCTGCAGATTCAGCTACTTCCTTCACACTATGGTCTTTGGTACGCCCAAATGCAATCACACCTTTTAGCCAATCATTAACATCTGCTTTGGACCCATTTTACACACATGGAATGAGACATTCACTACACCTCTTCTCAATCTATGAATCTGGAGATGCTAAATTGTCCCCCATGTGTGAATGTGTATGTCTGTGTGTCTGCTCAGTGATAGACTGGACGGCCTATCCAGAGTGTTGCCTGCCTTCAGCCCAAAGTGTGATTGGCTCCAGCACACCCTACGACCCTGAGATGAATGAATGAACGTTCAATATGTTCAACGTTACATGTTTTCCAATCAAACAAAGAATGGTTAACATCTCACCATATCAGCACCACACAGCAGTGTGGAAACTACAACCAGACTGAAATATGTTTGAGATGCTATAATGCTAGACTGTTATTCCATGACTTAGTATTGGACTGCTGGTTATTTTATTATGTCATATTTTGCTTTTATATGTTTTATACTTTACTTGTCCATCCTGCTGTAACCTGTTCTGCACACTGGGTGATGAATGGATCGGTTCGGGTCAGTTCCGGCCATAATTTTGTTGTAGTCGAGTCAGTTTTGGATTCAAAACATGTGGTTTGGTTGGTTTTGGACAGAAATTTGTTGGGCTCGGTTCTGTATCTCTCTCTCCACAAGGGTTCCTTGTCTCCTGAAATATGTCAAGGCAGATGTCATTCTATCACGAGTTGTGATGACTCAATGTCATGTCAGTGCCACTGGTAATTTGAGTTCAAGTGCTACCGTATGGTTCTAGCCTAACACACCATATCATCAGTGCTGGAACTCAAATTTCCATTTCAAATGTTTTATGGTTACATAATTTGAAAATGACAACTGCCATTTCAACTGTGTCAAAACTCTTGTTACATTAACATCCCAGCTAGCAGGGAACATTCCCAGAACTTTGACTAATGTTACCTACAAGTTCTAATAAAGTTTTAAAGGAAATGTTTTAATCTAATGTTCAAAGAAAGATTCAAAGATGTTTATAATTTCAGATAATGTTACTATAAGGTATAAGACATAACGTTTGAACTGCAACAATCCAAGGATTTTTTGAGGAGGATGTTGTCAGGGCCACAGATTATGTTACATGATAACAAAAGAAGAACATTCTCAAACACTCATAAAATATTATATGGATATTACGGGGACCTGAGATGGCAATTTTACATTTTTAGAAAACATTTTCCTACCTTTAGAAAGAACAATCTGGGAACCAAAAGAAAACTACCTGCTGTAAACACGCTGGAACATTGCATTGTATATTCTCAGAACAAACTAGAAAAGTGCATTTTCTTAAGGAAAAATGAATGGAACTCTATCCGAAGGGGGGGGGGATTGACGAGTGCGGATTGAACCAACACTGAATTATCTCAGGGTCTGCCCAGAGATGATGTATGAGTAACGGTGTCTCTGGGTCGAGCAGAAGTACAGTAGAAGGGTATGCACCTTTCCATCCTATTCGTTCTTAATGGGGAGAAATTCTGGAAAAATCCGTTGCTACGTGGAACCATGCATCCGATCAAAAAGCTGAATGCAAGCACAGCTTTCTCAATCAGACTGAACAGTTTGGAGTTGGATAGGTGTGAATATCTCAAAAAACTGTGGGACTTGTAAGAGGACAAAAAATGTGTACCAAGAAGAAGACGAATATACAGTCAGATAACAAAATATTTCACCTTGCAGCATAATAATTTCTTGGTGGGTATGAAGCTGTAAACTGTATATTACTTGTTATATAACTTATTATTACTTGTTTATGAATGTGTCCATAACATTTACAGTATGAACTTAATTTTATTAAGTGCAATAAATGTCTCAGAAATGATCATTTACAGAATTTCAAGCAATGTTGGATCATTTCTATAGCTTCAACAGCAATATATTGAGGGGAGCCAACATGCCCCCATGTGCAGGAACGTATTTATAGCACACACACAAAGACAGCACTGGAGGTTTCACTGGAGAAAAACTTCTGGATGTGGTGGAAGAGCCAATGTTTTCTATAAGAGGAGCAAAAAAAAGAGATGGAGAAAGGCAGTGAATGGCACAACATGCCCCGAGAGTAATGACGGTTGTCAGATGATTAATTTGAACCTGATTCTCCTCTTAATTCTTCTCTCTCTCTCTCTCTCTCTCTCTCTCTCTCTCTCTCTCTCTTTCTCTCTCTCTCTCTCTCTGTATTGACGTTCCCCTGCTGAGCTCCTGCACTCAGGTAAGACTAACTGCTGTCTTGTCTGTGTGAATCCACTCTCATTTATCTTCCGCTGTGGCTGTTGGCTGGAGCACGGTGCAGGGCACGGGGACAATAATTTGCCCCCTTTTGCCCCCCCCAGCCCCACACCGCTATGGATGCCAATCGATGATTATGCAGTAGTGCTATTGACTGGCTGGGCATGGCCTTTGAAAACCTCCCTCCATCCATGCATGCACACCTCCACACAATGCAGAGAGTTCAGGGCTCAGTGATAAAACATGTATTCTATGTGAATATTAAACTTAGTAGCGCACACTGCACCCAGTCTCAGTGTGTCGGTTTATTTTGGAGTATTTTTTGTGAGTTTCTGATTGCAGTTGAAGAACGTAATAACCTCATTATGCTCCTGCAATGCTTTTATTAAGTCATATTATATACTACTTAACTAATTAGGCTAACTTTACTAGCTGAAATTTGTATCCCTGAACTTGAATTGACACACACAGTTGTAATTAAGCTGTAAGTAGGCTGTATTTAGTATTTACTTTATTTATGTTTAATACATGACAATGTTCTACACATTGTTTACTGATACATGCAACTTGTTGAGACTAAAAAGAAGCAGTCTTACAGATTAGGTATTAACGAGAATCCCCTCTTTTGCATGTCATGTGATTTTGACCTGTTTTGGACATCTCCAGGTTTCTGTTTTTTTTTATATTTGCACAATATTCTTGTATAACTTTGTGTAATAAACACATGCAAAAAAGTGACTTTAAACATTCTTAATTCACTGTAGTTACTGCTTAATAACATAGTAACAAGCAGCCTACAGCTTAATAGTATACATTTTTTCATTAAAATCTGAGTTCTTATTTTCTTACAAAAGAATAATAATATATAATATAATGTGTAACTATGAATATAATACAGAATATGAATGGTAAACACAATATATCTTGAGAATATGAGACAATATGTAGTAAGACCAATTTTAAATTACAACTATTTTGAGACTAAAAAAATTTAACACAAGTTGTGAAAATCTCTTTTCCAAAATGCTTCCAGGAAGTAAGATTATGGAAACAATGTTGAGCCTGGCAACCCCCCCCTTGATTTTGAGCCTGTGATATATGAACTGTTCTAAGACTATAAATTGTTAGTGAACACAGCTGTATGTAAAGGTGGTAATTGTGCTCTTGTGAAACCTCTCTGTCGAGGGTGCTGGGAGGCCATTTGCTGTCCCAGATACATACACAGCATATGATATTGATGACTGGGGAGATGTGGCGTTTAATCAGGTTTATTGATCAGGGCAGGACCAGTTCCACCGGTCGTCCGTGGAGAGGACAGCATGAGGATCGAAAAAAAGAGCAGAGGAGGGGGGTGGTCGGAGTCCTACTCTGGAGAGTCACTCTCGAACACACCTACTGCAAACACTCCACGCTTTCATCCGCTCAATACTGGATTCAATCACTCTAAACCAGGGGGGAAAAAGCTTTCAGTGCGCTCCCTCCAGCTGTTTCCTGCAGCGATTACGAGTTTCGTAATGAAAAGACACTCGATATCCTGGTTGTCCGGGAGTGTCGTGCAGGCCCGAGCTTGTGCGGATGAGTGCTGGTGACTGGGCAAATTCTCCCATGATCGCTGCCAAACCAGCAGATGTTAATGTTAACTTGAGATACGAAGCTTCCCATAGAGTCCCATACAACCTTATATAAGTTTGGATACCCATGGTCAAAGGATGTATCTTGTTGATTTTACTATGTAAAAAGAGAATCCAAACTTAAACAAGACATTTTCTTTCACAATGTAGGGCACAGTTTTGTGTACTTTAAGATATTGAGAAAAAAAAACATATGGCAAAATAAAACAAATGAACCATAAAGTTTGCACAAGCCACCTTTAGTAAATGTACAGAGTACAGACACCAAAACAGTTCTATTTAATCTACCTTTCTGATAGGTGGCTATAAATACCATTTTTTACATATTTAATTTAGTAAAAGCATCACAAATAAAACCTACCAAGAACAAATGAATGGCACTACACAATTATATACAGTATATATATCTAACAGTGGTGGATGAAGTACACAAAGCATGCACTTGAGTTAAAGTAGAGATACCCAAGGTAAAATATTACTCCAGTAAAAGTAGATGTTCCTCCCTTTAGACCTCCACTGGAGTAAAAGTACTAAAGTATTTACCTTCAAATGTACTTAAGTATGGAGAGTAACAGTAGCATGATTTATTATGGCTCTAATGTCCTATTATCATTTCTGGAACAAGACTCTTAATCAGCTCAGTTTAGGTGAAGGCACTCTAGTGTCTCTCAGTCCAATAGTCTTTAATAGAAGCTCATTAATTAGTCTGACACTGACGTCTATTCAAACGATCATAAGCACAGAACACTGAAGGAGAACAGGATCCATTAGCTAGAACCAAACTCTGTCTAACAGGTCAAAACAAACTCAAAACAAAGTGACCGCTTTACCCTGATTGGTGGACTCGCTTCACACTTCTTTTGTTTGGACATGTTACGTTTATATGCTCACATAAGATTTGGCCGTAATGTAGTGGAGTAAACAGTAAGATATTAGACTTTAAAATGTAGTGGAGTTAAAGATACACAGCCAGTACTTATACTACACTGATGCATTACACTTACTGAGTTACTGTACACCAACACTACTTACAGTACCCTAACACATTACACTTACTGAGTTACAGTACACAAACACATTACACTTATTGAGTTACTGTACACCAACACTACTTACAGTACACTAACACATTACACTTACTGAGTTACTGTACACCGACACACTACTTACAGTACACTAACACATTACACTTACTGAGTTACTGTACACCAACACACTACTTACAGTACACTAACACATTACACTTACTGAGTTACTGTACACCAACACACTACTTACAGTACAGTAACACATTACACTTACTGAGTTACTGTACACCAATACACTATTTACAGTACACTAACACAGTACACTTACTGAGTTACTGTACACCACACTACTTACAGTACTGGCTAGAACACTTCCCATTCTACCCGCATGTTAACCAACACATCCAGGTGGCCTCTTAAGAGTAAAGGTGGTCTATAAGAGTAAAGATTTTTCTCTACTGATTTTTCTGTAGTTTGTTACTTGAAGCCATATATAACATGATGCTCTGGCAAGTTATGGGAGAACAGTACTCCACTAATGATTGTGCAGGACCTTAGCAAAACTGACCAGCAAGACGTAAATGAAGTCTCAAGCCCAGTGAGCTAAGTGAACTAAGAGTGAGTCAGAGTGGAGGAGTGAGCAGAGATAAGAACCTGAGTCATCTCTACTCTGTAGTAACACGCCATATCTGTAGTTAATCATATGAATTACTCCTTGTCATTCCTATATGTCACTCCAGTTAGAGCATCATTAGTCTCTGGCCTCTAACTAGATCCTCTCACCTGATTGACACACATACTGTAGTTGGTATTAACACCTCCCCATTTCCCTCTCCACCACCAGTGTCATTAACCAGCACCTTCCCATCTCGCTTGCTCGCTTGCTCGCTTGCTTGCTCACTCTTTCTCTCTCTCTCTCTGGAGGTGTCAGTGTTTCAGGGCTGAGTAATTTGATGCTGCTCCTCTCCTGCTCTTTGACCAGCCATCGGTGCATAAGCGCTTCGCAGCACCTTTGAAGTGCTGGTGGTTCTGAGCATGCTCAGTGAGAGTGAGGCCCACTACTACTGCCACAGTAATTACTACTGCTGTCTGAACAGCTCCCGCTGGTAGACCTGCACACACCAGGCTAATGGAGGAGGAGGAGAAACACACATACATGCAGCCTGCGAAATTCTGAGGAAACTGCATATAAAATAATCCACTTGCAGAAAGAGGAAGAAGGGAATGAAAACAGGTTTCCACATAAATGATTAAAAGATACAGAGAAAAGGCAAACAACCCTGCAACCCTCTAGCTGTTCAAGAAGCTCCTCACTGAGAAAAGGAGACAAAATGTAAATCAAACGAAGATTGGTGGTGTTAAAACAATCGACTGACCACTCCAGAGACTAGACCTCAACATCACTGAATGTGTTCAGGATTACTGGGATCGTGAGGGGCAGAAAATACTTCTCAGACTGAACTTCTCTGCAGCTCTGTTTGAGAAACTGAATGCAAGTCTTCCAAAAAGAACAGAAGCCGTATCAAATAAAACAATGAAACTGCAGGTGAAGGGAATGCTTTGCATGAAATCTGTCTTTAAAAAGGCATGAGCCAAACTCCATAAGTTCAACTTTCAGAAATACGGACCAGGTTTCTCACTTGTTGTCTTCTCTGAAGTGCCCATTAGGGTCATTAAGGTGACTGGTCTACATCAAGCTTAAAGCATCAGTTAGTCCTAATTGTGTTTAAGGCGGTAGTAACCTCTGGCTCCTGCAGATGGCGCTGCATGAGGATGATGGGGCTATAAATACCTGTGGGGTGTGAGTGACGGGATTCATCATTGGGAAGAGGTGCTACAGTGCTGTGAGTGTCTCGTTCCATGTGTGGAAAATGGCTCCAAAGCAGATGTTAATGATTGGCTAAAAGGAGTGATTGTATTTGGGTGTGCCAAAGACCATAGTGTGAAGGAAGTAGCTGAATCTGCAGGTGTATGGAGGCATGCCGTCATATGGGTCTACCAGCAGTGGCAAAAATACCAGTCTATAGGAAATTCCCCTCAGAATTGTGCCAGGGAGGGCATCCACCAAATCTGGCCCAACTGACCAATTCTTTGATGCAAGAGTGTCTGAACATTGATGTGGCCTACAACCAGAAACGTGTACAGTCCATGCCAAATCCAATCACAGTATTCACACACACACACATACACGCATACACACACATACATGCTCAGGTACAATAAGCACAGGAGTAAGCTCACTCAAAAAAGCCCTGTTGAGTGTGTAAACGAGTGAGTGCGTCTCTATAGCTGATTTAATGTGTCACATGTTCTCTGTGCTGCAGCTCTAACCTGCCTTCATCCTCTCATGGGAGGAAAATCACTGCCAAATTACAGACACACCGCTTACACTCTGAGTAATACCTGCTAATGATCGCGCGGCTGCAGGACACTCCGGCGCACGTGTACATACGCTGGTTCACCCCCCCTCCCCATCCCTCCGTTCAATGTCACACACACATAAGCTTTTTGTAATAGATGCTAATGCAGGAACACCTGTCACTGCCGCACTTCCGTCCCTCTTTACTCTCTCATCCTAAGAAGATTACACACTAATCCCAGGTATTCCAGCGGAATAAAAAACACTACTTTTCTCTATCCCAACTCCTAAACCTGCACTACTGCCAAGCTGTTTATCTGTAGATTTATGTGTTTATTTATAGATTTTATTCTAGTGCTGCATTTATTCTGTATAGTGCAGGAATTTCTGCATAGTTTCAATCCTGTATAGTTCAAATTCTGCATAGCTTGTCCAGGATGCAAACACACATACAGTTGTTTGCAAAAGTTTGGGTACATCTGGTCAAATTCTGTTGACTGAATAAATGAAAAATTTGTTAGGATGTCCTCTAATAATAATAATAATAATAATAACAATAATAATAACAACAACAAACAACTACAACAATATAATAATATTAATAATAATAATAATAACAAGTAACAACAACAATAATAATAATAATGACAAGCAACAACAACAATAATAATAGTAATAACAATAGTAATAATAATAATTGTTATTGTAGGTTAACATATTGGGGTGGGGGGGGGAATAACATGTAATACAAACACACAACAATTACAAACAACAGTGAATAAAAACACTAGGAGATATCGCTTATGTTTACTTGATTCACTTGTTCAAAAATACAATAATAATAATAATAATAATAATAATAATAATATACAATAATTAAATTAGCCAATATAAGCTCACTAGTCAAAAAATTGCTCACCTGTGACTGAAACAAGCATGTAAATTCCTCCATGAGCATGAATAACAGCTGTGATACAATTTGGCATGGACTGCACAAGTTTCTGGATGTAGTCCAGCTAACCGTAGCTCAATGCTCACCTGTTCAGGAGCAAACCAGCCATCTCAGCATCCATCTTAAAGTCCTTCTGGAATCTAAGCTGTCTCCATCTTTCAAATGCATCATCAACATTTACTTGGTAAAACATTCTCTGGTCATGGAGCTGTTGAGAAGGACACAGAGGAATTTTTTCGGAATTTACCTTAAATGTTCAGAATTTCCAGCGTCTGGTTAGGAAAAACTACATTAAACACCTCCTCAGCTGGAACTTACTACTCAGAAAGTAGAAGGTGTTCTCAGCTGTACATATTGACATCACTGCAACGTCGCGGCTTTCTATAAAGCCGGGAAGGAAAAGGTTAGCACATGCTTCCTCAGATCTTTGCTGATGCAACACCATAGAACACTTGAAGAAGAATGCTAACTGCCTATTCGGTTACGTCAGCTGACCAGCACCTACATTAGCTGGCTTTACACTGACTGATGGGGGGAGACAGGGAGGACCATCCTGCTCACCCAGAGAGACTGAAGCCAATTATGCTGCGTTGGCTATGGATGGCTGTGGAATCAAATTCACAGTCTCCTGACAACAGGGCCACTGGGGAGCCCTAACACGTTTTAACAGTAGCCAATGAGCAGTCGTTTAGTGTGGTTTAGGTCAGCAGGTCTTCTGTTCTTCTCGTAGGGAAGTTATAGTCCATGGTAATTGACCGTATGCTACAGATGTGGCAAACAGAGATTAGGCTGGAAAGCTCCGGAGTGATCCTCTAAGTATGAATTTTGCATGACCGGCTTGTGCTGTGTATTCAGACGAGATGGGTTTTGTGCTTAAGGTAGGTGTTATCCTGCACTAATTACTGCTTTCTTTCTCTCTCTTCATCAGGAATTTTCCACGGCACCCTGGTCGTCCTGTCTTCATACACTCACGCGCGCGCAGCCCCACACTGTGAGTTAACTGTGAATGAGTAATTCAGATGGCAGGGGGGGCGCGGCTGCTATTTCGGAGTTTGGAGCGGCTCATTACACGAGGTGCAATCGTCTCCACTCCGCTTAGGTGATGCTACCGGCTTCTTCACCTAACTCACCACCAGACGCTATTTTATTCACTGTGAGAGAGAGAGAGAGAGAGAGAGAGAGAGAGAAGAGAGGAAAATGAGAGAGATAGATAGAGAGTGAGACAAAAAAGAGAGGAGAATGAGGGAGATAGAAGAGAGAAAGAGAAAGAGGGAGAAAAAGAGAGAAAGGATGGACAGACAGAAAAAGAAAGCAGCAGAGAGAAAAGAAGGAGGACAACAGAAAGTGAGACAAAGAGAACGATGAGAGAAGAGCAAAGAGAGGAAGAGGGAGACAGAAAAAGGGGAAAAAGAGCAAAGAAAGAAAACAAAACGAGAGAGTGGCAAGCAAGAACAGAGAAGAGTGGAAGAGAAAAAAAAGAAAGAGACAGAGATAGACAGAAAAAAGACAAAGAGAAGAGAGAATAGGTCGAGAGAAAAGGTGTAGAGAGACAGAAAAAAAAAAAAAAAAAAAAAAAAAAAAAAGGAGAAAAGAACGAAAGAATGAGAGGAATAGAGTAAAAGAAAAGGGCGAAGCAGAGAGAGAAGAGATAGATAAAACAGAAAGAAAGACAGCAAAATGTGAGAAAGTGGATAGAAAAAGAAAGAGCGGGAGAGAGTGGGAAAAAAGAGAAGGAGAGGATGGACAGAAGGAAAAAGAAAGAGGCAGTGGTAAAAAAAAAAGTAACAAAGAGATGAAAGGAAAGAAAAAAGAAAAAAGTAGGAAACAAAATAACAGAAAAAGAAAGAAAGAGAGAGAGAAAGAGAAAGAGAAATATATATATATATATATATAGAGAGAGAGAGAGAGAGAGAGAGAGAGAAAGAGAAAGATAGATAGATAGAGAAAGAGGGAGAGAGAGAAAGATGTGTGAGAAATCAAACATTGAAAGATGAGTCTTACTTTTACTTTTGTGTCCCAGTGGGCACACGTTCTTTCTGACCATCAGAGTGTTGTGGTCTCTTTGCCTCTCAGGTCATCTGTGCTCTCTCTCTCTCTCTCTCTCGCTCTCTCTCTCCTATGCTTATTCCCCCCCTGCAGCCCCCAGTTGTAGATTTTTGATTAGGCTTGTGGAGAGGATTCTTGCGAGCGAGCAAATCCCCGGCGCCGGAATCACACACCAACGAGACATTGACGGATGTCTTTTTCGGCCGTCGGGAGAGCGGTTGTCGTAGCGACGCTGACATGCTGTTGCCGTGCTACATGGCTGACACGAGCCGCCTGCTGCCAGGGCCCGTGCCACCGGGGAACCCGCGGGGGTACACACACACACACACACACACACACACACACACACACACACACACACACATACACACACACACACACACATATACTCAGAGGGAGTTTTGTGAATGCAGATCCTGGTGCTATATTTGTATGATCCTTGTTGGAGACTCTAAAACTTACAGGAAGCTGATCACTTACAGTATATACTATATACTACAGACACGTATGAGACGCCAGTATTTATTTCTTCCTCTGTGCCCATGTCTGTAGCACTATTTCAGTGCATTAGTTTTACAGTTCAGGGATGTACTGCCCTATGTGTAGTTCATACAGAAGAATGGAAAATTTTCTCCCAGAAGGAAGTGTGGGATTGCAGTGCTATTGGGAACGAAGATAAAAGTTACCAGGAACAATAAATTATGATAAATTTAGACTGATATGGGCAATATTTATTGAACTACATATACAACCTACCAGACGTCTCGGCATGGTGTCCTGTGATAATCCATCCCATGCAGCTTGAATATTCTCACGCAGTTCCTGCAGATTCTACGGTAGGGGTGGAAGTGGAGTGACACCAGGCCTTCTGGACGTGTGACACATGACAACAAACTGTTCATCCTGGCGCTGACCACACTGCCTCCACACACGGATTCATTGGTCGTCTCGTCACTAAAAATGACCCGCTGCCATTCTGAGACACTCCATGACAAATCTGGCATGACACCATTGCAGTCGTTGGTGACACTGATGTGGTGATAAGGGTAGTTACCCTGCATTGTGCAGCTGTCAGCCAAACAGGATGATGCTGGCACTAACAGGATGACTCATGGCAGGAATCACTGCTCACTAAATATGTGCCATCGTGGCTGTTGGGTCAGTCTGTGATAAGGCCCGTCCTTGCTTATGTCACATGCACGGCCGAGCGTGAAACTTGAATCATTTGCATGTCTCACAATGTCAGTCAAACCTCCCCACCAAGTTTCATTCCTGTCGGTTGATTCTTTCTGGGTGCATCTCTTTGTGCAACTATTCTTTTGAACATAGATAGACCACTAAAACTGTCCTCACCAGAGAAACAGTACTTAAAGCTTTCATCTGAAAACATCCACAGGTGTTTCTGTTCACTGTGAGAAGACGACTCAGTGTTATGAGTCTGAAAGGATGTGCAGCTGTCAAGACACTCCTCCCTGAGAAAACCAAAGAGCATCTGCAAGAAAATCAAACAAAGAAGATGCCGGTGATTTCAGACCTCAACATCACTGTTTGAGATTTGGAGTTATGCAGTTATGCACACGCATATACAGCTCTGGAAATAAATAAGAGACCACTCCGGTTTCTTCTTAAATCAGCATCTCCACATGTACAGCAGGTTCTTAGCGAGGAACAGAAGGTTCGGTTCTAGCTTTACTGGCAGATACAGTGAGCGTCCGGTTTATAAGAACAAGGTCAAGCAGCAAACACACAGGACAACACAGCTACAGACTGGCAGAGGGCCAAAACCACTCTCTACTGACCGTGATGAGCACCACCTCATTCGAAAGTCACTTAACCACCGTAAGATGACCTCAAGTGACCTACAGAAAGACTGGCGAGCGGTGGCTGGGGTGAAATGCACAGCGAGCATGGCTCAAAAACAGGCTTCTGGAGGCGTCATTAGTCATTTTCTAAATAAACAGATCTAAATACAATATTTGATCTGGAATTTGGGAGACGTGTTTCTAGTAGTGTATAGAATAAACAGAATTGCTCATTTTGGTCAAACACAAACACAGAAACTGTAAAACTACAGAAACTGATCATTTTGAGGTGGTCTCTTCAGTTTTTCCAGAGCTGTACATCTATACGTTATACATTTGCATCCGTCCACTACCCAAATAATAACTGGTCAACAGCAGTCCAGTGGCCAGAAACACATACATACACATACATGCAAAAGCACACACTGCTGCCTGCTTCTGCAAACAGCAACAGTAAAGAGGTAAAAGCACATAGCAGATGTAGAAGAGAGAGCATATGGAGAGAGAGAATGAGGTAAAGAACAAGGACGGTAGAAGCGCTCAGTCGTTTTTGCAGAAGTCAGCAGAGTGCTGTGAATGTGTGCAAATCTCTCTCTCTTCCTCTCTCTCTCTCTCTGGCATTAGCAGAGATTAGGGAGTGGAGTGGCGGATATAAAATGCCAGGTAGGCATGTAGTCCGTCTCTTTGCTCCGCCTTCTTGCCAGCGTTAAGCGGGCAGAACGCTCGCCCAGGTGAGAGAGGCTTTCAAACCTGAGCGTTTACAACCATAATCCACCTAAAGCCTCCCAGGCCGTACTAATCGAATTAATGAGCACTTAACAGACGACCATACCGCAAACCACACACACACACACACACACACAAGAAAGTAAAATCCACGTGTACTCACAGAGTTCTGCTTTAAAACGAGTGTGTTTTATTCTGCGCCCATTCTACGGTAGGGGTGGAAGTGGAGTGACACCAGGCCTTCTGGACGTGTGACACATGACAACAAACTGTTCATCCTGGCGCTGACCACACTGCCTCCACACACGGATTCATTGGTCGTCTCGTCACTAAAAATGACCCGCTGCCATTCTGAGACACTCCATGACAAATCTGGCATGACACCATTGCAGTCGTTGGTGACACTGATGTGGTGATAAGGGTAGTTACCCTGCATTGTGCAGCTGTCAGCCAAACAGGATGATGCTGGCACTAACAGGATG
>CM067476.1:4396895-4432896 GCA_034552555.1 Semaprochilodus insignis | reverse complement strand
GTAGCTGGCAGGCTCAGCGCCGTACAGGTGTGAAAGGCGGCCTACACCCTAATTACGCCTCTAAATGCTTAATTTCTGTGTTTCAATATTGATTGCTACCTTTCTGCTCTCTCTCTCTCTCTCTCTCCCTCACTCTCTCTCTTTTCCCTATACAGAATAGGCAGCAAAGAAACCGGGGCCTCGCTATTTACCGGAGACTTACAAAGCTTTATTTTTATGCCCCCTTCTTCTTCTTCTTCTTCCCCTTCTTCACCCACCCCCCCTTCTTTCTTTCTTCCAGAGAGATAATGTTTGGTTTCCTTTCCTGTACCACCGGAGACTGGCGTCTTTGGAGAGAGGAAACATCAGGCACGTGTGTGCGGAGGAGAACAAGAAGAGCCTCAATGCTTTCTGAGTGCTCCTGTATTTTGATCATTCAGTTGCGGCAATCAGCGCTCCAGCCCGTTAGGAAGCTTTTGTACGGATCCAGATGGATCTTTGTGTGGTCAGGAACGGCAGGGATTGAGTGCAGAGAGGAGAGGGCGCCTGTTTGTGTGTGTGTGTCGCTGTTCAAAAACCAGCCAGGAAAAGACACACACCACTCGGCGTGTACCTGCTTTACGGCCCCCTCCTCCTCCTCCTCATTTTCAGCACTTGAACCATGGCTTTGATATGAGAGAGAGGGAATGAGTGGATGAGTGGAGTTCAATATTTCAGCTCTACTGTTTGTCATGGATCCACTAACGTGTTTGTGTGTGTGCTGGGAAAAGCACAGAGAAATCTGTAGTACGTATGATTTGGGCATATGGAGGCCTCTCTGGTGGAAATGTGGAAATGCATGCAACATTTGGAAGAGCGATTTGCAAAGTCAGTTGAGCTGCAGACCCCTTCCCCAAGCAGATGAATCGGAAAATTGTGAGCTAAAAGAGAATTCAAAGAGAACTCGGTCAAAACTTGGAGGACATGTCTTCTAGCATGTGAGTGAATGATCTACAGCAGTGTTTCTCAACCCTGGTCCTGGAGGCACCCTGCCTGCACATTTCAGTGGATTCCCTGCTTTAACACACCACCTACAACACTGAAAAGGCTTGTTAATGGGCTGATGAGTTGAATCAGGTGTGTTAGGAGCATGGGAAACACTAAAATGTGCAGGACATGGTGCCTTCAGGACCAGGGTTAAGAAACACTGATCTACAGTATAATGTCCATTTGGTACATGAGACCTAAACCTCAGGCCAGACCTTCTTTCTCAGCTTCTGGCGTGTGATGTTACAGCATAAAGATGTATGAAGCAGTCCACAACAGCCCCAACTCCCAGGAAATCCAACCCAGATGACCGTTATGCCAAGTTTGTAAAAAATTTTCTTCCCAATTAAGTTATGTCTACTCCACCCACCAGCTAGATCACCCCAATCACACTGTACTACCAGCACTAGGAGGGTGAAGGCTAAGATATGCTTCCTCTCAGCACCACTGTCTCTTTTTGAACTGTTGCTAATGCAATGTCAGTGAACAGCTCAACATGCTTGAAGGAGAACATTAACTGCAGATGCTGTCATGTTAGCTGACCTAGCATCTGTCAGGTCTGCTGTTGCTTGGATTGCATTGAGTGATGAGGTGGGGGGATGTTAGAGGTGGGAGAAGAAGAGCCATGCTACCCACCCATCCAGAGAGATCAAGGCCCGGTTGTGCTTTCTTGGGCTCTAGGACGCACATCATATTTTAGCATGTTTTGTGTTCCTCCTGACGCAGCAATGGTAATTCCTTAAGTGAAAGTATGGGGTGTAGGGAGTGGAAAAAGAGTTACTGAGAACCTTCTGCTGCAGACCCCCTAGTGCCCACCAAAATGGAAATCGGCCCTAAAATATTTGGTAAATGTAATTGAATAAAATAGCATAGTGTCAATGTCTAGCATTGTGCATATGGACAAATGTGCTTTTAATGACCAGCAAGTCTTTACCAAGATTAGAAATGCCCAGCTCAGTGCTGTCCTCACACAAAAACATAGGGAGGGGGTAACATGGGAGGATATGACACACAGGGAGGGTAGACACTTCCACACACTCTAAACCCAACCTCCTTAATCACTAATAGCTGTAAACCAAACCACATAGAAAGAACATCATCAACAACAATAGTTGTCCTTTGGACACAGGGAGTATGGCACCTCCCAGGAGCCAGTTTTGTAATGGCCACAACTCCCCATACTCCTCACAGCAGCACAGATAGTGGCGGACAACACTATATTTTCCCCTGTAGCTACATTAACTAGTAGCCCTTTTTGATTACTACTCCATTCAGACTTCTTAGAACCATGGCACCATTCAGGGAACCAGCCTGCGTTTGCACCATTTTTGATTGGAACCAGAGAACATCAATGGATACGTCATTGATGTCAACAAAGGCCATTGCACAACGGTAGTAAACATTAGTAACAAGATGGTGGAAAGCATAGATTACCTGCGAGCATTGGTGCTGTTATCCGCAAGCACAGATCAACTACTGGAGATTAGAAGACATACAACGGACCACTTGGTGTCGCTATTGTAGCCTTTTGTAGTCTTTCTCAGCTGGGAACAAACTTTTAGAGTTCCAAACGTACTCATTTTTGGTGGAAATGCACCGAACCATTCAAAATTAGGTGCCAGAACCGGTATGGAACCCGTTACACATTGGTGGAACAGGGCGACTTGAGACTGTTGGCTCTACATGAAATGTACTGACTTTGTGTTAAGCTGCAAGTGAGCAATGAGGGGTGAGAGCAAAGGGCACAAAAACCTCTGCTACTAAGACATTTTATGTGTTAATAGACACCATCTTTAGAGTTACATGGACACTGTACTGTTTTCCTGGATTCCGAGTGAAAGGGCTTAGGCCCCCCCAGGCTCCCCCCGTAGCTGCACTCATTTTGTGTGTGTGTGTGTGTGTAATTCTGGGCAGAGGTACATGGGTCCTGTCCTGTTGTCTCCTGTTGCAGGATGACAGCTGGCCCTCCCAGGTGGGCTGACATTTGAGATACAGCAGCAGAGGGGAGGGAAGGTATGAGAGAGAGGGAGAGAGAGAAAGAGAGAGAGGGAGAGATAGAGAAAGATGAAGAGTGTGCCAGGTTGTCGTACAGGATCAGGGACCGAGGGCACAACCTGAGCTGGTATGTGTATCCCTGTCCATATGGTCTCTCTCTCTCTCTCTCTGGCTTGCCCCCCACTTGCTGGAGCACTATTGATTTTCAGAGAGAAGGACCTGTCATTGGCGGACTTCATCAGCCTGTAAAGAGACCTGTTCAGCAGTGTCAATGAGTCTGTGTGCAAGTGTGCTTGTATACTATACATATGTATATTTGGAACCTGGTTTCTTCATTCAAGTATCTATTCAAAGCTCAGTGAGCTTTAACTGGGCCTGAATATACTCATCATCTGTAGAATAGTTGCATCCAGAAGGAAGTGTGGGATTGCAGTGCTATTGGGAAGGAAGGTAAAGGTTACCAGGAATAATAAATGATGATACATTTAGACTAATATGTGTAATATTTATTGAGCTACACATACAGAAGTAGTGTCTCTCAGTATGGCATTGGGTCAACATGTTTGCTAACGCAACATGCCAGACGTCTCAGCATGGAGAAGAGGTTCCTAATGGTGTCCTAATGGATAATCCATCCCACGGAGATCTGGTCAGTTTACTGGGTAACACTTTATTTCAACATGCACCATCTTTCATAAAAGCTCCTTTATAGATAACTTTAATCAAAACTGCCACATGTAAACTTATAGAAACATACATGTAGGGTTATGTCATTTGTTATGACAAGCTTATGTAGGTGTCATGTAGCCTTATGTACAGCACCCTACAGTAAAGTGTTACTGTTTATTGTATGTATGGCTTGTGAAGTCAGCTTCTTTCAAATGGTGATTGTACCCAGTGGGGTTCATATGTTTCAGAAATGTATATTTCCCATTGAAGCTCATGTTCAAATGTCTATCGGTGAATATAATCTTCTCAAAGGCTTTTACACAAACTTGTGGAGATGTGGAAGCTCAGGAGCACACTGTCGTTACAGCCGAAGAGGACATAGCAAACGCTAAGAAGTTCTGAAATTCAAAGATTCTACTTTTCGAAGAAATTGTTATGCTGATAATAAAAATGAACACTGTATTATAATTGTATTATAATAGAAATGTAAGTTCAAATGTGTGTGTGTATATATATATATATATGTGCAGTTAATTCCTGAGTACAACTAGTTAACGCATCCTCTCCACACATTTAAATTTTTTGCACAATTGTTGTTTATTAACATAGATTAATAAATAGAGAACATCTGAAATAAAACTAAAACATAAAATGTAACATAATTTGGGCACAAACCAAATTTATTTCATTTTTTTTCCCGATTTGCTAAATAAAGCAAATAAACAGTAATTGTGCTTTAAATGTGTTTAACACTACAGTGTGGGTAACTAACTACTGACTAGCTAACATGAAGTAATGCATTAGTTACATTAAAAATGGTTAACTAATGTTCAGTAAACATGTAACAACATGTAAAGATGTAGTTGGTACATGTTTACTTAACATGTCAATTTGTAGTTGTTAACAGTTAACCATTGGTAATGTATTACTTCATGTTAGTTAGTCAACCTAATGTAAAATGTTACCAAAGTGTGTTCTCTATAGAGGATGTGTTACCTCACTTTTTCTTAGAAAACTCAAATATTTTATATATATTATGTTATTTTTGAGTAGAGAGACTTGTTTCTATAATATAGTTTTTAAGATTAAAGGTTCAAGCATTTACTGTCATAGAAACAAGCAGTTGCACTGTATAATGAGAATCTTACTGTGCACTAGCTCTACTAACAATTACAGTATAAATACTAAGTATTAAATAAAGAAGCACAAACAAGACTACAGGGAAGAAAAAACAGATATGTATGTATATAAATTAAGAAAATGTACAGTGTATATGCTAAATAAGTCTGAAAGGTATAAGAACATTTGTTCAGTATGCAGTATTAGTACAAGTAAAAGACAGAAGTGTGCAATAGCAGCCAATTATAAACTCAAGCATCCTTATTACGCCTACATTCACCATACACATAGTGTACATAAAGCAGTAGAATAACAATAATAATAATAATAATAATGGTCCTTATATAGAAGTGATACATTGAATCACCAGTATATGTGCAAAAAGAGCAGTCTCTAATGTTCTGGTGAACATTCTGGTGAACCAATTTGTACCATTGGTACCATCATCTCCAAAACTCAAACTTTATAAAAAAAGGAAAAACTTATCTTCAACTTTAAAGCCTCACTATTATATTTATACCACTGGTCACATTATCATGAAATATTCACAGCGACCAGATGGTCACATGGTGTCCAAAAAACACAATAAAAAATGGAAAAATGAGTTACAAGGAGAAAATGGGGACTGCATCATTCTACAATGGGGACTGCCTACCCTTGAGACAGATTGGGCTCCAATAATAAGCATATGACACATGATATGCGCAATATGAAATGGATCTGCGGTAGCTGGGGACCATCCCCGATGCGGTCAGTAACCTGAAGCCCGGCCCCTGTGTCCCTATGCTAATGGAGGATCTATTGACCAGGAAGGTACTGATCTTGATTTAGCTCTGAAGCCCCACAGGATCAGGTTTTTGAGCCCCCTTTTGCATGTTTGTTAGGGGACCTTCATAGCATGGTGCTAGCATTGCGTTTTGGTGTTCTGTTGCTGATGTCATTAGATGTCCATGCGTCTTGCATGGCAGTCCGCTTCAATTGATTGTTCTATAGATCTGAATGGAGGATCTTACACTGCTGGCACTTTGGTGTAATGAGCGCTGCTGTTTTTAATATGCCGGCCGTTAATTAGCTAGCTCATTCACATGTTTGGGGCGTTGCTTTAATTTTTCGAGCGATTGCACTATCTCTCTTTTCTCTCTCCAGGTGCTACACCTCCGAGACCACCTTTATTAGGAAGCTGTTTGGGTAATCTGGCTTTCACCAAGAAGGTGTGTAATGACTTCAGCTTCGGGCCCTGAGGTGATCACAGTTTTAGCACTTTCCTGAGCTGTGCTTGAAAGCTTGAGTTGGGACAGGAGTGCTAAAATAAGAGGAGTGTGTGTGAGAATGTGTGTGTGGGGTATTCACTGTCAAAGCTGCTGTAAAAAAAAAAAAATGCAGCAGATGTGAACCTGTCTTCTACAATACACTGTATAAGCAAAGGCTAAGGATTTAGTCTTTTCCGTTAGCAGCATAACTGCATATAATTAGACATGGCGTTTCTTGTGGTGTTGCTAAATGTAAAGTGAATTGCATCAGGATATAACATCACTAACATCACTAATATTGTATGATAATATTGCATGATAACACTACAGGTAATGGGATGCTGAACTTAGTATATATAAAGTGCTGTACACATAAGATACCAGGAAATTACCAGTCTGTCACGCTTCCGGGTTTCCCCGCTCCTCTCGCCCCTCCGAACTCCACTTCCCAGAGGGCTACGCTCGATGACGTCACACCCGCGTGCTCTCAAGCGGACGCGCCCATTCGTTCGCGGTCACCTGAGTTTTAGTCAGCTGTCTTAACTATTTGTATTTAAAGCCTGCGTTTTCACATGCTCTTCGCGAAGCTTTGCCAACTCTGTTTGCAATTCTGAGCGTTCTTTCTGATTTATATCTCTTTCTGGTTTTGACCCCTTTCCTGTTTTCGACTACTCTTTTGGCTTTGTCCTTCTGTCATCTGGTTATTCATTCTCTGGTTTTCGATCTCTGCTCTGGCCTTTCTCTCTCCCTTTTGCCTTACCCCCCTAACTTGGTTGCCTCCGCTGACTGCCTCTTTCTGGTTCCGACCCTTTGCCTGTCTCTGACTACGTTTCTAGCCCTACCCCTTCGCTATTCTGTATTGCTGCTTAGTTTGTTCACTCCCTTGTATAATAAAGATTCTGCCTTGACTTTTAACTCTGCAAGCTTCGACCCAGAGTCTTTTGTCCTGACAAACCTGACACAGTCAAAGCAGCCATTTTTCAGCACCAGGGAAAACCACAAAATATAAGCCCACCAGACAAAAATGAGTCACCTGTAACTGAAACAAACATAATATGTAATACCTCCACGAGCACCAACAACAGATGTGATTGGATTTGGTATGTCCTGGACAAGTTTCTGGATGTAGGCCACATCAATGTTCAGACACTCTCGCATCAAAGAATTGCACAGTGGGGCCAGATTTGGTGGATGCCTTCCCTGGCACAATTCTGAGGAGGACTTCCTGTAGACTGGGATTATTGCCACTAATGGTAGACCCATATGACCGTACACTTCCATACACCTGCAGATTCAGCTACTTCCTTCACTTCTTTTTGCCAACATCTGCCTTGGTGCTAACCAGACCTCTACATAAAACACGGCTGTGTTTTGTATCACTGCTTCGTGAGAAGCAGAAAATCCAACCAATATCCAGACCAAACTTTGAAGATGTGGAAGAATATCATATCATAGGTGTTGTAAAATAATAAATATCTAAGGAAATTGCCAGCTACAGACTTTCATTTTGCCCAGCAGGGCAGCATTGTTGCAGGCTCTGAGTGGTAGACAAATCAGGAACACAGCCCCTGATTGGTCAACAAGCAGGAACGCAGCCTCTGATTGGTCAACAAGCCAGGAACGCAGCCTCTGATTGGTCGACAAGTCAAGAACACAGTCCTGATTGGTTGACAAGCCAGGAACACACCCTCAGATAGGTTGACAAGCCAGGAACACAACCTCTGATAGACTGACACCCTCTGGTCAACAAGTCAGGGACACAGAGATTGGTGAAGAAGTCGGGAACACAGCCTCGGATTGGTCAACAGACTCAACCCAAGGCGTCACTGGCATGGCTAACAGCCATGTTAGCAACTAAAAAAGCTCTTTTTAGCATGAAGAAATGGATAAATAATCACAGAAGACATTCAGTATTGGAATTATGTATGAATGTAATGTTTCATGGGTCATATTGAATGCTAAAAGCAACTACCATCTTTAAGTAATAATGCTAATCAGCTCTCAGGCACTCGTTAAAACATGAAAAGTCAGTATCTTCCATTAGAGACACTTGATGCACCCACTGCTTCGGGCTCCATAAGGTATAATGAAACAAGACAGCCTCCTGAGAAGCTAGCGCTAACCTCAATACGGATATTAGCACATTTCACTAGCTTCCACACGATAACAGGGTTGCAGCATTTGAAAAAAAAGCACCTGAAGGCAATGTTTTTCTTATCTTTCATCACTCGGTATGTTTCACAGTTTGGCAGAGCACTTTATGCCACATAATGAGCCTGAAATCCGTTAATGAACTGCGTGTATGTTAGCGGTTGGATAACGATAGCGATCAGAGAGTGGGCTTCTTTGTTTGGAGTTCTTCTTTCTGCTCTGGTCATGGAAACAAGGGGGGATGGCACGGTGCCACATGCGTGTACGGTGAGAGTGTGTGTGTGTGTGTGCGTGTGTGTGGCTTTAATAGTAATTAATCTCCATAAGGCTAGGTAAGATGGCTGGAAATTCAATTATCTGTATGCAGAGTGCCATTTCTGGGCTGAAATATGCAGCCTCTATTTCTCAGGTTCACATTAGACACCTGAGCCTCTTCCTATGAGAACCTAAGACGAAGCTCACACACAATACATCTTTCCTTTCTGGGTTTTATGAGAGCGTATGCATGCTTGCGTACGATTTATTTGAAGGCTACCTACATAGGGACGACATAACACATGCACAAGCATTGAATAACAGTTTTTAAACGTTGCTTATGCAATACTTGAAAATGGCTAACTCTATTTGAAGGCTACCTACATAAGAACATCATAACACATGCATAAACATAAACGTTCAATAACATATTAAAGCAGTATCTACATGTTTCTACATAATGACTTAATAACTGATACACAAATGCATTTAAAAACATGCCATTAAAGCAATATTAAAGAAGCTAATGCTTTATTTGAAGGGTACCTACATAAGGACTTTACAAACATGCATAAGCACTGAGTAATGTATTTCTAATGCGATGTTTGAGTATTTATGAGCAGTGTGTGTCAATATCCACTAGATATATAAGATGTTTCTTGTAATAATTTACATTACACCAACACAAGGGACCTTATAAGTGCTTAAAGTGGTGGACATTTGTCATTCTGTTTATAACACTGTAATGAATCATCATAGTTTGTGTAGTTCACTGTAACTTCTAGTTAAAAACTCCATATATCAGTTCCATACATCAATTCCCTATACCTTTGTACAGCTGCTTTAATACCAGATAAAAAATGTATACAGGATTGTATCAGGACTATCTACATAATGGCTTCATAACAGGTACATAAGCATCACATCCCATTAATGTAATATTACCACTTTATAAGATCACTTAATTTGAAGGCTACCTATGTACAGTAAGTTGTAAAGTAATTTCTAACACATTTTTAACAAAACCTAAAGTAATTTATAGCACACATACAAGTATTACACATTCATAAGCATTAAGTAACATACTTAAACCTTTAATTAAGACATGAAAGCTACCTGGATACAGTTTATTTTTTATAAACATATTTGTAACACACATATAAGCAATTAATAACATTTAAAGGCAATATTGGCAAATGTTTAACACTTTATTTGAAATCTATCCAAGGACTTCATAACCTATGCATAAGCACTGAATAACATTTTAAAAGCAATGCAAGGATTTTATGAAGGCTACATAATATTTCATAATACACATATAAGCGTTCAAAAACATGTCTTTAAAGTAATCTTAAAAAGGTATCACTTTACTTGAAGACTACCTGCATTAAGACTTAATAACATACGCATTGAATAATGTATTTCTAATGCAACACTTTGGTATTCATGATCAACAGAGAATTCACTAGATGTATTCATGAAATTTGTTTTATTAAGTTACATTGTATAGACATTTATAACATTGTTATGAAGCATCATACCCAAGTTATGGCACATATAATTCCAAGATCTATTAAAACCTCCATACTATCAGTTCTATAAATCTAACCTTTCCTCATCTAATCTTCTAGCATAAGCTGCTATATATTTCCGGGCAATACTTTATTCAAAGGTCACATACATAAGTACTTTATGACACATGCATAAGCATTAAATAATTGATTTGTAATACAACACTTTAGTAGTTATGAACAATGCATGTCAGTATTCATAAGATGTAAAAGGATGTTTTATTAAGTATGTGATATTGTAGTAACATAAGAGGCCTTAAGCTAAAGCGAGGGACTTTTGTTACATTTATAACATTGTTATGAAGGATCATACCCAAGTAAAGGCACTTATATAAGTCAGGGATCTACTTAAAACCTCCATATTATCATTTGTATAAATCCATTCCTCATTGTATATTGTTTTTATTACTAGCATAAGCTGCTTTTAAATTTCCAGGTAATCCTTTTTTTGAAGGCTACATACATAAGTACTTTATAACACATGCATAAGCAAGGAATAATCATTTTAAAGCAACACTTGAGCACTTATGAACAACATATGTAAGTAATGTATAAATCTTATGCATCAGCTGTTCATAAAAAGTCAAGTAATGATTTAGACGTGCAATATTCAGCGCTTAGGCACGAGCTATGTAGCCTTCTAATAAGCTGTTCTCACACTTTCTAAGAATCAGCGTTTTCATATTTGTCTAAAATGCTGCACTTTTTTTCACACAGGTGGTTTTTTCGGAGCGTTCCGGCTCAGTGATGTAATGAATGGTCAATAGTCATTATCAGAGATACAGTCCGAGCTTATTTCATTTTTCATAAAGCCCTGAGCTAAATGTGTTTGTCCACTCCCCACCGTCTGTTTTTATGCTCTCATCCTGTTTACAACCCTTTTATCTCTTTCTGCTGAATGTTTATGCCTCCCGCGTCTGGACTGATATTTCCTGAAAGTGTATTTTTAAGAGAAATCACAAGATCCAGTTAAGAGAATCAATAGATTTATCAGTAGCTACTCTTCGTCTGGCGATGGTCTGCTCCACTCGCTCTAACGGCCCGTCGGCTTAAACGAATTTAAGTCAGAGTAAATGACGTGTGTTTGGGTTATGTTTCCTGCAGAATTGGTCAGAAATTGGTCAGATGGATTTGTTTGTCATTTGCTCCGTTTTTAAACCCAATTAAAAGCAGTTGTTTTTGGCCAGGCCGACATATTTTTTTAGCCTTTTTGGTGGCTCAGGCATGTTTATGGATTGTCTATGGATGTTTATCGGATAACGGACAGTCCGAACATCAATTAAGAGGAGGGAACTGCTCATGTTTTTGCTTCAAACAAATTTGCATGAGTGCTTTTGAAGAGACCCCAATCAATATGGATGGGTTTTGGATCAATACTGTGCTCCAACCTGAACGCTAAAGGAAAGCTTCTTTTCTGTGTGCAGGTTTGCCATTAAATTTGTATGAATATTAATTCAATCATAATGTGTGAAGAATATTATATTACATATAATATAGAATATTATATTATATTATATTATATAGAATATTGTATATTATGTTTGTGTGTGTATGTACGTAGCTATAGTGATGCAGAGTCTTGTTTGACTGCTTTCCCAAACATGGGGGTGTTAGAAATAAGGTAGGATAGTATAATGCAATAGGAATGGACAAGTTGCTGGATGCAGGCCACATCAATGTTCAGCCACTCTTGCATCAAAACATTGTGCAGTTGGGCCAGATTTGGTGGATGCCTTCCCTGGCACAATTCCGAGGAGAATTCCCTGTAGACAGGGATTTTTGCCACTGCTGGTAGACCTGTATGACCAAACGCTTCCATACATCTGCAGATTCAGCTTCTTCCTTCACACTATGGTCTTTGGCACACCCAAATGCAATCACTCCTTTTAGCCAATCATTATCATCTGCTTTGGAGCCATTTTCCACACATGGAATGAGTCATTCACTGCACTGTATCACCTCTTCTCAATCTATGAATCCCATCACTCACACTCCACAGGTATTTATAGCCCCATCATTCTTGTGCAGTGCCATCTGCAGGAGCCTAAAGTTACTACCACCTTAAACATGCAATGTGAGCTTATATTCTTCTTCGGTGTGAAGTGTGTAAACGCTTTGCTTTCTTTCTTTTCAGAAGAGTTCAGTTCTTTGAAAAAATCTGCAGGGATGTTTGTGCATGCTTCCAAAGTTCAGTCACAGGAGTTGACAAAACCTTGCGCCTCTAAAACAATAACATTACAAAAGAGGGAAAAAACATACTTTACTTTTATTGCAAATCAAGTGATTTTGAGACATTGCTTTTGGTCCATTGCTCTTGGAATTTATACAGATTGTTAAGGGCAACATACATTTCCAGCATGTATTTTCAAGCCTTTTAAGAAACTGAAAAACACTAAAAACTGAAGTTTTGACATTTTGTTCTGACAGTAGTGATATTCTGCTGCTCACCGTCTGAGCTATCAACACATTCAGTAATGGAGATGTCTGGACCCTGCATTGTTCTGAGGACATCAGCAGCTTCCTTGTTTGCTTTGTAAATGTTCTTTTCTGTTGCTTTTACTTAGTGAGCGGCTTCTTGATAGCTGCACATTCTTTCAGATCCATAATGTTGACTGTCTTCATACAATGGAGGGAGAAACACCTGTGGATGTTTTCACATCTGAAGGAACTGTGGAGCTTGATGTTCTCTTTCTTGAAGATGAAACCTTTGAGTGCTGTTAATCTGATGGGGACAGTTTTTGTCTTTAGAAATATCTCCATGGCGCAGGGGGTAGCGCTGTTGTCTCACAGCAAGAATGGCCCGGATTCAGTTCCCGGCTGGGCTGTCCAGGGTCCTTTCTGTGTGGAGTTTGCATGTTCTCCCGGTGTCTACATGGGTATCCTCCAGGTACTTCAGTTTCCTCCCACAGTCCAAAGACATACTGTTAGGCTTACTGGTGATGCTAAATTGCCCTCTAGGTGTGAGTAAATGTGTATGTCCAAGTGGCTCCCCTGTCTATGGACTGGCGGTTTGTCTGGGGTGTTTCCTGTCTTCTGCCCAATGAGTGCTGGGTTAGGGTCCAGCAGCCCATGAGACCCAGAAGGATAAGCAGCTTAGAAGATGAATGGCCGTCACTTGCCTTTAACATATCTCGACTTATGCACCTGGTCTGATGCGTTTCCAGGCTGACGCTTCAACGTTCCCCTCCTTCCTCTCCACCATCACCAGGCTGGTCCCTGCCCGGTTGTCCAGGGAGTAGGCTTCGCCTCTGCCATCCCTGTCCAAGGGTCTCAATGTTTCAAGAACTGAGCTGAGGACTGGGCCTATGTTTCCTGGGCCTATGTTTCCTTCAAACTGTAAAATCTTATTTCTGCTTACAATATTGCCTTTCATCACCCCTGCCTCCTGAGTCGTTCTGGTAGAACACATACTTGATGGCCATTTTGAAGGGGGGATTAAATAAATGAAGGGTGCTCTCTGACTTCTGCACCTTATTGAATATCTGTATGTATCCAAGTGTGCTTATGTACTTGCATTAATGTCTGTACATGGGTGTATATATGTATGTGTGCTCATACAAGCATTAATATATGCATGCATCTGTGTGTGTGTGTGTGTGAAGGTGTTGTATTAAGATAACTCTCTACGCTCAGGCTGTTAGCGTGTGTGCAGACCGTGACCATGCCAGGCCACCTTGCCATAAATCATAACGGTTTTAATCACACCTGCCACCTCCTCTCCTCCTCTCCCCTCTCTTCTTCACTCTCGCACTCTCCTCTCCTCTGTCTCTCTCTCCATACCCCTCCCTCACCTTCAATTAACTTCCGGGCCTCTTCGGTAATGCTGGTTCTTCATTTAAACCACAGGCGTGTACGGTACACACCCAGCAGCCACTCCCCTGGGGGAAAGAGAGAGAGAGAGAGCGAGAAAGAAAGAGAGAGAGAGCAGTGGAGCATGGCAGCCAAACACACTGGAGACCGTAAGTCAAACTCAGACACAAAGCAGTGGCAGAAAGGGAGAGAGAGAGAGAGAGAGAGAGAGGGAGGGAGAGAGAGAGAGAAGGAGGGGAGCCAATTAGGGCAGGAATTAACATACATCAGAAGCTGATGTGAAGGTGTCTCATCTACTCCTGTGTACCTCCCCAGGGTCTCTCTCTCTCTCTCTCTCTCTCTCTCTCTCTCTCTCTCTCACTTTCTCTTATATGTCTATTACATTGTACACAGTAGATCCTGTGCGCAACCCAACAGCTTTTCTCCTACAGGAATCACTGTACCCCAGTGGTGTGCAGGAATCAAACTGCGATGCTACTAAATAGCAATTGAAAAGCTACTGATCTGAGTGAGAGATGTTGATTTGTGCTAATATTACAATAAATGTACATAACATTAATATCTTGAGTAGTGGTTTCATGTATGCATTTGTTAAAGCATTTCCAATTCTCTCCGCAAGGAAGCTTAGTATCCCCTTGTTAGGTCTGATCAAATTGCACTTTCCAGGTCCAAACAATCCTTCAGATCCTAATTCAACCAGCATTAATGGAACCTGTGGACCTTTTCACAATCACACCCTTCTTTAGCGAGGCACCATTGAGAGTTTAAAAGGGTCTAAATGACCTCCAGTCCACTTGTATAGACGTCCAGGTCAAGCCTCTACTGCACTGGCTGAGGCCCCCATGGTCTGAATGGATCTTAGACCATGAAACTACATAGTTGTCAATCTGATAAGTTACAGTTCTTATCTGAAAGAAGAAAAAACAAGTTTGGTGCCAGTGGAATCTAACATTAGTTAGTTAACCTAGCTAACCTAGCTAATCCTAGTACCTATGAACTTGCTATATACAAGTTCCTCATGTTTCACTGCTAGCCCTTTTCCCGTGCTGCCCTAAGCTAAGGCGAGGATAGCTAGCTTTTGCTTTCCTTGTGATAAGAAACATGAGGCAAGACCAAACCTTTGCTAGTTATCTTTGCCTTGTCTGGCTAGCAGAGGCTAGCTATCTTTGTCAGCCCTTGTCTGATTGTCAAAGAAATTGGTTCATAGTCCAATGTTAAATTGGTTCATAGTCCAATGTTAAATTGGTTCATAGTCCAATGTTAAATCAAAGGTGGATTTTACAAAGCCATGGAATATTCAGGGGCATCAACCGGAACTAAACTTTATTCTTCAAACAATCTCATGAGATGCCTACCACTTCTTTTTTAAAGACAACTTGAGTACTGTCACGCCTCCCTCCAGCTCTGTACAGAAAACCTCAGGTAATCATGTGACCTCCTACGCGCAGCAAGCAGCCTAACCCAAATCTGCCTCACCTGATTGCTGATTGTTTTCTCTTGTTGTCCTTGCTATATAAACTGTTTGGTCTGTTTACTATATTGTGAAGCTATAGTATACTATATGTATTACTATATTGTGAAGCTATAGTATACTAGTATAGTATAGTTGTTCAGTGCGTATGAAGCCTTTAAATTGTAGTCGGTTCTTTCTGGTTTGACCCTTTGCCCTTTAGCCTGTGCCCTATTCCTCTGTTTTGCTTGCTCTGGTTTTTGACTTTTGGCTTACCCCTTTTTGATTTTGCTTCTGGATCTCTATTTTGGTTATGTTTGCCTGGCTAATGATGTTTTGCGTGTTTCAGAGTATGTTTTTCGATGGTGTTTCTGTAATAAACCTACTAAGCCTCACCAGCATGCGTCCGACTTTGACCTGAATCTTACACGTCCCCTAAAATGTTCTTATGAATGCATATCTATTATCATTGTTGTTGTTGTTGTTGTTATAAAGCTGGAGACGGCTGTGTGGAACCCAAGTGTGTGTGTGTGTGTGCGTGTGTGTGTTGATAAATGCAGGCCGGTTGTGTCAGGAAAAAGTAACGTATGCTTTCCCCACTGTAATAATTAGTAATGATAGAGGAGTCTGCTCTGGCTCTCAGTTTAACATAAGTCAGCTCTGCCTTCCAACCTGACAGAGACTCTCTCTCTCTCTCTCTTCCTCTCTCTCTCTTCCTCTCTGTCTCTCTCTCTCTCTCTCTGTAGGTAGTGGGCTCTGTTTCAGTAAGTGCTGTCAGCATGGCTCGTGTCGGGATCTTTCTGACAAAACAAAGGCCTGAGCAATTAGAGCAGCTCCATGTCATCCCTTTCCGCTTCTACCTCCCTCAGACACACACACACACACGCTGTAGACACCTTAAGTGCCATTAGTAGCTCTGTGCGTGCTACATATTGGATAACGTCATTAGAATAAAAAGCAGAGGAAATACCGAAATAATGGCTCGTATGCACAGTGCATTACCACACACGCTCACGCGAGATGCGCTTTATTCAGATTTCTCCTTGACACCGGATGTGTCCCCTGATTAAGAAGTAACACTATGGAGACCTTACAACACCATTTTCCCTTTCGACATTAGAAGGAAAGAGAAGAAGAGAGGAAAGAAAGTGAGAGAAATGCTGAAAAATGAGCTTCACTCTCTCCTAATTGCAAACATTTCAACCAAAGCTTAGAGCACGGTAAAGGATGAAAGAGTGTAAAGCAGCCTTGTACAGCGAGGTCGTTGAAACGTGGAGAGGCGTAGAAGAAAAGGAGGTACTTGTCTGCTGTTAAATAACACATGGTCACATGGCTGACATGGAGTTGCAGTGTGATACTGACATGGAGTTGCAGTGTGATACTGTGTGATACCCCGCCTCCCCCTACCCCCCCCCCCCTCTCAGGCCTGCTCAAAGCCCAAGAAGGGTCAATGTTTCTGGGCTTGGGTAAGCTTCCAACTTCTTTGGTTCAAGGGGTCCGGTAGCCAGATTCATAATTCAAGTTCATGTTCAAGAAAGCTTTAACATCATGACTTAATCAAATACACTATATAAAAGTCAAATCAGCTTAAAGAGAAAATCTGGTTCGTTTTTGAGTCAAAACTTCTACCAGCATGTCATTTTTAGAGCTGTAATCATTTAACCCCATTTCCAAAATATTTGGGATGCTGTGCATAATGTCAATTAAAACAGCATACAGCACTTAAACACTATATCGCCATTGTCCAAAGAGAAACATGTATTTCCATTTTTACTTTTATGCATCATGTGAATACAGCACCTGCCATTTACACTGTGTGAAATGATCAATGANGCTGTGCATAATGTCAATTAAAACAGCATACAGCACTTAAACACTATATCGCCATTGTCCAAAGAGAAACATGTATTTCCATTTTTACTTTTATGCATCATGTGAATACAGCACCTGCCATTTACACTGTGTGAAATGATCAATGAACCAACAGAAATTACCTAAAACTGCTTGGAAAAAAGTCTGGTTGCCAGATTCATAATTCAAGTTTATGTTCAAGACAGCTTTAACATCATGACTTAATCAAGTACACCGTAAAAAAAAATCAAGTCAGTTTAAAGAGGTAATCTGGTTAGTTTTTGAGTCAAAACTTCTACTAGCCTGTAATTTTTAGAACTGTGATTGTTTAACCCCACTTCCAAAAAAGTTGGGATGCTATGCATGATGTAAATGTCTGGTTGCACTGACGTACATTCAGGTTTTTGGCCAACAAAAAAGTTTTGGAGATACCTGTTTTTCTTTGGACAGTGACAATATGCTGACCTGAAATTAGTTAAAATATTAATAATCATATGTTTTAAGAACATATATATATCATTCATGTAGTGAAATGTTTCCCATTCCTGATTGATTTAGGATTTCAGCTGCTCAACAGTTCAGGGACAGTTTGTCATGGTGAGTCATAATGTGCTAAATGTTTTCAGGGGGTGACAGATCTGTACTCCAGACAGGCCAGTGTGAAAGTTTGGTGTTTCTGCCAAATCACCCAGGATACTATTTTGTGAAATGAAATTATTTGTTTCATGGCACACCTCGTTTGCACTGATCAGTTACAGGCTTTATGGTGCAGCGTTTTTATCTGCAGAGTTTGTGCAGCAGTCATATGCACTACAAAGCAAGTGAAGCCCCTGCATGAGTGTTGTTCTGTGGTGGTTCGTTTTCTCTGAAATTACGTCATATTGTTTGCCAGGCGAACATCGTCTCTGCAAGAAGTATACTGAGGTCTTAACACTCCTCCTTTCTTTGGACTGAAGAGGATGTTGCTTCCTACTCTCAGACTCCCCACTGAAGGGATGTGGCTTAATTGGGATTTGAACTAAGGACCGTCTTTTAATGATCAGATATGTTCAACTAACCCATCATCAGAAGATCTTGAATCCTGGTAAGGACATAATTATCGCCATGGTCACTAGTTTGAAAATGCTCCAGCTCCCACACCCTGGTCTCCCCCCCAAGAAAAACAAGCAAACTCTATTCCCTGGTACTTTATAATATAGTAATAACATAGTAGTAACATAGAAACAATGCAAAAGTCTTTTTCTAGATCAAATTCAAGTCTAACCTTTTTTTTCTGTCATTAATCAGTTACATTCTTGCCAAGACCATTTAAAATACACATAAACAAAAGACAAAACAGAGCAACCAAACATATGTGAAAGATTACTAAGTGTCAGCTTAGAGAGTCAAGGGGTTGACTCCAGTTCTAACAAGGTGTCACAAATCTTGGAGCCTGTCGACTTTGCTCCACCAAAACTTCCTCTCTTGCTGCACTTCAGCAACTCAAAGGGAACTCCCTTTCTTCTTCCCCCCTCTCCTGCTCTGCTTTGTGTCACTGAGTAAGTATGGAGGACTGTTGCTTCTTCTGGTTCCTGTCTCCTATTACTGGAGGAGGAACAGTAAGTGTCCATGATACATATGCATTCACTCCTTTAATATGTACATGCTTCCCAAAAATACAGACAATGTAACGGAAGGAGAAACAGAACAAAAACTCTGGAAAAGAAAACTAGCAGGGTAAGAAAATGTGTGCTTAAGATGCATTGCCACTTCAGTCTCAGAATGCTTTAGTTCCACCCTCCTCTATGTCAAGCACACGCAGCACACTTCACCTCCTCCATATCCTCTTCTCTTCCACAAACTTTCACATACATTACACACGCTCACTCCCAAACAAGAGCGGAAGTTTGGGTTCCTTCTCAAGGTCAAAACGGTAGAGATGAAGAAACCCAGTGTGTTTCTCAGCCTGTTGGCCTCTTTAGCCTTGACAGAGCTGGTTTAGCTGCATGATTCAGATCTGTGATATTAATCCAGTATGAATCTACATGGTGTGCTTTTTTACAGTCTGACACTAATTATTGTGTACAGATGTTAATCTAGTATGAATTTACAAGATNACAGTCTGACAGCCGTAACTATGGAGTGATTTTAATCCAGTATGAATCTGAAGTGTGCATAGCTTTACAGTCTGCTAACAACAATTGTGAAATTGTTTTATTCCAGTAAGTATGCATTGCTTTTACAGTCTGTTAACAGTAACTGTCAGGCGAATCTGTAGTGTTCATTTTGTTAATGTTCTGACAGTAATAAGTGTTGACTTACTTTTTATCCAGTATGAATCTCCAGTGATTGTACTGTATTTCTTACAGTCTGACAATAATAATTGTAGAGTGATTTAACCCAGTATGAATCTGCAGTGTATGTAATTTTTACAGTCTGACAGTAATAATTGGTGGTGATATTTTCCAGCATGAATTTAAAGTGCCCATTGTTTCTACAGTTTTATAACTATAATTGTTGAATGATTTTAATCCAGTATTCATTTTAAATGTGCTTTATTTTTACAATCATTTTAATTAGAATTGTCAAATCATTTTAATCCGTTTTATGGTCTGAAAATAATAATTGTGGAATTATTTTTTATTTTTTATTTTGTATGAATCTGCAATGTGTGTACCTTTTTACAGTCTGACAGTGCTAATTGAGGGCTGAGACACAGCAGAGCAGTGTGCTGCTATTGTTATTAAGTGTGGCACCTGTCATGCAAATTGGCCAGTCAAATTCCTTACAAATTAGATTACAGGACACCCACTGGGAAAACATTCCCATCTTGAGTAGTGCTTTTGTCTGTAGCAGTGCCGAACATAGGACCACAACAACATTTCCACAAGGTCAATCAAATACATCTTATTGACCATCAAGGGGGCAGTATTAAACAATGAGGGCTCTTTTAAAGGATTATGTGATTCAGCATATGTGTGTGTAAGTGTACAAATCTTTCATTATGAGATGAGATGAGACTGTGTATATACGTATGCATGTGTATGGGGGTATGAACCCTCCTATGGCTCTCTGCCTGACTCTGCTGCTGCCAGGCTGTTTGAAACCGAATCAGCACCACTTCTCAGATCTGGCTCACACTACACACACGCGTACGCAATGATGCGCCGCACCCATACACTCCCACACTAACACTAACAACACAGAGCTCTTCACTCTGACTCACACACCCTGATAGAGCCATGCATAAACAAGAGCACATGCCCTCACACACACACACACACACACACACACATACACACACAGAGCACTACCTGGACACATCTGGCCTGCAGTTTAAGCACTCAGACAGGGGGATTTGGATTGTGTGTGTAAGAGGCTTTGTATGTTTAATACGGAATCAAAAGGTAAAGACCATCTGGCCTCCATTCACCTATCGCATACACACAGTCAGCTGATCACTGATAATACTCAGCGTTAATGCTGTAGCACCAGCAAGGCCAAATACACTGATCCAACATGTATTCCACATCTACTGTAGGTGATGTGTTATCCGTGCACAGTAAAAGAGGCATATATTCACAGGAAACAGCTGTTTTGGTCTACAGTACTTGGCAGATGCTGTGATCCAGAGTGATCATTTCTCACACAGGTATGCAAAGGTAGCATTAGGAGTCTCGCCCATGGACCCTTACTTGTATAGTATAGGATACTTGCTTAGGCAAAGGATTGAACCCCAGTCTACAGCAGGGGAGGCAGAGGTGTTACCCACTACTCTATTTCTGGAGTTCTGGACTGTTCCATACTCTTATCATCTCTGTACAAACACTGAAATTAATTTTAATTTAATTTGACCTCAATTTCATGGTGATTGGAGCAATAGAAATGCTCCAACATTGATTTGTGTAAGGTCTTGTTACATTGGCTTACACTGAAAGTAAAGAAGGTTTTTGCCCTCTTGTATAGCTACCAGTTTGGAAATATTTTTTTCTTTGGCGACCGATGAGGACTCATTCAACCAAATTGTTTGCAAAAGGGTACCTCAGTGTTAAGGCATTTTGTCAACAGGGTTAAGGTTGTATTGAAAACATGAAATAATCCTGTAAAAATGCAGAAATAAAAGTAGTAACATATACCAAATAAATGGAATAGGTCCTATAATGGAACCCTGGGGAACACCACAATATATGTCACAGAGGGTCCAAAAAAAACCCTCTTTCTTTAAGGGAGATAGGGTGTTCAATTATTCATCTTTCAGCTGGTTACTCAGTAACATTCCCACTATGCATATACTATGTAAGTTATGCAAATATTAAAATGAGGAAAGAAAGTCTGAACCCTCTTCTGGAGCCTTAAAACTTTTCCAAGTTAAAGCACCATGTTCAGAGTTTGATTGGCCTGGTAATGGTTCACACACTGAAGGCTTCAGCGTTCCTGTTGTTGTTTTCCCACCACATGACTGACGTGATTAACCTGAGGCAGTGGCTGCCAGATATCTTTTCCCGTGAGTTAGCGGGAAAACGGCTCGCTAATCAGAGCGAGTTATCAGACGGGGCGAAATGGCTGTTGTGAGTAATAGTTAAATTTTTGACATTAGGTAGATAAGGAAATGAGTCCAAGCTGGACTGCCAAAATCAGGAGCAAGCCATCAGGGTGTAATTAAGCTTGAAGAAGTCCGAGCCAAAAACACGTCACTCTTCCCAAAAACACACACATGTGAGCAAACACACACACACACACACAAACTGCTTATTAGAGATGAAAAATAACCTCACATGCAAAATAAAAAAGTGGAGAAGATCAGGGCATCCAAATTCCAAATTAATCAGCTCAAAACGTCTTTTTATTTTCAGATCGTTCACGTTGAAATAGAAGTTCCCTGTTAACGAGTGCGTGATAATCTCCTTTCCCAACAACTCTCTGACTGAAGAAGGGTGTCTCCCCTCCTCTACAGGTTCACATACACGCTATCAGATCCATCTCGCATGTCAGAGGCTAGCAGGAAATAGAGAAGGAGAAGAAAGTTAAAAGAGAGAGAGCAAGAGAGAGAGAGTGAGAGAGAGAGAGGGAAACGGGTGGGGGGGGCCAGTATAGAGCAAAAAAAAAAAAGTTCTTTCTGCACTGATTTCATGCTGTGAACACAAAAGAGCATATTAAAGACTAAAGTTTATCAGTACAAATTAAGTCTTGGATTCACAGTTTCTTTAATCTTTTGCATCTGAACCTTTTTTTTCCTCGTCTCTCTCTCTCTCTCTCTCCACCCCCCCACTTAAATGTTAAAGCAGAACCTAGCCAGCACCGCTGACTTCATCCCGTTAGAAATAGCGAGACGCGTCATAAAAATTTAATTACAGCCTCCTCATTTCCATAAGATTCCCCAAAAAATGTAAAATTCGTTTAAAGTAAGTGGCGACTTTGTCTTTGAAGATCACGACAATTAACACGGATCAAAGCCTAGGTTCTGTTAGGATGAGAGCTCATTAGCATAATGAAATTAACTTACAGACAAGAATCTCTAATAGGTGCAACAAAAAACGCATTAATAATATTTGAGGAGAGCCATGTTTATGCTGGTAATACAACAATTATAGACCTTGTATTCAATTAACACTTTGTTAATTAACTTTCTGTTTATACAGAGTGCATATCGTCTGTTTATCCAGTTCGGGTTTGAACATTTTGAGCGCGGGAGCGCTTCGGACTAGTTTGTTGGTTCATGGTGTTCAGTTAAACCCTGTATCCGCTTTGTTCATCTTCCAGTGTGTCACTTTACATTTAGCCAAATTAGCATATCCATAATGATGACTCAAATAATCACAGGCAGTGTTGTATGCCAGTGTTGTTTTGGGGACAACGGAGCTGAGCACTGGGATGAAATATTCTGTTTTTCAGTTTGGGGATGTTATGAGAGCTTTGATTATTTTGCAGTATGAACTTTCGCAATGTTACATGGATTTGTATAGTTTTGTCACCTCTCTGTAGGTGAGCTCCAATACATGTGGTTTAACTATTAAACAATAAATCAAATCACGTTTATTGTCATGTCACATTTACACAGGTGTGGTGAAGGTGAGTGGAAATCTTAGGTGCGTAGTCCCTTGCAGTACTTAAATAAATACAAATACACATTAGACACAAAACATACCCACAATTTGGTTATCCATATATATATATATATATATATATTTTTTTTTTTTTTTTTTCGAAAGAAGATGAACAAGATGTCAATCTATTCTGGGTGTGGATGTGGTGTGGATTGTTCCTGGGTTCAACCAAATATACAGTTTTATATAATGGTAATATAAATTATATTAGTAATAATATACTGTAGTTTAGTTATAAAAATAATGATATAAATGGTTATTACATAGAAGCTATGATATATAAAGACATACAGATTTCCCCACAATTCAATTCAAAGTATGAGGTCGATAAAAGAGATACAGGGTATATACATAGGATAGAACGCTTGGCTGTTGCACCCAGAAGAAAGTGTCAGATTGCAATACGAATCTGAGTGTCTCTCAGTATGGCGCTGGGCCACCTTGTTTGCTAATACAACTTGCCAGACGTCTCAGCATGGAGTTGTAGAGGTTCCTAATGGTGTACTGGGATAATCCATCCCATGCAACTTGAATATTCTCACACAGTTCCTACAGACTGTGCAGTAGGGGTGGAGGTGGAGTGACACCAGGTCTTCTGGACGTGTGACAGGTGACAACAAACAGTTAATCTTGGCGCTGACCACGGTGCCTCCATACACAGATTCCGTCTCCATCAAGACAGAAGTGGGACTTGTCACTGAAGATGACCTGCTGCCATTCTGAGTCACTCCATGACAGTCTGGCACAACACCATTGCAGTCTTTGGCGATGTTGATGTGTGTTAAGGGCAGTCGTTGTCTGGCAGTGGTGCTGGCACTAACAGGATGACTCATGGAGGGCATCACTGCTCGCGTGGCTGTTGGGTCGGTCAGGTAAAGCGATAAGGCCCATCCTTGTTTACGTCACATAAGCGACCGAGCATGAAAATGATGTCAAATATATACATTTCAGATTATACAATGTATGGAAACAAGTCAGTCTATGTCAGTCTGTTATGGGTTTGGATGGGTGTGGATGGGGTGTGGATTGTTCATGGATTGTTCAAGCATGCAGTTTTATATAATAGTAATATAAATGATATTATTAACAATATAATGTAGTTATGATAATAATATAAATGGTTATTAATTAGAAGCTATGATGTATACAGATTTTCCTACATTTCATTTGGAAAGTCTGAGGCAGATAAAAGAGAGGCAGCGTCTATATATATGCATATACATATAAAATAGAATATGAAGAACATGACACACGCTATATGTCATCTATATGTGCAGGAATAGCTACGCTAGATGTAAAGAGCAGACGGATGTATGGGTGTGTGTGTGGGTGTGGGTGTAGTGTAGATTGTCCATATCATCATCATGTTTCAGGTAAGATGTGTAGTGACAGTCCCATTGACCGATACACCAGCAGTACCAGTTGGGTGGAGTCCTTTAGAATCCTCCTTGTGTTCCTCAGGCAGGCTACTGCTGATCATTGCCTCCACTAAAAACTGGTACACTATATGTGTTATGGAGATGATGATTCACAGCTATGAATACTGAGCCCATCTGTCAGAGCAGTTCAGAGGTGACAAACCGATGCCTCGTGTAAGGTGCATGTAGATCTGACCTGGGGTCGGTCCACCACATGCAAATCCCGGCCTGATGCATGTAAGTCGATGCCTGCCTTCCTCACCCTGCGCACATGCATATGCTAATGCTCCCAATCCTTACATAATTCGCAAAGAGCTGCTGCGACACCATGTCTCTTCCTGGTTTTCACTGTGCCGCAAAATTCCTGCGTGTTGCGAATGGATTCAAATGTAGCAAACAGTGAAATTTTGATTTACATAATTGTATTAATCAAATCACACACGATTTGCATGTGAAAGGTGGCCAGACTATGATGCTGGTTAAGTCCATATATTCATATCATGCTGCCTTTGAAATTAGGCACATTCTGTCATTACGGAATTTCATGATTCCTGAATGTTTCTTTGTTGTGCTATGTGGTGTGACAGGCTGTTCTTTTCTTCAGATTTCTTCCAGAAGCAGCAGATGTTGTTCTACTGAACTCCAAAGATGTTAACCAGGAAGAAAAGAGAGAAAAAAAGAATGAAGAGGTAAGAATGGAGGAGTGAAAGAGTGGGAACGGAAGAGAGGGAGGAGTATGTAGACTGAAGGAAGGGGTGGTGGGGGGCTGTCCAGTGACCCAGATTTAGACTCCAAGTGTAAATAAATAATTAAGTATGTGTGTGTGTGTGTGTGTGTGTGTGTGTGTGTGTGTGTGTGTGTGTTTGTTTTTAGACATTTTAAAGACTAAAATATCCTGACTAATTGGAAAAGCAGACAAAAACAGGTCTAACAACAAAAAGGCCCTGACCTTGTTTGACTGTTTGATAGATGATAGATGATACTGAGGCTAATGTTAGGGTTGAGTTTAGAGTGAGGATTAGAGAATTCTTATCATAAGCAGTAATGCCTACATAGCATCACTGCCAGAACAAAACCTTTAACTTTTTACAGGAAAACCAATAAATAAATAAATAAATAAATAAATAAATAAATAAATACAATGTCTGTATGTATTGTGTATATATATATATATATATATATAATTACATAATTACACAATACAACACAATCTGCACTGTATACACAATACACAAGCAATAAACAAACTATATACAGTATGGACAAATATAATAATATACAGTTTACAGATTATTTACAAACACAATATAAAGTAGTGGTGTTGAGGTAGAGGCAGTAGTGCAGCAGTATTAGTGTACATGTATGGGGAAGAAACTGTAGTGTATAATCTGGTATGTGAGTGAAACTGGTGAGAACTATGTCACTATGTAACTATGGTCCTGCAGATGACGTTACTGGTCAGCTGTTTATGAAGGTGATGGCCTGAGGAAAGAAGCTGTTTCTGTGTCTGGTTGTCTTGGTGTTAAGGGTCCTGTAGTGCCTGCCAAAATGTTGTGTCCAGGTTGAGATAGATCTGTGTTGATTTTCCCTATATATAATATATCTCAAGTAATATACAGCACCAGTCAAAAGTTTAGATACAGCTACTCATAGAAGGTTTCTAAGCAGTTTTGGAGCAATTCTACTGGTCTGTCCATCATGAATATTCACTAAACTGAAAGGGAAGCTTTTCAATTTTGCACAAAAAAAAGGTAAAAGGTTTTTTTGTGCAAGAAAATATATATTAGAGGTGGTGAAATGGCCAAAATATAATGTTGTGATAATTGTGTGATTGGTAGCTATGCTTAATAAAAAAACATGTCCCATATAATTCTTAGGTATGAGTACATACACTTTGTGCTGTGTACTACATGTGGGACATATCATCACACAGATATACTAACATATACATATACAATACAAATGAGATATTATTATTACACATCTATAATGACATATTTGCAATACACATAAAACAAAGTATATATTATAACATGTATATGTACCTACAAATATACAGTACATAGAGGACATATTAATATTACATGCAGGTACTTAGATATAGACAATACCTAGGGGACATATGGATAGCCCCCAGGCCCTGACACTGTATTAAAACAAACGCGCACGTGTGTGTGTGTGTGTGTGTGTGTGTGTGTGTGTGTGTGTGTGTTTCTCAGGCCCAGTGTTCTGATAGGTGCACAGATAGCAGTAAGAGTTTGTTGGCTTTCTTGTATGTTTTAAACGCAGCCAAATTCTCTCTTCTGAGCTCCATCACACCACCATTCCCATGCCCTCACACATTCCTCACTGCGCTCCCTCTCTCTCTCGATCGCTCAACTCTCCTGCTCTCTCACATGCTCTATCTCTCCCTCCTGCTCCCCCTGCTCTCCCACTTTTCTGACCACCTCCCCCACCCCGTTTCTTTCTCTGATCCCTCTCTCTCTCTCTCTCTCCCTCTCTGTGTGACTGTCTGTCTCTGTCTTTTTCTCTGAACAAGATCTGTAGAAGTACAGATCATGACCCCCCCACACACCGTTTCCTGCAGAACCATTTAGATGTCACTGTTGCCGTTTTATTTTAATCTGTACTTTATTACTACTGCAGTATTAATAAAGTACAGTAATTTACACTATGCACTTCTGTACAAATGAGCTGAATGAATCTCAGAATTCTCTGAAATCTTTACAAAATGAAAACTGTAAAACTAAGGACATGGTTTCATAGACACAACACTAACACAACGTGAAATGATGTTATACACATGTAAATAATACAAGATGTAAAACAACTGTATCAACATTTTTGTTGGTTTTGAGTTTTGTGCATCATTTGAGTACAGCAGCTGCTGATCACACTGTGTGAAAACTTCATGATGAATGGACCAACAGAAATGGCCCAAAATTGCTTGGAAAAAAAATTATTTGGTTTCACGGACTTACATTAAAGTTAAATTAGGTTTTTGGCTTCTCCTGTAAAGTTGGCATTTTGGAGATACTAGTTTTCCTTTGGACAACGATGATATGGTATGTTCGGACTAAGCCAAACTCCACAGGTCAGTAGAGCATGATGTGTCCTTTCCAATGGGCCCTGGGTCACATTTCTACCGTTCAGAGAAGTAGAGATGCAGATCCCAGAAGGGTGCAAATTTGTATCGAACATTGGTGGCCTTAGTGAAACTCTCGCCCATGGTGGAAATCTGGAGAGCCAGAGAAGGAAGCCTGTCTTTGGACAGCAAAAACATTGAGTGATACAAGTCAGGTTGAACATCAACATCAGTACTGGTGACCAGACTGACTTTATGCTCTCATAAGTTACTGTATTAGTAAAATGTGGCGACCTTCACTGTTAACTATAAATTCTTTTCATTTTACTGCTACAGAATTACAGTCAAATTATTGTAAAATGTCTCACAGTACAATTGTGGTGTTGTATGATTGTGAATGTTAATTCTGTTTAGGATTTTAGTACTAAATTATGAACACCACTATTTTAAATGCTATTAATGCATCTTCCTAGGTGAACCCACTCATAATTCCAGCTGAAGGCCTGACGATTTGTTGGAAAGTTCTGTTGATGGCCTTTTTGATAAAACCAAAGTTATTTCCATCTACTGCCATGGTGGACAGTGCTCAAGGAGAACTATGGATAAATCACCCAGCAGGTAACTAAATGAACTTCAGTAAAGAAAGTATTTTTATACATATTTATACCAGAAAATGCAGATATTAAGAATTTACATATTAACCAAGAACCCCTTGTTATCATACGCCTTTGAATATTAAACCACACAACATTTATGAAATATGTAAATGTATATTATGGTTGTGTAACTTAGATGACACATTGACCCTTCACACACAGACATGTATTATTATACATAATCCATGACACTGAAATGATGAATATGATGAATAGGATATTACTCTATGGGTCAGAAATGAAATGGACACATAAACCTATATGCAGGCAACATACTACACAACCCCCTCCAGCCCCACATTGTACAAACCCCCCACACCATACAAACCTCATAAAAAGTACAAACACCACACACTATGCAAACTATACACCATGGAAACCTCACAAACCATGAAAATCACACATCATGCACCCCCACCATAGAAACCCCACACACCATACAAATCCCACATACAACACAAATCCCAAGCATCACGCAAACAACAACAACAACAAAAACACACCATGGAAACCTCACAGACCTTGCAAACCATACAAACCCCACACATAATACAAAACACTCAAATCCCACATATTATACAAACCGTGACATACACTACAAACCATCCACACCATACAACCCCACACACTACACAAACCCTACACATAATACAAAACCCACACACCATGCAAACTCCTTAAACGGCATCCACCATGCAAACCCCTCAAACCCCAAACACCGTAGAAAGCTGTTAAGCCACATAACACACACTATACGAACCCCACATATAGTATAAACCCCTCAAACCATGCACATCAAACAAACCCCACACACTATTCAAATCCACTCGAGCCATGCCACTTTACAAATCCCACACCCCATACAAAGCCCACAAATCATACAAACCTCTTAAACTCCACAAACCATACAAAGCTCTCAAAATCTATACCACACGCAAACTCCACAAAACCTCACACAAAAATTCCACACACCATACAAACCACACACACTATACAAACCCCACACACTATATACAACCTACACACCATATAAACCTCTTAAATTCACACAGCATACAAACCTGTCAAAATCTATACACCATGCAAACTCCACAAAACCTCACACACAACACAAACCACACATACTATACAAACCCCACACACCATACAAAGTCCACAAACCTCTTAAACACTATAACCCTCTTGAATCATGCTCATCACACACTTAATTTGATCTCCCCCCACCGCCCCCGTGAGATTTCATGCTCTTACCTGCTGCGCTAATGGCCGGATATGAACATCACGTGATGTGGGGCGTCAACGAGGCTCAATGCGACATGAAATGCAAATGGAGAGAACGCGGTGAATCACGGTAATTGAGCGGAATAAACTTTATTAATTATAACTGGGGGGATTTGCTACGGGGTGTGAACTCTCAGTAGTTTCTGTCTTCTGCTTCGTTTTCACCTTCGCCCGTAAAGCCGCTCCGTGCCGCTCAGCAGCCATGTCCGCCCAGTCAAACTGTTTATTTCACACAAAAATAAAAAAGAGAAAGACCCTACACTTTGAAAATTCTGTTTGATTTCTCTTTTTTTGTAGGTTAAAAAAGCAGATACAGTCAAGAAGAAACTCGCATCAGGAGCCTTTGCTGCGATTTTTTATCCCCCGCCTTTGTACATCGTAAGTAAACATAAAGTGAATAGTAGAGCTACAGAAGCGGATCTGTGATTGACGTGTTTTTTTATTAGTATTATTTCAGAAGGTCTTTCTCTCCCCCTCTTTTTTTCTTTCTTTCACTCACTTTCTTGCTCCTTGTTTGTGATCATAAATAGTGTATGAGCTGATTAGCCGACTGCGGGTGCATTCCGTGCGTGTGTGTGTGTGTAGGCCTTAGCCTATCTGTTGTGGACCCAGCAAACAATTTGTCCACACAGATGTGTTTATTATCCGAATGTCTGTCAGAAAGGCTGCCTCCACATCGGAGTGGACCAAAGATTATTGGGGACTGCTACGGACACCGCTGCTTCGGGGGGAAAAACAGGCCTGGGAAATGACCAGTTTTCAAGGAATTCTTTCAGAAAGTTCGATTTAATATGGTGGTGTAATTCAAGGACAGCTGGGAGATCAAAGCTACAGCCTTTAGCAGAACGCCATTCTTTCATATTCACAGTATAACACAGTCCAGAAGTTTGGAATCACTTTTTTTCCGGTAATATTAAACCAATTCAGTTGCAGATAAATGCATAAAATGATTCCAATACACAAGTCCTGAAGAACATCACATAAGCTCACCAGACAAAAATTAATCACCTGTAACTGAAATGTACCTAAGCATGAGCACCAATAACAGCTGTGACTGGATTTGGCATGGACTGGATGTAGGCCACATCAATGTTCAGACACTCTTGCATCAAAGAATTGTGCAGTTGTGCCAGATTTGGTGGATGCTTTCTCTGGCTCAATCCTGCGGAGAATTTCCTGTAGACTGGAATTTGTGCCAATGCTGGTAGACACCATAGCAACCACCTGGGTTACCTTGGCGACTACCAAGAAACACCATGGCAACCCTTGGGATACCATAGCAAGTGCTTAGCAACACCATAGCAACCACCTGGGATACCATAGCAAGTGCCTAGCAACATCATAGCAACCACCTAACAACACCATATCAACAATCTGGTACATCACAGCAGCAACCGCCTAGCAACACCATAGCAACCACCTGAGATACCTTTGCAATTGCCTAGCAACATCTTAGCAACTGCCTAGTAACAAGCTTAAGCTGCGCAATCACTCTGTTTTGTCTTCAGGAAATGCACTAGCTGTTCTAGTTGATGTGATTCCTTTTAAAGAGTAAATAACAGTAACTACACACTTTTAAGGTTTAAAGTATTTAAAGTAGAAGTCATCGTGTTGGTGTACTCACAGGTTTTTTGAGACAGCAGTTAAACGTGTTAAGCAGCGACATGTGAAAATGTTTGGAAAGTGAGTTATTTGATAGATGTGCCACATTTTTAGGGGGATGTTGATTAAAGATAAAGCTTGTGTTTGTGCATGTGTGTGTGTGAGAGAGAGAGTCAGAGAAGCTTTTCTCGGAACAGATGGAGGTGTGTGTGTCTGCGAGTCGGCATGAATATTTGAGCTGAAGTAGAGGCCTTCGCTGTTGCGTCAAGGAGTTGGTAATGTTAGCCGTGCTGTATGAATATTTTACACACGGCGAGGAGCTGATGCACCTCTCTCCCAGACACACATACAGAGCTGTTTGGCATGTCCTCAACTGATGTGTCAAAACCTGCTCTCTGTTCAAAACCCCTTTCATCAGTCTCCTTTGCGTACGTTGCAGTACAGGACTGAAACTACTGGCGGCTGTCAATGATCTGAAGGTGTAGTGTATCAAAGCCCTCACACTGAAAGTGCTGATCTAGGACCATTTTTTTTACACTGAAACAGTGAATGAATATGTGCTGCACAGGGCTGAAGTGAACCTTGTTTTCAGCTTAGGAGTTAGCAGACCAGCTCAGCCTCACACTAACTGTATATACCCGCAGCCTTGTGCTTTGCACTGCTGAACCATTTCATTATGCAGATTTATTAGACCAGGCTATGCTTTTCCAGGTTTCAGTGGTCCAGTTTTGGTGAGATTGTGCCCAGTACGGCCTCAGCTTCCTTTACAGAAGTGGAATCCGACATGGTCTTCTGCTGTTGTAGCCCATCCACCTGAAGGTTCAATGTGTTTTCACTCTTTCTGCCCACCACATTTGTACAGAGTGGATATCTGACTTAAAACCATGCCATGGTCCTAGTGATCACGATCCCATTTTTCCGCATTCTGATGGCTGATGTGGACTTTAGAACAATTCACATCAAACTAATTCACATCAAACCAGTCAGAACTTTCTTCATATTTCAGTGACTAAATTGTAGAATATGTCTTAACATTGGTGGAATTCATCTTTACCAACTTGAAACGGAAGCTCAAGTGTGACGATTTGGCCATATGGCTTGCACTGTGCTAACATGGTTTATGCTTCCATTGCTTGTTAGCTACATTAGCCTATTAGCTCCAGTGCAAAACTGAGAAAGCAAGCTTTGGACCCCAAACATGTCTTGGCTGATCATGAAACACGGTAATACTTCCTATGAATCCTGCATTCATAATGCACTATAAATGCATTCATGAGGTATTATAAAACATGCATGGCACCTTATAATACTTAGCATATGCTTGTTTAATGTCTCTTAAGTAGTTTCAAAGACATGCATAATACTTTATAATGCAAGAGTATGCAACTTTATAATGTCAGGCTTCATAACACCTTATAACATCGCCCCCATAAGAGCACCATAGACACTAATGCTGTAATTCACCCTTACGCTTTATAGAGTTTTATGCCAGGCCATTACAGGCTTTAAGGGAAGTAAGTTTAAATGTAATTAAAATGTTTAATAAGTTTCATGTCAGTACATTACACGTCATAGAGCATTATAGGTGGTCTTAATGATTTAAGGAGTGACGTGTGATTGTCTGACTTTGTATCACAGGACATGCAGTGTGATATGTTGCTCTGCTGAATTGCTTTGGTAAGACTTGAGTAAGCAAAGCTTGTTTAAAGCCACAGCTGACCTAGTACAACATTCATGCTTATAATGTTCCTATGAACACATATTATAATGCATTATGAAACCTGACATTACAGCGTTGCATACTCTCATTTTATATAACTAGTTATAAGTAATTGTACAAGCTTATGCCTGGTATTATAAAGGCATTATGTATGCCTCATAGCACCTTATAAATGCATTTAGGTAGCATTACCAATGCAGCATTCAGCATGGGAAGTGTGGGCACGAATATTTGGTGTCCTGAAACTGTTGCTTTAATATAGCATCACAAGAGTCATGTTAAAATCATATTCACTGGCGAAAAATTAAGTGTCTCTGCAGTACGTTTCAGACTGGCTTACGAGCTCGATAGGATCCAAACGTCAGATGATATTTATCAGCAGTAATAACTCGCAGTAAATTATTATGGTCTGTTCAATTCCCCGAGAGTCTGTTTCAGAGGCTAGCCTGTGTGTAACACATAAGCATGTTTCTGAATCAAGCAACCGTCCGGGCCTCTCTTTCTCTCTCTCTCCTTCGGAACATCTGGCTCGAGTTAGCCTCTCTGAGGTAGGTATTAAAAAAGGAAACCCTCCGGATCGACCTCCTGAAATATGGCCTTGATTCATGCCTTAATAACTCCAAGCAAGGCATAACATTTATACATTTGTATATTTCGGAGCCATCGTCGAGCGTTAGGCCACGTGGCCGGCCTCCGCCAAAGCTGATTTATCACAATTACACACGGTATAAAAGGCCTGGCTTTGGCCCTGCACCTCTAAACACTGTGACATCGCACGGTGATCCGTCACTGTACGGCCGGGGTAAAAGAAAGGAGCACGGAACCCAAAGAGCTCTACCGGGAGGACAAAGCCTTTCTGCAGCTTTTTATAATGAGAGTGATTCATGCCTATTGCAAAACCATGTGCTAACCTTTTACAGTGTTTATACACTTTGCCTAAACATCCTCTGAAACAACGACTGGTAACAGACAAATACACCTTAAACACACTGAGCAACTGGGGTTTTACTATACATTCAGTTTACATTAAATCATTAACCCCCCAAATCCCAGCTTCATGACAGCCTAAGGGGTATTATCCAGTAGTAAGTATGTAATAAGTATGTAATAAGTATGTAATAAGTATGTAATAACAGTTAATTAGTCCATTAAATGCCAAGTGATGGCAAATGAAGAGGTAAATAAAGAAAATAAACACAAATACAGTAATGCACAGTTAATCATTTAATTAAATACATTTACTATTGTTTTTTGTGATTAAATATTATAGATGTTAGATTTTAATATATATATATATAATATTACATTTACATTTTAACATTTAAAAACATGGCAGAAATTATGGTTTGCTATATTATTATTATTATTATTATTTGTTGTAAAACAGTTAGTATAACTGTAGAGTTGCTGTTTTGCTAAACCTGGGAGGATACCTAAAACACACTGTAACCCAACCTCTTAGGTCATAATTGCTCAGCTACTAGAGAGTCTTTGCATGGCCACACCTCCCAAGCTCACCTCCCATGGGAGTGCAGTCTGTGGCAAATGCCACAATAGTTTACCTTGCGGTTTTACAGGGACTCTTCAGCCATTGAGCAGGCCCTCAGGGTTTCTCATTTATTCAATGTGCATGGCTTGTAAGTTTAAGTCTGGACATCGCTACAAAGCAGTCTTATGATTCAACTCCACCTCTTCCTGCTCAGTGATCAAATAATCCCACTGGCAGGAGTTACAGCGGCAAAAAAAAGAAAGAAAAAAAGGACACACTCCTGATTGACCATTAGTAAACGCATGATGGACGCTATCAGGTTCCAGGCAGCAACACAATCAGTGCATGGATAATTGTTGTTACTGCTATAGAAGACTTACTGTAAGTGCCAGTTTAAGTACTGTTTAAAAGAGAAGGGACATTTGCTTACAAATCAATCAGTCAATCCATCAGTCTGTCAGACAATTCGTCAGTCAGGTACACAGTCATTTTTAAAAGTCTGTGTATATAATGTGCATTATTAATGAGGTTTGTGTGTGGGTGTTGGTGCTCCTCACTGGAGGGGATTTGGTGATGAAAGCAGAGCAAACCGTCTATGCAGTTGTGACTTCCTTGTCATGTGCAATCAACTGATGCCGATAACACTAAAATAATTATCCCGCCTGGATTAAACACGGATGATTCAAAATGACAGGCAAGTCATCTCAGCATGATAATTTAGATTAATTAGACATTTATTTAACACAGTGTATGTATGCATGTGGGACAGGGGTCCTTTACGAAGGCAAGTGTTACTGTTTCAGTGCATATTACATGTAAAAGATTTCACTGGGATTCCGATGAAGCACTCAGATAACTTTACCTTAGTACATGCCAGATCAGCAGCAAGGAAGTCAAACGATTACGTGTTCAGTTACACATAACCAGTGCAGGTAACAACACTGCTGTTGTAACTGGTCTTGATGTTGTGGCTGTTACAGATTACAGAAGTACAGTGTGTGTATGAACTGTGTGCATTCATGATTCCTTATAGTTACAACATATTCACATTGCTTATTTTATCTAATTACATGGTAATCAATGAGGTGTGCTGCTGTCTCCATAAGAATACAACTATTGCATATTTTATATTTGCTAAAGAATCCCGTGTGGTTGCTAAGGTGTTGCTGGGCCATTGCTATGGTATCCGGTATCTCGGGTGGTTGCTAAAGTGTCGCTATGGTATCCAGAGGATTGTTATGGTGTTCCTAGTCTGTTGGTTGCTATGGTATCCCAGGTAGTTGCTAAGGTGATACTAGACTCTGTTGCTCTGTTATCCCAGGTAGTTGCTAAGGTGTCACCAGGTCATTGCTATGGTATCCTGGTGGTTGCTAAGTGTTCCTATGGTATCCAGGTGGTGGTTAAGGTGTTGCTAGGCTCTGTTGCTTTTGTATCCCAGGTAGTTGCTAAGTTGTTACACACACACACACACACACACACATATATATATATATATATATATATATATATATATATATGTGTGTGTGTGTGTGTGTGTGTGT
>CM067476.1:4368979-4387524 GCA_034552555.1 Semaprochilodus insignis | reverse complement strand
AGAGAGAGAGAAAGAGAGAGAGAGAATAAGAAGGCCCTCCATGTTCAATGTCGACATTCTGCCCTTTGGCTTCCTCTCTCTGTCTCTCAGTCTCTCTCACCTAGGAGGAACTTGGCAATCATTCCTTTGCTGCTTATACACTGCACAGTAGAGGAGGTGGGTGGACCTCTCTCTCTCTCTTTCTCTTTCGCATATAAATGGTCTTGCCTTTCTCTCTTGAGGATCTCTTTTTTTGCCCCATGTTGGAAATGCTGTGCTTCACTCTTTCTTTTCCCACACTTTCCCTTCCTTTTAAAACCTTTTATTGCTTATGTGCCAAAAGGAAAGAAAGAAAGAAAGCAAGAAAGAAAGAAAGAAAGAAGGAAAGAAATGGAGAAAAAAAGAGTGAAGAAGCAAGTGAACTAAAGAATATCAGAAAGAAAGATTCAATTTGTCTCAATTCTTGTGAAGCAGAAAAGGGGGTTTTGCTCTTTAGGGTCAGCGTCAAAGAGAAACAGATAATTATTTAGGAAAATTTACAATACATGGAGAATCTCCCATTTGACACCAAATATGTATCATATATCTCACGCGCTCCAGCTAAACTAATGCTAGATCACAAACACACGCATGCATACACACACATACATACACACACACACACAAACACGCACAGACACACAGACAGATGCTCCTCACCTGCAGTCACATTGTTTAAAACAAGTTAGTCTCTCTCTCTCTCTCTCTCTCTCTCTCTCTCACATTCTTTCGGCTGTCTATCCTTTTGCATTTTCCTCTCTCTATTCTCTTACTCTGTCTCCCTCGCTCCGTCTCTCTTTATTCCTTTCCCTCTCTCTGTCTTGGTCTCTTGTTCTATCTCCCTCTCTCTTTTTTCTTCTCTCTTCTCAATCTTATTTTCTCTTTCTTTCCCTCACTCTGCCTTTCTGACTTTCAACCCCCTATTTTGCTCTATCTATCTATCTATATTTATTTTCTATTTCTTTCTACCTCTCTCTCCTTCCTCTTTCTTCCTCTTTCTCCCATCTCTCTTTTTCTTCCTCTCTTTCTCTTTCTCTCTACTTCTCTTTCTCACCTCTTTCTTCTTCTTCTCTCTCTTTCTCACCCTCTTCCGTTTCACTTTCTTCTTATTTTCTGTCTGTCTGTCTTTCTCTCTTCCTCCCTCTTTCTCTCTCTCCTATCTTTTTCTTCTCTGTCTCTCTTTCTCTTTTTCATTCTCTTTCTCTCTCCCATATCTTTCTTTTTCTCTCTCTTTCTCTCTCCCTCTCCCCCCTCTTTCTCTCTCTCTCTCTTTTCCCCTCTCACTTTCTTTTTATTCTCTGTCTTTTTCTCTCTCTCTCTCTCTCTCTCTTTCTCTCTTCCATTTCTCTTACTTCTTCTTCTTCTCTCTCTCTTCCTCTTTTTCTCTCTCTCTTTCTATCTGTCTCTCTGTATTAGTGTATTTTATAGTACTGTGCTATTGCACTGCTCCATATCAAAGAGGAGAATTGTTTGGAGCCTTCGGTGGCAGAGACTCATTTTGCCTTTCTCTCTCTCTCTCTCTCTCTCTCTCTCTCTCTCTCACTGCTTATCATCCGTGTGCAGCAGTAGAGGGGACGCCACCAGGGATGGTTAGGGTTATGATATGGCCCTCACATAAATCTGGGTCACTGGCTTAATTGTATTTTCAGGCATTTTGTTCTTAATAGAAGCTCACTTTCTTGATCTGGAGGAGAGGAAGGAGTGAGAGAGAGAGAGGGGAAAAGAATACAGATAAAAAAACATGAGTGAGCGTCAAGCACTTCACACAGCAGTAAAGTCTGTGCGGAAGTAAAGGAGTTAGACCAGGAGACCTTCGTGTGTGTGTATGTGTGTGTGTTTGGTGGAGGGTAAACTGCAGGTCATGTAATGCTGGACCTCGCTCTTATCATGTGTTGCACTGAAGCCGCTCAACTGGAAGGCTGTTACACTCTGCACTCGACAGCTTAGCAAAGGTGAAGCCCAGCAAAGGACTTGACTGCACAGAATATGGACAATCGTTCTGCCTTTCTGTTGTTCTGAAATTCTGACCCACAGATCCCATCTAAACAGATCCCAAACTAAAACTTACAGACATGCAGATTTTATTAGGTGTGGCCGAGTCAACTTGTTAGTGGCTGTCACATTAAGCTTTATGTCAGCAGGTGAGAAGCCTGGTGATTTAGGGTTCTGTATCTCCAGTTTCCTGAAGTTACAGTGAATCCAAATTTCTCTTGCTCTCTCTTGCAGACTTGGGCAAGAGCCTTGGTTTGATACAAGTTTGCTCCATTCTAGGATCTGCATCTCTGGTTCCCTGAAGGGTAGCAATGCGATCCAGGGCTCATTGGAAAGGGCACATCATGCTCTACTGACCTGTGGAGTTTGGCTTAAGTCTAACATATCATACCGTCTTTGTCCAAAGAATATCTACAAAATTGCAACCTAACAGAAGAAGGCAAAACCTCAGTTAAGTCAATGAACTTTTTTCCAAGCAGTTTTGAACCATTTCTGTTGGTCCAGCTGCTGTGTTCAAATGATGCATAAAAGTAAAAATCGGCAAAAATTGAGATACATACTTTTCTCTTGACAGCAACGACATACTGTCATTATCTCCAAAAACTACATTAAAAAAGTGTTTTGTTGGAAAAAGGGCTTAACATCCTATAGTCCTGTTAATTTTGAACCAGGTTACTGTTATTTGTGTTGAATTGAGGTGCTCTAAATTTCTCTGGCTCTCAAGACTTCCGCCCCAGGTCTTGGCAAAGCTGCCTAGGGTGCGCCTAAGTTGCATACAAATTTGCACGTTTTCGGGGTCTGTATCTCCTGTTCCCTGAAAGCTAACAGTGCCAACCATGGATTGTTGGAAATGGCACGTCATGTTCTAGTGCCCTGTGGATTTATTCATGATGTCATCAGGAATTTGTCAACGCCCACTTGTGGGCTGAAGATTAGGGACCCAGCCCAGTTGGTTCAATCCCCTGAACCAACAGGACATGACTGAAGTGCTATTGAGCCAGGCACCTAACCCTCAACTGCTCCCTGGGCATTGTGGATTGGGCTGCCCACCACTCTGGGCAAGTGTGCTCATTGCCCCGTAGGGTGGCAGTTTCACTGACCTGATGGGTTAAATGCAGAGGTCAAATTAATCTGTGTGCAAGCACAATGCTTCTAAGTTCTAATTCTAATTGACTTCCATCACGTAACTGTTGACTATAAGAAACCTGAAGTTGAGCAACCCCTATTACATATTAATAATCCATGCTTTGTGGCTCCAGGGCAAGAACTAAAGAAGCAACAGTCACATCTATTTCTGTGATCTGCAGAGAGTTATGTAAAATTCATTTTGGCCAAAGCACTTAAAAATAAGAACAGAGGCACGAAGTGATAGCTGCAGAGAAAATGATCCATTCTGTCGGTGCCCCAGCGCATCCTTCAACAATGTATGTCCTGCAAAAATGAAGAACATTAAGCCCAATTACTAACAAGTTGAGAAGTCCCTGCTATAATTTGCACTGCACCCATAAACAGAAGCTGGTAAGCGGTCATTGAGCAGAGGGTTAAGCATGTACTACTCCTTTAATCTTTGACCCTTCCAGCATAACTAGCTGTAGGCCAACAGTGCGGGTCATTGGGCTTGGTGTGAAGTGAAATCAGTGTATTGGCTGTGACCTGTGTGTTTTGGTGTGTAATGAGACCTCAGAGGGTTTTAGAGGCCGCCGCAGCCAAACGAAAGAATACAGACTGGTGTGAAGAGGAACACACACATTCATAAACTGCGGGAATCTGTAGTGAGTGTGTATGTGTGTGTGTGTGTGTTCTACGTGCCATGTTAGCATGTACCTCTGTGAGAAGCTTATCCTTTCTGCGGCAGATTTTGTTCAGTAAAGTTAGACGGATGTGCGGTGGGAGGAGAAGGGAAGAGGGGGCGGTATGCAGCACCACCAGTTTATTAATCCGGCCCTAATCTATAATCTGTGGACAGATGTTGGGTTTGGTTATAGAATGCAATTACAGCTGGCAGAGAGATAGATCCCACCTGCATCCCGAGGTCACACACACGCATGCACGTTTGTATTCGAATAGAGAGATGCAGACATCTGTCAGTGTTTTCTATAGCAACATTTATAGCTGCTGAATAAAACCACCGTGAGTGATGAACCATTGTAACTCTGTTTACGTCCTTTGTTCTTCTTTGGGTTTTCATGGAAATAGCGCAAAAATGGTTCCTTAAGGAGGTTGTATCATGGAAAACGACCCCCCCCCACCCAACCACCACCACCATATACTCTACAGAGCACAGACTTCTGGACAATTTAAAGCACAGTGAGTGTTCATTCGCTGAATTTATCATGGCATGAAATGATGTTGGCATGAAAAGTTATGGCACATTGTATCCTTTCAGTGTTAAAGTTAAACTCAGCAAACACAAAACCCATTTCTGGAAAAGTGGGGACATTTTATAAAATGCTATATAAAAAGAAGAATTTGCAAATGGTAAATTCTCTTTAACTTTTATTTAATGGACCAGAACTACAAAAAATGTGTTTTAATGTTTTGGACTGACTAACTTATTTATTATACTTAGTATATTTTATAATACAAACAAATTTTGAATGTAATGCCATTAAACAGGTGGGGTAGAGGTGTGTTTACCACAGCTTTATTCCACCTTTCTTTTTAATTACATCTTAATCATTTGAGAACCAAGTATAGTAATTGTTGCAGTTTTGCCCATTTTTGCTTGAAACCAAACCAAACGTAACACTTAAAATTACATTAAGTATTGACTAACATGAAGTAATACATTAGTTAACATGAAGTGATGCATTATACATTAACAATGGTTACAATGCTTAACTAATAAATGCTAAACTAATAAACAGTTACATGTTTACTTAACATTAGTGAATCATTGTCAATGTATTTCTTTATGTTAAGTAATGTATTCCTTTATGATAGTTAATACTTAATGTTAAGTGTTACCCAAAACTTTTCAACATTTCGTGGTCATCATTGTCTGATTCTCCTCTTCATGATTTGCCATACATTTTCAAAAGCAGACAGACCTGGACTGCAGGCAGTCCGTCCTTGCCACAAAGAACTCAATCTTCCTTTTTTATCTCAGTTTGAAATCAGTTGGATTCAACTGATCACAGCACACATTTCCTCTGTCTTTCAGACCATCTGAAATGAGCTCAGGTTCAGAGAACTCGGCGGTGCTTCTTCATAGAATTGATGTATGGCTCACAAGTTGCATTTCTTGATGCCGCAATGGTTTTCCAAATCACTTTTTGTCAGTTGAAAAAGTTACCAAATCACAGATTCTTATTATTATTGCATTTTAACTTTAACGTTTATGGACGTTAACAGGTGATCTATTCTCCAGCCCTAAACAAAGCCAAAGCAATGAACTGATGCTTGTTTTTATTTACCTTTTTATGTACCTCTACCACACACTGCTGACACGAACCACAGCAAATCAAACAAAGCATCACTTTGTCCCCCATTCCCAAAGTGCAGGGTAATTCATAACAAGGCAGCAAGAAACGTTGAGCATTTTAGGCCATCAGGAACAACAGAGAGAGGTTTTATCCTCGTTCACGTCATCTCTCTGAAATCCTTCTTCAGCAAAGGAAATCAGTCCCGCATGAGAAACGCGGCACCTTAGCTAACAATAACAATGTTATTAGTCCTAAACACACACTCGCAAATGCTTAAGTCAACAGTCGTGAACGGGCTACGCTTATCTGAAAGGTTACAAAAGCTTTGCTTTCCTGCTCTGGTAATAAAAGGTATTACACGTTGGCTAATGAAAAACATACATTCATAAGACAGAGGCTTTTATTTTCCCTTCACTTCTTCAATCAAACAAGCCAAAAACGCATCAAGAGACATACCTGACCCTTGCATGTCCCCTTAATGTTTCATTTCAACAAACAGAAATGACATGTACCTTATTGTGCTACCTTAGTAAATCATGCCATGATTACTGCCACATGCATCATTTCCATATTTCAATTAATATTCAAATTGTATATAACATTTTGCATGCAAATGGCTAATATATTCAGGATTAGGTATATTGCGGGTTTAAATCTATCTCTCTCCTGCGCTACCTAGCCTTCAGTTAATAAGCTCCGGCTTCCCTGCGAGCTTTTCCCTCCACTTATTAGAATACAGCACGCCAAAGGAAACGTGTCACACCTCCTCAATATTATTCCTCACAATTAATGTTGAGTTGAAAACACAAGGCCCAGTTAATTTGAACCGACACACACACACACACATGCGCTAAAACAGAGCCGGTAAACAGGCCTTCCGACTTCCTCGGAACCAGTCAAGTGTTTCAAATCTAATTTGAATATATGAATGTTTGCTTTGTCTGTTTTCACTAAAGCGACCCGGCTCTGTTGGAACAAATTGAGAGAGTGAGTTTGGTAATGGACTGAACGATGCGAGGACAGTGAGGGCTAAAGCTGGTTCTGGGGCTCGAGTGGGCTCAAGCTGCCTTATCTCTCAATTCTCGGATTCGTTTTCCCTGCATCAGAGATGACAGTCCACATTCATGTTTGAGTGACCCATACCTATCATTAGCATGGACACACCTGCTCCCTGAGTCATTGCATGGCATAGCAGGCACCTGAAGGCCAGGCCCATCCAGACTGATCACAGACTGATACAAACAATAAGACAACATACTGTAATTAGTTTCCTGTGGGTGATGTCATTGGGTAGGAGTAAGGTAGGAGAACACACAACACTGCCTGGCCTCATCCACATGTACCAGCACAACACATGCTAACACACCACCACCATGTCAGGGTCACTGCAGTACTGAGAAGTGGTGGTCCTATGGGGGTCCTGACCATTGAAAAACAGGGTAACAAAGTATACAGAGAATAAGGTGGACTGCAGTCTGTAACTGTAGAACTACAAAGTGCTCCTACATGGTAAGTGAAGCTGATAAAATGAACAATGAGTGTAAGTACAGTATGGCGTACCTAATAAAGCGCTTGGTAATAAAGTGCGTGCAGTGTATATAGTTTTGTTGTACTCATGCAATTCACTGTGAGTCACTACCCCTTTGAGCAGCCAGTAATATGAAAAACATCACTTTTTAGCAGAAGCACAAGAAATCATATCATAAACAAACAAGGCAAAGTACATCAGCAAAAATATGAACCCAGCTGAAGTCTCACTACCTGTGCACGGCTCAGTTTGCCTGGCTCTAAAGCACGGTAAAGCTGGGGGGATATCATAGGTCCACAGTGGGTTTATAAAGTCTACTCTGGAAAGATGGGCTTTGCTAACCTGAGAGCAGCGCTCATAAATAAAACAGGCTTACACCTGTATTGCCAAGTGTATGTGTGCGTATTACTAGCCCCAGCAGGGTCCCAACTGCCTGTGTGGGTGTCTGCGCGTGTGTGTGTAACAGGCCCCAGCAGAGGCGCAACTGCCGAGATGTTAGCGTGAAGATGCAGACAGCAGTAAACGCGTGTGGTATAGAAGAGCCAGAGCCCAGTAATGGATAGGTTTATTTTAGAGCCAACCATATGCTATCAATCTCTAAGAGGTATGGGAAACCCTCTTTTCTCTCTCTCTCTCTCTCTCTCTCTCTCTCTCTCTCTCTCTCTCACTTTCTTCCTCTCCCTCCCTCTCCTCCTGCTCTTTCTCTCTCTCCGAGCCCCTCTTCCGAGCAGGAATCCGGCATCCTCGGGAGAATAAAACATCAACCTCTCGGCAGCTCCACTAACAATAATAAAAATGCCTGGGCTTAAAGGTGACATTCCCAATTTACGATTATTTGTGTCTATAAAGTGTATTCTTTGGCTCTTGACTCATTCGCACTGTCTGCCCCTGCAAGAACAATACATTAAAGAATGTCCCAGGCAAATGGAAATTCTATCCCTTTTATTAAAGTGAGCCGTCACTACCTGAGTGTTTTCATTCAGGCCGCCTGACCTCGGAGGACGCATTTATCCTCTCCTGTCGCTCCTCCTCTCGCTCAATTCAGGCCGAGAATTCCCCCTCGGACCTAGAAAGCAGCAGGTAAAAAAGAGAGAGAGAGAGAGATAGAGAGAAGATTTGGAGAGATCTGCAGGTAGGTATGATGAATGTACTGAGTTAAAGTCATTTGTGAGATTGAGAATGAGAGTGGGAATAACAACTATGACACACGTCATATTAAATGAATTCTTTTGGTCCATTCATCATGAAATCTGAAGGCTGTTCAGACAATAGGCTGTTTTAAATTGGTACAAGGTGCAGCAGCGATATACACCCACCAGCCACTTTATTAAGCGCACCTCCTTGTATCTACGCTGTTTGTCCATTTTATCAGCTTTACTGATTACTGTGGAAAACAATTACAGACTGTAGCCCATCGTTTTCTCTGTATACTATATTACCCTGTTCTTTAATGGTCAGGACCCCCACAGGACCACCATAAAGCAGGTATTTTCTGGGTGGTGGATCAATCTCAACACTGCAGTGACGTGGTGGTGGTGTGTTAGTGTGTGTTGTGCTGGTTTGAGTGTGTCCACTCACTGTCCACTCTATTAGACACTCCTACCTTGTTGGTCCATCTTGTAGATGTACAGTCAGAGACGATAGCTCATCTGCTGCTGCACAGTTTGTGCTGGTCATCCTCTAGTCCTTCATCAGTGGTCACAGGATGCTGCCCACAGGAGGCTGCTGGCTGGATAGTTTTGGTTGGTGGAGGATTCTCAGTCCAGCAGTGAAACTGAGGTGTTTAGAAACTCCAGCAGCCCTGCTGTGTCTGTTCCACTCACACCAGCACAACACACACTAACACACCACCACCACATCAGTGTCACTGCAGTGCTGAGAATGATCCACATAATACCTGCTCTGTGGTGGTCCTGTATGGACCTGATACCATCTGATAAACCTCTGAGAGAAAGGTGAACATCGGACTCCAATCTGGCTTCAGATCTGAAAACATCCACAGGTGCTTCTGTCCATCGTTCCGCTGTGAGAAGGTAACTCAACTGGAGGTCTGAAAGGATGTGTAGCTAAACCAACTAAACCAAGAAGCTGCTGGTGTTCTCAGAACAATGGACTGACCACCCCAGAGTTCAGACCTCAGCATCATTTATTGCTTTATGGAACATAAGAAGAATATAATGCAACCAACTTTCGAGACTGAACTGTGGACATGTAGAAAACATTCCTGCAGATTTCACTGAAAAACTGAAAGCAAGTCTCCCAAAGAGAATGTGAGCTGTAATGAAAGCAAAGAGTGGACACACTAAACACCAAACTTTCAATCTCATTTACTTGTTGAGGCTTCTGTGAAATTTCCGATGCTGTAACTTGTGTTTAATAGAAATGTGGATGACCCTAAAATAATCCGAAAATTATACATCAAGTTATAACAAAATTAACATCCAGAATTCATTCATATTTCATTCAAATGTGCAGAATGAGATAAAAAATGAATGTAAGTAGATCATTACAGGATATTATTTATTTAAGACGTAATAACTTCCTGTTGAAATATTGATTAAAACAAACAAAAAAACATGTTTTGGTGAAAATGTTGTCATATATTGTATGAGTTATTATTGTACATTCAGGATTTTAAAAAATGCCAAGTAATTTCCAACTTTTGAACATTAGTTTGTGCCTGCCGGTGTGTTAGTATTTCCAAAACTTTCCTCTAGGAGGTCCGCTGTTCACAATTATCGCCCAATACTTATTTTACCAATACCATGCAGTACTTACATTACATATTGTACACTACCAGTCATAAGTTTAGACACACCCAACTAAATGGATGTTGTTGACTTAAAGACTCTACAGGCTTACACTTAACATTTCCAATGGATGAGAGTCTGAAACAATACATATCCTGATACACATATACTCTTGATGTACCACAGCATTATATTTCTGTCATATATCCACCTCTGATATATATTTAATTGTGTAAAAACTTTTTTCTCTTTTTTTGCACAGTTTAAAAGCTGTAATCCCCTGTTCAGTTTAGTGAATAGTCATGGACAGACCAATAGAACTGGCCCAAAACTGCTTAGAAAAACAGTTATATGAACCTCCATTAAAGAAAGCTGTTTGATCCTCCTGTAAAGTTCCATTTTGGAGGTTGTTTAAGGTGGACTGCATAATTCCACGAATCCTATTTTGTGGTTTGATGTTTTCACTTTTATCCTAAAGTAAAGCTAAAAGTAAGGAAACTTTCTATTGGTAGCCATGTCTAAACTTTTGGTACTGTAATCCTTTAATAAATGGCTGATGGATTCGAGCAACCCCAATGGCCCAGTGTGCAGCAAAAAGTCAGGAACCAAGCCTATGTTTTTCTAGGCTGGCATACTTTTATTCTTGTTGTATTTTATGACATTTATGTTTATATGTATTTACTCGAATTCAGGTTGCATTATTATAATATCTATTTGGTATAGAATGTTCTGTTGGTACAAACACATGTGCAAGTGTAATAAGTGCCCAACTGAAAAGTCATCGCTACAGTAGACAAAAAGGTGAAGCGAATGCACATAAGGCATTACTTTTCAATGGTTACATGCAGCATGGGTGCAAAAATGACACACAAAACCTCTATTATATTATTTTCATGTCGCTTGACCTCTTCACTGAAAAAACAATACATGAGGACTTGAATTTTAAACACAAAGTGTTACATTTGGGTCAGAATTGATTACAATCCACCTTGAGGTGTGAAAGCATTGCTATACAGTGCTTAAATTAATTGACCACAATGAAATGCAGTCATAATAGCGAAAACACTATGCAAATGGAATTACTTTTTCATAGGTAATACGCAGAACACATGCCAAAATGAAAAGCAAAACCTCTATCACAAGGTTTTCACATTGCCTGTACTTCAAATGTACTTGCCTCACTATAATGCAACCAAAACCGTGAACTGTAATGAGCATACCTTCGCTGTCCAAAGTAAAACAATTATCTCCAAAATGGCGACTATACAAGAGAGGGCTAAAACCAAATTTAATTTCAATGTAAATCGATGGAACCAGACTTTTTTTTCCAAGCAATTTTGGGCCATTTCTTTTGGTCCATTCACCATGTAATTTTCACACAGTGTAAACAGTAGCACCTGTGTTCAAATGATGCATAAAAGTAAAAATCAAACAAAATGGAGATACATGTTTTTCACTGGACAGCAGTGATATGAGAAATGACTGTTTAAACTGTGATTTGCGTAAGTATGAAACGTAAAACATCAATTACATTGTGCTGACTGAAGTACAATATAGGCATGTCTGGTATGCAAAATATGTTGGGGTCACATGTTGGCTGGCTATTCCAGTGTTGACTGGCTGCTTACACACTTACCATAGTAACACTAATGCTAGCAAAATGATTATTCAATTTACTCTGTTGTAGTTTAGTAGGTCTTCCGCACATTAACTGAGATCCTACACATCTCCTTGTGTTTGCTTTTCACCAACCTCTTTTGAGAAATGATGTAAGTTTGTACATTTATAAATATGCTATGGCACCCTGTAACGTTTTTCCAAGTTATCCTGCACATAGTTACAGTTATAGAACCAGTCATCTTGCTACAGGACCACCCTGAGGCAGACCAATCCTGCAGCTCTAGTTAATAAAGAATACCAAAGACAGAAGCTCACTGATTGTGGGTAAAGCAACTACACGTAACTAATCCATTAATTTGTTTATAAGCGTCTATTGTGTAAGCATAATGTCATAGGTTTATTTTCAGAGACAACCCAAAATTTTACATTTTAGGACATTTAGGGGATCCAAGAAGTAAATTAAGGGGTCCAGGACCCCCCAGGACCCACTGTATTTCACACCTCAGCCATGCCTTCATTAAATTCTGACACAAATTTAGCATTCTGTGTTTAAACCCACATATCTGAAACATATCATGTGTTTCAGCTAAAAAAAGTCAAGCAACAACATGAAAACAACATAACGGAGGTTTTGTTTTTTATTTAGGCTCATATTCTGCATGACACCATGGAAAAAGGAAGGCCATGTTTGCATTGCGTTTCAGGTTTTTCAACTGTACTGAATAGATTACAGTTTGGGGCAAATTCTTCTCCATTCAAACACATTTACTGCTGAGATAAATGATATTGAAAAATTGCATTGTATTGAACATACACAGAAGGTATTTTAAAGATTCAAGTTTCACGTTTGGCTGGGCATGTAACATAAGCAAGGATGGTGCCTTATCACTGTACCTAACTGACCCAACAGTCACGATTGCGCACAGTCAGCGAGCACCTGCCCTTAACACTATGTCAACATCACCAAAGACTGCAATGGCATCATGCCAGACTGTCGTGGAGTGACTCAGAATGTCAGCAGGCCATCTTCAGTGACAAGTCCTGCTATTGTCTTGGTGGAGACGATCAACAAATCGGTATGTTGAGGCACTGTGGTCAGCACCAAGATGAACGGTGTGTTGTCACGTGTCACATGTCCAGAAGGCCTTGTGTCACTCCATCTCCACCCCTACCACACAATTTGCCGGAACTGTGTGAGAATATTCAAGCTGCATGGGATGGATTATCACAGGACACCATTAGGATCCTCTTCAACTCGTCTGGCATGTTGTGTTGGCAGCCCGACACCATACTGAGAGACACTACTTCTGGGTGCAACTATTCTTTGGATGATGAGTATAAACTTTTAAGTGGTCCTTTATTTTAGTTAATTGTGGTGAACTTTTCACATTTCACTTCCACATGTGGACCACGTCACTGTCACTTTGTCTACCCAGACTTTTCCTCATTTTGGGCAAAGGAAAAACAAAGATCCAGTGTCGGTATAAAAAGCATGGACGAGAGAGAGAGAAAAAGAGAGTGACAGAGAGAGAGAAAGAGAAGAGAGAGAGATAGAAAGAAAGAGAGAGAGAGAGAACACTGTCTGCAAATATTTTCCACACCCCCCCATAATCGAGCGGAGCCTCGCCGAGCCTGTGCATTGGATCCAGTTGTGTGTTTGAGTGCTGGCAGGCATAAGGCCCGGCTTAATGATGGAGCGGAGGGACGAGGCCCGTGTGATGTGGGCAGGGACCCGGTGTGGTCACGCTGGCCTGCGTACTTTTCCTTTCTTATTTTACTCCCTCTGTGGTGCACGGAGCCATGTGGGAAGCCAGAGCTGCTCTAATCTACAACAAATGTCATTCGTTCGGGGAAGGAAACTCCCGGATTTGCTCAGGAGGGTATGGAGAAACGTGGGTCAGGACACTTTCTGAGCCCGTCTCACAAGCACTGGATGCACTCTGGGACAGCTGCTTTGTGGAATACAAAACAGGGTTGTGGTGGACAGTCAAGTTTCGGTGGGGGCCTATGCCATCCCAGAGACCCCAGATATGACACTGCCTATGTGTAGCTATTGCCTAAGTGTAGTCCATTTCATGGACTTAAAGATTCCGATAAAGAAACCTGAATTTGAATTCAATACCGGGGCCTTAGGTGCTTGTAAACAGGTTGAACAAATCAAGTTTGAGGCAATCAAGTTTGAGGCAAGGGACAACCTGTCCATTACATGTTAGCTACATCATAGTTTAGCACTTAACACTTTGTGCAACATCCTCTTCCCAACACAACATCAATGATCTTGAAGAGATCAGAGAATAAGATCATTCCTCAGTAAAAAAACCTTCCCAGATCCTCCAGCGTCCAAGGTCCTCTCTTTCAGAATTCCCTCGTTAGCTCACCTTTCAGGTTTTCAGTGGGCTTTAGGTCAGGGGATGGTGATGGCTATGTCCAAGCTTTATTCCACAGACACTGAACTATTTGTGTGCAATGTAAAAATTCATGGACATGCACTGCCTTAAAGAAGTTCCATGCAGATGCCTCAGTCTACCTGTCCAACTTCTTGTTTGAACTTTGCTGTTCCACCTTAAATGGTATAACAGTTACATTCAGACAGCACAGGTGCCCAACACAGGTGTAGCCGTTACATACTAACACTGACATTCAGCTTACCATACCAGTTTCTTGTTTAAGTCATCCCATTCCACCCTAAGTGGTGCTGCAGTGACATACTAGCACTGGTTTTCAGCCTCTTATTCACCAGCTTCTTGTTCAAACTGTCCCATTCCACCTTAAATAGTGCAGCAGTTACAATCCGGCACCAACATTCAGATTCTAATTTGCCAGTCTGTGTTTAAATTGTCCCATTCCACTTTAGATAGTGCAGCAATTGCATTCTGGCACCAACATTTAGCTTCTTATTCAGCAGCTTCTCGTTGCCACTGTCTCATTCCACCTTAAAAGGTGCAGCAGTTACATTCTGGCACAGGCATTTAGTTTCTTATTCACCAGTTTCTTGTTACAATTGCCCCATTCCACCTTAAATACTGCAGTAGTTATATACTTGCACTGACATTCAGCTTCTTAATCACCAGCTTCTTGTTCATATTTTCCTGGTCCACCTTAAATCGTCCAGCAATTATTATTATTATTATTATTATTATTATTATTTTAACGTATGTAACTGCAGGACCATTTAAGGTGGAACAAGAAAATTTTAACAAGAAGCTGGTCAATGTCCTTGAAGGAAAATGTTACCAGGATTAAAAGAATAAGTAAGATACATACAGTATATACTATATATATATATAAATGATGATAAATTTAGACTGATATGATCAATATTTATTGAGCTATACATACAGAAGTAGTGTCTCTCAGTATGGCGTCAGGCCACCATATTTGCTAACGCTACATGCCAGACGTCTCAGCATGGAGCTGTAGAGGTTCCTAATGGTGTCCTGTGATAATCCATCCCATACAGTTTGAATATTTTCACACAGTTCCTGCAGATTTTGCGGTAGGGGTGGAGGTGGAGTGACACCAGGCCTTCTGGACATGTGACGCGTGACAACAAACTGTTCATCTCGGCACCGACCACATACAAATTCGATAGTCATCTCCACCAAGTCAAAAGCACGACTTGTCACTGAAGATGACAGTCTGGCATGACACCATTGCAGTCTTTGACGACACTGACGTGGTGTTGAGGGCAGTCGTCATAACAGTCTGTAAGCATGTCGTCCTGCGTTGTTCAGCCATCTGCCAATCGTGCTGGCACTCACAGGGTGACTCATGGAAGGCATCACTGCTCGCTGAATGTCTGCAGTTATGGCTGTTGGGTCAGTCAGGTACAGCGATAAGGCCCAGTTTACGTCACGTGTGTGGCCGGAAGTGAAACCTGATTCATTTGCATGTCACATGATGTCAAATCTACCCACCAAGTTTCATTCCTGTCAGTTGATTCCTTCTGGGTGCAACTATTTTTTCGATGATGAGTGTGTGTGTGTGTGTGTGTATGTGTGTGTGTCTGTGCACACATAATTTCCATGACCAGCCATAGCCATCCTTACTAAGAATGACAATAATTATAGTGGGTATACATTTGAATAACAGTCCCCATTTAGGACACCTACTGATGTATGGTCATCTCCACATCATCAGTTCCACCAAAGTACCCCAATCAAAGGTTAACTTATTAAATATAACTACTACTTTTTATATAATATGTATATAATAAGTCTCCCTTTCATTGCCTGGTTCCAGTCATTACTTTTATATGATCTGTGTCCGCGGTGCCTCTGGGAATCCGATTGAAAGGAAAGGAGAGAACTGTTTGCTCTCTGAATCATGTCATTTATGTTCTGAGTAAAGAATCCGAGCGCAGAAAAGAGCACAGCAAATAATAGATGCGAGGAGACTGCCGTGCGTGTTAATGGTATTATCCTGTTATTCTGATTAGGCTGTGTGTGCTGAAAAGCAGCAGCCCGCTGGTCTAAACTCGGAATGCCTCTCTCAGACCCTAACGCTGACAGACTGACAGCTAGGATCCAGCGCTAGAGATGAGCTTGTGTGGCAAACGGAGCTTCGTCTCCAAGCAGGGCGCATACGCTCAACTGACAAACTTTTATCTAGTCGGACTATTTTTACATGGCTAAGACAGAGCGTGTCAAGCGGAGGGTCTTGGGAAGGCCCGAGCCCATTAGATTGATGATTGTTCCGATCGCCATGACCAATCGAATGTGCCAACGCTTCCTTCATGTCTGGATCTGGCAGGGGCCGCTGGCAGGCGCAGAGAGCCGCCGGAAGACTTTATTTTGACAGCCTCTCGGGGAGGGGGTGACGGGGAAATGGCATTAAAGAGCACGCAGAGGGACGGCCGCCGATGAACGACAGCAACTAACTCCAGGAGGAGGAACGCCACCCTCAGATTTTTCCCAGGCCTGGACAAACGTTCTTTTGGGGAAAGCCTGACCCATTTACACACAATTAACATTTAACATCTATAGTGCAACAACAAGTGCTGGTAAATGATGTCCTTCTCCCATAAGGGTTCGTTAGTTAAGGTTTAGTAGTAAACAGTTACATAGAGAACCTCTCTACATGGTTCTTTTCTGGGATGGAAAACCCGTTGTATATGGTTCTTTAATGAATCATTTAATAAATGGTGCTTAATAGAATGTTTATTTGGTGCTATCTAGAACCATTTCTGCCTACCATTTAAGCATGTCACTCTCAATGTATTCACCTCAAATATACTAGCACTCGAAAGTATGAAATCAATATTTTTAATAATATAAAATCAGGTTTAGTAACAGATAAAAGTATAAAAATGGTTTGGTAAAACTACAGGGAGCCATAACGATGCCTTTGTAATGCTCTTATGAAGGCTTTACAAGCCAACTGCTGGTAATTAACTGGCTGCTTATCAGTACTTAATTAGTTGTTTTGCAATTTTTAAGCCCGTCACTCTCAATGTATTAACCAGAAATATACTACCAATCAAAAGAACAAAATCAATATTTGTAATAATATAAAATCAAGTTTAGTAACAGATAAATATATTAAAATCATTTGGTGACACTCTGTAGGGAGCTATTATAATGCCGTTGTATGAAGCGATAACAAGCCAATTGCTGGTAATTAACTGGTTGCTTATTACTTCTTAATTAAGTATTTTACAAGGGTATTATAATGCCCTTATAGTGCACTTAAAGTAGCAACAGGCACCCAGTTTATTGTTGGCTACTGCATTGGTAAGACCTGAAAAGCTTTACAAAGGTGTTATTATGGCCATGTAATGTGCTTAATAAAGCAATAATAAGCTATTGGCTTAATAAGACTTAAAAAAAGCTTTACATACATATTGTTATAATGCCCTTGTAATGCTCGTATTAATGCTTATTAAGCCAGCACTTTGTAATTAACTGTTTTTAATTATTTGTTTATGTGCTTTACCGACTTTATAACACCCTTGTAAAAAATTCTAGGTCCTACAACCCGGGAGTCAACAATAAACTGGCTGCCTGTTACTTGTTTAAGTGCTTTATAAGGGCCTTATAAAACCCTTGTAAAGGTTTTAGGTTTTACCAAGCCAGTAATCAGTAATTAACTGGCTGCTAATTATTACTTTACTGAGCACTTAACAGGTTTTATAATGCCTGTACAGTATGTTTATTAAATCCTATCAAACTAGTAAGCTAGCTGGCATTAAACTAACTATTTATTATTTGTATATTAAGTGTATTACAAGGGCATTATAACACTCTTGTTAAGCCTTTTATAAACTCTTATCAAAATAGAAGCCAGTAATTAACGGGCTGCTTAAACTACTGTATTAAGCCCATTACAAGACCATAATAACAACCTGGTTGGTTGCTACTACTTTATTAAGCGAATTACAATTGGATTATAAGGTCCTTGTAAATCTTTTTAAAAGCCTTACTAAGGCAGTAATCAGTAATTAACTGGATGTTGATTACTACTTTATTAAGTACTTTACAAATGTGTTATAATGCACTTGTATTACATCTTATCAAGCTGGTGTCTGGCAATAAATTGGCTTTCTGTTTATTTGTTTATTAAGCATGTTACAAGTCTATTATAACACCCTTGCAAAGCTTTGTCATATCAAGCCTTATTATTACTTTATTACTTTATAAGCACATTACAAGGCTATTATAATATCCTTGTAATACTTTTATGGCGTCTCATCAAGCTCATCAAGTTCCATCATGAGTTTTCTGTCAAAAAATCAATCTGATGATGTATTCTAAAGTGAACACCTCGGCTCATAGTTAGCCTTTACTAAGAAGACATTCCAGTGCATGGCCTTTATATTAGCATGTATGACCTGCTAGAATAAGTAGTATAATCAGTAGTATTAGCAAAGCACTTCATGTCTATTAGTGTTGTGCAAAAGATTATGATGCATATTAGATAATATGCATTAACTGAACCTAGTTATTCTTCAATAAAGTAGCAACGAGCATGTAGATATTAATAGGACTTAATAAGGGCATTGCAAATGCATTATAATGCTGATATTGATCCATTTTAATATGCTAATCACGTACAGTACAAAAGGCAAAAGAAAAATCATTAATAATCACTTTGACAAAAATGTTGGAGTGCCAGTGCTCATTGGACGAAAGGTAGGAACCACCCTGGATAGGCCACCTGTCCACTGCAGACTTTAATAATAATAATAATAATAATAATAATAATAATAATAAT
>CM067476.1:4317806-4368748 GCA_034552555.1 Semaprochilodus insignis | reverse complement strand
AGGCCACCTGTCCACTGCAGACTTTAATAATAATAATAATAATAATAATAATAATAATAATAATAATAATAAAAAAACATGAAAACAACAAAACATTATTATTATTATTATTATTATTATTATTATTATTATCAATTAATGCCCAGAGCGCATCATACTTGACATAAGCTGATAAAATCCAATATTGTAATATATAAAGTACATTCGATTTTATTTTGATGTTATTAGTTATTAAGTTATTGAAGTTATTATTGCTCATATCATTGACATCATTATTGCTTATATAACAACCAAAAAGTCATTAATATGGCGAGTGATATCAAATGTTTGACAACGTACGGACAGTAACTGTGCTCAGTTTTGTTTTGCTTTCATGCCCATGTTTTTTCCAGAGAAGCATTCCAGGCCATGTCACTTTTAGAACCGAGAAAGTGACCCAACGTCACTAAAAACAAAAGATTTATTGAATGAATATGTGTGAAAAAGCGGAGCACAAAGCATTTCCCGGCAGGCTTTTCCCCACTGAGAGAGCCTACAGCAGCACAGCAGCACCACTCCCAGCTAGACGCTTCCTCTCTCTACACACACACAATCTGCTGCTGTAAAAGGGCTGACCGCTCCATCCATAAAGCCAATAGCAACAGGCTGTACCACGAGAGACGGATACAAGGGTAACATCAGCCTCACAGAGATGGACGCCGGAAGAGTCTTTGGCTCTGCACATGCCAGCTGAAGATTGACCCCAATGCTACAGGAAGTTCTCAGAAAACACTGTGTAGAAAGCACAATACAATTATTAGAAATATAAAGAACTCATAAAGCATGGAAAAGCGTTTTCCATATAAATGCTGAATGCAACTGTTTACATTTTTATTCTACTCCAACTAACATTCCTCAGAGATGGTGTTAAAAATGCTCATGCTTAAATGATATATATAATTTAGGGTGGAGCAGCAAAGTTCAAACAAGAATTTGGAAGCTTAGGGGTGTATTTATTTTGATGTTGTGTTCAAGCATCAACAATTGTTGAATTGCTAACTGTCCTGTTGTGGAGGTCTTGAGACTCCTGTTAGAATACATGGCATCATGGATGCCATGCAGTACCAGAGATGTTAAATCTCATGTATTCTCCCAAAGAGATAAAACTGGATTATGGTATCATCCAGCATGACAATGATCCAAAACATACACCCAACTCTGCACACAATGACTGTGGAATAAAGCTTTTGACATGCCCATCACCGTCTCCTGACCTAAACCCCACTGAAAACCTGAAAGGTGAGCTAAAGAGGAGTTTCTAAAAGAGAGGAGCTAGTACACTGGAGGATCTTGTTCTATCTCATATGTGATACTGCAGTAAAAGCAGACCAACAGTAAGTAAATAGCTCCCACAGGAATTACAAGAAATCCCTTACTGAGCTGTTTAACCTGCTGCTTATTACTACTTTATTAAGCACATTACAAGGGTCTTGTAAAGCTTTTTTAAAAGTCTTATAAAGACCGTAATCAGTAATGAACTGGCTGTTGATTACTACTTTGTTAAGCACTTTACAAGTGTGTTTTAATGCCCTTGGAATACTTTTATTACATCTTATCAAGCTAGTAGCTGGCAATAAACTGGCTTTTCATTTAGTTGATTTATAAGGGTATTACAAAGGCATTACAACCTCCTTGTAAAGTCTTAAGAAACTTTTATGCAACTTTGGCTTGAAACCTACATGAATCTAAATTGTACTCTAATTGCATAATCATAAGTGTCCTGCAACTCTCTTGAAACCCAGCTATAAGAGTTGCATCCATCTCCACTTTGTGAAACAAGTTACATGTAACAGCCAATCAAAATGCAGACAGTGCATCATCTGATCACATCAAAGAACATAGTTTCAAGCAACTGGTTTCACCAGATGACTAGATAAGACCACGGCTGCGAGATGTTGGGATGAGGAGAGGTCTGCAGCACCCCCCTGATTTCAGGACTGTGATTATTAATAGTAATGATGACAATAAAGCGTTCAGAACTTAATAAGCATTTGAGCACAGTAAAGACCCAATCTGACCCATGTGTCAGAGTGTACTATGTATTTTTCTACTTTCAGTATCTGCGAAAGCATTGCATTGTTTAAGTGAACGCCGTATTACAGTGAGGAGACAACTGTTGACTGCTTTGGGGCGTGAGAGTGATGATTTGCTTAGCGGTCAGATGTGTAAATTGCATATTGTCATCTTTCACTTTATTATAGCATGGTATAACGTGTTCTATTTGATATAAATAGGCAAAGCAAAAAATATATAATAAAAAAATTACATTAATGTTGCATGACATCTTCAGTCACATCGCATAAAGGCCTTTCAATTTCAGCACCGCCCCCCGACCTAAAGCCCCTTCTGGCTGTGCTGGATTACACTCCTGACTATATGTATGCTTTATCAAAACTATCAACCCACTCAGGCCAAAATGGCTGTTGTATGAAATGGGCCATCGCCAGTTTTTTAGCTAGTAGTTCTAATTCAGTTTAGTGGAACATGTTTCACATTGACAAGTCTACATGTCTTTGACAGGGTTATTTTGGGGAAGTATTCATGGAAAGAAATATTTTGGGTGATAATTGACTTCTAGTGTTCGTTAGCAAGCATTAGTTACCTTATCCTAATTACTAGGTGTTGTGTATATGTGTATGTTTGAGGATGTAGTCTAGATTCCACACCAGTCCAGTGCCAAGTGGGCTAAGTTTACATTCTAGCCTGGTAGAGGTAGAGCTGTTTACTGGGGAAAGATGGTCAGTTCTTTTGCTCCCTTGTCTGTTTGATGCTGCCACCAGGCCTGAGTAAAAATACACGAACACGCTAAGAAATACTTACGAAAGTCAAAGTAAAAGGCCTTTCAAACAGCACTTGAAAAAAAGTAAATAAAGTGCTTTTTTTTCCAAGAGGTTCGCAGGTACTATAGTTGTATGCAAAAATTTGGTATGCAAAATTATATCGCTGTTGTCCAATGAAAAACATATATCTGCATTTTTGTCGATTTTTATTTTTATGCATCATTTGAACACAATAGCTGCTGTTTACGCTAAGATGTTGCAAAAAATGAATGGGAGTCTGTGAAGGGATGAGGGGAAAATAAACAATACATAGAGGAGTGTGGGTCAGTATAGCTGTGGATTAGAGTTTTGGGGATCTGTCCTGACTGAGTACATGCAGCTTGGTGGCTGTAGGTTATGGGGAACAATAAGGTTTGGGTGGGGCCGAAAATGAATGTGATATGCACCTGATTAAAAAGCTGTATACAAGCACACCATTCCCAATCAGATCGAACAATTTGAAGATGGAACGGTGTTGATATTTCAAGAACTGCGGGAAAATGAAGAATTACTAAGTAGAAGCATTACTTAGACCAGGGGTGCAATACTTTGAAAGTAACAATACTTTGAAATCTTTAGAAAAGTATCTGAACATTGGTAAGTTAACTTTTTTGGGTGATTACTGAAATATCCACATCAGTCATATGAGCTAACGTTTGCTGCTGAGCTGAGAACAAAAAATAAACTACATCTACTTCTGTTAATTGCAGAAAAAGTATTTACTTAAAAGACATGGCGAAGCCTTCAAACATTTGCATATAAATCCCTCCCCAAAAAAAACTTCCAATTTCTTCTGAACTGAATTAGAACTGGTCGCAATTCTGGCTCGCCGTCACTCTGAAATTACCCGCAATCATTTTTAAAAGTAAAACGCTCTATATGCATAATTAGTGACAAAGAAAAGAAATACAATTTTATTTACCTCGTAGCTAATTTAAAACAGAAACGTAGTCTAATAAATAATGGATCCCGTCGTGATTGTTCCGAGTCCAAATTTGCATAATTATTGTTTTCTTAGAAGCATCTGTTGGAATTGTAATCCCGTCTTTGTTTGCCAGGCGGACGTGTGGCACCTTCCCGTCTCTCTCTGACTGGCTGGGATTACACAAATGAAGAAATTAGGGGGGGAAAAGTGGTCCGGACGAGGACACGGGGCTCATTTATAATTGATAGAGTGGCCACGTTGAGACATAATGAATGCATGGCAAACATAGTCTAATGATGCATTGACAATGCCGTTCAATTTCGGCACGACGGCAAAGCCACCGAGCGGCCGGCTCACTTAGTAATGTCGGACTATTACTCAATTTGAAACCAAAGCTCCAGAGACAGGCGAAGAGGGAGGGGATGAAAAGACTGGAAGTGAGTGTTGCTTGTTGTCCGGTTGCGCTCGGCCACTTTATTTTCAAAGCAAACATTAAGCAGGTGACTTATCATAAAGCCGCAGCTGACCTTTTAATGCTGCTGCCATTGATTGAGTCGAGTGGCAACCCACCCCACCCCATCCAATGACCCCCCCCACTCCATTCCCTCTCTCTCTCCAGTCCGGAGGTGATAGATTATTTAATTAACTATTGACCTTTCTGCTGGTTCATTCATCGATAGAAATGCTTTTATGACAGCGCTGCATTTAGAGGAAGGGATGCTGAGTTTTGATTTTTGGATTTACTGTTTGCAAAAGGGTTTTTTTTAAACTCCCTCTCCGCCTTGATGACTTCTGATTTACATTCACATAATGTGATGAAAGTTGGCTCCGCTTTGCTACTGTACTACTGTACTGTACTGACTACAGTGACACACAGAAACTACACACTCTCACTTCCTGTATACATACAGTACCAGTCAAAAGTTTAGACACGGCTACATATAGGTTCTCCTTATGTTTAGCTTAATGCTTTACTTTATAATACAAGTGAGGACACCAAACTATAAAATAGCACTCATGGAATCATATAGTCCACCTTAAAAACATCCAAAAGGGAATTTTACAGGAGGATAAAACAGCTTCCTTAACTTAACTTTTTTTCTAAGCAGTTTTGGATCAATTCTGAACTGAAAGGAGAAATAGAGCTTTTAAACTGCGCTAATAAAAAGAGATAACTAAATGTATTTTTGCACAATGTAATATATATTAGACGAGGAGACATGGCAGAAATATAGTACTGTGATACATCAAGAGTATATGTGGTATATCAGGATATGTACTGTTTCAGGCATCTCATCAGTTGGAGCTGTTAAGTGTGACCCTGTACAGTCTTTAAGATCACCAACAACATCCATTTAGTTGGGTGTGTCTAACCTACTGACTGTACTGTAACACAATGGGCTAAAGTAAATAAGTAAGTTATAAATTAGCACAGTCATGACTGGCTCAGTTTAGACATTGGCACATCTGAAATCACTTTTTTTAGACTTCCAAAGTTCAGTCTTAGAAGTTGGTTCCATTTTCTGCTTCTCACAATCAAAAATAAAGTAGTCAAGTAACACGATCAGTGATGTTGAAGTCTCGGCTTGGGTGGTCAATCCATTGTTCTAAGAAACACCAGCAGCTTCTTTGTTTCATTTATAAATGCTCAAAAGCATTAAGAGTTGTCTTCTCACAGTAGAAGACAATAAGCCACAGGTGTCCATACTCAGGCGAAACTCTGTATACACTCTGATTTAACTTATTACAATACGCAACAAGATTTTGCTCCTGCCGTTATGTGTTATATTCCAGTTGTTTATGTGTAAAATGTAAACATAAACAGCTACATTGATCACAAACTTGGTTTCTGTAACCAGGACAATGAAGTGAAAAATTCTTATTTATTTCTCACATTACTGTTAAACACAGTGCATAACATTTATACTGCAATGTAATATATATTTCGCTAGAAAACTGAGAAATGTGACAAATTTCTTAATAACAGCTTTTAAACTTCAATGAATCCTCAAAACTTCTCAAAATAAAATTCTGCCATCTGAGCGAGCAGCAATCGTCCACCTTGTCACACCTCCTGGTTCTCCCTCTGCTTTTGCTGTACCTCCAAACTACAACTCCCAGGAGTCATTGGTGTATGACATCACTGTCACATGTCCTACAGCCACCAATCAGGACACCTACAGATCACTCTCCCCTGAATACTAATGACTCTCACCTGTTGCCCATTTGCTGGCGCACATATACCTGTTTGTTGCAGACACTCCTTTGCAAGGTATTGCTGACTTTCTGCTCTTACAGTTTCAGAAGCTACTTGAAGCCTATTCGGCACTGAATGTATTTCAGATCTTCTGTAAAAGGATTCAGAACATCGTTGTCCTGACCACAGAAGCAACATTAATGGTGACCAGTAGGCATTTCCTGTACATTTTAGGTCTAAGGAATTTAGGAAACACACTTTGTAACCAGGAACAGGAAAAAACTTAGTGCTATCAATCTGTATTACAATAATAGCTAACATAGTTATATTACAATCATGCCTGCTCTATATCTAGTGTTCATGCTGTGCCAGGTCTTGTTTAAATGGCTCTAATTTTGCTGTTAACATCAACAGCACCAGCCAAAGCTGATAATATGTAGCTTGTTCTGGGCAAACAGGCACCATGTCTTGTGAGGGCTGTAAATGTACTCAACAGATGCAAATGCATATCTCCAAAAGACAATATATATAAAAAAACTGAAGGCTAGATTTAAATATAAATTTAAGATAAGTTTGCATATGAGCAATATATGTATCCAGGGCAATATATATCTCCATGTTTTTTTTGTTTTTTTTTAATTTTGTCTTTTCTACCTCGTTCGAGCAAGTCAGACATCCTTTACATTGTGTGAAAATTTCATGAAGAACGGACATACGGGAATGCTTCAAAACTGCTTGGAATAAACACACTTTACATTGACTCACACTGAAAGTGATGATAGTTCTTGGCCTCTCCTCTAAAGTTACTATTTTGGAGATACTTGTTCTTTGGACGGTGACGGTATTCATGCTGTGTTTTGTGAGAACAGTTGAAAGATCATTGAAACTATGCAAGGCCTCTGAGCTACAGACCCCACGATGTCATACTTGGCCTATGTTGAGGAATACTCTGTCCTTAACTGACCAGAGCCTGACGTTCTGTAATAGTGGTCATATCAGGAAAAACGACAAGAAAATCAGATGTAGTCTCTTTTGTAGTAATGGTCTTATGATTGGCTAATGATTTGTATGATTGGAATGCTTTGGTGTTATCTGAGGTTGTTGTGTGCAGTGATGTGCAAATCTCTCTCTCTCTCTCTCTCTCTCTCTCTCTCTCTCTCTCTCATGCGTTTCAGGCATATTTCACAGCAGTAGGTGTGCATTAGCCACCGTACAGGGCCGTGGGCTTGGATGTGCTTTCTGCTGCGGTGAGGGATCTGGTGATTTATTAAGCAGTTCATTTCAGTCTGATTACAGCTAAAATGCTCTCACCTGAATCAGCTCTGCAATATATCCACACCGCCAGAGTCTCTGCCAGTAGACTAAAGAGAGAGAGAGAGAGAGAGAGAGAGAGTGTGAGAGAGACAGACAGAGACATAGCTCACTTTTTCATGGTGTGAGAGAGGAGAAAGACAACAACATCTTACCTCATGATAGCGAATTAGCCTTAAGAGGCTCTCATCTCTCCGGTCAAATCATGAGTATGGATGGAGTGAATGGGGACAATAATGCACTGGTAACAAAACTAACAATGTCTAACTTTATTCCTTACTTAAAGCAACATTCCTTACATTCCTTAAGACAGCAGCTACAAAATCATTTAGATGGTATGCTAAAAAATGAGTCACCTCTGTGACGTTCTAAGCGTGTTTTAGTTACCTGGGCTATTTGGTTGAGGTGACCGTAAATTTGAACCACAGTGCCTACATTAAACTGCTGGACAAGCAGGTTTTGCCTTTTACTCATCATCTTACCAAGGAACATAACATTCCTATTCATGTATTCCAAGATGATCATTCTCACATTCATTGTGAAAATCATTGGCATGATGACCATTCAGGAGTATTCATACATCTGGAATGGTCCGCAAAATCTCCAGGTTTGAATCCTCTTGGAAATCTGTTGGACTACCTGGAACAACCGAGAAAACGCCAGGGAAGGCATCCACCAAATCTGGCCCAACTGACCAATTCTTTGATGCAAGAGTGGCTGAGTATTGATGTATGGAAAAGCAGCATGTTAATGATTGGCTAAAATGAGTGACTGCATTTGGACGTGCCAAAGACCATGGTGTGAAGGAAGTAGCTGAATCTGCAGGTGTATGGAAGCGTACGGTTGTACGGGTCTACCAGCAGTGGCTAAAATCCCAGTCTACAGGAAATTCTCCTCAGAACTGTGCCAGGGAAGGCATCCACCAAATCTAGCCCAATTGCACAATTATTTGATGGAAGAGTGGCTGAATATTGAAGTGGCCTATATCCAGAAACTTGTCCANTCTACCAGCAGTGGCTAAAATCCCAGTCTACAGGAAATTCTCCTCAGAACTGTGCCAGGGAAGGCATCCACCAAATCTAGCCCAATTGCACAATTATTTGATGCAAGAGTGGCTGAATATTGAAGTGGCCTATATCCAGAAACTTGTCCAGTCCATGCCAAATCCAATCACAGCTGTTATTCGTGCTAGTGGGGGTATTACAAGCTATTAGGTATATTTCAGTCACAGGGGACTAAATTTTTGACTCAGTCTGTGAGCTTACATTGACTTAAAATAGGGAGAACAGTAGCACTGTACCTGACTGACCCAACAGTCACGACTGGGGATATTCAGCGAGCAGTGATGTCCTCCATGAGTCATCCTGACAGTGCCAGCACCATTGACAGACGGCTGCACTACACAGAACTACATGCACACAGACCGTCACGACGACTGCCCTTAACACCACGTCAACATCACCAAAGACTGCAGTGGTGTCATGCCAGACTGTCATGGAGTGACTCAGAATGGCGTTAACTCATATTTACCTAGAAAATCAACCAAACGTGTTGTCAGGGTCCAGTGAAAACAGGACATGAGCGGTTGAGGCTTTTAAAGGATTTATTAAAAAGTGACACAATCCAGGGACGTAAACACAAAAACAGGCAAGAGGTCAGGAAAACGGCAAACAGGAACAACGAAGGGCAATCCAAAATCAGAGAACAGGCAGAAAAATCCATAAACCAAAATAACAGCAGGAGTAGAAAAGGCTCGGTTACGCACTGGCAAACAGAAACGTTACTTCGCAAAGAGGAACTCAAAAAGAGTAATTTATAAAGGAAGTAACACTGGTAAATCTAATCAGAATTCAGGTGAGGACGATCTGGGATTGGCTGCCAGCTGCGAGCGGGAAGTCACATGATCACCAGAGGGGTTCGCGGGTGATATCGCCCGCGTGAGGCTAGATGGGCGCGAGACCCAAACTTTTTCACACTACTCTGTATTTACTTCAATTAAAGTGCGGCGTTTGAATACTTTTTCCATGATCGCAGTACGCCCGCCTGCCAGGAGAAGTGACTGAATATTAATACGTATGTTTGCTTGTGCCTTGTTCTGCTCAGGTGGTTGGAGATTCCTTGTGGAAGGTGCAGACCAGCTCCTGCTGGATTAACAGGGCTGACACCATACGAAATCTCATCACCGGCGCGATGGACAAATATTGTTTTATTGTTGTTCTAAAGGTTTTTGCGATATTTGTTTTTCCCGGTACGTGCGGAAGCCTAAAAGACAGGAGCGGATGCAAATTGGAGTTGTGTTTCTCCGCTGGCTGGCTGTCATCAATATTTATTGCTCATTGTTTAGAGATCTGCAGGTCTTTAGATTACTCAGACGGAGAACGCAGACATACACACACACTGGTGCGTGGCACGCTGCCATGCTTTAACAGGTTTACGTGTCTCTCTCTCTCTCTCTCTCTCTCTGGTCCTCTCTGTTCTGAAGGAAGTGACAGAGAGAGAGAAATCTGCTGCTGTAAATATTTAATAACTCTTCTGGGTTATTCATGATGTGACTGCCTCTATCCTAATACTGTCTCCTCTGTACCTGTCAGTACATCCTTTTACTCTCACATGCACGAGAATCAGAACTCGCGCTCTCTCTCCAGGCCCTCTCGGCAGTCACCATCATCATGCGGCAGTGCAGTGTGGAGCTTATGGAGACCAAACGTGCACCAGGGTTATAATTTCGTTTCTGTTGAAACCAAAATGAACAAAACAGCATGCTGGTGTATGACAGTCATGACAGTGGAGGCTCTCTATGCTGTCAGGGGTCGAGGAGCAAGGAGATGGAAGCGAAACGGGAAAACGGTCCATCCAACAATTACACGAGGAAGGCCTGTGTATGTATGTGTGAATATGTGTATGTGTGTGCTTTTGACATGATTGCTCTGTTTCGTGTCTAGGGAGTGTCGTTCCTGCCCTCGCCTCCGTCGACTCGTCTGTCTGCTGTGACATTGACGGACTCGGCTAATCAATTGGACACGGAGCGGCCGCAGCTCACTCTCTGCTGTCACATTCTGGCTGACAGACGCTCATAACTTTAACTTCCTAACTTTCCCTCCCACATGGCCGTGGAACTTTAAGGGAAGGAGATGGACGGTTGTTCCAGCTTTCGGCCAATCAAAAGTCTTTTCTACTTACGTCAGCTTGGACCCTTGTTTTTCATTCCCTGTCCAAGAGAGCTGCGCAGTTTAGTGTTTTCTCGGCTTATTCGGTATATGACCTAAAAGTGTCCAGACTCACGAAAAGCTCCACACACCCAGTACTGGACTGTGGTTTGCATTCTCTTGAGTGATGAAGCACCATAGAGCAAATCTGGGATGAACCCGAGTGCGGTCTGTGACTGAGAACTAGTTGGCCAACTTCAGTGCCTGACCTAAATTATCTAGTGCTTGGACATAATCAGGCAGCTGGTGCCAGAGACATAGAACAGCAATGGAGGAAGTGCTAACTCCCATAGTACAAAGCCTGGTCTTAAGTACAACTACAAATTCATAGACAGCTGAATGGAGGGAGTAAAGTGAAGTCATGAGGGCCTTATTAGCCATAGTGTGACTGAATGGGAACATATAAATACTAAATGAATGTGGCGCAAGTACTGGCCCCTGTGGCACACCATAGGCAACAGTAGTTGTAGCTGACTACATCCCCTCAAATTCTGTCACTGCATCAAAGTAAATACAAGATACTAATCATGCTCAAATATAAAATTAAAGAGGCAATTATGTTTTAATTTTGACATAAGGCTAAAGTTATTGCCGTTACTGTAAAGTTTGACAGGGAACGAAGTTCATCAAGTCCACCAAATCCGTAGTGGACACTACGCATCACTATACAACTCCAAACATCAACATTTCCATACTGCTAACTCATATATAACTTTGTAGCCTTATGTGGCATAGTAGAGGGACCTTTTAGAAGGGAAAGTGCATTTAATTGTACATTTCAACATGAAACGTTCATCTTTGTGGACACTTAAAGCTGATTTTCCATCACATGGTATAACTTGACTCAACTTGACTCTGCTCAGCAGCTACATATAGCCCACTCTCAACATATGTGGCAAGTTTAGCAATGCTGCATGAAACTGGTGTGAAGTGAAGGAGACAAATCTTGTTCAGAAAATGCTGATGGCAGCAAGACAAAATGAGTATTTTGGGAAATACTACTTTAGGGCTTACATGACAAGACAACTGTGGCCACTCTAAAACAATGCAATAGGGTATGCTAAACTGGTAGCTGGTATTAGCATATGTGTTTAGGGTGGACACGTGGCTATAACAATGATTCCCTCCAATTAATCACTGAAATCTGCAGTTCTTCCATATCACCTTTTGGTATCAGGTCAGCTTGCTTGAAACTTCAGTGGAGGTGGTAGCAAAAAAAGTACATGGTACCAGGTACCAGATTTGCCTAAGGCGGCTATAATATACTTGGTTTTAAGCTCATCATTGAGCCCTGAATTGAATCATATGTGCTGTAGCCAAGAAAAGACTGAACTGCCCAGGGCGCTGACTCCTCAGGCCTGTAAAACCGAGGTCAGTTTTGGGAGTTCCCTTTATGTAGTTAAAAGCCTGAGACGTTTAGGTCCTCTATTCAGAGAACCTCCTGCTTGTTTGGGCCTGATAAAAGCCCAGTCACTCACGTAGTTAGTAGCATTTGAAGTAAAGCAGGTCTAGCAGAACATGAAAACAGTTGCTTCCTGAGACCCCAGGGGGTGTGGGAAAAGAGGTATATTCTTTACTTTCATCTCCAAAAAAAAGGAGCTTAAATAAGTCAAAACATTGAAAACCTTTTTCACAGGTGGATGCCTGGGCCTTCTTTTCAGGCTGTGAGCCAGAAGGGAAAAAAAATCAGTAAATTATGGATTAAATGATGTTAGAACAAGACTAAAAAGGCTGGCGGCCAGGAAACAACTATAAACACAGAAAGAAGGTACAGGGGGGAGAAAGGGTACATATAGTATTTGTATCTGTATTCCTGTATTTTGTGTATCACTCATCTTGTGAAATATTGATCATATCTTTCATATCGCGCAAGGAGAGGGCTCAGAAAACAGGGTTTCTGCGAGTGGAGATGTTGACCTCAGCGTCGCGGTGTGTGTAACGGGGCGTCATGCAGTATGCATGTGCTCCTGTTTTGAACAACGTACAGCTCATACATTTTTAACAGTTCAAAATATTAGAGGGGCTGATAGCTCGGCTTGGCTCTAAAAATATACCTTTTAACTCCCTATTGTTGCACCCCCCTCCTTCACCACCCCCTACTCTCAATAAACAAACGAAGGCCTAGGATGTGACTTTGTGCGTGGGTGCATGTGTGTGCCCCTCTCATGCCCTGTAAAACCTCTTTCCCATGGTGTTGTTCACATCTGTTGAAGCGAATGATATGCATGATGTGTATATGGTATGGAATCAGCATGATGCTGAACCCATAGGCTGGTGGCCCTCAGAGGATGCTTTATATCTTGCAACGGCTGTTTATTTTAATACATGTGCCCTATATGTGCTCTCATTATAAACAAATGTAGAGACCTCACACACAGGATCCAAAATATTGCCTCTGTTGGAACAAAACCTTGTATCTCCAAAAGGGTAACTTTACAGGAGAAAGAGAAAACTTTTACTTGAATGGGATTTAACCCTCTTAGTGTCATACATAGAATCATAAATATCCCAAGAAGTTTGGAAGGGCAAGTGTTGTTCCGACAGCAAGTCAAGTACACAACCTTTGAATGGTTGACAAGTCAGGAATGCAGCCTCTTACTGGTCGATGAGTCAGGAGCGCAGCCTCTTACTGGTCGACAAGTCAGGAACACAACTTTTGATTGATCAACAAATCAGGAGCGCAGCCTCTTAGTGGTTGACAAGTAAGGAATGCAACCTCTTGCTGGTCAAAAAATCAAGAATGTGGCTTCTTACTGGTCGACAAGTCAGGAACACAGCCTCCTACTAGTCAACAAGTCAGAAACACAACCTTTTAATAATCGACATATCAGGAACGTAGCCTATTGTTGGTCGACAAGTCAGGAACACAGCCTCTTAGTAGTCGACGAGTCAGGAACGCAACCTCTTAGTTGTGGACAAGTCAGGAACACAGCCTCTTAGTAATCGACAAGTCAGGAACGCAACCTCTTAATGGTCAACAAGTCAGGAACACAGCCTCTTACTGGTTGACAAGTCAGGAACGCAGCCTCTTAGTGGTTGACAAGTCAGGAACGCAACCTCTTAGTGGTTGACAAGTCAGGAACACAGCCTTTTAGTGGTCGACAAGTCAGGAACACAGCCTCTTAGTGGTTGACAAGTCAGGAACGCAACCACTTACTGGTTAACACGTGATTAATGCAGCCTCTTTTAGGTCGACAGACTGAACCCAAAGTTTCAGTGGACTGTTAACAGCCATGTTAACAACAACAACAATGTCTCATCTAACATGGAGAATGGTGTTCCATTCTTCTAGACACTAGTAGTATCTGTGCCTAGGTGGATTTAAACAGTTCTGGCTTGTGATAGCCAAACACCTTACTAAGACAATTTGTGTTGTTTGTTTCTTCAATTTCTCACTCATCTGCGCATCTAAGCTAAGAGCATTTTCCCTGAAAGGAACCCGTTCAGACACTCAAAGTGTTGTAACAACTGTCATTACATTTAAGAAGAAATCTAACTGTGAAATGAAACATGTAGAATTTGTAAAAGAGCTCAATTTTATTGCCCTCACATTGTAGGTAACTTTTCCGACAAAGTCAGGACATTGCTGGTAGAAAAACCAATGCACACACACATTCAGACGACCATGCCGGGGCCGAGCTCTCACTACTGCTGCATTGTGGAAATTTATTGGGGAATATTTCAGGCGTGTTTGACGCGGCAGGCTGGGCTAAACTCCGGCCTGTTGTGTTTGCTGCAGCTTTAATCATCTTTGGCCCCGGCTCACTTCCTGTGAGAGAGCGAAGCGGCTCAGGAATGCCATTCTCTCGAAAGAAAACAGAGAGGATCCAAAGAGGAAGTGCTCCCCCTCACATACACACGCATATGCCGGCGCTTGCTCTCACGGTGCACAGAGGGGCTGGGAAACTTCAAACGGGCGTGAAGAGAGAAGGACAGAGTTTTCCCACATTTTGCAAGCACAGGGTCTTCAGAGACAGGAGCTAAAAATAGGCTTTGACATGGAGGGTGAGTATGCAGTATTATAGTTAAAATAGGACTCAACCTGATCCAGGCCCTCAGGGGTCAAAGCACGACACCCCCCATGTGTGTACATCTGTTTCAAACCTCCCCCACCACCACCAAAACAAATCACAGTGAGTGAAGTTTTGTGAAACTCCTCTAAATTTGTCTCCTGAAGTTTTAATCCATCCGTAATTCATGCTCACTTTAGCATCAAGTGTTTCCCAGAGCCTCTACGTTGAGTTGGCTTTATAAACACCTACCTTTTACTGACCTGTTGGCCATTTTATTAGAAACACCTACCATGTGATTTACGGGTTACTGACTGTGGCCCTGTGAAGGCCTGCTGGCTTGTCCAGGGTGTTTCCTGCCTTCCGCCCAATGAGAGCTGGGGTCACCCCTCAACTCAGAAGGCTAAGCGGCTTAGAAGATGAATGAATGAACGAATGATTGTAGACCTGAACAAAGTTTTTACTTACTGACTGGTAGTTGTACTGATCAAGCACAGTACACCAGCGTTATCAAACTGATGTGGGCCCAAACTCTTGCAAAGCAAATAACTCTTTGTGTCAGTGGTCAGTAGCAAAACACAGCAAGTGAATTTTGGCTTCTTTTTTTCTTTTTTTGGCTAAAGTGAGTCACAAATGAGAGCTGAAGCTGTTTTCTGGTGTGAAAGAAGAAACAGACATGAACCCATACCAGGCCAGGTTAAAAGAAGGATTTAGAGTAAAAATGCATTATATAAAATTAACAACATGCCTTACTTGAATTCTTCTTACCAGCTTTATATGTATTTGTCTCAGGTACAGTTGCCATAAGTGGTATTAAGCCCAGTGGAACAGTGAATATACAACACAGTTAGCTTAGCACTAACATAACATAGACACACTAGTGGTAATTAGCAACTGTAGTGGTGAAATGTGGAAACTTGATGCTTGATCCAAAATGCTAACCCAACCTGCCTCTAAGGCAGCTCTAAGCTGCAAATTAACAGAGTGCAACAGGCAGTAATATATGGACAAGAGGAGATTAAGAGACACCTGTGATTAAAAACATACCTAATAGTGCGTAATACCTCCACGAGCACCAATAACAGCTGTGATTCGTTTTGGCATGGACTGTAGGATGTAGGCCACATCAATGTTTAGTGACTGTTGTATCAAAGAATTGGGCCAGTTGGGCCAGATTTGGTGGATGCCTACAGTTCTGAGGAGAATTTCCTGTAGACTGGGATTTTGGCCACTGCTGGTAGACCCGTATGACCATACGCTTCCATACACCTGCAGATTCAGCTACTTCCTTCACACTATGGTCTTTGGCACAGCTAAATGCAATCATTCCTTTTAGCCAATCATTAACATCTGCATTGAGACCCATGTTTCACACATGGAATGAGACATTCACTGCACTGTACCACCTCTATGAATCCTGTCACACACCTTGCAGGTATTTATAGCTCCATCATCCATCTGCAAGAGCTTGAAGTTACTACCACCTTAAACACGCAAAGTGACTAAGTTTTGTCCGGTGAGCTAACATATAATTACAGCATTTGAAAACCTGGCTAAAAATTGCTAGTTAGCTGTTTTGCCATTTGGCACCACCATAAACATTATAAGTTAGGTAGGGGGCCTGAAAGTCTCCTATTCTCTCGCTCTCATTCCCTATAATATAGGGTGCCATAATGTTCCAGGCCAGGCTTAAATCTGTCCAGGCTCTGTTTCTCTGACAGCTCTGCACCGAAAAAATGCTCTGGCTCTTTCTTATGCATTTATTTCAGCTCTACAAGCGGGTGTGTGATTCGCAGCGTCAGACGTGTCACCTCTGTTTTGGGCAATGCGAAAGCACCAGTGCAGGACAACACCCCCCCAATCCCTCCAGACCCTGACCCAGCACCCCCAGGCATTGCAGCTCACGGGCTTGTCCTCGTTAGCAACGCAATTACACCATGAGAACATTTCCTTTGCACGCGCTGTCCCCAGGATTACAGCATTCTACCCAGTAATGTTTTCCCGTTGTGTCATAAAGGGCCTGCATCCCTCATGGCCCTCTGTCACTGAGAACGTCTGAAAACAAAACAATCACAAAAGCAAAAAACAGGGCTATTAAATATTTGATCTAGATTATTTTAAATTTGTGATTATCTGTTTTTTTGATTGATCTCATTTTCCACAATAGATTATCTATCTATCTATAGATAGACATATATATATATATATATATATATATATATATATATATATATAAAGATATGTCTCTGCTGTCTCTCAGACTATCCTTGTCTAATAATGTATACATCAGAGAATTCCCACAGACTTTGTATATTCTGTATTTTGTGTATATGTTGTGTATTTTATATTTATTTAATATATCTCTTTATATCTCTTTATTTAATATGTTTAGTTAGTATGTATATAATGTTGCCCTGCTGTAGAGTATTATTAACCTGAGCCTCACCACAAGCATTTCACTGCATAAATGTCCTGACATGTGCAAATGACAAATAAACCTGAAACCTGAACTTGAAACTTGATATGGAACCTGTTTTGAAAACAGTTCTATGTAGCACCAAAAAGGCTTTTGCTATTGTTACGATATCAAGCTTTTAGTAACAGAAGAGGCTATTCGGTGTCATATAAAACCATTTTCAATAAGATTCTATTTAGAAACGCATACAACATGTATCTACTTTACCATTGTTCTTGTTAGTTCCAAATAGTGTCTCATTTTTTGCTTGGTGGAACTTTTGTTGTTGGTAAGCCAAAGCTGTCCACCATTACTACAGCCAAATTTCCTTTATAACGAACTGAAGTTTCATCCATTCACTATAGTGTTTTACCCTCTCAGGTGTCGACTTGAGATGGGTTATCTTTTCCTTCCTGACTTCTTGCTATGTATTATGTTATCTGCATATCAAAGGTTATTGATGTTTCTTCCACCAGTCTTGAATCCTCGATCATCTTCCTCCAGTGTTGCCCCTCTCATTAAACATTCAGCATAAAGTAAGAATAAAGTGCGTATGTGTGTGTGTGTGTGTGTCTGTGTGTGTGTGTGTGTGTGTGTGTGCATGTGATGGACTGGGAAAATGTCCTGGGTGATTACTGCCCTCTGCCCAATGTTCAAAATGACCCCCTCCAACGTGACCCATGAGGATCAGTGGTGTAGATGATTAATGAAAGTCTGTATAAGTATGGCAACAATGGACAGCCTTGTTTTACTCCTTCGCAGACATGGAGCCAGTCTTTTATTCCATTGTCTGTCCCTACTGTGGCTTAAAGAAAATAGTTTTACAATCAAAAGCTTTGCTGTATTCAATAAAACAATAGCTTTCCTTCTTGGAATGTTCCTACATAACATTGTCATTTCCCAATTTAATGTGTTCACCTAATGGAAAACTCTGTCTTCCATTATTACTTGACTTACTTCCCTGATCTTCACATCATTATTATCTTTCAGGACTGTTTGAATTGAGTTTATTTATACAGTATTATATGCTATAGGTTATACACAGGATAACTGGGATCAACATCAAATCCCAAGATAATATTTGCGATATCATTTAACATTGAGTTTGATGAGTGTCAAATGATAGAGATTTATTCAGTGCTTGGTAAAATCCTCCTGTCCGTGCATGTCAGCTGGATTTAGACATGTTTGTTATGGTTTTTTCTCGGTGCTGGTGCGCTGCTTTATCCACACTTTGATATCTGTATCAGAGAGATGTTAACACACACACACATACAGCTAAACAGTCATATTAGTGAACACAGCCTGCCTGACAGGTGTTCAAGACAGAGAGAGAGAGAGAGAGAGCGAGAGACAGAAAGAAAGAAGAAAAGACAGGAAAAGGCACGCACACACACACAGCACGCACGCAGACACACACAGCATGCACCTGAAGCTGTCAGTGTTTTGATAGGTGATCAAGGCCGCTGCTGCACCTCCAAGAACCAGATGGTGTAACAAGGGGAGACAAGAAGACATGATTTTCTTTCTCTCTCTCTCTCTTTCTCTCCCATATCCCTAATATGTATCATCATCACGTACGGCAGAGCCAAACCACTGGCTATTTCTGCCTTTTGATTCTCTGTTAAGGGGCACTTTGGATGAAATGAAAAGTTCATGATGCTGCATACTCAAGATGTATTACATTACATATGTAATGTACATAATGTACATATGTTACACATGGAGTACAGTGTTTGATGCAAATACACATGTATCAGTTTCAGTATTCACCCATGTAGTTGCACAAGTGTATCTTTATAGTTGTAGCAGCATATGTTACTAAGAGTTGCTAGACAGCTGGTAAAGCTGGTCTGTATCCAACCAGCCAGCTAACTTGCAAACTCATGCTCTCAACGTGAGGCGAGGCAAGGCGAGTTTATTTAAACCGCACATTTCATACACAACGGCAACTCATCTGGTATAAACAAAAGAAAAAAAACATCAAAAGGAAGAATTAAAAAAAAAGCCCTCAAGAGTGAATGCAAGAAAAGTCAATTAGGTAGACTTACTCAAGGGCTAGCATCTAGAGCAAGTGGCTAGTTTAGGTAATATTAGCAAGCGTCAAGTAACTAATGTTAGCACTAATGTTAGCATAGCTAACTAAATAGTATGATGAGCTAGATAATTACTTTTATTTTCCTGTCTGTGTCTATATCCACATGTTGCTTCAGTGCCAGTCATAATGGTGCCTTACTATAAACCAGCCAAACAAAGGGAAAGCAGCTTATTTTGTTCTAGTGCCGAATAATATTGATGCCTTCTATATTGACATATAATTTAGTATGATTTTAATATGATATGAGACAATTTATAGCACCTTTAACTGGTTCAGGTTGATGTGTCTATACATACCACAAACAGGAAAATAAAAGGGACCTTTATATGATATATATGTATGTATACTTTTCAGAGAGTAGAATGCATTAACAAGCAGATCAATCAAAGCAGGGATTTAGCTTTAGCGACCCCTTTTACACTGCATGACTGCTTTGTTGTCCAGATAGTGGGTCCAGGGCAACTTCTAAAAGACTTCACCACATTTGACTTTCTTTAAGATGGGTCCCCAGTATGGCTGTCTCTATACAGGTGGATGGTAATACATATCACAAGCAGAAACAAACAATGCCCAATGACAAAGCTGAGAAAAATTGACACAGACTTGTACAGATACTAATAAGTGACTTTTATAAGTCTCTAAAGTCTTTTACTATTTCTATTACTAATTCAGATGCTTTCATTCTGTATGTTTTCATTGGTTTTTGGTGAAAATGTGTTTGCTGAAATTACTGAAAGACTGACTTTGTGCTGAACTAGATACTATATATCACTTGTGTATTGTACAAGTTGTATCTTATTGTATAAGCTGATATCTTTAACTAAATAGTAAAAGGACATGGAGGGCCATGCCACTCCAAAGTTTAGCATTTTACGTTGTCATCAGCGATTTAGCAAGGCCTTTGTAACTTGAATTCGGAGTATTACATAAGGGAAATGATCATCTATGGAGCTGCGGCCCACCTTGAATTGAATTTGACACACCTGCACACTGAGTTTGAGCTCCCTAAAGATGGATGTATATAAAAGAAACATCTAGCATCCAGAGACCTTCAAAACAAAGAAATGGTCAACAATTTTAATTTTAATTCATTTTTTGCAACAGTCTTAATTTTACATCCGAATCGACTTTTGCCAGCCCTGTTGGAATGCAACTGCTGAACTAATAAGTACAGGCCTCCAACACCTGTAGACTGCTGGCCGTTTGTTGTTCTGCTCAGCCGGTGATTTCTGGCCCAGTGTTTAGATTGATCACACGTTGCAGATGGCCTCTCCCACGCAGCGTGACCCCAGACACACTTGCAGAGTTATTTATGATTTTAAACCAGTGGATTAATAAACCCATACCGACGAAAAGGAGTGTGTTCCGGAATGGAAGTGTTGAATGGAATTCATTTAACATCAAAGATGTTTCCTTTATGGGGGGATGTTAATAGGATCATTAGGACATCATATATCCAAGTTTGAGTGGAAGATGTAATGTGTGTCCTAAATTCAGTGGAATATGGGGCACCATTTAAACCTAAGGGCATTACATGAAACTCGTACAAGCCCTAACATTTAGCATTTACCTTGCATGTTTGTATGTGCCTTTGTGTCCATGTGTGCTGCCCATTTACTTGGTGAGTTCTGAAGTGGATATTATTAAAAATAATAATATACTCATTGACAAGAAAATGCACCAAAAAGAAGTTGTGTGAATAAAATTAAACTTTATATGTGTGAATGTAATGATCATATATGTAAGTATTTACAGTATTAGAGTGAAAGGATACATTTACTGGGGAAAGCTGTACAATTAAAAGTAGGCTCTATTACACTGTTGGGCCACTTTTAGCCTAGACACAAGAAGAGATACGTTTGGGGATGGAGGCATACAGGTTCTGTATGACATGCTGTGGCACATTTTCCCACAGATATTGAGGCTGGGCCTGTAGATCCTGCACACTCGTAGGTTGCCAAAGGTGGTGTCCCTGCTGGTCCCATAAGTGTTTGGTTGGTGGTAAATCTGATGACCGGGCAGGTCAAGGAAGTGTTGCAACCTGGCAAAGACATTCCTGGAAAACCCTGTGTGGGTGAGCATTATCCTGCTGAAAAATGCCAGTTGGAAGCCCTGCCCTCAAAGGCCACACATGTGGCCAGAGGATGCCCTGCACATATTGCTAGGCTGTTAAAAGCAACTAATTGGAAATGGTCCCAGCAGAGACAGGAGTGTGTAATGTAGGTGCCACCTGTGTCTGCATGGTGCGCAAGGAAACTGTGGGAGTTGCTTGTGCTTCTTGGTGAATCAAGACTGGTGGTCTGTCTGGGTCATCCGGAGATTGTTAGCCGTGTGTGCACACATCCAGACTACACCCGTAATCATTTACATACTCTATATTGCCAAAAGTATTTGTTCATCTGCCTTCACTTGAACTTGAGTGACATCCCATTCTTAATCCATAGGGTTTAAAATGATGTTGGACCACCCTTTGCAGCCATAACAGCTTCAGCTCTTCTGGCTTTCCACAAGGTTTAGGAATGTGTTTATGGGGATTTTTGACGATTCTTCCAGAAGCGCATTTGTAAGGTCAGACACTGATCTTGGACAAGAAGACCTGGCTCACAGTCTCTGCTCTAATTCATCCCAAAGGTGTTCTATCAGGTTGAGGTCAGGACTGTGTGCAGGCCACTCAAGTTCTTCCAAACCAAATTCGTCCATCCATGTCTTTATGGACCTTGCTTCGTGCACTGGTGCCCAGTCAGGTTGGAACAGGAAGAGGACATCCCCAAACTGTTCCCACAAAGCTGCATGAAATTGTCCAAAATCTCTTGGTCTGCTGAAGCATTAAGAGTTCCTTTCACTGGAACTGAGGGGACGAGCCCAACTCCTAAAAAACAACCCCACACCATAATCCCCACTCCACCAAACTTTCCACTTGGCACAATGCAGACAGACAAGTACCGTTCTCTTGGAAACTGCCAAACCCAGACTCGTCCACCGGATTGCCAGACAGAGAAGCATGATTTGTCAATTTAGAGATCACATCTCCACTGCTCTATAGTCCAGTGGCGGGCCTGCTGTGTCATTGTACGTGGCCTACACTTTGTGGCTGAGTTGCTGTCATTCCCAATCACTTCCATTTTGCTATAATACCACTGACAGTTGACTGTGGAATATTTAGTAGTGAGGAAATTTCACGACTGGACTTGTTGCACAGGTGGCATCCTATCACGGTACCATGCTGGAATTCATTGAGCTCCCGAGGGTGACCCATTTTTTCACTAATGACTGTAGAAGCAGTCTGCATGCCTAGGTGCTTGGTTTTATACACCTGTGGCCATGGAAGTGATTGGAACTGAATTCAGTGATTTGGATGGGTGAGTGAATACTTTTGGCAATATAGCGTATCTACCTGTAACAAAACTGCATGCTGAGTTTTTCATGGATCCGGCATTCCTATCTGGGTGCATTATGTTTATGGTTAATGAGTGTAATAATAAATTAGCATCTTTGTTGGTTTGTTATATCCATGATAATAACAGCTGTCTATTTCCTAAATGTGGGAAACAACATCACATATGGACACGTTTGTGACTGTTTCAGAGACAGAGATATCCTGAGACAAATGCCAGCACCCACACTTTTTGTCCCCTTGCTTTGAAGGCAGCACTCGGACCTTTCAGGAATGTAAACCATGCTTGGGCTAAAAGAGTTCTGATGTGTGCTTTAAATGGAAGTTTGGAAATGAAAACAGTCAAATAATTATTTAGGCAAGACTTTGATGAACATGTTGTTGAATGGCATTAGCCGTTTCATGCTATCTGTCATTTTGCTGGTAAGTTTTCCGACTTTGTGGAAAATTCTCAGAGAGAAAAGCCATAGTCACGGTGCCCCCAAAGTTTTGATGTTTGGGGTGTGTTTGTGTGTGCGTATTACTCTCCGGTTTCTGTATGCGTGTGTGAATGAGTCTCTTCGAGTCTGTGGGTGGTCTCTGAGACAATGTGGCATTTCTGTAATCAGAAGCCATTCCCATAATCTTCGGGAACACACAGAGAGGCGGAGAAAAGTGTGACTTCAACTTCTATCTGCTCTTCTGTTGACACATACAGAGCTGATGTGCGCTTTTGCACTGTATGACCTAAAATAGACATGTTTCATATTCAGTCCCTCTCTCTCTCGCACCGCTCCGACTGTCACGGCCCTTACTTCAGACAGATGTATGGTGTGTGTTTTGACACTTCGTCCCGAAAGGCGCTACTCTGTGACACCGCCTCGTTCTCTCTCTCTCTCTCTCTCACCCCTTCTCCTTCTCTCTTTCCATCCCTCGGCGCTAATCATTTGATTTTCTGCCTGAATATTTCCAAATTGAATTAAGCGGATGAGAGGTGTTAAGAGCACTGGTACCACCTTACAGCCTTTACACCTCCAGCGCTGGAAGGGCACCTCTAACTCTCCCTCTCTCTAGGTCTCTGTCTCTACAGCATCTCTTTCCCTTCTCTTGTTTATTTCGCTGCTCTTTCTCATGAATTGCAGAATCTGTATTCTACAGAAAAAGAGTTTCTCAGCTCTTTTCTCTAAATATTTCTCTCTATCTCTCTCTCTTTCCATCTATCTTTCTGTCTCTTTTTTCTGCCTTTTCTCTGCTTTCATCTTCATCACACCTTCCATCTTCCTTCATACCTTCTCTGTCTTCATCATTCTCTTTTATTTATCATTTATTTTCTCTTTCTTGCATCTTGTCTCTTTGTCTATTCTTGCTTTTTTTGCCCGTTAATTTTGCTGTTCTTTCTATCATTTTCTTTTTTTCGTTTGTTCTTTCTTTCTTTCTTCCTTCCTTCCTCTTCTTGTCTTTCTGTTCTTTCTTTGTATCCTTTTTCTCTTTGCCGCTCAACACTCTTTTTTCTTCTTTCCCCTTCTGCCTTTCACATTCAATCTTTTCTCTCCGACACTTTCACCCTTCTCTTTTTACTCTCTTTCTTTCAGTTTTGCCCTGTTTTTCTCTATCTTATTTTTCTTGTCACTATTCTCTCACTTCTTCTCGTTCTTTCTTCCCCATCTGTCACATCTGTTTCTCAGTCTTTCTGTTTTCTATGTTCATCTTTTCTCCTCTGCACATTCTCTTTCACCCTGCGTTTACCTTATTTTGTTCTTTCACTATTTTCTCTTTCACTTTATCTCATGTTCTCTCTCTTTTCTCGATCTTTCTGTTCTGTTCTGCCAATTCTCTTTCTGTCTCTCTCTTTTTTTCTGCCTTTTACTTTTGCCATTTTCTGCATCTTATTTTGATCTTCTCTCAGAATCTTCCTATCTTTCTTTTTCTTTCACTGTCTTCAGCATTTCCTCTGCCACCTGCTCTCTTGCACTTTCTTTCTTCTTTCTCTCTCTTCTTTCATGTTCTCCTTCTTTTTCTCCCTTTTTCCCTTGTCTTTTTCTACCTTCAGAATTCCTAATTCCTAATTCTTTCTACCCTCTTTCTCTCTCTTTCTCTCTCACTTTCTCTTTTTCACGTTCTATCTCCCTTGATTTATCCTATCCTTTACGTTCTCCATACTACATTCTCCTATCCTTCTTTTTCTCCATCACTTTTCCCTTTTTTCACTGTCATTATTCTCTCTGCCCTTTTCTCTCTCTCTCTCCCTCCCTCTCTCTCTCCCTCTCTGTGATTATGGGGGCTGACAGAGGTGTGAGGTAATGTTGAGAAAGGTTCATTACTGCTGTTGTAAAGGTTATTCAGGCTCAGGCCTTGAGTGACATGCTAATGCCGCAGCGCTCACCTTCAGGAAAAAAAGAAGCAGCCGTGTGAAAGAATATTGGACATGTTTGAAAATTCCACTTAACGATGTGCGAGAAGGGGGTAATACACATCTCTTCAAGAGCGGTGTCATGATCACACACACACTCACTCACTCACTCACACACACTATCCACACAGATTTGCCTGATACATCAGTCACTCTTTTATGTCTGTGCAGATTGGATTTTGCTTTTAACCTTTCAGGCTGTATTGCAGTTCGGCTTTTATTAAAGAGTGGCTTTAGTTTGTGTGCGTGTGTGCGTGCGCGTGTGTTGTGTGTGTGGCATCGACTTCAGTGTGTGTCATTGCGAGGGTGCGCATGTTTGTGTGAGCAAGTAAAATGGCTGCAGATAGAGTGTGAATTTTGTGTTTGAGTCGAGAGGACGAGCAGTAAATCCGTCTGTCTAAACATCATCTTGGTAACAGGTTGGCCTTGCTAACAGGCTAACAGGCTGCTCAAGAAGAGAGAAACCCAAAGCGCTAACAATCACACTGTGGCTTTCCCATTAAATTAATACAGTCCCATACTGCACTGCTCCAAGGTCCAGTTAATGTGTGTCCATTGTAGGGCTTTTTTCACAGTAGACACAGTTTAGCATTGGCACTCCCACTGATCTGTGGCTACACAGCTCCATACGCCGCCAGTTGTGAACCATGCTGTGGTTGTGTGTTGCGGCACATTCCTCCAGTCAACCTCATTAAACATTTCTATGACTTGTGCCACAGTAGCCCTTCACTGGTTCAGACCAGTGTCTTAAGATTTAGATCATGGACTGATGGCCATGACATGACATGACGGCCTTCAGTAATGGCAGGTCACCAAGGCCATGAAGCAATAAAGCCTCCCCAGACCATCACACTACCACCACCATGTTTCACTGTTGGCTGGTATGATGTTCCTCCCTTGCTCCCTTCATTGGCTTCCTGTTGCTGCCCGCATCAGATTTAAAACTCTGATGCTAGCCTACAAAGCCAAGAATGGACCAGCCCCTCCCTACCTTATGGCAATGGTGAAGAGTCGATCTGTACCTCGAGCCCTTCGCGCTTCAAGTACAGGTAGACTCGAACCACCATCCCTGAAGTCTCATGGAAGGCAAGCGACCAGACTCTTCTCTGTCCTGGCTCCCAGATGGTGGAATGAACTCCCACTGGGCATCTGAACAGCAGAGTCTCTTGCAGTCTTCAAACGCAGACTGAAGACCCATCTCTTCGTAATGCACTTAAGTGAGTAAGCACTAGTAGAGGTGTAAGTTGTGTGTATGTACTTGTGTTGTGTTGCACTTATAATGCACTTATAATGACCTTTTCTTTTCTATAGGTGTGAGCACTGGGCTGGGGTTGCCAGGTAGTGCTCTTTTTGCTCTATATATGTGTGTGTATTGATCTATCTAGGTATCAGCACTGGCCCCCTGTTTGGGCAGTGTCCGAGCTCATGGTGAGTTTTAGGCTCTGAACTTCCTGTACTAGCTGGAATATTATCCAGTGGAACACTAAGCACGGTTGTAAGTCGCTCTGGATAAGAGCGTCTGCTAAATGCCTTAAATGGAAATGTAAATGGAATGGTGTGTTAACTTTATTCCAGACGTAACAGAACGAGTTTTGCAAAATGTTCCACTGTCAAAGCACCAGTCCACAGAATATCATTTCATTTTTCTTGGGGGTCATTAAGGTTTTTCTTGTGGGGGCAGGCAATGCAAAACAGGCTTTTATGTAGCCCCTCGTTGGGAGTGATTTTTTGGACCATAGATACCATTATTGCCCAGTTGCTCCTGGATGAGTCATCCCGGTGGTCTTGGGGAAATTAGCAGGCTGCCAACTTGTGGGAAGGTTCATCACTGTTCCGGTTTTGTGTATTGGGAGATAATGGCTCTCACTGTGGTTTGTTGGAGTTTCCAGAACATTAGAAATGGCTTTGTAGCTCTTTCCAGACTGATATGTTTCATTAACTTTCTAATCTTTTCAGGAAGTTCTTTTGGTTGTGGCAGCGTATACAGCTAGTTGAGACTTTTTAGCCTCCTTGATGTGATGTTAGGAATTGACAGGGATGGCAGTAATAAAAAGTGGGTGTGTCTTGATCCCAATCAATTAAATTTGGTTCACTAATTGTTTGAGTAACTAAGAGGACAGTTATATTTTAACCTAAGGCCAGATGCTGTTGAGTAACATTTTTCCTTCAATAACAAACAAAAGATCATTTAAATTTGTATTTTGTTTGAAGCTCAGAAACAATTAAATGTGTTTAATAGAAGAAATCAGGAGAGAGCTCTAGAACCCCAAGGCATAAATAGAGATGTTAATAAGCTAATATATACAAATCCTCATTTATAGGGTACTTTCTATTGGAAGATGGCTGTCCCGAACCACACTTTTTAATATTTTTAATAAGTTTTATTAAAAATTACAAATTTTATTTCTTTTCAGATTTTCCTTTAGTTTAATTTCTAAATAATTAAGAAGTCTTTGCTTAAAAATGTTCTATATTTTCATGTTGCTTCTGAAATACAGTAAGTTTTATTCAATAGGCAGAAGCCTATTTCAGCCACACCCCTGCATTTTAGAGTAGTGAGACTGCATCCCTGTCCCTCATGGCTACATGGTGTGAAAACAATTAAACGACAATTAAGTATGTTTAATAGAAGAAACCAGAAGAGAGCTTTAAACCCAAAGCATTCATAGAAATATTAATAAGCTAAATATTTACAAATCCTCATAGGGTGTTTTCCATTGGAAGATGCCTATCCCAAACTACAATTTCAGCTTGTGAAAGTAATACTTTACCCAATGTTTTATCCAAAAAAGACCTTTTTAATTTCTTTTTAGATATAAAATTAGCTTAATTTAGAAATAATATATATATATTTTTAATTTAATTAAAAATATTCATTTTTTTCTGAAATATGATGAGTTTTACTCAGTAGGCAGAAACTTATTTTAGCCACACCCCTGCATTTTAGAGCAGGAAGTGAGACCTGTCCCTCACGGCCACATAGTGGGAAGTTAGATCCGACTGCTTTGTCATTTTATGTGTGTTTTATTAAAAATAATATGATATTATTTGTATACAAGTGTTCAAAAAGGTGTTTGGTAGTCATGTACTGGCTAGCATTGTTAAGTTCTGCTCAACATGAGCTAAACCTCTAAATATTGAAACATTTGGAAAATTTTTATTGCACTTATGATTGTGTTGCTAGTGACAAAACAGAATGTTCAGTCATTTCCTTCAATAAAGTAAGCGTAATTCAGGCATAGGGTCATTCAAAGAAAAGATGACCTGGACAGCAAGGCCAGCACTATCAGTCTGAATTCACACAAATCACACACTCAGATGATATCACTCAAACAATGGGTCGCCCCCGTGCTCCCTCACCAAACTTTCACATGAGAAATCTGCTCTCTTCCTCTCTCTGTGAGCGAAAGCCTCCGCACATCCCTTTCTCATTATACCTCAATAAATTCAGCTTTGAGTCAGCTATTTTTAACAGTCACTGCCACACACCCCCCCCACTCCCCCTTCTCCACCAACGCGGGCAATGAGACATTTTTCTTCTCCTTTTTGTCCCTCGTTCCCTCCTTATTTTTTCCCTTTGTTCACTTGGGGAAGTTAAATCACTGTAATGTTTGCCCAGGAACCACTTGTTCAAACTTTGGTTGGTGTGGGATGAAAGTAATGTGCGTATGTGTCCTTACAAGTGTGTATATGTGTGTGAGTGTGTGTGCTGGCACACAAACAGACGGTATGGTCAGTGTAGGTTGGTTTCTCCTCAAATGGTCATGGCTAAAAGGAATGTGTGGACAGCAAATGGACAAACCTTACCTATGATTCATAGCCTATTTACATATAGCCACTTTTTTGGACAAATCTGAAAGAGTGAAAGAGTGTAAATGTGACCAGTCACTTCAGGAGGTGGTCTTATAATACTCTATTATAGGTCATTGTTCATGAAGGACATAACAGGCTATATGTTATTGCAAAGGACATCATGGTTGTGATTTGGCCATGGTCACAAGCCGAAGCGCTGTAAAGTTGGTTTTATGTTGGGCATTTACTGGACGTATGACTTTCTCTCTTTGTTTTCTCATGAAATGAATGTCCAACAATGACCACACCTACATTTTCTAACTCCTGAAAGAAAGGGAAATTGTTAAAAGTTATATTTACTGTGCACAGTGCTTCAGTCATTAAGGGACCATCTCAATAGTGCATATTTCACATGTGAGTGGCTTCCTTTAAGCCTTCTACAAATCCCAATGAATCCCAGCAGAAGCTGCTGTCTTTACTGCACATGATTTATCATGCTCTTGTTTTATCCTAACTACATACATAAAACTTCGCCAACATGCACTTTTTAGACGGTCCCTTGAAAGGCTTTTCCAGCAATTTTACCCAAACGTGATATAATTACTTCATTAAGAAGCAAGCACTGCCATTCAGAGTGGTTTAATGAGAAACGCACCATTCTACAGTCTGAATTCTTCACAGTGGTGGTGATAGGAACCAGACATCTGAAGAGTTTAAAGCCTTGTAAAGTTCCATCCCAGAAAGCTATCACACTAAAAAAGTCACAGCTGGTGGATAAAAAGTTTGCTTAGGCTTCAGCGACAGGTTTAGAAGTTGAAGTAGTCCTGCTGCCACACTCTTTCTTTTCAGAATCTGACAAAACGGGATGCTGAAAATCTATGGTTCCAAGAAGGGTTCTTTTGAGCACCTCAACTTTTGTTCCCAGAACAACTTTTCAATGCTTGGGCCAATTCAATAATCTATCACACCTGGCTTTGATATTCAGATGTCCTTGAAAGCATTTATTACCGGGATCATGTGTGGTAGATCTCCAGAACCAGAACTGGTACCATCACTTTTGACTGACATACACTCATCATCAAAAAAGTAATTGCACAAATAGTTGCACCCAGAAGGAATCAACCAACAGGAATGAAACTTGACATGCAGATGATTCATGCTTGGTGGCACATGTGACATAAGCAAGGACAGGCCTTATCACTGTACCTGACTGACCCAACAGCCACAACTGCAGACATTCAGTGAGCAGTGATGCCCTCCACGAGTTGTCCTGTTAGTGCCACTACCATTGGCAGACGGTTGCATGCCGTAAGACTATATGCACACACACCGTTACAGAGACTGCCCTAAACACCACGTCAACGTCGCCAAAGACTCCAATGGTGTCGTGCCAGACCGTCATGGAGTGACTCTGAATGGCAACAGGTCATCTTCAGTGACGAGTCCCGCTTTTGTCTCGGTGGAGATGACCAACAAATCCGTGTGTGGAGACACTGTGGTCAACGTACAGATGAACAATTTGTTGTCATGCATCACACGTGCAGAAGGCCTGTTGTCACTCTACCTCCACCCCTACCGCAAGGCGGCCCGACGCCATACTGAGAGACACTACTTCTGTATGTGTAGCTCAGTAAATGTTGCCCATATCAGTCTAAATTTATCATCATTTATTGTTCCTGGTCACCTTTATCTTCCTTCCCAATAGCACTGCAATCCCACACTTCCTTCTGGGTGCAACTATTGATGATGTGTGTATGTGAGTGTGAAGAACTTCCATAAAATGTTCCACACCCATTAAATGTTCTTCATAGAGTCATACATCAAGGCCAAGAATCATTTAAGAACCTCTATTTGTTGGAGCGTATCATACAGAACAACGACAGTTTTTATATGCATAACTGCGTTGATTATACAGTCATGCTGATATCACTTCCTTAGGCTCCAGAAGAGCATTCCTTTGCCTGTATCACAGTAAAAGTAACTCAGATTCATTCACATGACCAGGTGAAAATAGAACGTACATTAATCATATCTGGCTAAATGTAAGTTTGCCTTATGTGCTGGTTAGGGGCTGGAAAATCACCCCGTGCTATGTCTCCAGCCTGACCTACATGCAAGGCGACGGCGCTCTTTGCCTATAACTGAAATGAAACCCTGCTCCCATACTCAGGAAACTTGCCATCTTCTGATTGAAAGGTGACAACCCAAGCAATGTTTCCAATACATAAGCGGTTAGCGGAGGAGAGAAGCCGCTCTGAGGCGTGTTCTGTTAAATCTAACACTTAAATAATGTTCCTCTGGCAGCTTCAGGCTCCATCGCCCAGCTCAGGCGTCATGGCGCCACCTCAACTCCTCGTCTGTGGTCAGGCATTCCCTCCATCCCTCCCTCCTCTGCTCCCCTTCTTCTTCTGTCATTCTGTTATTCCGCTGTGCATGGCATTTGTTCTGGTGAGGTAGTGGGATCTCTCTCTGCCTCTCTCTCTCTCTTTCTCTCTCCCTATTTTCCATTCTTTCTTACTCACTTTCTTCTGTTTGCATCTTTCTTTTTCTTATGCACTCTCTCTCTTTATTCTTTATTTGTCTCTTGCTTTCTTAGTCTCTCATTTTCATTCTTTTTTCTTTTTCTTTCTTTGTTTCTTTCTTACTTTTTCTTTCTTTCTTTCTTTCTTTCGTTCTTTCTTTTCTTCCTTTTTTCTTTTCTGTCTCTCTTTATTCTTCTTATGCTGTCTCTCTGTTTTTCCATTTTTATCATTTTTTCCTTTATTCCCTTTTTCCTACTTTCTTTTTCCTTCTTCTTTCCTATTTCCATCTGTCTTTCTTTTATTTTTTATCTTTCTTTCTTTCTTTCTTTCTTTCTTTCCTTCTTTTTTGAAGCACCATGTCATCATCTTATCTGTCTTTCTGTATTCTTATTTTATTGTTTTCTTCCTTCTTTTTTCTTTTTTTCGTTCTTTCTTTCTTTATTTTTTTGTTTTTCTGTCTTTGTTTTCCATTCTCTCATCTGTACTAGCTTGTCATCCTCTCTTTCTCTGTCTTTCTCTCTCTCTCCCCCTTCTGTCTGTTTTCTATTCTTTCATTCTCACCCCTATTTTCTCTCTCTCTCTCTCCTGTTTACATTTTTTCATTCTCATGTTCTTTGTTTTTTCTTTTGCACTCTTTCTCTCTCTCTGTCTTTGTCTTTTTCTTCTGTTTTGTTCTCACTCTTTCTTTCTCTTTTTTACACTATCGTTTTATTGTTAGTTTCCTCACCCTTCTCTCTTTCTCCTTAATTTTCATTCTTTCTCTGTCTCTCTCTCTCGCTATGTTTTCCATACTTTCATTTTTCATTCACTCTTTCTTTCTCTGATGCCTATCTTTATTTTTATTTTCATCTCTCTCATTGTGTTACTGTTTCTCTCTCTCTCTCTCTCTCTCTCTCTCTCTCTGTGAGAAATCTCACTCCATTAAGGTTACAATTAGTCTGTTGGAGATGGTGGTTAAGAGTGTGGCGACTGGCCGGGGCTGTTCAGGAGATCAAACGCTGTTGAGGGTGAACAGAGTGCCAGTGCGGCTCTGATGAATAATTTACCGCAGTAACAGGCCCGTACTCCGCTTCCCCTTAACAAGCCGGCGTTAGTGTGTTCATAATACAACTGTGTAACGAACAGGCTGGCGCTAGCGTTCTCTCACAGAGCTGTTAACAGGAAAGTTCTCACATACTCTTATCAGAACGCTGGTGTGTACACGGCCTGGTAACATGTGGGGGCAGCTTTTGCTTTGAAATGCACCAAGTACTGTTTGATGTTCACTCACTTTCACTTAACACAAATGACTGTGTTAGCATGAAGCAGCTGTGTGCTGATAGTTGTGCTATGATGCAGCGCTCATGTTCGCTTCATTTCCATCAATTTATCTTCTGCGGTTTAAAGAGCAGAGTTTAAAGAGCAACTGATCATTTGACAGGTTTCTTTCCCGAAGACTTTGCCTTTATCCTCGTGGCAAGACTTGGTCAGTGGATCCTGAAAACGGTAATATGTAAACAGTGTTCTGTTTAACTCCATTATTACATATAATTATATACTTGTAAAACATTCATTCAATCAAACCAAGCCATTCTACAGAGTCACATTTGTTCGCAGTGGTGGTGATGGTGACCAGACGTCTGAAGTACTTAACACCTCTAAAAGTCACAAGAAGTTATTATATGAAATAGCTTTGAATAAATATTGCCCAACACCTGAACTCTTGTTTTACGATAGTTTGGCATCACAAAGGTGCAGAGTGTCAGATTCAGGGGGTATTTCCATGAGTGTATATTTACCTGTAACTACCAGCATTAACTCTACAAGGCTGAAGTCAGCTTGTTGTTCTAATGTTCACATTCCACCTTAAATGGTGCAGCATTTACATTCTACCACTGACATTCAGCTTCTTATTTGGTAACTTTGTTTGAATTCCCTGTTGGTGTAATTCCATGTCAAAAAATGTCAATGTTACCAGCATTAAAAAACAATTAGGACGTTTTCTAAATCAGCTTGTCAATAATAGTGATATTAAACTGAGTCTGTACTGAACTAAAATTAAAAACACAATACAATGTTTGAAGCTATGATATGATATATATATATATATATACATATACCATCTTCTATATATATACACATGTGTGTGAGTGTGTGTATGTTAATATTTATATTTATGATATGTTTTCTATCATGTAATACTTTATATATTTTTATCATGTAATACCAGCCTAATAACTGTGTAGTTACAAATTAACAATATATACAACAACAATAACAATAACTACTGGAAATGTCTTATAATTACTTATAACACTCCTATCTATGTATCTATCTATCTATCTATCTATCTATCCACATATATATGACAAATGAACTTTGAAACCATAAAGATTCGAAACCATCACAATTACCTATATCCATCTATTAAACCTATTGCAGTTTAGCCCCGCCCATTCATGCTGACCTAATAAGGAGTGTTTAAGTTTAGATTACTTTTTGAATGAACCTCAATGCACAGCAGCCAATCAGAAAAAAGGTCATTTTCTTATGCAAGTTTTAAAGGGCATAATAATAAACAAGCCTGTTTAATTCTAAGTGGTTGGAAATTGGTCATGTTAAAGGTTTCTTTCCATATAAAACAACACAAATATAAAATGAAACGTGTAAGATATCAGCGATTTTAAGTCATCTTGAAAAGCCAGAAGTCTCAGAACTTTCCTAACAGAGCTCTGTTTCTAGGCCGTTGGTGTTACGCCTCTATGGGACTGCACTCTTGTCCTTCTGTATTGGAGCGTGGCTTGGAAACACGCGGAATAAACGCGGGTCACACCCTCCTCAGACTGTCAGAAGTGTGAGATTTGTATGTTTTGATCTGCTCTGTTTGTGAGTTGTAGCGGCTTCACGTCGTTAAAACAATTCCTTCAGACTTTCCCAATGACTCTCACTGTGTTCACTGCGGCATCCAAGTCTGGGTGAGATATAGATTATCATGGATACTCAGAAGGCTGGTGCTCCACTGACTCCAGCAACTGACAATTTTGATGGACTTTTTAAATTCGGGGAATGTTCGAATTATTATAACTTTTATTTCTATTGTACTCGGAAAGACAGTAACCTATTCCTCAGTTCCATTTGGACCATATATAGTTGCTAATGTGTTTCATTTCATTCAGCACCTGGACTGCCTGCCTAAACATGAAGATGCCAAAAAGAATGGTTTGTTTATAAGATATGTGAGTCCATGAGAGAAACCTTTCTGAGGTTTCAAATGACCTTCACATATTGTAAAGGTTCCAGAAAGAATACCCAAATCGCTACAGAACCTTTATATTACATGAAGGTCCTTCAAACATTCCAAAGGTCACAAATCCTTTTTTAAAACATGGTTCTTTGGGAAACCAAAAGTGATTCTTCTATGGCATCACTCAAAGAACTCTTTGTGGGCCTTCCTTTAAAGAATGTGCATTGCTACTGCTCACCTCTCTTACTTTGAAGCTTTATCCTTTCATTTTAGACCAAAAAGAGAAACAGAAGCTCCTCTGGCAATGCTGGACATACTAAGAAGTTCCACTGCAGCTGTAGGTGGGACTCAGAACCGGAGGAAGGTCCTAAAAATAGGCTGCCAAAAAGGGGTCTGTGCAATGCTCTGGTGTCAGGAAACTTTTTTGTAATCCATGCGATGTAAAGTTCTATGAAGAACACTTAGACTGGTTAACATTGTGTGAAGGTTCTCTAAACCTTCACACTCGAAATCTCTTTTTCAAACATTATGTATTTGGAAGGCATCATTGAATTGAAGGAATCACACTTTTACTTGAGTAAGGGTTCAGGTGGTCCAATTTTAAATAAAATGTCTCAAATAACTGTGTAGTTACACATTAATAACAATGTTAATCACAATGTAATGCATCATGTATTCATTGTTAAAGATAGATTACGGTAATACATCTTATGGAAATACACATATGTATCTAACTTTCCCAACTTAGCTGCATCAGCATTTATCTGTGTTAATTACATGTGCAATGTGCAATTACATTAGAGAATAAACAGTATGCTGTTACAAGTGTCAAGATACACTTGTGCAATTACATAAGTAAAAACTGAAGTTGATACATATGTATTCGGACAAGTTGTACTACTGTAACCATGAAGACATTTCCAGTAGTTATTGTTGTTGTTGCATATATTGTTAATTTGTAACTACACAGTTATTAGTCTGGTATTACATGATAAAATGTTTGTCCAACTAATTGCATGTTATGAGTTGCCTGCAATATGAGTCACAGTTACACAAAGCAAATAAAATCTAATCAAAGTTGTACGTAACACATTTGGATTATTCTACATAATTTAATATATGTAAAATAATGGCTTATATATTATTAACTTAGTATCTACAAAATAATGGCTTATATATTATTAACTTAGTATCTACAAAATATTGGCTTATATATTATTAACTTAGTATCTATAAAATATTGGCTGATTGAGATGCTCGCAACTGTTGCGACTGAATTTAAAACGAGCTGCAGGATGCTTACCATTACACAATACATCATAATATTTTTATAATATTGTTAGACACCTTATTAGCTGGAGTGAAAAATAACTAGTTAGTTAGTTAGTTAGTTAGTTAGTTCTACATTTGAAATGCTTGTTATTCAATATTTGCCATACACATTCAGTTAAACGTGACTAATTTAGCTGTCTGTATATCAAAACACGCAGCTGCTCTGTGTTCTACAAGTACTGACAATATCAACAATATATTCATAAAAGCATGTTATGTTGTATTGTATTGTATTGTATTGTGAATGTACTGTAATTCATCATGATAACAACAAATTATTGCTGTTCTGAAAACAAGTATCTCCAAAACGACAACTTTACAGGAGAGGCCAAAAACCTTATTTAACTTTTATGGAAGTCAATGGAACCAGACTTTCTTCCCAAGCAATTTTGGGCCATTTCTGTTGGTCCATTCATCATGAGATTCTCACACAGTGTGAACAGCAGCTGCTGTGTTCAAATGATGCATAAAGGTAAAAATTGACCAAAATGGTGATACATGTTTTTCTTTGGACAGGGACGATATGATGTGGTAATACCCAGCCCTAGTTTCCTGTAGGCTTAGAGCAACTAAAGTTGCATGAAAGTTTCACCGCGTAAAGCCAGACTTAGAAACAACATGAAGTGGTACTGTTACTGTACTGGATACTCTACCCATCAGCGTTCCTCGTGTGTTCCTCATACTGTTTTGTTTGTCCTGCCATACCACCTTGTCTACGATGTTTTATGTGCACGTGTTGTGTCTTCAGAGACTCCTTGTGCTAGTTGTTATTGCTCTCCTTAGAGCTCTCTCTCTTTCCCTCTTTCTAAATGCTCACTCGACTCTGTAACCACAAAGCTCAATGACGTCATGGCTGGCCCGTGCTTACTGGGCAGCTCCTTAGTTAAATCAGCCTGCTGACACATAACGTGCTTATTTGTGGTTCTGAAATTTCGAGCTTTAACGTGTTTACAGTGGAAGAGTGGAGTCATTCCCCTGATGCTCTCCCTCTCTCTCCCTCTCTCTCTCTCGAGCTTTTCTAACAGATCTGCCTGAAGTTGACGGCTCTTCAAACAGGCCTGATCATTTGGGTAATTTCACTCACTCAACGAAACGGGCACCCACACACACATACATATTTACATGATGTGAATTGTTTGGGTGAAAACAAATTGTAAGGAGAGCAAACAGCCATTGGGAGGTCAAATGTTTATATGTGATTCCCTGAAAAGGTTCAAACACGAGCAGATCTCCCTCTGACCACTTAAAGCACTTTGGCTTTGGTGAGTCAAATTATGATAAGCTTTATGAAGGCAAAGAAGAAGAAAGTTTTGTGGGAACTTGCAGAACATAAATAGGAACTTTTTTTTTTCTTCTCTTTTTCTGGTTCCACAGTTACCTCGTGGCTGTAACATGCAGCAGAACTAAACCATCTCTCTCTCTCTCTATCTCTCTCTTTTACAACTCACGGAGTCTGTAATCTGCTAGAAACCGCTGCTCTGCTGCTGGCATTCCATCAAACGCAAAGCATATGCATATTTCTGAGCCTGGATAAAGATAAATGATGTAATATTTTGGGTGTGGGGGTGTTGGGGGGTTGCCGTAATGTATGGGTTGTGGCAGGCTGCATATACAGAGTGGCTTCATTAGGGGAATTTCGACCATCGTATAGAGTTGCCGCCACAGGCAGTGGTCAGAACACAGGCAGACAGGTAAACATGATGCAGACCTACAGTATTACTCAAAAAGCAGGAGACAAAGGAAGGGCCTAAACACAGGAGCGAACCAACAAAGAAAGACCCAGCACTCAAGTAAGGATGCCGAGACTTTGCTGCTAACAGTCCAAACAAATGTGACTCCAGGGGCGTGTGTCTTTATGGAGGGGTGAAGTCAGGGAGGAGTCACAACAGACAGGGCCAATCCAAAGAGCCTCCGCAGTTGGTTACATATTCAGATTTTGTTTGCATGCTTATGCAGATGCATGTAGGGATGCACATAGACTCTGATTAAGTGTACATAAAGTGACCGGACAAAGGATTAGCCACCTTGCATGTTTAAGGTTGTAGTAACTTCAGACAACTTCTCAGCCTTCTCAAATAGGATTCATAGATTGAGAAGAGGTGGCACAGTGCAGTGAATGTCTTGTTCCATGTGTGGAAAATGGCTCCAAAGCAGATGTTAATGATTGGCTAAAAGGAGTGACTGCATTTGCGTGTGCCAAAGACCATAGTGTGAAGGAAGTAGCTGAGTTTGCAGGTGTATGGAAGTGTACGGGTCTACCAGCAGTGGCTAAAATCCCAGTCTACAGGAAATTCTCCTTGGAATTGTGCCAAGATAGACATTCAACAAATCTGGCCCAACTGTGTAAATTCTTTGATGCAAGAGTGTCTGAACACTGATGTGGCCTACATCCAGAAACTTGTCCAGTCCATGCAAAACCGAAACACAGCTGTTATTCGTTCTTGTGGAGGTTTTGAATGCTATTTGGTACGTTTCAGTCACAGTATATATACACTCATCATCAAAAGAATAGCTGCACCCAGAAGGAAGTGTGGGATTGCACTGCTACTGGGAAAGGGAATAAAGGTTTCCAGGATAAATAATAAATGATGATAAATTTAGACTGATATGGGTAATATTTATTGAGCTACACATACAGAAGTAGTGTCTCTCAGTATGGTGTCAGGCCGCCATGTTTGCTAACACAACATGCCAGATGTCTTGGCATGGAGTTGTGGAGGTTCCTGATGGTGTCCTGTGATAATCCATCCTGTGCAGCTTGAATATTCTCACACAGTTCCTGCAGATTGTATGGTAGGAGTGGAGGTGGAGTGACACCAGGCCTTCTGGACATATGATGCGTGACAACAAACCGTTTATCTTGGCGCTGACCACGGTGCCTCCACACATGGATTTGTTTGTCCACTAAGACAAAAGTTGGAACTCGTCACTGAAGATGACCTGCTGCCATTCTAAGTCACTCCATGACAGTCTGGCACGACACCATTGCAGTCTTTGGTGATGTTGACGTGGTGTTAAGGGCAGTCGTTGTAACGATCTGTGTGCATGTAGTCCTGCGTTGTGCAGTTGTCTGCCAATGGTGCTGGCTCTAAAAGGATGACTCATGGAGGAGATCACTGCTCGCTGAATGTCCCTCATTCCTGACACAAAATTTGGGCCTGCCACTGAAAATTTGTTGGCTGGAATTTGTGTGGACTGATCCCAGCATAAGGACTTACTGAAGTCTTGAGTATAAACTGGTGCAACCCAGTCTTAGTGACCTCAGCATGCTACCACTTTCTGCAGTTTTTTAACAATGAGTGGATAGAACAAACATGCACTCTCTTCCAGGCAGGTCATCTCATATTTATTCCCCAGTTTTAGTCATAAGAATTTCTAGAGGCACCAATAACTGACATGAAAAACAGCTTTTATTCAGTTCGTTTGCCTCTTTTATAATGTGTTCAGTGTGAAAGAGCTAATAAACCACAAAGGCAATTTTTCCATGACCTTTTTTACCAAGGTCTTCACCAAAGGTGCCAACAATTATGCACGCCTCCAGATGCACGCATGCACATGGATGCACTCCAGGATCCTCCATGTACACATGTGTTGTGTTTGTAAGTGAAGAATTTGTCTGTTAAAGTATTCATAGTGCTCCTTCTCCCAAACCACACGATTTCAGTTTTTTATTGTGTTTAATATAAAGGCAGCAATTATTCGATTTCCGAGTTATGAAAATGTGCATCTTATGAACAATTTTGGCTTTAATTGGCATCGTTTGTCATGGTGTTGGAAAGGTACTTACCTCTCCGGAGTTGCCCTACTCATAAAACATTGATTTATACTCCTGAACGGAAATTAACATTTAATTTTGTTTTATCCTCCTGTAATTAGAATGCATGTTTCATACCTACACACACACACACAGCACAACATAACCCATGGGGGGAAAAGATATTAATATGAAAAAAAGGTTTTATCAACATAATCTACGGACGTGTTTTAAAGCAGTCTGAGTTTATTTCCTAAATTAGTGCAATTCATAAGATTTATAGGGTTTGAAAACTTAGCTAATTGAATCTGCATCATGAGGAACACTGAAAGAAAAAAAACAGTGATATATGAGGGAGAAATGGTATATTGCAGCAAATATGGAGGGAACAATGGCTCTCACCAGCACCGCTCCATTCACAGGGTCTGTTCATAGCAGCACAGACATTTGTAGGCCTGTAGGACATTGAGGTTTAGATCTAGTCCTGTACTACAGTAGTTGCTACACCCCTATACTACAGTAGTTTTGTTTTTGACGTAGTTTCCGGGCGAAATTATCAGAAACCCTTATCCATGCTTTCATTTCCAGCCGCTTGGACTACTGTAACTGCCTTCTAGCATAATTTTGGTATTCAATTTAGCATTTTTTCAATACTCAATTTCATGATTTGTGTATTCAGTTTTCTACATAGCTTTGGTAATCACTTTCACGATTTGCTAATCATTTCATGTTTTTGGTATTCAGCTTCCCATTATTTTGATATTCATTAGTTTGATATTCAGTTTCTAGTTATTTTGGTACTCAACTTCATACTTTTTGTATTCACTTTCATGATTTTAGTAATAACTGTGTGTTTTTAGTATTCAACTTCCCAGCATTTTGGTACTCAGCGTCATGATGATATTCAGTTCCTCGTCATTACATGGTTTGGGTGGGTTTTTTTGGTTATTTTGGTGTTCAACTTCATTATTTTGGTGTTCACTTTTATGTTTTTAGTATTCCCATAGTAACTTCCCATGGTTTTGGTACTTAATATCATGATGATGGTATTCAATTTCTCATTATTTTGATACTCAACTTAATACTTTTAGTATTCACTTGCATGATTTTGGTAATCATTTCATATTTTAGGTATTCAGCCTCCCAGGGTTTTGGTACTCAATTTCATGATATTGGTATTTAATTTCTCATTATTTTGATCTTCAGATTCATGATATGGGCGTTTAGTTTCTAGTTATTTTGGTACTCAGTTTCACAATTTGGGTATTCTCTTTCATGATTTTGGTTAACCTTTCATGTTTTTGGTATTCAACTTCCCATGGCTTTGGTACTCAGTGTCATGATGTTGGTATTCAGTTTCTCATTATTTTGTTTCTCAATTTCATGATTTTGGCATTTAGTTTGTAGTTATTTTGGTACTCAGTTTGGGTATTTACTTTCATGACTGTACTAAACATTTAATGTTTTTGGTATTTAGCTTCCCATGGCTTTGGTGCTTAATGTCATGATATTGATATTCAGTTCCTCATTATTTTTGGGTGGATTTGGGTGTTCTGTTTCTAGATATTTTGGTCTTCACTTTCATGATTTTAAAGTTCTTTTTTTGATTGTGGTACCTAAGTTTCCATTCCTTAAAACATAATTTTCAATGACTTTAATACTCAGGTTCCCATGATTTTGATATTCTAATTTATCATTGCTGTAGGACACTCCTTAGAATTCCTCATAGTTTGATCATCAGTTTTCTTTGATTTTCATTTTAAACATTCATTTTTGTGCATTTGGTGCCCAATTTGATAATTTGGTACTCTGATATCCATGCACAGATTTTAACTGCCTTTCTCTGGTCTGGGTTTGTGTGTGTCAGGACACTGTTATATCTCAGTGAGAGGTGAGTTAGCAGCGAGGCGTGTACTCTGCCCTAATGGCCAGGTTTGGAGGTCCGTCTCACAGACATCTGAGCCCTGACAGATCAGAAGAAGGTACAACAGATCAGACAGAGAGAGAGCACGCAAGAGAGAGAGAGAGCGTGCGAGAGCGGGTGGAGTGAGAAGGTGGGTGAGCGGACCCAATCTTACTGGGTAAGTCTATGATCATCCGATACAGCAGGACTCAAACGCCGGCGGTTTAAACTAATGAACTCTCCCCGTACTGTGCTGATCAAATAGACGGGGTGATCATAGGAGCACCTTGTTTGTTTGTTTTTGTGTGTGTATGTGTGTGTGTGTGAGAGAGAGAGAGAAACTGTCTCTGTCTCTATCTGACATGCTGATGTAATTACTCTGAGCAGCTTGTCCGTTAATATGTCCCACTGTGCATCACGCCGCAGAACACACACACACACACATGTGGTTCTGATACCCCCACCCCCTCTGCACGCACACACACGCACATTTCAGTGGGATTATCAGCGATGATGACGAATCACCGCGCATCTGGACTGCTCTCCATGGACCCGCAACTAAAAGACAGGGACATTATACGCTGTCATTCATCCTGGCCTTGCAGGAGGTGACTGAGGATGGAGACTTTCAACTGATACTGCCTGCCAAAAGTTTGGAACAACCTTCACTGCTGTGTTCTTTAGATACAGTTCTTTAGCAGATCGCTGATATGGCTCAAACATCTTCTCAAAGAAGTTAAGCTCTTGGATTTTTCCAGAAAGTCCAGCATCAAACAGCCCATGCCGTCGTTTTTGTCCTTACCACAATGGCTAATTTTAGCTGGTCAGCTTCATAGCTTACATATTAGTGTCATTGCATTTACTGAGCAATTTTCAGTAGTTACTGAATGATACATCTTAAGATTAATAAGCCCACCAGACAAAAAATATGAGTCACCTGTAACTGAATCGTACCTAAAAGCATGTAGTACCTCCACAAGTGCCAATAACAGCTGTGATTGGATTTGGCCTGGACTGGACAAGTTTCTGGTGGTAGGCCACATCAATGTTCAGACACTCTTGCATCAAAGAATTCCAAAGTTGGGCCAGACTTGGTGGATGCCTTCCCTGGAACAAATCTGAGGAGAATTCCCTGTAGACTGGGATTTGTGCCACTGCTGGTAGACCTGTATGACCATATGCTTCCATACACCTGCAGATTCAGCTACTTCCTTCACACTATGGTCTTTGGCATGCCCAAATGCAATCCCTCCTTTTAGCCAATCATTAACATCTGCTTTGGAGCCATTTTCCACACATGGAACGAGACATTCACTGCACTGTAGCACCTCTTCTCAATATATGAATCCCGTCACTCACACCCCACAGGTATTTATAACCGCTTCATACTCGTGCAACAACATCTGCAGAAGTCTGAAGTTACTACCACCATAAGCATGCAAGGTGACTCATGTTTTGGTTCCAGGAGCATATAATAATAATAAGACAATAATAATAATAACAATAATTTTTGTGATTTTTTTTGTTCAGTAGTGAACAGATGTGTCGATACAAAAACCAAATATTAAGCAGGTTTGCTGACGTTATGTGCCATGCTTTCCCATATTTTGATTCTTGAAACCTTAGCCTTGTGTATTCTAGCAGTGGAGGGCTCCAGCTCAACTATATCCTCAAAATAAAATAACCATTTTCCACTATTTCATACAAAAGGGGGGAAACCAGCGCTCATCTGTCATCTGTTTTTTTTGCTGTGGACAAACCAGAAATAATTTTGTCTTGCTTCTCATTGGGCTGTATATGTGAATCATCATTAAGAAACAAAACCATTGGCTAAAAGGGGGTTTAGAAAGTGTAGAAGTCGCCACCTTCCATAACAAATGGGCAGTCCCATAGACTATTTATATAGTACATTTCACCCTAAGGGCAGCTCAAAGTACAAAAAAAACCCCACAACCTGTTCACTCATTCACTCATTCACTCATTCATTCATTCATTTTCCAAGCCACTTATCTTTCTGGGTTGGATATGAGCCTATCCCAGTGTTTACAGGGTTGATAAAACACAACTATAAGGGAAAAAAGAAGAGGCCCAAGTATAGAGCCCTGAGTAACATCGCACTGTATATCATGTTTTTCAGATACATAGTTCATCCACACACATCCACATAGTCTTGTGTTAATACCTTAATAATAATCTTTAGAGTTCAATGGGTCAGGGCTTTCATTTATAGCTACAGATAAATAGCTTGTGTACTAAACATATCAGCAGGGGAGCAGCACTAAAGGGCTCCAGTTGTGACCACACTTAGCCACGGTACTGTTTACCACGTCGACTCACTTATGCTATCATATGTGAATCATCCTGCCCAGACACAGTCCCTGTCATTTCAGCTCGATGACAAACAGCAGGCCCGTCCCAAACGGGTCTGTCTATAAAGGAATGCGAATGTGGCTTCCCTCGTCTGCTGTGGAATCCCTGAGGAGGAAATCCGAGCGCTCCTGGTCCGGTGGGAATAGATGAGATTGCGCTGGGGGGATTTGGGGTGTGATACAGCTGTCCTGCTCTACATTCCCTGCAGGGTACTACATGTCTCACCACACTCATTTAGAGGTGTACAAAACAAAGATGCACACAGAGGCATCCTGGCACACACCCACTGCCGCATTCAGAACATCTCCGTCTTTAAGTCCAACATGTTTGCCTGTGCAAGCAACTAGACTTCGATTACGCAGTAGTTCACATTGCGCAACCACACAGCCATCCATTCCATGCATTCTCGGCATTCTATACATATTCTACCATGCATATTCCCCATCACTCAGATGCACAGGCGTCCATTCCTGTACTGAAACTTTCCCACAAATGAATCATGGTCTCCGATTACCTAAGGATGATCTGCCCACAAATGTTTTCTTTTGTGGCTACAGCTGTGAGGTTGGCAAAAGGCTGGTAAAAATCCCACTCAGTTTAATACGGAATTGTCATAACATTTGAATTTGGAAGGCCAGATATGTGTAAAAGCATAGGTGCCAACATTAAAACATGCCTTGTTTCAACTGATATGCACCCCAAACGCTACCTGAAGTTAACATATGGTTTACTAAGACGGCAGCTTATCTTGCAAACCCTGTGCATGGCTCACCCACCAGCTGCTCATCATCAATAAGCTCGAGACAAAACAGACAATAAAAGTTCAGTGACAAAGAGGAAGTTCCCCCGTGCCAAACTTATTAAACAGGGGTGTTATTTTACTCTGGCCGCATCGTGCCAGATTAGGTGCCACATGTTCTCGCAAACTTACATTTCTGGCAAATACACTCACTGTCAAAAAATAGTTGCACCCAGAAGGAAGTGTGGGATTGCAGTGCTATTGGGAAGGAAGATAAAGGTTACCAGGAACAATAAATTTAGACTGATATGGAAAATATTTATTGAGCTACACATACAGAAGTAGTGTCCCTCGGTATGGCGTCAAGCCACCATGTTTGCTAACGCAACATGCCAGACGTCTTGGCATGGAGTTGTAGAAGTTCCTAATGGTGTCCTGTTGTAATCCATCCCATGCTTGAATATTCTCACACAGTTCCTGCAGATTGTTTGGTAGGGGTGGAGGTGATGTGACACCAGGCCTTCTGGACATGTTTTTTATTTATTTATTTTTTATTTAACCTTTAGTTTAACCGGGTAAATCATTAAGAACAAATTCTTATTTACAATGGCGGCCTGGCAAGCAGCAATGTCACTTAAGTAGGAGAGACAGAGGAATAAAATAAACAACAGTAAGGAACACAGAAGGGGGAGGGGGAAATAAAAAAAAGAAAAAAGATTAACACAACATCAAACATGAACTGACACATGTTGGACCTAAAAATACTCAGCTGGTGAGAAAACAGGCACAGGTATCAGTAAAAATCTCCTTTATGCGATGTGACGCGATATGATGCGATGTGACACGTGACAACAAACCACTCGTCTTCCCTCTGACCACGGTGCCTCCACACACGGATTCGTTGGTCCTCTCCACGAAAACACCAGTGGGACTCGTCACTGAAGATGACCAATCAGGTATAGCAATAAGACCCATCCACGCTTACTTCACATGAGCGACTGAGTGTAAACCTGGAATCATTTGCATGTCTTACGATGTCAAACCTACTCATCAAGTTTCATTCCTCAACTTTAATTCAGCTTTTCATGCAACTATTTTTTGACGATGAGTCTAAGACTTTAAGGGTGACGCCTCCATGTAACAGCTCCAAATTCCTCTATGTACAAGCACAAAATGACAATTGGTCCTAAATTCGAATCAGTTGCATCTAACATTTCCAGTCACTTGTTGGATGAGCTTGATGTTTGATTCGTTTGATGCTGTTCCATCCACAAAACCCATAAACTGAGCATTAAGGTATCTGCACTACTGGTTTAGTATACAATATTCAGAATCATGAAACATGGCACAAAATATTTGGTGTGTATGTGTATGAAGGTGACGCTGTTCAGTGTACACTATGTGCTAGTGCCTGGGTTTTGATAGCTAGTGCTGACCCAAACATTTCTCACTAAACAGAACAGGATGCTTAGCTGCACATCACTAATAGCCTAATAAAAAGTAGAAATACAGTGGGACAAGACATCTCATGGTGCCTCAGAGCAGTGTCAGAAACAGGGGAATACAAATCCTCTGACTTTTGAATTGTCCTTGAAGTATTTACAAATGTGGAAAATCAAAATTCTGGATGATATATGGATTGGTATTGCAATGGAAAAGATTAATACATTAAAGGAGAACACTAAGTACTTTTCCATTGCGATGCAAAGCTACTGATCATTAACACTCACTGCACTTAATAATTTGAGCATAAACGGTGTCTGCAGTTATCGGATTATTCAAGTCGTCACACTCTGATTTCTCAGCTCAGCTAAAGGCCTAGAAATCTGATAAAAAGATCTGGATTTTAGCTCAGTAATCAGGTTTTTCAGTGCGTGTACACCCCTTACTCTGATTTCTTTCAGATTTCTCAGTCTGCACATGTTCATGTTCAACAACAGCACAGCTGTACAAGTAAGCGAGCAGCGTTCAACACAGCAACCACGAGACAGCAATAGGACACTTTTGGAGCAATGCTCAATATATAGATGATGTTTGTTAACATCTGTGGGCTTACTGGCTGGTTGGAAAGCATGAATCCTGCTACTGCTAGACTCATGTAGACTGGGAGTTTCCACATTCTCTGATAAGTGCATTCAGTGTTGAAGTGTTGAACAGATTACTGACAAATCAAATTTCCCCGCAGGTATTGGGTTGCTATGTGAATGCGAACGCCCTCATTGCAAACTACTCTCCCACCAACAGTCCTGATTGGCTTATTCCACTGTAATAAGTGGCCTACTTTTGAGTAGCTCATGTGAAACAGACTTAGACCATCACATATTTATTACCTCTAAGTCAAATAACTTTGTTCATTTTTCTAAATGCTAATTTTTTTTCTGACAAATAGATTTGCTTCACCTACAAGATGCTATGTTGCTTACCCAGTATATGTGCTTTGAAATATACCTAAACTGAAGCACAAATAAAGTGCTGCATGAAAGAAAAGCCATTCAAACTAAAATTAGCATGAATGCTGCATATTGAGCATGCATGACTATTTTGATGTAGTTAGTTACATCTGCCTACATAGATATAAAATATAATATTATATAATAATATATGTTATATATTATTATATAATTATATAAATAATAATGATAACAACAAAACAAAACAACAACAACAATAACAATAATAATAATAATAGTACTTTTGATAATAATACTATATATATATATATATATATATATATATACACATACCAGCCCCTTACAGTAAAGACCACCTGGCTTGTGGCCCCCCAGATAATATGACCTGAGACCCTAACTGAAGAAGGACTGTTTGAGTGCATACTCACTATAGACAGGTTCAAATTAGGAAGGTTGAGCCAGTGAATATTAAACTCATCCTTTCATTATTAAACCCTACTTTCCTAAATCATTCGCCGGCATCACAGTAAAGTGCCTGCTCCTGTTTGACGCGTGTGCTGCAGGTGCCTGGCTCTATTCAGAGCCTGTAAAGACCTCGCCGTGGCAGGTATGATGAAGAAGTACTTAAGTGGTGTGGGAAGAGTCTGTCTCAGCTCACATTCATCAGGCCAATCAGTACCGGCTTTTAATGATATAATGACATTATAATCATAGCTGCTGCTAAAGTATGCGGTCCAGGCCTCTTCAGAGAGAGGGAGAGAGGGAGAGAGAGAGAGAGAGAGAGAGAGAGAGAGAGAGAGGAAGAGGAGTTACAGGAACTATTCTAAGACTCGCTCACACCCCCCCACACAGACTGTTTGATGCCAGATGGCTCATTCTAATAAATATTCAACCTTAACACGGTTCCCATGTAACTTTTTCTCCCCCTCCCCACCCCCTCCTTCTATCTCTCTCTCTCTCTCTCTCTCTCTCGTTCTGTCCCCCTCTCACTCACTCGCTTTCTTCCTTCTCTTTATACTGAGTGGTTGCCAGGGACCCCCTCCCAGCTTTGGCCCAATAGAATGATTAGAGTAGACCAAACAGGAGGGGGGTAGACGAGCGAGAGGGAGGGAGAGAGAGAGAGAGAGGGAGGGAGAGAGAGAGATGGATGCAGGAATTATGTGGACAGGCTTGAGGCTGAAGTGCTGTTATTCTCTGGATTTTCTCAGGTCACTTTGATTGACTTAGACAATGACCATCCCACTCTTCTCCACTCTCCGTCTCTCTCTCTCTCTCTCTCTCTCTCTCTCTCTCTGTATCTCTCTGTATCTCTCAGTTTTTCCCTCTTTCTTTGTGCATCGCTTACTCTTGCTCTTTCACTTCTCTTTCCTGTGATCTACTTTTATTTCCTTCCTTACTTAATTCTTTCTTTCATCAAGTTATTCTCTTTTCACTCTTCTTTACTTTCCTCCTTCCTTTTTGCTTAATTCTTTTATTCAGTAATTTGCTTATTCTTCTCTTTTCACTCTTTCTTTCTTTCTTTCTTTCTTTCTTTTGATCTTTCTTTACCTTTTCCTTCTTTCATTCTTTCTCACGTTTCTCCTTCGCACCTCTTTCTGTCTCTCCCATCTCCTCATTCTCTTTCTTTGTTGTCTTATTTTCTTGCCATATCTTTCTTTCTTTCTTTCTTTCTTTCTTTCTTTTTCACTTTCTTTTNCTTTCTTTCTTTTGATCTTTCTTTACCTTTTCCTTCTTTCATTCGTTCTTGCGTTTCTCCTTCGCACCTCTTTCTCTCTCTCCCATCTCCTCATTCTCTTTCTTTGTTGTCTTATTTTCTTGCCATATCTTTCTTTCTTTCTTTCTTTCTTTCTTTCTTTTTCACTTTCTTTTATTTCTCTCCATGCACTTCTCACTTTTTCCTCTCTTTTTCTGTCATTCTATATCTTCCCCATCTTATTCTCTCTCTCTCCCCCCCCCTCTCTCTCTCTCTGAAGGAGTTAAGCGGCTCTGTGTTCTGCTCTGTGCTGAGAGATGTTGTGTTCTCTGGTGTAATGAGAATGATTTCTGTGTGAAGAGTGATGCTGTCTCTCAGTCTGACAGCGGGTTTAGACACTCCTGACCGGCCCGCTGACGTGTTGCCTTGGCCTGTTAGTGTGATTAATTTGATGACCGCTCTCATATCCAAGCTCCGTCTTTCACACGACACTCTGACATGGAGCATGCTCCATCCTTACACACACACACACACACACACACACGCAGCCCACTCTCCTAAAACAACACTGTCTTTCCAAGTGTTTTATAAGTGTTAGCCTTTGATCTGTAGACAGTTGTTTTTATTTTTCTGTTTTATCTCATTTCATTCGTTTAGCCCCGCCCATTCACACTGAGGCTATAAGGAGTGATTCAGCTCCTCACAATACAGGAGAGTCAATAAGAACAGACCACATTTACATATATTACTCTTAAAAGCAGTTTGTGATCCACGCTTAAGCCATAACGAAGTGCTGCAAAACTGAGACCAGAAATGCGTTCCGGATTCAGAGCGTGTGAGAATGAGCTTCGCTCTTCTTGTCGTTTTGATCTGACCTGAGAGCACAGAGGAAGCGCACGTGGGTCGAGATGGTGAACTTTCAATCCTGTCCTCAAATATTTTCGCAGACCACCAACACTTGCGGCTGGGTTTGGGTTGCACTGTGTGAGAGTGTGTGTGGTGAGTGTATGTGTGTGTTTCTAAAGTCCTGGTTGTTTTTACAAATGGGCTACAAGGGGAGCTTTGCTACTCCTCAGGAACATGTTTATCTTAATTAGGAGGGGCAACATACTTCTAATGGCGGAGACACGGCTGTTCTCTCCCTCTCTCTCTCTCTCTCTCTTGCTCTCTCTCTGTCTCTCGCTCTCTCCATGATCAAAGACTGCGAGTTGGAGCCAAACTAAACTAAACTCTCTCTCTCCCTGCTGTCTGCCAGAGTCCAGGTGATCAGACAGCTGAACCTACACACTCCCACACTCCTCCGCTCTCTCTCTCTTGGTTCTTTGCCAGGGAAAAGTAATGGCAGGCAGGAGAATAATGCAGAGTTAAAGGGAGATTCTTCAGGCCTAATTTTAGAGAGCTGCCATTATCCACTAGTAGAACAGGATGGCCGCTCTCTCACACAGTCAAATTAAATAATTCATCATAATTAATCACGTTTTTTAACATATTGGGTTGCACCCAGAAGGAATCAACCCACAGGAATGAAATTTGGTAGGTAGGTTTGACATTGTGAGACATGCCAATGATTCAAGTTTCATGCTCAGTCGCGCATGTGACGTAAGCAAGGACGGGCCTTATCACTGTACCTGACTGAGGTCGTCCTGTTGCATGTGCTTTCCATTCTGACTCTGCTGTTGTATTGGTAGCATTCTATGCAAGAGAAGTAGGCCTTGGAGAAGGGTCTGAAAGCAATTTGAAAGCAGTTGGAAGAGTTGGAGAGGGGTCGCATCGTAGGGCTCCAGGAAGCGGGATGGTCTTATCGAAGTATTGTGCACCATACCAGGCACACAGCACGCTTGCAGACAGCCACGATTGCAGACATTCATCGAAATGCCCTTCATAAGTCATCCTTTTAGTGCCTGCACCGTTGGCAGACGGCTGCATGAGGCAGGACTACATGCACGCAGACCATTATGACTACATCCTTAACACCACATCAACATCGCCAAAGACTGCAATGGTGTCGTGCCAGACTGTCATGGAGTGACTCAGAATGGCAGCGGATCATCTTCAGTGACGAGAACCGCGTTTGTCTTGTTGGAGACGACCAACAAATCTGTGTGTGGTGGCAATGTGGTCAGCGCCAGGATGAACAGTTTGTTGTCACACATCACACGTCTAGAAGGCCTGGTGTCACTCCACCTCCACCCCTACTGCAAAATCTGCAGGAACTGTGTGAGAATATTCAAGCTGCATGGGATGGATTATCACAGGACACCATTAGGAACCTCTGCAACTCCATGCCGAGACGTCTGGCATGTCGCATTAGTAAACATGGCGGCCTGACGCCATACTGAAAGACACTACTTCTGTATGTG